>JAZGTH010000009.1:11112500-12312500 GCA_036877525.1 Chromobotia macracanthus
ATAGGATGTCCTACTTGCCTGTCAAACTATATATTTGCATACCTCCGTGCACCCTGATCGATCTTCCATTTATGTATTTTACAGGAGGCGTGGCTTTGGAGATCACTCTGATTGGAGGGCAGGATCTTATGCTTTCAAAGCTAGCTTGCAATCTCTAAAAAAATTGCCTACCCTACTTTTAAATATATTACTGATTTTACACCAGATAAGAATTGTAGATTTATAGAAAACATCACATGAATCAAAAAAAAAAAAAGAAGTGAATTGCGCTACAAAAGTACCTTTCGTCTTTGTTCATGCGGATACAACCTTCGATGATTTCCTTCAGCTCTGGAACTTTCACTTTGCAGAAACTGTCAGGCTTTATGCCCTGAAAACAGAAGAAATGGAAATAAATGTTCAATCTAGTCAACTCAATGTATAATGAGAATTACTATAATGGACATCATATCCTAACATTAACTAGACAATTCCATTTCAGAGTTTTCAGATTTTAATGAATCACAGTTTAGAGTTACGTGACATCTAGATTCCAGGGTTTCATAAAAACACCGAAATTAAAAAAGGAGAAATAATTCATGCTCAGAGATTGATTTTGAAAAAAAAATACATTGTACAAATGTCATGGGCAGATATTTCATGTCACACAATCTTCAGCAGTTCTCTGCTTGAAAGGGAAAAGACCAAAATCTCAAAAAATGGTTTGCCATATGTTACAAAATATTTCAGGGAAAAGGTTTACGATATCATAATGATATAATACATAGTGCTTATTTAGCTCAAATCACAAACAAGACACTTTTTTCAGACTGTTTCGATTAACTGATATTAAAAAGTAGCTCTCTCTTTGAGTTGATGATTACAGTATAAGATCAACACGATTTACTTTCTGGCTTTCTGTTACTGCACATTTCATGGCTGGTCTCACATCATTTTGTTATTCTGACTGTATTACATGTATTTTGCACAGCCATACAAAAGTGTTTAATAATGTGAAGTTAAGACGTATATACAAGAATTTCAGAGAATTACAACTTTGAGTTAATTTGCAGCTGGACTAGGTCATTCCCCTTGACACTTTCCTTGTATTCTCACATAATATTTGTGGAGCAAGAGGTCCATAAAGCCTTTAGTTTGGTGAGGTGTAGGATTCTTGGATGACTGCCAATTACGTTTACACTTAGGTGAAGTCCTTGGATTTGTCATTAACACTCAGCAACTTTTTCAGTGGAGGTTTTGTTTCATTCAAGACACGTCATTTAACAAACATATAAAGCAAAACCACTGGCGTCATCTGAATACAGTGTGTATAAGGTCTAGGTACATGTTTAATACATCATAAATTGTTTCCTGACATGTTAAACCCAAACACTATTGAAAATCTCTTAAAGTTTATTGTATTCCACGTGGTGCTATATAACGTACCCAAATCCAATAAAAAAGTTCTTTATGTTTAGAAACAGTACTTTTAACTATGGAATATTAGAAGCTGAAATTATTACTGCAACAAGATAGTCATTGAAAATGTACTGCCCTTCAGTTTTTAGTCTAAAATAAATACAAAGGATCTTTTATGTATTTTTTAAAGAGCCTAACCCTCAAAATTTTTAGAGAATGCATATGTTCTTGATTGTTAAAAACAAAAGTTTCCCAAAATGCAATGCAATAATTAAGCTGCACATTTAAAAAAAAAAACTGTAATCACACAAATGAGACCTATGAGGGCCTTTCTCAAATTAGAAATAGGATACAAGCAGGGGGTATTTCAAATTATACCATAAGCTCTAATCAAATCCAAGCCACAAATCTTAAACCTTTGTTCAAAAACGACTCGCAGAAAGCTCTCAAGGAAATGAGGACATGTGGGAAGAAAATTAAAGAAATGAATAGAAAAGGATGTTTACTGCATTTTCCATGCTAGGTTAAAGGTCTAGGCTCTGAGCTGTCTGTTTGAGCTCCTTACTGGGGATTAAACAAGGATATCCAGATGGATAGCCATATATGACTGCTTATGTAAAAAAACATACTTGCTATTGAGTATTTAACACATGTGTAAATTTGTGAACAACATAAGAGTACATACACCCAAACACTAAGCTGCCAGATCCACAGCAATGCATGCAGGAATTCATTACAAAAGAGTATTTTACAGAGGTGGGTTCAATTGTGCATTTTACAATCCAATTTACTGTTTTATCCCTGTTTTTTTAAAAAAGGACAATAAGTGGCATATTTCAAAGCAATTTTAATCAATTCCATAATAAAACACTAATAAAAATGTTTAGCTGATTAAAACAGACAAATTAAAACTCACGCTGGTAACTTTGCGGTAAATCTGGGCTGCATTTTGGCACTCTGAATATGGGTATTCTGATGTTGTCATCTCCAAGATGCACATGCCAAATGCATAGACATCCACTGCTTCATCATACTTTTCCTCGTACATTTCTGGAGCCATGAACTCTGGTGTTCCTGTTAAACATAGTATTAACAATTTTGCTCTAGACATCAAAATGTACCATGGTGATACCATGTTTATTGAACATAGCACAGGGTAAAATCATTGTTCTCTTTGAATGACAAATGAAAATAATAATCACTCACGTCATAATGACTTGTCACTGGAATCTTTACATTTATATTTAAACTGTAATAATAAGATTTCACTGGTCTGCAAGGATTTACCTATCACACTCTTTGCAAAACTTGCTCTCTTGAGTGTGGCCAGTCCAAGGTCCCCAATCTTTACACTTCCTGTAGGCCCGGTGATGAAGATATTGTCACACTTCAGGTCCCTGTGGATGATGGGAGGAGTGCGTGTGTGCAGGAAGTGAAGTCCTTTAAGGATCTGACGACTCCATCTCTGAAGGAGTTTTGGTTTCATTTCCTTAAAACGTTTTAGATACCTAAGAAGCAGATAGATAAATCAACACTTGCGGTATTTTTCACCTCAGCACAAAAAAGAGGCATCATTATCATATGCAGTTAAATATTGTAAGATGATGAACAAACTCACGTTTTAAGAGTGCCAGAGGTCATAAGTTCAGTGACCAGTAGGATACACTTGTGACCTTTCACAGTGGACTTCCAGGAGTCATAAAAGCGCACAATGTTTGGGTGCTGAAGACCCTTTAACATTTCTACCTCCTCACTAAAGCGCTGCCGCTCCACTTTAGTGAGTTTGCGAGTCTGAAAGGAGAAAAAAATATTTAGGTACAATAAACTCACCTGACAGAAATATCGAAAACAATGCTTTGCTTATGAATGGCCTCTACAGTTCTCACAAACTGAAGACCATTGATTGCCTGGAATGTCACATACAGCAGAAATATATTAAATGTATTAAATTGTATTATATTACTATAATATAATAAATATTATATATGATATATATATATATATTATATATATATATATATATATATATATATATATATATATATATATATATATATATATATATGATATATATATTGCTATGTATATATATATATATATATATATTGCTATTATATATATATTTATATATATATATATATATATATATATATATATATGTGTGTGTATATATATATATATATATATATATATATATATATATATATATATATATATGATATATGTATATCGACAGATTCTCCTGTAGCTCAGTGGTAGAGCATTGCGTTAGCAATGCTAGAGATTGTGGGTTCAATTCCCAGGGAGTACATGTACTAACAAAATGTATAACTTCAATGCACTGTAAGTCGCTTTGGATAAAAGCGTCTGCCAAATGCATAAATGTAAATATACATTATGTATTGCTAAAGAGTGACACATTAACACAGTTGTTAAACATCACAAGTGTCTCTTTACTAGAGCAGATACATATGGAGATATTTTTCATCTGTTAATGTCTGAATGACCAAGAATAAATCTTACAAGACATTCTTAAAAAACCTGAAAAATCTTTTAGGTTTCCCTGGACACACCTGAACAAATCTTTTTAAAAAACATACATTTAATTTAATTTTAATGACATACTTGCACCTTCAATAAGCATGATTTACTTATTATCCCAGCAGATATTATCTTGTAATTAGTATTTAACAACTACTAAAGTAGACAAGAGCCTCCAAGACTATTTCAACCTGCAAGGATTTCACCATTTAAATGAGGCACTGTTACATAATCATATCCACCTAATTACAACCTATTCTAAACATACAGGCATTTTGCTTTTTTTAGTGAATTACAGCTGGACTAAAGACAGGCAATTACTTGGCAACATGGCCATTTCTGTCCTCTGGTGGGTATGAAAGGTCTGATTTAGCTGGCCGGGGCCTCTCGGCCATGTGAGGTGGGTGGAAACTCCTTAGAGACACCAGCTCAAGCACCATGAATTCAACATTCAATGAGTTCTGGGAAAAGCACTGTGTGTTTATGCCTTGAGTGACCACACTGTAAAGAAACATACAGGTTAGGGACAGAGGGTCTAAGGAAGAATAGGGTCTACATTTATCTTGACTAATGCCAGGATTTTGTAGTCTAAATGGTCTGCATGTTTGATTCATTAATGCATGCATTTGACAAAGGGTACATATCATAATATCTTATTGTCATTGTCCTTTCATAGATAAACAGGTTAAAGGTTTAAAAAATAGACCCAAGAATTAAACAGAAGCAATCTTACATGCTTGGGGTAAAACAAAAATGCATGTTCAGGCATGTTTCTTTCCCAACCTTTCCCTTCCAATAACTACACTTTTCCTGAGGCCTAAGGATTATGACACAAAATGACTGATAGGCATTGTTAATTTTACATGCACATTTTGGCCTTTAGTGTAACACTCACGCTATTTCTTGGTTTACCACAGTACTATCCTTCTTATCATATCTTTACCGCAAAAGCACAGCCATACATAAATACACACATTTACATGATTTACATACAGACTAGGTTTACACTAATCTTTTTAGTGACTTAAAACATCAGTCTTGGATTTCCACTCAATATAAGACTGCTTTATCCAACCCCTATAGCATGTTGTGTACAATCAACATGGACTACTGTCCCCATAACCTGTCTTATAAAAGTCACGCGATCAAGACCCGCTTATATACAAAGGCCTGTTTTAACCCCAGGTAATATGATTATCTACCCAAATACACTCTCTATCTTGCTAGGACCAGAATATCTGTGCAGTAAAAACAAACTGGCAGGCGCAGGGGGTTTAGGAGGTGTGGGGTGGCTCTTAAAATCACCAGCCTAACTATATAAAATGTTGTGATTTGGACACCCATTTATGTAACTGGAGCTTTTTTAGGCTGTATATATCAAAAACATGCATTTGAGTTTCCAATGCCTTCTAAATGAAGAAATGTCTATATGTTAGGTTGTCTCTACCCAAAGTAAGCAACTCTAAAACAGCAATTTTCCATGAAAATATTGTTTTTGACAAGCAGTGAGTAGAGTCTGACACACACAGGGGCTGTAATTTTACAAGTACTACAAAACAATGCTGGCATTATAGTCAATAAGTGAAGCTGTAAAACGAACAGTTCCAACTTTTAATTCTGATTGGATGAGTTAGAAGGCATAACGTGACCGCAAATGTTATATTAATGTACCAGGTTGTTAAATTGCTTGCCTACAGTTATGCAGTTATTACAAAAAATGAACTAGTTATTGAACAATGGTGTCATCATTACAGTGTTTTTCAACTTGATGTTGCCCTCATTTTGTTGATTGCAATGTTACAATGGTTTCACTATGATTGAGAAAGATTTTAGCCCTTAGATACCCTTGGCAAAATGATTATAACACAAGGCATCTTATAGCTTTGTGGTTTATTTTAACAGCTTATTTGTACAATAAATAAATATTTTAAATAAGTGATTAGCTAAGGGGATCAGCTAGTAAAGGGTTAACATGAATACCCTATTGGATTTGCATTGCTGAAACATGTTAAAGCTGCATGTTTGTAACGTGATGGGTTTAAACAGGAATAATTTACATCCTGGAGTAGGACTTAAAGGGGGACTATGCCACCTTAGGGAAATGGAGCAGCTTGGGTTCAGGACAGCCTAAGGCACAGCGAGGCAGTAATTACAAAATGACACATAACAACCTCCACAAGCTTATCATGATTGAAAGAAGGAACCTAAGGGCTTGTGAGCAAGGGAGCCATATGGTAGTGCTAATGTGTTTGACGTATGTGTGGGACAAAAGCGAGAGCAAAGTGAAATTTACGCATGTTGGAAGGCTACTAAACATTTGCTAGCAGAGAAAATACACAAATGTATTAGACAGAATCAGGACTGTTTGCATGTATATTTCTTTTACACAATTGTTTAGACATGTTTGTGGTGAAAAGGGATTCAGTAAAAACAGTTTTTTGCTACTTTTTTTGGAGTGTGAATGCTTCAAAAAGTTGATTTCAATGGTTAATAATGGTCAATTTTTTACCATTGAAATCAGGATAAAAAATATCCTTGCGCAAGTTTCTGGAAAGGATTTTTATTATAAATAGCTTTGTTGTGTTATTGTATGCCTGAATGTTTAGAAGAACAAATGTACAGGAACACATGTGCATTCAATCAGAACACACTGCTGGGGGTCGGTGCAGTAAAGGCCAGCCATTTGACAGCACTGTTTAACTCTCTCCAGTCCTACATGGATCAGTTGCACCATAGACCAAAAAAAGTAAGTCCCTGTTAAACATGCCAAACCACATTCATTAACTCCATAGACCTCTGAGCCAATAAGAAATCCAATGCAACACTGGAGAAAAAATTAAAGAGACAGAGAAATCTGTTTTGTAATGACATAAATATCAGAGAATGAATGTGGTTTTTTAAACATCAAATCCCAAGCAGTTTTAGCAGACCACAGTAAATCTTCATGTTATCAGTGGTGCTTGCTAAGACTTTTGCCTGTTGGTCATCATAAGGGATATGGATTTTTACAAACCATTAGCAAACTATTACATTTTGTTACAGACATAAATGGTACCTATAAAATCATCTGGCTTAGTGAAAATAGGAGCATTATTACCTTTAAAAAGGACTAGACTTATAAATTTCACCTGGCATAAGATAAATGGACAAACATCCCATATCCTGATCCATATATAGTGAACAGTATATCAGAATATCTGGTGGAATCAAAATATCCTCTTACAGTTTAATTTAGACCATTAAAAAAACACCCATAACACCCTGGTAACCACACAGCAATAAACTAAAACTCACCCTGAATACCTTAGCAACCACATAGCAATGTCCTGTCAGGCTGAATAGGCTAGTTAAGCGGCTGGTGCATACCACGCATGCTAGCATTTAATGCTGAGGATCAGTATCCAAAAGATAACATATTCTATAAACAAACAATGCTGGCCTGTTTCTTACCACCACTGGCTAATGGAATCAACAGATCAATGCTACTGAACAACTATAAACACATGCATATTACAACAGGTTTGTAAGTGATACCAAGCACATTGTAGATAACAAACACCTGTCTACTGGTCATTTAGTCACCACACAAAGCCATTCACAATGTCTTCCAAAGCTTTGACATATAAACTGCAGGTTATGTAAAACTGTTCTGTACCTGATTCAGAATTAAATTACATAACTAGAGCCATTAAATCAATCCTCAAAAATCAGACACAGCGCACTCATTATGAAAATAACAAATATTAAAACCCCTGAAGGCTTCTTGAATTTTTGTTAAATTGAGATTTTAGCTTAAAAAAATTATAACATTGACAAATATTTATTCATCATTTATGTAGCCATAGGTGACGGAACAAACTAGCATCACTAAAGAAGAACAAACAGTATTGGAAGAAGATGCATGTCTGAAACTGGTCTAGTAAAAAAACAGATCATAATGAAGAACCCTAAACTGCTCCCGGGTTTTCAAGCTCTCAATTTAATTTTCCAATTTTCAGTTGATTCACATTGGTCCAACACTAAACCTGCATGAAATTCATGGCACAACATGAAATCTGCTTTGTGGAATAACTGTTACAAAGTGCGTAAAAGCAAGCACTTTTGCAAAAAGCCAGCATGTTTAATTTTCCTGGCATTTCAAGCTAAAGTGAATATTGTGATTTGTTTATTGGAAAGCATTTTTTACCCTGCCTTTAGACTAACATGAATTAAGATGTATTACTGTATGATCTATTGCTGAATCTTTCAGTGTGAAGCGTGTGGTATATACTGTATACAGAGCTATAATTACTAAACACTATGCACGCTTGTGTAGTTTTTTGATGTTGAAATATTTAATTTGCAGAGACAACTTTAAAAAACCATTTGTAGGTTGATTTCTCTGAAACAGTAAACACTGCATCTTTGTGGCCTTTTAAAACATTGCTTTATTTAAAGGTAGGGTATGCAATCTTTTCCAGAAACATTTTTTGTTCTGTTAAAATGCTATAAATATATTATACTATATATTTATTTTCTGTTGAAGGCACAAAATGTTTGTTCAAAACTACATGTTTTTCTGACCAATAGCAGACTGGGAGGTTTTATTTTTACACTTCAATATAGTGAACAAAAGTACACATTTTATCTTGACTTAAAACTCACAAGAGCAGCCAGCAAATCACTAAAGAGTATCTTGTTGCATTATATAACTTTACAATCTGAAGCATAATGCTTTTGTTATGGTGTGTTTCTAGTTTTACATGGAAAGCATTCTGAGCTGAGTAACTGGTAGACCCCAGATTGCTCACGCCTTTGGGACTCTTGACGTTCCATAAATTTGGATTGTACAGTATATCGGTTCTGCTCGTGGGGGTCTGCTGAATTGCATGTGATTAAAGTCAGGCTGAAATGTTCTGGCCTAGCTCCACATACTTGGGTGTTACATAAGTAGTGTTGATGTTATAGAGCTCCACTTAGGTCTGGACCGCCTGTCAACATATTCATTATTCATTATTATGGTCGAAAAGAGGAAAGTTTCTGCGACACAGAGGCAGTGCAATACCAAAAGATGTAACAATGTGAAAGTGTTGCTGCTGTGTTTGGTTGACGTGTTTAAATTAACAGAGAAACTTATATTTACCCCTCTTAGAATAGTTTATATATATATATTTTTTTTTTAATTATTTCCACCAGAAGACAAAATTAAAATATTAATTTTGGTGATATTAGGTATTAAGTTTAACCACGTTGAATAATCTATTTTAGGAGTTAAACAGTATCTGTATTTACATTTTATTGTGTGTTATTATTAATTGTTTGTAGAAATAACATTAATATTAATAGGCCTTAGAACCAACAACAGAGTGAGTCATTCAGGATTCCCTTAATGAACCTAAAATAAAGAGCACTTACAATGACTAACAATCTTATAGTCTAGACATCAATTCATATGGATCGCCTACATTACAATCTTTTTTTCCATTTTCAGGTAAAACAGGTGACCTAAGCATGTTTAGTAAGATTCATGTAAATATGAATTAGTTTATCTTGCAGCTGGTTTAGTAGTTTTAAATACATTTATTCTATTTAATGACTGCAGAGCTTCAGCATTGCTGCACTTCAATGAATTGGATGTAGGCCTGCACAAAATGTTCTTTCTTATTATTGTGTGTTTGTGTGTGCACACATTTATTTGTGTGTTGTGTTGAGTTGGGTTTACAAACATCTCCATATAATGATAGTAAAACATGACATCTGCTATATTGCATGGACCAGTCGAGGAAAAAATCCACAACACATTAAACATCAGATAATGACGCTGCACCTCACCTTATGACTGTATATTGCTCTGGAAACACACTGGCAAATGACTAAGGCATTGTGCTCTCATTCAAGTTCTGATAGTCTTACTATATTAACAGCAGGGTCAATGACACGCACTGCGAGAGAAACTGATAATCACCAACATACAAAGAGAAACAGATGGGGAATGAGAGGAGGAAGATAACTTTGTGAACAGCCAAAAACAGAGGTTAACACAATTGTATTTAAGTATGTGTCACCACTATTTCTGCTCAATGAAGAGAGACTTTTAAATTGTTGTTAGGTGACTGGAAGAAATCAATCAATGAGTTCAATCATTGTTCTTAGAAAACAACAGAGTAATGATTGCACAGTACAAATACAAATAGTACAAATAGTTTACAAACAGAAGTTTATGCTTTCTGTTAAAAACAGCACAGACTAGAATTAACCATGCTGATCTAAACTGATTAGTGCTGGTTTTACCTATTTTAGCTGGTGGACTAACATGGTGTTCTTGGTTGTTAAGATAGTTAATGACTTAAATTTTCAATTGCTCTGCACTTCAGTAGACTTGAAATGTAGCGTATGGGCCAATTGTATGGTTCTTTTTAGCTCAACAGCCCTAGTTCCCATTATGAGACAGAACTCCTTAGACAATACATCTTTTTATGCAAGAGTTTGGAACAACAAGAGGGTGAGTAAAAGATGACATTTTCTGGTGAACTAACCCTGTATCAGACAGATAAAGAAATTACAACAAAGCATCAACAGTTTTAGTGGGTAGGTGTTTAAAGTCCAAACCCATCTCTAATCTAATATTAGCAAACAATTTGGCAGTACAGGAGGAAAATGTTAGCAAGACAATCATTGTCCCTGTCTTCTGGTATCTGATCTGTTCTTCGTCAGTGAGTTCACTGTGTTTGATTTTAAAGACCAAATAAAGTGTCATAATAGATTTTATCACAGCTGTTGACTGCTCGACTGTTAATGTCAGACCCCTAGCATGAATCGTCACTAAAACACAAGATGTTGGTACATTACAAATAACAAAAGTAAAATGTATAAAAAGAAAACAGGTCAGGATGTACTAATATATAATAATAATAGCTTGTACTAATTTAAACATGCTTTGTAATCTATGATAGTTCACAAATGCATTGAAATGCCTCAACAGGGTAAGAAAGAGAGAGAGAAAAAGACAGAAAGCAAGAGACAACTGAAAAGACAGCTGGTCTAAATGTGTTCCAAAATAAAACCAAGCATTTTACCCAAATATTTGTGTAACATGATATTAATATAGTTGTAAATTAAAGAAATGTTTTTCTTTTAAAGATAATCTGTTTTCTGTGAGAGCATTAATTGCGCTTCAAAAATGTTTTATAACCCATCAAGTTTCTCTTTCTAAATCACATTTTTGTGATTTTGTGGCGACCACACAGACTGCATGACCCTTTAGTACGTTACAAACACCCAGAACCATAACAAACACCCTTTCCATTTTCATAATAAGACACAACAACAACATTGTGATTTATAAAATATTATCAGATAACCAATGATATATCCTTGCAGCTGAAATTTCTTATTAAAGAAATATTTGGCACTGCACCCAAAAAACAGAGCTTTCTCTTACACTTGTTTACATTCTTCTATGTAAACTTTAATAGTTTAATAAGTCAGTGATCAATGTAACTTCATGGTAACTATATCATAATTTTGAGGGCCATCCGGTCTAATAACATTGTTCAAATATTATCAATTATACAGTTATGTTATAAACTCTCTTTAAACTGTAATTACGAATACATAGGTTGAGACTGGACACACAGGAGTCTTTGTTTAGCTTAGTGGCTCTGTTTTTAAAACCTAACAAGATGCCTTACTGTCTACTGTCTTTGTAGGTACCTGGCATCTAAGGCAATATCCTAACTGTAATGGAACCTAAAAATGAAGACACAACTCTGTGACTTAAAAACAGTGTATGGAAGATTCAACTTTCAAATAATTGCTGGTTCAAAAACCAGCCAGCTCACTAGGGTTTGGAACAGTGTTTATGTATGAGTGTGTTTGTGTGTTGTTTGCCATCTGTACTTATGCTGATACAAAGCCAAACCAACCAGAGTTAGCTGGAGATGTCTACGATGATGATTATGACACATCTGGAGCAGATTATTATCCAGACCAATACTTATAATAATAAAATAAATTCCAGCATTGTCTAGCTTTACGTAAAATAAAGGCAACAAGCATGAGACTGGACCAAAATTAGTCTCACTACAACAGGATAGCTGCCAGTGTAATGTCCCCAAGCGTGAAAGAGGAAAGAGGAGCTGTGGAACAAGACGTACTGCTGAGCTCAGTTACCTGCTGCTGAAGAGCAGGTTTCACAGACAACACAGTTCTGTAAGCTGCTGTTGTAAGAAAAAATCAAAACATTTAGTGTAAATAAAGATGGTTTGTTCTTACATGTTTCTTCTCTGAAGCTAGAGAAAAGAAGACTATGCACATGTACACATTAAATGTGAATTTGTGATACAATTTGACACAATCAAATGACTTTCTATAATAGTTGATAAGTTCATGGCCTGAACAGCAAAAGGGAAGAATGGCTAAAAACAAATAAAAGTAGGTAATTCATGCTATGTGGATCATAGGCTACTCCAATGAAGTCCTGAAAGGTTTGGCAATAAATACTTTCTACTACTCTTATATATATAACCCCTTATCATTGCAGGCTAATGTCATTCACTATCTTTTCATTATAAAGTTTTAACTCAAATTTTCAAAAAAATTCCCCTATAGGTTCTCTTCTTTGTAAATATGCAGTGTAGGCTTGTTTAACTTGCTAAGTAAAAATAAACATAAGGGGGACCAAAAAGTTTGAAAACATGATGGTTTCCTTATTAATCCTATTTGCCTACACATTTTGTTCTCTGAAAAAGCTGATGCTTTGTGCTAATCTGTTTGGTCTGTTTCCATTCAGATTTATTGATTCTGTGTATGGGTGTTTTCATTAGACAGAATGACTCAATGTTTTTCTCAAGCTGAGAAAAGCACAATGAAGTGATAGTTGTGAGCTGGCAGCGTTTAATCTGAGTGAAACAGTTTGGAAACAGACAGGGTCCTTTCTTTGTTTTTTGTTTAAATGTTATGCTCGGATACTCTCACTTTCTCTCTCCCTCACTCTCTCTCTATCTAACCTAAAAGAGTCTAGCTGTTTTCAGTGTTTATTGGAAACACAAAATCTCACTCCATTAGAACACTTTCTCCATTCTCTCACTCATTCAGGGCCCCATGAAGCCCTAAGAGAAATTAATTTTAGGATACTCTTTGAAAGTTGAGTCAATTATTCTCATGGAAATGTGAGCTAACAAAGATACTTTCAATGGAACAAACCTTATTTGCTTCTACATCACAGAACAAATGGCAACAGTTGATTTGTGCATGTTGACTTGCCACCTAACAAACAGCTTATTAGATATCAGACTAACCAAGAGAAAAATTACTACCCAAATATCCAACAATGACTTTAACAAAACTAAAAGATAACACAAGAGATTTGTCATCATTTTTGGGCCTGACGTCAACAGATATGGAAGAGTGACCTACAAACAGTTGTTTGAGTGTAGAATCCTGTACATTCAGCACAATTTGGTGCAACTGAAAACTGTCAATAAGGGTTTAGTTACTGCCATGGTAAGGAGCTTTTTACCAAAATATAAAAAAAAATTGTATTTTTTCACTCACCCATGTGTCATTAAGGAATACATTTAAATATAAGAATATTTCAATGAAAATGCCCTGCCCACTGGGGTTATGAATAATCAGGTCTCCAGAGAAAATTGAGTCCGTAATGCCTGATCAAAAGCTGTTATCGATCGTTTTGGAGCTATGACTGGAGCTACAGACTTTGATGTTTCAATTGTCATTACATTAAAGATTGCTGTGAATATGTTGTGTGTAGTGTGTATATATTGTGTATAATTCAAGACAGCAGACTAATCAGATACCTGTATCCTAAGCTAATCAAAATACATAAAAAAAATGAAAAGTCACAATCTTCAGCTTTGGTTATATAATATGTAATTTTAAAATTACTGATCATGATAACAGTTTAGGTAACATCAAGCAACAAATTTTGTATTGTTTTAAATCAGGCATTAAATACAGCCCCCAAAAAAATGTCTGCCAACCAATAGAATCAGTTTCAGTGTCATAAGATGGACACTGGGCATCTCAGATCTCATATATACACAATTGGTGTGCATATTTGGTTGTGCGTGATTTGAGAGCTATTGCAAAAAGTGAGAGTTGTCAAACAAAGATAACATACGACTTCTAAAAGTGCACAAATATCATATACACAATTTTCATGGTAAACTGTTTTTTGGAGCTTGACAGCCCACTGTTTACTTATGTATGGTGGTAAAATCTTTTATCAAAGCATGTTTTTTGTTGCTACACTATGTACGCACCACGTTCTCTTGGAGCTTTTTCTGTAGAACCAGTTGGCACAGAATGTACAGCCCATGTATATGAACACAGTGTACAGCTGCTCTACGTGATGGGTGTGGTTTCAAGGCTGTTTTAACACCATTACGAGCCCCCTCCTTTTTTGCCCTGAAAAGGAGTATATTTGTCCATCAGGAAGCTGCTGATAAGACACTGGCAGCCATTTTGAGAGACCCCTTTTGGTGCACAGCACTGACATAAAACTTAAAGGTCAGATAAACAGCAGCCTCTTATCAGTTTAAAAGAGAAGAACACAGTACTTGACAGATGTGAAGACATGTTCTTTCAAGTGCTGTTCAGTTTTTGTACTAAGAGCTGTTTTCAAGGAAATACAAGGACGCAGTGCCCCATCAACATGTACCCTGAAACGGGGAGAGAGCATTTTGACAGAAAATTCATAGCAAATTGTTACCACATGCCTATAAATTGTTTAGCTACTAAAATGGGGTTACCGTCATATGCTGATGGTCTGGTTATGTTTAATTGCCTATTATGTGGTTCAAATTTAATTAAATCATAATTTTGGTCATTGATCATAACCCTCAATTACTTACCAAATGTTGTTAGCTGTGTTATTGGGTGAATCTCATGAAAACATGTCTAGGCTGTTTTTTATCACAAAAAATGGAGCCCATTTTAGGACCATTATGCTTTTGTCGTATTGTGATAATAAAGCACTCCCCAAAATTCTCATTTCAGTCAGGCCTTTACTTTTACACTAGTAAATTGTATTAACTTTATTTTGTTTGAAGCAACATAATTTATTTTTTGCTTTTTGGGGTAAGATCTGATCCAAAATTCAACCAATTCATTTAAATGGTTCACAATGAATCAATAGGATCCAGACCCAGACAGCATTCACACAGCTTGGGTCAACACAATACTTCCTGTTTCAGAGCCACTGCATTGTAATGGCTAAATGCAAAACTGTAACAGCAATGTGCCTTGCACACTCACAGTGTCTGAGTTTATCTTGACATAATGTATTGTCATTAATGTATTGTGTATTATCTTGACAATGTATTGATATAATGTATTTAGCTACTGATTAAACTGTATGAACATGTTTTGCATACTTCTTGTAGCTTTTCAAATAAACAAACATTTTCACACTACAAAACCAACAACTAAGTAGAGCAAATAAAGAGCATTACAAAATAAAAATATAAACAACTGGCATCACATTGACATGTATACTGAGATAAATAACATATATAATATCATATTAAAGGTGTTTCAGTTTACTTGTTATTTATGCACATTGCTGTGGATCCACACTATCATGGAGGTTGAAATCCATGGCCAAAACTAATTAAGCTTTGAAATTCAAAGCAGTCAACAGTTACGATAATAATGTTCTGCCAATAAGCATGACTATTTATCATCACAAAAGATTGGTAATAAAATAAAGACTTTTTCACCCTGAAGAAAGGTCAAAAAGGACTTTTAACCATGACCTCTACAGCAACACATTAACAATGGAAGTAAACTGGCCCAGTATCCCAGCATCCTGAAGAGGTTCTAAGCAGAAACATGAGGAGTTGGGGTGGTGGAGGAATGCCAGAATAATTGTCACTGGAGATCAGTAGGCGGTTGCTTATATATGCTTGTAATATATGCTTCATAGGACCAAATGATCATGTTCCTCCAAATTTGTTTATAACTGTAATATAATCTAAATCTATAATCTAAATATCGAAACACATTTTACATTTAATGAAAACACTAGAAACCTAATAAAGTTAACAAAAGAAATAACTGTGAAAGAGTTCCAGCTTTGTCAGTTGCAGTGTTCAGTTTTTTTACGACACAACATCTTGTTTATACAACAGAGTAAAGAAAAAAATGTGCCAGCATTATGCCAACATTGCTATACATTTCGACTACAACATGTATTGAATACAGCACATTCCTTTAAGCATCATACACATGTTATCTTACAAGTAGTTGCATGTTCTCATTAAATATTTGTCTAATGAAGTAACACATCACATTGTATAACTTCTCTGTCCCGTCTCAGAGCAATGCAGAGGAAAATTCCACAGCAGAGTATCATCTTGCATCTGTTCTAACTGCAGCACTATGGTTTTACTAGCACAAGATGCTTCATTACCCAGCCAACATCACAGACCAGACAGGCCACAGGACATACAGGAAGTGAAGGGCCAAGGTCCAAGTACTTGGTAACTGTATACAAGACTTCACTGGAAATTTACAGCGGTCCACACAAGATAAAAAGAGGTGCATAGCCACAAACCCAGGCTGTGAAATATTAGGTCTGTGCCTCTGCTGTTTCTTGGAAATTAAATTAATTTGCTGTTGAAAGGAGTAATATTGCTGGTCACCAGCAAATGCTGGGTTTTGCATGCTGGTATGCTTCTAGCTTACAGGCCTGGTTAACACCACTATGCTGGTCTTGGAAAAGCATGCTGGCCAAAGGTGGTGTTTTGCGTGGTCTTTTACGTTCTTCTTTTTGTCCTTCGCTTCTAGTACTCTGCAAATGTTCTTGCCTAGGCAATAATGGTTATCCTATTGTTTTATTATCTGCAACACTGAGCACTGAATGTTAATCGGTTTGTTATTTTGCCCACTATTCCATGTTGATACTTAATCCCATCAGTGCTAAATGACAAAGGATGACATTCTTTTGTTGCAATGAAACTGCACATTGCAGTTTGTTCATGTTTGGGAGTCATAGATACTGTGTCTGCAGTACCAAATAAGGAGAATTGATCCGGAAGGTCATTATAGATTATGTCTAGGTTTGTGTGTGTGAACATTCACAAGGCTAGATTAGAAAAGGTCAGACCACCAGCTGCTTGCGCTCAAGATCATGACCATGATGATGTAATTGTGACCAAGCAGAGGCGCCAGCACGAGTGACAACAGCAGCCGTTTCAAATCTCATCAGAGCTGATTAAGACCAGTTAGAGGGACACAAGCCACTTCCACACAAACACATAAGAAATCATTTAGCCCTTAATCTGCTTTACAGGCCCCAGCAAGCAGCAGGAAAGAGTCAAATGGATGAGAAGTCCACTAATGTAGCAGTTGCATTTCATTTCATGTCCTTAACATGAAAATGAAATGCAACTGCCTTAACTATAAGAGTTCAAACTCTTACAGTTAAGGCAATGAATAATTGTGCTCTTAAATTACTAAAATCCTGACAAACGATTGCATTCATCAATGCATTCATCAAACTCACTCAGTATGGTGACAATTTCTGATGTTTTTTATATGCATCAATTTTTTTCATATTTATTAATATCCCTGCATGACAGCAGAGACAAATCACACAAAACAGTAAAATTACTGTACCATTACTGTATCACACAGATAAAGGATGAATCATACAATCACTGCTATCTTCACTCCCCTTGGTAATCACTGGATCACTTTTTCTGGACATGCCCACCTCACATCATCAACAGTTTCTATTTTCCAAAGTGGGCAATTGTGTGATTCTTAGTAATTAAAAACCTATTCAGACTTTGAATGTCAGTGCCTATTCAGATTACACTGTCAGTCACTGGACAGTGTAGTCCAGACTTTAAAGGAGTTTGTGTCAGCTGACCCTCAAGCTTTGGGGTCATCTTAAATGTTACACAAAGCAAGTGTTTTGAATTAGGCCACCTGCATAAGAGCATGTCCTGATTTTATCTGGCCCTACCCTGATATACACCTGTGACGTCAATCTTAGGGCTGGGTTTAATAGTGTAATAATCATCACCTCATTTCACCCTGAGAAACTCCCATCATAGGCTAACGTGATATTTAAAAGCAACAGGTGGAAAGCATCCATCTCACGTGAACTTAATGCCTGTGTTTACACAAAAAAACTGATGGAGGTGACATCCCGAAAATGTTAACTCAGGTGTGTTCTACTCATATCTGTCTTACCAAAACAAAACATGTTTTCCAAAAGCTATCATAGTATAAATTGTTTAAAGCAGTGGTCGGAATACTGATAGCATCACTGACAACATCACTTCAATTTCAGGTCAGTAGCCATGATTGAAAACATGGAAATGCTACAATTCATCAAGTCTTACTTTGAAAAAGGTGTTTAAGATCATTTTAAAAACAGTGCATTTTTAGATAAAGGCAGGTAATTAAAGACAAGTGATATACAAACTGGCCCATAGGAAAGAATAGAAAGAGAAAGTCACACAAATCACAAATAAGATCCGTTTAATATCTCAACCGTTTGATATCAATGAGATATCAAAGATGAAGATCAAATGAAGATCAAATCTCTTAGTGAGCAATGAAGATCTCTTCTTAAATTACAGATTCTCAGATCTGTCTCCTGAGAAAACTGAGTGTGGCTCAAGCGGATCTCAACATTGTCTCATACTGTACTCAGAACTGCCAAGGTACTAACATAGTTAGCAGTTGAGTGATTTGAAACTAAATTATCTATCCACAGTTAGAGCTCTTACTGTATGTTAACAATTTGCTAATTTGTGTATATTTTAATTCCTCACAAAGAATTACAGGAGAAACACTCAAGACATGGTTTCCTAACTAAGAGAGAATTCCTTACTAAAGCCAGCCTCACACTGTGTAATTTTAATAGTCTTTTGTGATTGTTGCTTGTCAACATTTTCACTGAGGTGGTTTGAAGCTGTCGCGCTAATTGCATCATCAGGTTCAGTGCTCCTATTGGTTCTTGGTTTGATGGTCGTTGTAGGAGAAGTCACACTGCAGGAAAGTGTCTGAAATCTTCTGACACTGCTAGAATTTAATCGGAGGAAAAAACTGATCGCAACGATCATTAACCGGCTATCAGTGAACATGTCAAACCAGCGATCAAAGACAACAGATTTTAGCCTAGAATTATAGAATTCTATTAGGATTTCCTAAAATTTGTCTCAGACAAGCAAATCGTGGCCAAAATCTCACAGTGTGAGCCAGGCTTTAGTGTCCTGAGCTTTGAAACAGCAACACAGTTGTCTTCTGGGGAACTACAGGTTGGGGGTTAAAAACTAGTGCCTAGTGCCTGTACGTGAGGCTAAGAGCGAGCCCCTGGTGTACACCTCTGTAAACGAACACAGAGACATGTGGAACGTGAGCATTAACACAGTTAAGTGTGGAAAAGGTGGTATGCATGAGTGGCCACCTGACATGCATGACTGCTGGCTGGACAGAAAGCTGCTCAAGGTTAGGGAGAAAGACAACAGGACAAAATAGGCAAACAATGGATAAGTGATTTCCCAAATCTCCCTATGACTTCAGGTATAACTGCATAAGGTTTTGAGGTCTTCAGTACAAAGCAAAGACTGGCTTTACTCATTTGCACATAGATTAGAGTGTTACTGCTCTTGATCAGTATGACAGTTGGGGCACCTGATGCTATGTAAGTGATTAGATCGTATATAAGAATGCAGTGTCTGCCTGGACCTGAGAGAAATCAGGTCAATAGCATGTATACACTATGTTTTTGCATGTTTTAAAGTAATATGATCAGCATGAAATTGAATTGAATATTTTAAAGAATTTTACCATTTCTTTACATTCTGTATGTTCCCTTTTTTATTGAAAGTATCCACTTGACAGGTTTTAACAAAATTTGATGGTCCATTTTATCTCAGCATGACTTGAGATTTTTTTAAAAACTGAAGTGAGGAAATCTGATCTTTACAAAGATGTTAAGGTCACATATTTAGAAAATTAGAAACACGAACTTAAATATTTCAGAATTTTGTACCCCACTTTAGGTTAACTACCAGTAAGAGGAAAGAATATAGGTTTTTATACCATACATAAGGAACATCAGCTCTAATTCCATCACAGTTTACTATATATGGATAGTCAAGTTAGAAGATCATTATGATTTAATAACTGCTGGATCTCCAACATGATTGTAAGATGACTTCTAGTTATTTCACTCTTCTGCATTGATACAAAACATTGACACGGTCTAACTTTTGTTTTTCTCTAGCAAAGAGACCTTACCTGTAACTCGCACCATGCCACCTCCACAGTGGTCTCTGTGTCCAGACCCTTGTAGACTGTCTTGAATGACCCTCTCCCTATTTCAATGTTGAATTTGAGATATCGTCCATCTGGTGAGGTGGCCACAGCTTTGGTCTCAATGTCCTCCTTCTCATCCTGTTCCAGTCTGCTTACAAACGGCCGCCGGGGAACTACCTGTTCGACTTTGGATACCTCATTGTCTGAATCTGAACTGCCATCATGTGCAACAGGGGACAGGGGGGTCTGAACAGAGCTTCTCCAGTCTTCTGGAGGTGAGGATTTGGGGTTAGGGGTTGAAAACTCTGGGCTAGGGATAGAAGATGGAGAATCTGGAGATGGAGGGTCTATTTTATCCTCTTCTGTTCTTCTCTCTGATATTAATATGTTTTCAGCAGACCATGATAGCGCTTTGGAGAGCGTCTCACTATATACTGGAGAGTCACTATCCACACTGAGTTTATGAAGCACATATGAGTTTCTTCTTGCGCTCAAAGAGTGCGTCCTCAGCATAGGCACTCTGGATAGACAGTCGTCCTCTAAATCAACAGGTAAACTTGGAAAGCCTCGTCCAGCGATTTCAACTTCGGCTTGAGACATGATGAAGACTGCTCATAGCATCACAACCTGTGTATTCAACAGAAATAAACAAGCGCACGCGTCGAAAGCATTAAATACGCGCCAACGGCAACAAGAACATTATGTGCTCCGCGATATTTGACGCGTTTCATCTTTTTCTTCACGAATACCATTTCTGAGAAAAGATGACAAACTTTGCAAGTATATTATGCAATAATAATAATGACATCACAGCGATATAAGGCTTTTTTGCAGCTATTTCAGAAATTACATTTTATAGACAATATAAAGTGGAAGGAAACACAGAGTAGTAATCTTTAAATTTTACCTTATTTAGAAGAGTCTGAAATTTCTCCAGCATTTAAACAGCACATAACATTTGATCCTCACGCATGCACACACTTCGCTGATCTGCAGAGGCGCCCTTGCTTTAGCCCTCTTGACAGTGAGAGTATAGTTGGCTCCGCCCCCTTCACCTGGGTCCCGCAGCATTGAGTTTCAGTGCAGGCTTGCGTTCGCTAGTACATATCTGTGCCATCAAAACACCTTGTATTGGTGAGAAAGCACATTATATTTTCCCCTTATTTATATCTTTTTTTAAGAGAAAGCCTCAGGTCATGGGATGCTGTGCCCAGTTATGCAGTCTTCCAGAATAGCAGGCACTTGCCCACAAAAGGTATCCACATGCATTTTATCATTGCCATATAAACAGAAAATAAAACAACAATTCAGTTTTCACTAATACAAATACTAGTTTTTGAAATCAATAACGAAATCCTTACTATGCTTATTTTTATATCAGTTACTACCACTAGTAAAATAGTCATTTGTGGCATCAGAAGAAACGTAATGAACAAATAATTTTTAGTAGTAGAATGCTTGTTGATGACTTGTAAAATGTACAACATGGCTTGCATTAAAAAATAGTTACAAATATAATTCATTTTTATATAATTCATATTTCCGCAGGATACACCAATGTTTCATCGCAAATGCCTCCTCAGGAAGCTTTGTTACTCCTCTTTGTTCGACTCATCAAGGGATGCTTCTCAATTCTTATCTGTACGTTCTTATTTTCTTTTCTCGCTTCCTTTCCTCACATCTTAGCTCCACCTCATTAGGATGCAAGGAAAGGAGGCAAGGATGGTAGGCAGGGACAAAAAACACAGTTGCATAGATACACCAATATTTCCTCGCTCATGCCTTCTCAGGAAGTTTCCTCACTCCTCGTCTTCAACTTCTCAGAGTCCAATTCGAGAACTGAGATGTCCTTCAAGATGACTGACTTTGTTTGCTTTCCAGGTCATGGGCTGGAGGACAGAGGAGGGAGGAAGCATCAATTTGAGTATTGAGAAGCACCCAGAATCTGTTTCCTTATTTCATTAGTCTTCATGGGTACTCATTGTTTCTGATTAGAGCACGCCTGTTTTGTATTGACTTAATTTTCCTGTGTATTTAAGACTTTCAGTTTTCCTCACTTATAGACTGATGTTGTTTGTGTTAAACACACCATTACATTTATGCTAGTTTGTGAATATTTCTAGTTCTGGTAAGTTCCATCCAACTTAGCACCTTGATCATGCCTTTGCTGTTGTTGGTCCTACCCTATGGATTAAAAATCCTATTTGATGTATTCTAACAGAAAACCATAATGATTTAATTCCAATATGCAATATGGAGCAGTGACATTCTTTACATTTTTTTACACAATTAAGAGCATTTCAGTGTAATCATCCAAAAATTATTCATATTCAAAACCCCACAGAGTAAATCTGAGTACCCCCATCTAGTCTGAGTAGTCTATTTCAGACTTAAGTTATATTTAAGCATGACTATTTGTCTGTGTACAATTATGAATATATGTATAACAGGTTATGCTGTGTCATGTTTTGTCTTATCTTCTAAAGCAACACTGCACATGGGCAAACAGAAAAAGTCATATCCTGCACTGGCCAATTCTAAAATAAGACTAAGAAAATGATTATTGACCTTAGAAAGAAAGCTTATCTGCAGGACCCAGTGATATTACATGGCAAGGAGATACCAGTACAGGTATTTAGTTACCATCTTCTGGAAGAAAACAAAGTCCATAATCAAAAACATGCATTAAATATAAGCAGTTACTAAATAGAAAACTAAACTTTAAGGTACTATTGACACAAAACATTAGGCACATTTGTAGTTTTGCTGCAAAAGTAATTTGCATACTTAAGCCCTTAACACTTTATTACATTAGATAAAAAACATAATGTGCCAAAAATGTTTTTTCTGAAAACGTCTTTTCTGAAATTCTTATTTTCTGAAAACTACAATTTATGCAATTATACTGGTCTTAAAGTCAATTCCCCGCACAGGCGTCATATCAATTACCACAATGTAATTCATCACATTAATTATGAACGTTGTACTGATGTTCAACAAGCAGACTGTCCAAAATCTTTTGAAATAGTACATTTATTTAAATAGTATATTTAACAAATGTATTTTATATGTTTTACCCTAAAAGCATGCCTGTACAGTATCTTCCTCAAAAATTGTTTAATATAAACATTAAAACTATAAATTTAACCAAAAACACTTTTATTTGAAATATTTTGTTTTTAAATGCAACTTAAGTGTCTAAATTCTTTTAAGTTAAAATTCTGAAGTATTTTGTTGTATAGAACACCGCTTTTTTGTTGTTAATTAACCTCATATACATTGTATTGTATACATACTGTATTGTTTTGTTGTAAACTAATGCTCAGAGAGGGAGGTTTTATATGATACTTTATCACGCACATAAGCATCACCTGTTTCTTAAAGAACATTTTTAGAAAGGCCAGAATGAAGGATTTTAAAAGGGTTTGGACACTTTGCTCCCATGATTGTTGGCACAGATTCTTTGTGCAAAAGTGTTCCTTCTTAATGGGCACAGGAAGATGACGCTGAAGTGCATTCCAAGAAACGGGTCTTTGGTTCCCTAAACTTCTCATCCTGTTGAAGTTCTCGCTCTAGAGAGTAAACCCTTTGAAGGAACTAGATTGTTCTTCAGAATGTTCTTCCTTTAAAAATCGTGGAAAGGGAGGAAAAAAGGAGGAAAATGTGCATCTCCAAAAACAATGATTTCCCTTACTGATTAGTCCCTTGCCTAAGGGTTTGGTATATAGTTGTTTGGGTGTAAAGGGTGGTTGCTTAAGTAAACGAAAGCCCAAGTGAACATAAAAAGCTCAAGTCTTTATGATATTTTGGTCCTCAGTAAATCCTACAACTTCAGTTATTAATATAGTCAGTAGCACAAACAGTGTAGGATGGTATAGAAAAACCTTAACCCTATGCTTTAGCAATATGCCTTATGCGCTAAAAGTTTATTTCTAAAGACTGACGACTTCTGCATATGTATAAAACTGAATATTTTGTGCTTTGTCATTGATTTTTGCTACTTAGATGCAGTGTCCTGAGCTTAGAGGCTCTTGCTCTTCAATCAAATGAAAGCAAATCTATTTCAAGTTTTTGGGAGAGAACCAAAAATGTCTCCCTCATTTATTTGTATGGTATTACACTGGTATAAAAATGTTGGTAAGATACAGTGACAACCAGGGAAAATAAGTGAATGCTACAAAGAAAGTTTCAGCAAAACGTTGATATAAATTCCACTGCCATCAGACACAACACATTAACTTAGGAACATTTTATCTTTGCCAGGAAGCATCATTGGACTTACAAAAGCCATGTCTTTTGGCTTTGTAGTTCTACATAGAACAAATCTTTAAGTAGAACAGTTCTTAAGGATATACAGAAATAAAAAGAATGAAATAAAATCTTATGTACATGAAATGGGGTTTAAGAAAAAGGTACCAATATTGTCTAGTTTTTATCTGACATTTTGTATTTTTATGCATAATGTTAATCTTCTATCCTGGTTTCATCACTGGGCTCAAAAATCACCTCCAGTTTTGGAGGTTCCAGGTGTAAAACCACCAATTTAAACATGTTCCAAAAAAGGAAAAGCCTTAATTCTTTGTTTTGGGCGAATCTGCTAAATTGCAACTTATGACTTTGATTTAGTAGTGGAGTGTCTTATAAAGTCCAAAACTATCCCAGTGGACTATGAGGAAAAACATCATGCTGGAGTGACAGATACCACAAGCCCATCCCTGAAAGCCTGAAATGAGAAAACCTGATTCAAAAGAACTTGACACCTTTTCCATCATCCATAGTAATAATTTCTGCCTTTCCTTCAGCCTGTAGGGCCTGCAGCGAACGGAGCAACATCCAGTCCTCCAATCCATGGAACTCTGAAAGATTTACAAACGTTACAGTTACAAAAGTTACAAATGGTTAGATGCTAATAGGGGTGATTGGAAATGTCACTCACAAGTTAAATGACAAGTGTAGGAATCTAACCTAACAATTCTCTTATACTGCCAGATGAATAAGAAAGGTTTATACATTAAGAATACTTAAATAGACTAAAATTACAAGGGGGTCTCTTCAGATTTCTTTGAACAAAACGGGTCAATGGTAGCCAAAGTTCCTTGGTCAGCCATTTTTGGCATAGTTTTTAAGTTTTGCTGCACAATTTAAAAATGTGTGCATGCTTATTGTCATTTGACTGCTCTGTACAGTGCTACCAAATTTACCAGTCAGCCATACTTCCTAAAGCCATTTTGATTTTCAATAAAACACAATGTTTTTTAGCTTCTAGGCTGTATGTCTGATTCACACAAAACATTGTACGGATCATCTGGAGACACTCACAATGAAGTGTTATCAGAAGGTTTTTGACAGACCAAAAGGTTCTTTGCATACTGAAACTGAACTTGTAAACTAGTATGTGTCATTGGTATGGGGGGGCCACATCATGACCACAACATATTAATTTGGTGACAGCTCCACCTCCTGGTCAAGATATAAACAACCGCAACTTGTAAATCATCACTATTAATATCCAAAAATATTTCACTTGCGTATTGGTGTGCAAATGTGATGACTTCCGCTTGTGGCTATTTTACAAATAAAATGTATAGCATCATTTCATACCTTCATTTTCAGTGTCATCCCCATTAGACAGTTCATAAAGTGTAAACACTGAGTTGACCATGCCATTTTTTGAAACCTTGAAGTAACAGCGGGAAGAAAAGTATGTTTTAGTTAAACCAGCTGACACTCACAAATATTATCTATGTCAAGCTAGTACACAGAGATTCCTGGTATAAGAATCATAAAATCTGGAATTCTGCTTGAAGGACTAACTTTCTAAGGGGCTTTAAGATTTATGTATTGCAATATATTTACAGTTATTGTAGTATCGATGCCATCTGTATTTTGCTAAACCTGTTTAAAACACATTTATCACTGTATAATTTGGCTCTCATTGTGCACAAAAAATGATGATCCTTAGGGGAACAACTTTTTAACTTAAATGTTTGTTCGATTTGCAAGTGTACAGGCAGCAGTACATAAAACCACATTGTGTACATACTAAAGGATCTTACTGTAATAGTCACATTAAAATGCTTTTGAAATTTCAAGACATTCTTACCCATTGATAGATGAGTTTGCCCCACTCCTCTGGTCTCCTCCACATTATAAGACATCGTGTTTTATTCTTGTCCAACCACTCCAGGTTCCCTATCATACAGCACATTAGATTTTAACACCAAGTTTCTAGTTCCATTCTCAGAAAAAGCTCTTTGGCTCAATACGTAATTTAATACAAGTTACCTTTTTTTCTCAGTTCTTCAAAAACTACTTGTATGGCTTCAACTGATAGTTTTCCTGAACAACATGAGTTAGGGGAACTTTACAAAAACATGGGAGAAAATACAGCCAAAACAACATCATTCAACTACAATGACTATATTTAAAAGCAACCACAGCTGGAGGTAGTCATAAACACATGTCAATAATCTAATTAGAATAAGAATAATAAGGTAGAATAATTGCTTATTCAAAAGAACAAAGTACTAAAACTTTGGTAATGTGGGTTTAAAGACATTTTTGGTTTGCCTGACATCAGCATGCAGTAAAACAAACACTCAACCAAAATAATTATATGAATTACGCTCAACATGTTTGCTGTGAGATTTCAAATTGGACGCGTCTTTGAAAGGAACACAGTGTCTTTTTATTTTTCTTATAGTTATATTACACAGTGTTCTTATATTTATTTCGTCAACATGGTGTAAACACTAGCATAGTAAGTGATGTATGTAATCACAAAAAATCCAACAAGAGACTGGGAGACCTATCTGAGACTCAAGTAATTACCAAGTGTAAAAGACAATCTCTCTCACCTGACCACTTGTGATCGGATGACCTGAGACAGATTTTAATACTGGGTGCAAAAAGGGACAGTGTGTCGAAATATCACATGCAACGGAAGAAATATAGCAGGGCATTAAAGGATACTCTCAATTTTCTTGTTGTTAAACACAGGGCTTTCCTGCGCCTCAAGCACGTCCAGTGTGTAGAGCTTCCGATGGCGGCAGTAGCACAACACAAGCGAACACCATGCCGCCAGCTGCTTCTGTCTCGTGTCAACATTCGGCTGTAATCTATAACACAATACAAGATTAGCATTAGACCGAAGCTCCTGTTTTAAAAACAACTTCCCCCCAGTGCTCGAATGTCATACCAGGTATACCAATTAATTATATTATAAACATGTTTAAAATAGCTGTATATTTGTAGTGCCCTTGGGACGCTTGCGTGCCTTTACAGTCTGAACTGACGCAACCTGTCCAATTGACTTATTGCAAATCATAAGACATAACTATTGTATTCGAGCCAGCTTCCTTCACCTGCTTCATCATTTCTGTTGTGCTGGCAATAGATAAATGGGCCACTGAAACGGTACACTGTGTTATAAGTAGACTACGCTTTTAAAAATGCACACGTTACTGATACAGTTATTTCAATTCTACTACAATGATAACTTCCCTAGCGGAGCACCAGACCGGTGGACCATAAACAGCAGCTTTATTCACTAGGCAACGCTATGCACCCAACGTTATGAATTATTAACCTCACTTTTCCGCGTGTAGCCAGTGACTTTGTTGGGAAAACTGATGTACTTACGTGAAAAAGGGAGGAAAGTTATACTGCCAAGGCCACTCAAAACTCATTGCAGATTTGTACTAGTTCTATTGATGTGTGGCTCCGGTTCAGTCTGCTTCCGCCCTGCTGGAATGAACAGGAAACGCCTGTCAAAGTAAAAGTCATTTCAGAGCAAACAGATTTAAACGTACTAATTTAGACACTAATGTTTTTTTACTCCACTTTTTTTCACAGTGTTTGGAAAGGAGGTTAAATGTGCCTATATGCAATGTCAAAAGCGTAAAACAGTAACACAACTAAGACAACTACAATATGCTTTTATATTGTTCATATGAAAAGAATGCTTCGTGGTGCATATTCAGCAATGTAGGATTATGTCTCTTATGTCTCATTAAGCTTTCCTTCATTTTTCTATTTTTTTCCCACTTTACATTCACGTTGTGTTATGAAGCATGTGAAATGACGTCCTGTTGTATTATAGGATATATTCTTGAACATGTTATTTGTTGGCATTAATGGGACAGTCCTGAAAGATTTGCAGTGCCTATTGATAGGGAGTATCACAGAACGTGTTTTTGTCTTTTTGGCTGTAAAGCGGTCATCCGACCGCGCGGTGGCGCTGTGGGCAGATTCTCTCATCCGGGAAACGATGCGGATAATGTCAAGGCGCCGAGATAAACAATCTTCATTGGTCACGATAACTTGTGTGGTATTATTGTAGAAAATAATTGCACACTGATGTGATTGAGTATTTCGCGCAACTATCGCTTAAACCGGAGAAAGTGGTGGAAAAACTGTAAGGTTTACCTCTATCAGTTCCTTTGTGTGCATTAGAAATCATGCAATTCAATGATTCATGGCGAACTTAGCAAACCCCCCTTACACGAAGCCCAAATAGTCAAGCAGTGTGATGTATTTGATGCATTCGATACATTTTTTAACTGTAATATAATTATTTTCTGCGTATTTTCGTTGTTTTCTGCAGTTGTTAAGCATGATGCAGGCGGCAGAGGATGTGCAGTCTTCACTAGCCGAACGCGTCGAGTCTCTGGGAGTGAGTGAACAGAGCAAAATTACAGAAGAGGAGAAACAAAAAGATGATGAAAGAAGAGAGGAGACAACGGAAACAGCAAAGGATACTAAAACAGAGGACGACACAGGTGTGCCCTTCACATTTGTCTTCAATCAAAAAATACTATGATATTACCATATTTTCGACAGTGCTATTACTACAAAGAGAAGGACTACCTAATACCATGGCACAATACATTGTTTTTTATTTAAATCGGCATACATTATAGCAGGAAAACAATCCTTACGTCATGTAAATGTGTATATATTGTTTATATTTTCAGTAATACTATACAGTATGTACACTACATTTAAGTTAGTAGAGTAAATAATACTTATGCCATAAGTAGTATGGGGCACAATTAATTGTCATGGAAATAATGTCAGCACCAGAAATAGTGATTAAAAACCTTATATTTCTTTAGGCGAAATTGAGTTACTAAGCAAAATTTAATTTATTGTTTCTTTTGACTTGACTTAAATTGTAAATAACCATGGTATTACCACCTAATACCATTTGTTCCTGTGGCTCAATTGGTAGAGTAAAGGTTGTGGGTTCGATGCCCAGGGGACACATACTGGTAAAATGTGTACCTTAAATGCACTGTAAGTCACTTTGGATAAAGCATCTGCCAAATGCATGAATGTAAATGTGTTTGTAAGGGGTGTGTGTATTAGGTAAATTACTGTGTCTTACAATGCAATATCTGGAGAGCATCTACAGTTATATGTTTCTGTTTTCCTAAATCAAACTCTTGTATACAAAAAGATGAAAAGGCAGATAAAGAATCCATGGAAGAAGAGGAGAAGAAAGAGGGCATGACTGTAGAAGGAGAAATGAATGGAAGTGGAGAAGGAGAACACCAGCAGATGGAGGAGGACTGGGAGATCCCTTACAGTGACGAGGAGATTGAGGAGCCTAAGAACTGGATGCCTCAACCTGAGGAGATTAAGCGGCTATATGAACTCCTGGCTAAAGGAGAAGTGCTCAAGCTGCAGTGGGTCCCTCTTCCACGGAGACCTCCGACCCCTCCACAGACTCCCTCACCTGAGAGAGATGGAGAAGACTTCCAGGAGGCTAAACAGGAGGAGAAAGAGCGCAAGTGAGACCAGCCTTTCAAAATAGTTTTTATTTAATAATCATTTGCCTAGTTTATGCAGAAAGGTGAACCATGCCAAGTATTTTGTTTTTACAAAAAATTTTCTAAAAAAATGCCGGTTGTAAATATTGGTTGACCTGGTGTTTCACCATTAGTCTTTCATTTCTTCAAAACTTTTTATATGTTTTCCAGGGCCCTCACACCAACTGAGTTTGATTTTGATGAGGAGCAAACTACCGCAACTCCCAAGAACTCTTTTCTCAATCGTCGCAGAACACCAGGTTTGTTAAGTCATTTTCTTCACTTTCTTACAATTTTTCTTTCACTTTCTTACAATTTAATTATCATTGAAGCTCAACAGGTATTAAACATCCTCAATCAATGAGACACTATTAAGGAGAGCCTCTTCAACAAAGCAAATTGTATTAGGGTTTGGGTTACCTTGTTGGATCAACTAATTCAGGGGTCCCTGAATTAGTTGAAATCAGCAAACACTGATTTCGAATTTGGGCCACTGAGATCTTTCTGAACTGTGTTAATAGAAATGAAAGAAATAAATTGGAACAATAAAACTAATTTAGAGGCCAATTTTACTCTGTCATGTTAATGCCAACAGTTATTGTCGTAATCAACTGACAGCCCTATAAAGTAGAAAAAATCTGTCTTCTCATGAATGCATCTCTGCATGTTTGTGCACTAAACATTACCAAAACTCCTGAGCCACACCAAGTAAGTATATTAGTTCATAATCCAATACAAATGTTTATTGCTAACCTATATTTTTCTCTCATTTTCAGGTTCTTCTGCACGCTCTACCATTAAGCGTGAGGCACGGCTAGACAAAGTGCTGTCAGACATGAAGCGGCACAGAAAAATTGAGGAACAGATTCTAAGGACAGGTCGTGACCTTTTTAAAAGTGATAAACCCCGGCCGGGGCCTGTTGTTGAGCAGCCCTTATCCCCAAACAGTCAGAGAGAGCGGGAAAAAGAACGAGAAAGAGACAGTGACCCCAGCACTGTGTTTAGTCCTAGACAGAGGAGATACTGAGGCAAAAAAGAAAACAGACTTTCTAAAAAAAAACAGCAGCTTCTTTAAAGTTTATATCCTAATTTAATGTTTGTTATTTTGCATTGGACATTGAAATGCTACTATTTTCCTTTTTTTAACTGGAAAGTTTTTCTATACAGTGAATAAATGTCTTGTCTAGATTCTGGTGTCCTACTGTTTTTAGATTAAATTTTAGACAGTTCTTTTTAGCAATATGGCAGAGAAAGGGTTAATGTATTTTAAATTTATGTTACCATGTTTATGGAAACAAGGGAATTTTAAATATCTTTTTCCAGGCTTATATTTGATAGTTAGTAATAATTTGTAGGAGAATAATTATTTTTAATAAGCCTGTAAAACCAGTTCACAAATAATTCTAGACCTGGAGTTTTTTTATCCTTACCTAGTAATTCAAAGACTGGAAGGATCATGGGTTGGGATGCACAGACACACAGACCTCTACCAGTCTGGGTAATGGGGTAATATGTAGCAACTAATTTTGGAAAGGAAGATAAAGGTTAAATATAAGCTGTCATATTTGTTGGCATTATTTTGCACAGTACATTAAGCAAATAATGATAAACATTTCACAATAAGGCTTCATTCATAAACGTTAGTTAATGCATCAGCTACCGTAAATTAAGTTGTGGCCTACTGGTTAGCGAGTGGAATTTGGAACCTGAAGTTTTGCCAGTTTGATTTCCAAAGCTGGCAAGAAACAGCTGAGGTACCCTTGAGCAAGGCACCTTACCGCCAATTGCTCCCTGGGAGCTGATGTGCTGCCCACTGCTCAGGGTGTGTTACTCCAACATTTGTGCACTTACTAGATGGGTTAAATGCAGACAACAAATTCCAATGTGGGCCACTGTATTTGGCCTGCACATCGCTTGAATATTAAAAATTAGCATTTTTTTTGTCTTTGTTAATATTTGTTGATTCAAATAACGTTAATAGAGGTTAGGTTAATAGACACAACTTTTGATTTTAAGCATGTATCAATGTTGGAATTAACATTAACTGAGATTATTAAATGTTGTATAATTATTGGTTCATGTCAACTAATGCAGTTAAATATTATTAACAAATAGAAAGTGTTAACCAAATGTTCTGTGTCCTAAATGACAACCTGAACTGTCAGAATCATCAAGTATCATGTCTTATACAATCTCAGATTTGAAGGAATGACAAAAGCATTTGATTTGAAAATCCTGATCCATCTTTAACAACTCAGTTTGTCTCTGATTTAAGCTAGTTTTAATACCAGACGACTTTACACAGCTCATGACTTTAGAAATAAGATTTTAGGTTTGTTTAAAATTGCATACAGCACATTCACAAACAGACCAGGAGAACTAACATTATAACATGCAGCACATGAGACAGGAGTATATTTTTGCAATGAGATGGATTACAACAGTGCTTTCATTTTGTACTCATGTTAACAGGAAACAGGTTTAACAGGTTCACATATGTATAAACAATACAACAAAACTTAAACCAACTAAACCAAATGTTTCAAAGAAAATCATCAAAAGCAGTCTTTGCAGTTCACTAAGATTAAATAGTTTATAATTCTGCTCAATACCTGAGCATGTGGTCTGGTACATTATAGAGGGTTTACAAGGGACAAAGATGGAATATACACATGCAAAGTCATATACCCAATTCAGCACAATGGACATTTTGCACCTGCATGTTTTTCAGTTATATAAATTTAAATCAGCATACAGTCATTTTAAGTTTAAGCTTCAAAAACAGGCCTTGTGGCAGATTCTTTGCAATGGTATTTCAGCTTTAAAAGTGGTACAGTTGAACTTGCAAGCACTCGACAGAGGTTTTATTAAACCAAACGTAATGGGACAATTTAACTTTTTAACAGAATTGATGGAGAACAACCTGTTTTGTGACTTTTTGAGCTTGGGTGACCCACTAACAAACAGAAACCTGAGGCTGACAGGCTAGATGGCCAATATTAATTAAAACAGTCAATATTTCCAACACTACAATAAATAATGGTAAGAAACACATACCTGTGACAAATAAAATGGCTTCAATGACAAAAAAATTACAATGAAATGAATAAAGTGCAAATAAATTCCACATTGTTTATGTACAGTTACATCTTGTACTAGATGTAAGTGGAAAAAATCCATCTCTGGCCAAAAATAAAATGTAAAGATAAACAATAAAGTTATCAGAGGGATAAGGCAGCTTAATATATATTTAATCCCTTTAAAACATATGCAGGGTTCCTAGGGCCCAGGTGTTTCTTAAAAGGTTATACTTAGGGTGTCGTAAAGCTAATAGCAAATGTTAAACAATGTTTTGTGGTAAAACCCATTCAGAGTTTTGCCTTAAAGCCAACCTATTGTGGATTACAGATCTAAATGGAGAACATTCAAGGTAGCTACACGTTTGCATTACACATAATACTGTTTTTTGAGATTGAGCAGACTATATAAACAATGTACTAGCATGTACAAAAGAATACATTCCAAACAGCTGCTTCCTTATGTGAGAAACAGGATTTAATTCAATTTTATGGAGTTTTCTTTCATTGAGATCAAGGTAGGTCTTTCATGGATTAGCTCTGTTAAAAGAACAGTTCAATACAATTGAAAATTGTCATCATTTGACCATGAAGGTTTTTCTTCTGTGAAACAAAATGGAGATGTTAGGCAGAATGTTCAAGCTTGTTTTCCACACAAGAACAAGCAATTTATACTGCCAAGCTTCAAATATAACAGAAGGCACCGTACAAATAATCCATATGACTAGATTTCAAGTCTTCAGAAGCCATACAATAGCTACAAGTACACTAAAATGTAATTTCTGCTCACATTTTTCAAACATGCGGCATATAATATGCTAAAAGCAATTTCTATTTGGCATTACTGATGTGAAAATTGGTGTGAGGCATCTAAAGGTGGAATTTTGGTTTTGAACACAAGTGTGAATCATTATCTATAGTGGTGATATTATCAGTAAATAATCAGTAAATAAGCTCAAATTACAGTTCGTTTTGCACACAAAGCTATCATATGGCTTGATAGAACCTGGAATATAGTGCAATAGTAATATGGACTACTCGTGTGGCCCTTTAACAGTTATTTTGTGTATTATTTGGAACTTGACAGTATAAATGGAAGGCAGCAGCTGGTACACTTTACTAAACATCCCAGGTTTATGTTTCATAAAATAAAGAAATTAGGTTGAAGCAACTTAAATTAGGTTGACAACAAGGTCTGACATCAAGAGTTATATAATGACAATATTTTCATTTTTGGGTAAACGAATTCTTTTCATCTGAAAGACTCTAAAAAGTTTTCTCTATTCACTTGAGACAGTAAATCTTTATATTGCCTGATGTCTTGGGTTGGTCATTGTAGACCAGTGCTTTATGTAAGTAATTAAGGATTTTCTATGAATTATGCATTTGCAGCACTACTGTAATATATGCTAAGAACAGATCTCAGGCACTAGACACCAGCCCCACACTTCTGACATTCTGTAATCATACCAAAGTGCCTTGAACAAAAAGTGCTTCTCTTGGTTCAGAAATGTTCTTACATAAAATTTGCCCTTATTGCCTCAGTTGCTCAAACATGTGGATTTGACACACGTCTGGCTATTGTGTAGACACTTCCAAAGGTTTATTGTCAGCATAGCTTTCCTTGATCTACTAAAGCATGTCTTATATACAGTACACATGCCCTGTAACTAATCATAATGCTGTGCTGTAATGTGTTACGAGCATTAGTGCATCTAGTCTATTTCAGTACCTCTTTAATCACTCTGTGTATATCCTTGCCACACTGCCCTTCCTCTCCAGATTAATTATGGCATTCATTTATTCCCATTTTTTATTCTGTCTCTCTTTAACTTAGTCTTCTTCATATCTCAGTGCGACAGTGCGGTGGGTGTGTCCTGACCCACCATTTGCACATTGTATCCATTGGCTGGCTGACAGAATGGAGCATGTCCTTCAGAATCAGGCTTTACTGGAGCTATGGGCTTGCGGGAGCGCGAAGACCTGCCAGTGAACAGCCGAAAAGCCCCCCTGCAGATCAGGGAAAACCAGTAGAGCTGTGGAGCCATAAGGAGAGCTGCTCCAAGATTACACTGCCAGGGCACCGCAAAAGGAACCCGATAGAAAGGAATAGAGGCATACCTGAAAAAGAGAGCATTGGCAGAGAATGTGTACAAAGTTGTGCTAAACATGAAAAGTAAAAATTTTCTACTGATATGACACCTTGTGCCCAGTTGTGACCCATAAAGTGGGAACTAGAGAAAGTTTAAAGAAGAAAGTTAAAGGAATACATACTCCAAAAATAAAATTCTATTATTATTTACCCACCATGACTGTGTCAATAAAACATCACTATAAATTCAAATAAAAGCTTCATGAGAAATTCTATAGTACATATAACTCTATAACGCAAGTCTTCTGAAGTCACAAGATTTAAATGAGGAACAGACCACATTTTTTATTTGAAAGCTACTGTGGAGATAATTATTAGTAAATAATGATTAATTATGATCTGTTCCACACACAAAGCTATTTTATGCTCCAGAAGACTTAGGAAGGTTTAGAATAAACCATGAGTAATGCTGACCACTTCTGTGGTGTTTTATGTCTTAATAAGAGAATTTGCATTTCCGGGTGATCTATTGCTTATAAAGAGACATACCTTCCATAAACATAGTAGAGATAGGGGAAGAGAAGGACCCGAAAAAGGAAGAAAGTTATCAGCATAACAGCTCCATTAACTTTGTGAAGAAGTGTGTGCTGTTGCTTGTACTTCACACAGAAAAAGAAACAGAGATAGAAAACAGGAAGAGAATTGGTATAAGTATGTTAAAATGTCATTAAAGAAGGGAAAAGATACAAGAGAAACAAGAATAAGTGTGATAATTTATAAAAAATGGACCACTTCAAATTCAAGAATATTAACAATTTAACAAATTTAAACCATTACTGCATGATTATTTCATTTAATCACAATTATTTGGTAGAACTGCAATTAATATGCCCTTTAATTAATAATAATATGCCAGCAACTTTACCAAGTTGTTGTCCAAATAAGGGAATTAAGTGAGCATATTGTTTTATGACTCTTGTGTGGTCTAATAATGCATTATATTACAAAAAAGAAGCTTATTCAAGTGTGCTATTAGTATACTTCTTTTAAACTAGTTTGTAGTTAAAAAAATTACATATTTAATATTGCATTACTAAGTGCACCAAAAAGTGCTCCTTTAGCTCATTTTGTAGAGCATTGTGTTAGCAACATGAAGGTCATTGGTTCGATTCCCAGGGAACACACATACTGAATAAATGTATACTGTGAAAGCACTGTTAGTCTTTTTGGAAGTGCATAATAGAGGTCTTCTTCACCTTCCACAGAAAGTATATATTTATATAAATATATTTTAAGCACTTTATTTAGTGATTGCTGTCAGGATGTGCAGAAACTTTCAACCAAACAAGAAATATTTCTGGAAAAAAAACGCCTACCCTGCCTTTAAGGTATAATGCTTTTGTGGAACAGATATGCACATCTATCTATGGCATTGAAATAAATGAGAATGCTAATCAATATCTCTATTTTAGATATTACACACTGCACCTTTAAGGTAACTTAATGTTAGATATTCGAAAAGTAATTGGCATACATATGCTCATATCTGGCTCACTGCCTAAGCTAAACTGCACTACTCAATGGCAAATACTGGATATTGAAGGAGGAGGGGCTGGAGAGCAGGATATTATATCAAGTGTTAAATCTAGTCTAAATTCAGGGGGCTATATTCAGATAGAGGCAGCTGTGATGAGGCTCAGGGAGGTGGCTGGGATAGAGGAACAAGACTGGTGAAATATCGTTTTGTGTTTGCTGACAGAATTAAGGAATACTCAATTACTTATTTTAACATAAACAACACAAGTTATTAAGTTTAAGTGTGTCTTTCCATTAGATTAAAGCACTGACATTTATTTTTACACTGTCAAGGTTCATAAAAGCTCTTTACATTGTCTTTATAAAGCAGGCCATATACATGAAGTCAGCACTTCTGTAAATACACTATGAATAATGTATTAAAGTAAAATGTAACTGAATTTGTGCTTGATGTTGTACATACATTGTTATGGCCAATGCTGAGGACAGAATGATGAATCAGGGTAAAAATACCATAGGGTGGACAAAGAAGCACTCATCTAATCAATAATGCATGTACCTGGATGAGAATTTTGCCTAGACAGACAGACGGTGTGCTGAGTTCAGCCAGGAACATGACACCCTGGAAGTAATCGCCTTTCCCCTGCCTCCAGAACTGGAAGTGATTATGAAAGAAAGAGAAAGAGAGAGATAAAGCATTTATCAGGCATCAGGTGTCAACATATTGAATCTATGCAAACTAGTTGTTTGAGAACTAGTGTTAATTAGTGTTGAGGTAAAATACTGTTTCATACAATCACTGGTAAAAAACGAAAATCACAAACAAATTCACACACTAAAAGTTATCTGAGGTCCCAGTTTCACGTGGTCAGTTTAGTTACTGTAAATACTGTTGATGCAGATGTGAGGAAATTAACATTTTTAAAATGATAATAAATTAAAACTAAAGTATTATATCTATAATGACAATTACCACAGAGATGGGGAAACACACAGTGACCATTACAACATGATGTAAGACCATGAGGAACTCTCGGCGGAGATAGCCAGCCACTGCCATAGCCTTGGATTTGGACCCATTGTCCACCTCATGCCCTTTGACTTGCAGCTTGTGCCAGTAACACAGGAACATAGCGTAGATATCATACACAAAGTATGGCACAGCAAACAGGATGTAGGAGCTGGTCAGCCAATGCCTGTAATGAAAGGAAAATAAAGTAAGGAAATCTATAACTTTCCATATTTACTATTAAATGCTATAATCTCTAAATTATCTTCTATCAAAAGGTCATCATGTGTCATCCCAATAGATATAAAATAGTAAAGGTATAATGTTATTGTAATACAATGTAATTTACTCCAATTCCCTTTAAAATCATATCATGAAACAATTATTGTATTATTAAATAAATAGTTCCAAATGCTGATTGGCATTTAGCAGATATATTTAGCATAAAATTGATTGGATAAACCTGTGACCATATATTTTAGATTAATACAGCTGCTTAACTGTGACCATAAACAGCCTACAGTTAGGCTAATGTATTACCTGGTGGAAGGATTATGATATCCTAATAAATGTAATATTATTTAAACATTGGTTTCTTTTATTATCTTTTATCATATTTATTCTAACAGTGGGGTTTTAGTAACCCCCCTTTTGCATTTTTTGGTTTAGTTTAGGTTCACAATCGCCATACTTTAAAATATGTGATCATGTAAGTCATAAGCTCAGCAAACTAATTGTTTAACACATGTAACACATATAAATGCATCTTAATAACTTTGTGCATCATACAACTAATTAACAAATAACAACAAATCAATTGGTTCATATTACATCTCACACTTTTGTTCCAGTCAACTGAGGAACAAACAGCACATAATCTTTATGATTAAGATTTAATTTAATTAGATTTAAAATTGATTTTTTTGTTGCTGAAAGTGATGACTGTTGCACCTACTGGTCTTCAATTATGTCTTCACAGGATGTGGAGATGACGTAACCAGCTGTAGAAGCCATAATAGCTTGGATGGATGACACCAACCTTAAACAGAGTATGTACAGCTTAGTAAGTGTAACTACTACACATCACTACAAGTGCTACACACACAAACACAATATGTCTAATTTATTTAGTTGTTTCTTTGTAAAAACAAAGGTACAGGTACAGGCATATAGGCCAGTGGGCAGTAATATGCACGGGAGTCTGAGAACACATTGAGAAAAAATTATATTTTTACATGGAAAAAATAAAGGTATGGGATTTTGAAGCTGCAATATTTAGGAATTTGGGTCTCTGACTTTGACAATGTTAACTTCCTGTTAAAGCACACAAGCTCTTTGGGACATTCTCAGATTTTGTCATTGATAGTGAATGCATAAATTTCAATGAAATCCAAGTAACAATTAAAAAAACTTCTTTTTTTTTTCACCAAAAACAAAAAGTGCTTTTTGATCTCTGGAAAGATAACTAAACACAAAAAGGTACTGATGACCAAACAATGCTGATTCAGAAGAACTTACTTATACCACAGACTTACCTGGCTGAAACAAGGACTGCATCCCCCTCATTCCACCTCAGCCTAGGGATGGATTTGAGACACTGCTTGGATAACAGAAAAAGGCCTGGGAAAAACACAGACCCCGCTGCTAAGATGGACAACATGATTCCTTGTAGCTGAATTCTGGTAATACTGTGTTCAAAAAAGCCCTTCGCAGTTCTCTTGACCTGCTCTCCCTTCTGTAACAACATATAGTAAGACTGAAAGGTTATAAACAAACAAATAAAGAAACACATGAACAAATAAAGGGACATTCTCAGACATTTTCCAGGTAGTTATTCCAAGGGAATTATAAATTAGAAAGGGAGGAAAAAAGGATTCTCTTGGGTCTGAATTGTGTTGCATAAACCAAGTTATTATGTACGCCCCATATGGTACCACATGTGGCCAGCCACAAAATTACTGTAACACGTACATCACAATCAGAACTAATGTTCTAAGTCAATAAATCCTGCATTTTTGTTAAAAATCACATACAATCTGTAATATTAACCTGTAGTTTAAGATATTTATGAATGCCTATGTCAGTTAACATCAAAAGTACACAACAATAACATCTTAATAGATCATACTAGAGTACATATTAATATTCATTAACAATTCATCAAATAAATGGCCAAATTGCTTTACATATATACTAAAAATACAAAAATGCATTAGCTTTACTAACCTACAAACAACTTTGTACTGAGGAGTGTGGACTACTGCTCTTCTTTTTATATCTCAAATATATAAAGTATCTTTTAAACATATAGCCTATACATAAAGTACATCAATTCTTAGCAGATCAAAATGATTGTTTTTTTTATTATTGTTTTTATGGAACAAAAAGTATAGACCTCATTACACAGTATAGTTTATACAAAATAATGTTGAATAGTACCAGTAAAAGATTATTACACGTGTTACACAAAAATATAAAACGTGTTCTTTATTAAACGATGTTAATTACAAACATTACATTTTTTAAATTATAGTTTAAAGTAAGAGATGTGTTTATGGTGACGGAGAGACACCTATTGTTGTCAAAAACAAAGGATGGGACCTGTATCCTGTCCTTATATCACCACTAACACATATGGCCACACATGGCCATGAATATGGCATGCATGCATGCATGCCATATTCATATCCATCTCTCTGTACTGAAGCAACTATAATGTTATTATTTCAGAGAACAGTGTCTTCATTTTAGGGCTACTTAGAAATCTGAATATCAATTGGTGTAAACGCACGTGAATCACAGCTAAGGAACTGCCAAAAATGCGCAATGCGCTATCATGTAATCGCATAAAATCGCAGGAATAAAAGTAACAAGACGGTGGCTCAGTATACATGCAAAATGGTCGACCACCCTTTTACACAAAACAACACGAAGTGACAAACGTCAATATTGGCATTCTTTTCCCGAAATGTCACGTTATTGGTTGATGAAAGACAATGCTCGTCTATTTTTTAAATGAACAGAAAAATAACTTGGTTGCATTGGTTTAGGCCGCGATTACCCATCGCTATTGTTAAAATAATGCTCATAATATGCGACATATTCTGAATGACAAAATTAATGAAGCGAGAAGCGAATGAACATACGTGACAGTCAGCGGCCTGTCGACCCTCGTGTCCCCGTGGAAACAAATAACGAAGAGCGGGTGCATTTTTTATGAAACGACATGTTGTTTTGTTATTATATTTGCAGATTTTCCCGGATAAATAAAGCGGTCGTGGAAGGTGAGCAGGCTCTGGAGTTCAGCGATGCGATTGCTGTTTTGTTCAGTCCGCGTTTGTTCTCCCAACACAGAATCTCTCCTAATCCCCCGACGTCGCCGCTGGTTCTTTCATTTGCGTAAACCCTACAGTTTTCGGTTTGGTTCTTGCCAGACGATGCTTCCGCTACTAAAAATGTGGGTACGACTGCTACTCCTCCAAAGTGGTTAGATAAAGTTCGTTATCCTGCCTGATATTGTGCTACATTATCGATCGCACACAGGACAGCAGTGCGATGGCACCACTGCTGCAGAGCGCGTCCATCACACTCTGCACCGCTTACATTACCGAAAAAAATCAACCGGCTCCTGATCAATAACACATCACACTAAGCTGTAAGCTTCCGAAACCGTACATGACGCACACGTGTGTTTTCTACCCATATGTTGTCGTTACGGTCAGTGGAGTGCTTGAGATAACCATCAGACCATCTGAGGTGCGATTTTCACGCTCTTGTTGTGACAAAAACAATAAGCGGAACGGAGAGTTCGTCCCTCAGGAGAACAATGTGGGATCCACTAATTGTTTGTTAGAGGATTCGGCAAACTCTTTTGGGAAAAACGGATAGGGTACGTCATGTACACTCCCTTGAGTCTAAATGTATCCAAAAACTGTTGCACCATACTTAAACGGAACCATTAATCACACAAAAACCGTTCGTGTGAACCACTGTGTGCATTATTTCTATGCAGTAATGTTATAGACCCTACAGATTTGCATGTAACGGCAGTATTAAAAGTAGGTATGCCTACTTTTTAATGGTTTTATATGTGGGTTCTGTGTAAATGAATACTGCATAAAAGCCGCTTTTCTGTTGCCATGACAATCATGATAGTGTGCAGCTGTTAATGGTTACATATAATGAATATGATCGCAATCACAATTCACTATCGCGATATTACGATTACGTCGACCATTATCAGTTATCATTATCATGCTTTGGGGGCATAATATTCCCTCAATTAGGCAATGGGAAACTTTAGTAAAATCAAGGTTTATAAAAGGCGAAAATCATAAAGGTGCATACAACAAAACTCAAACTATAATGTTTGAATAATACCGAAGTGCTGTCACTGTGTATATTTACAGAACATTCAGTGTATGTAATGCTTGGCCAAACATGTATTAAAACAATCCATCAATGTACTTTGTATTTAAGAGAAACTGCAGGCAGAAAAACAGTCAGACAACAAGGCTGGATTGCTTTAAGTTGCCATATTCACACGAGAGAACAGTGCAGATGTTGGTACCTGCAGTCCCAGGATTTAAACAATCTAGCAATTTTCCAGTTCCCAACAGAGTGGTCTAAAGCATTACATCAAAACCCCTATAAATTATTAACATACAGTATTTAAGATAAATTACATATTATATTACCAGTGTACTGAGACAGAGACCTTTAGACAGAAATGGAAACTATGGTACATCAGTGATTGTTTTGTTCCAGTGGATGTAGCCCTGTTTAAGCTGCAGGAAGCCAGAAGGTTTGGTAGAATGATATGGATTATTTTTGTAGATGGACAAATATGATTGGGCTGAAGAGGAGGTCAAGGTCAGATCTGTGAACGGCAGTATATTTCACTCTCTCTTACACACAAACACAACAGCTCTCTGATTTAACAATACAACTTGTTTGACCCATTAAGATATAATTACTTAATTTCCTTTTAATAGTCAAAATTACAAAATGATAACATGATCTACATAATCTACAAAATAATAACATAATATTCATGATCATGGTAAGCATCAACATTTTGTTTTGCTCTGTTTATGGACATGCATACTGCTGAGAAATACAAAAATATAAATATAAATACACCCCGTTATTATTTTTCTTTCCTTTTTACTGGTTCACTGACTATAATTTAAAATAGTTTTAAAGTTTGACGAATTAAATGTGAAAGTGTACAATAAGGCATTGAGATGCATTGTCAGAGCTTACAGAGATTAGAGGTATTATTTTAGCTTAATGCTAACCTAAAAAAGAAGAACGTAAATATGATTTTAACCTTATAAAAACAACTACATTTCTAAACAGGAAGAAATTTCATTTCAAAATTAATTAATGAATAACCAGATATACCAGTATACAGTACCAACACTAAACTGATCAAACAAATCACTCCAGTACAAAACCAAAAAACAATTATTTTTCTGTTTTTATACTGTTTTTAAACCTTGAGCTAGTAAAGAATTTTATTTCTGTGTTACTCTCAATTACACTTAAGCATACAAGATTAAGCCCTTCATTAAACGCACCATTCACACATTCACAGAAGAAAAGGATGAAAATACATCTATGAATGAGCCTTTCCTTAAAAGTCTTAATGAAAGTAGTAACAACAGTTGCACTATTTTTGATGGCCTGTTCTTAAGAAAAGCTACTTGAGGACAAATGTTAAGGTAAACAGCATAGCTTTTAAAGCACTGATGCAAAATTTGCTCTTTTTTAATTCTTAGTTCAGCACCCATCATCTGTTGCTCAGGAAAAATCGGGCAGAGTAATCATGTTCTCCTCTGGATGGACACAAAGACTAAAACCAGTAGGCTATACAGTCATCAGAAAAGTGTAGAAGAGAAACAGAGGAAGAAAATCGTTTGTTTAAAGAGTCATGGGGATCGCTGTATCGCTAGGCCACTGAACGCACCTATCAAATCCACCACTATACAGTCATGGCCAAATTTTTGGACTCAATGCAAACATATTTGTGTTATATAAGTTTGTTTAAAATATTAAAACTTATAATAAAACAGATCACAGATATTTCACCCAACATCAAGCACAAAGTTAAACATTTACATTCCAAACTAACTGTTTCTGATAGTCTTCTTAAAGAAGCTAGCAGATACTAGTCTCTAGACTGCTTTATCTCAGGTCACTTACAACAAGTTTCTAAAGCATATTTCCCTAATATCTACCATCCTTAAAACGTATATTTCCATTTTTGTTGACTTGTTTTTTTCTGTCATGTTCCTTGCGGTAAGTAAACAAATGATGCTTGGTGGTGCCATCACAGTGAGGTACAAGGTCACTTTCTAAAACCTACACTCACTGGCCCATGGTGATGGGCCAAACTCCTGCCCTTCACCAGAATAGAAAAATCCATCACAATCTTGCCCGAGGACACACTTCTTCTGTAAGTCTTTCATTAAGTCATAGCTAAATGAACAAATGTGAATATAACTTAGTATAATGGTAGTCTGGATATTTGGAGCTCTAAGTCACATTATAAGTCACATTGACACGAGTTAAATTATTTGGCCAGTACTGTACAGATACTGCTGATACACACAATAAAAACTACCCTTGCATGAGTACATATTAGTAAAGAAACTTCTTCAAAGGAAATCATCGCTCTGATCAACTCTCAGATCTCTGCAATTTCATTTGTGCCACCTCAACTTTCAATCCTTGTATCCACTTATTGTCTTTCACCAGGGTCCAATATTATGACTTATGAATGCATCTTGAGCCCAGTTTATGGCAGTGAATATCCAGCAAACAAACAGGAAATTATATATCCAGCAAACAAACAGGAAACTATATAACAGGTAGAGGAAATACACAATCACAGTATCATCAAGGAGTTCTGCAGCAATGAAAAGAGAACATAAAAAGGAAAGAAGGTAGCAAGAGTAAATTAAGCCAGTGCAACGGTGCAAAGTGACAATTTTTTCCATTAGTATTACATTAAAAATACTGCCCTCAAAGTCTCTGTGTCTTGTCCACCTTTATGTCCTAATCCTTCCTGTCAAACCAGTACAGCTTAGGAAGACAAAACATTGTCCTCCTGCCCTTTCAGGTATACAAGAAAAATATACATTTTACTTGAATATTTATTTGATTTTAGAAGGGATAAGTGTAAAGCGACTATGCGTCTTGCATTTGCATCACTGAGGTGTTTTTTTAAATGTATCATGCTACAGTAGTTGTCTTCGTACATATGTGTGATTTCTGTGTGTGCACGTCAAAAAATGTGTGAGCAACATCCACTCAAAATTCCGTTTTTCACAGTTTATCCTTGGCTTCTTGTGGTTCTTTAGTGTTTAACTAAAAATGGCTGTTCGGAGTCATAAAGATTAAACTGTGCTGTTTGTGTATGTAGTTACTAGCTTGTGTACACTACAGGTCTGCTTTGCTAACTCTGAGGTTGCGGGATGATGCTGGAGCAGTCGGTCACTAGCAGGTCCACCACTGTGTTTCCACTTACAAACACCGTAGGTGCCGACACCATATTGCACAGGGTGACTGTGCTTCCCGGCACCGCCTCACTGGTGGTGGTGGTGGTGGTGGGGTTGGGGTCACTCACGGTGGGATTGTGGGTACCCATGTGGCCTTGCAGCTGTGTGGGGGTCTTGCAGTGCACACCACAAAGCTGACAAACCAGGACACCTCCAGACCCTGTGGTGCCAAATCCTCCTCCACTCTCCTTCCACTCCTGACCGTGGTGCTTCTGAGCATGAACACGTAGATACGTCAGCGTGGTGAAACCTGAGAAGCAAGTTTAGGAGATTAAGTGTTGTTTAAATAACAAGTGTGGCTGTATTTCATTAACTGATTACTGGGATTACATCATAATAACATGCTAATTATAATTTCAGTCAAACATTGATATTACTGATAATGCATTGATATTGAATTTTTAAAGGGCTTTTTTGTGATATCTGGCAACTGGAGCTTTAAAGAAGAGACAGAGTTCAGAAAAGGACAGAAAGAGCAGCAGTATGCAAAACTGAACAGAAGCTTCTGTTAGTGCCGACTGGTCAGGAGTTATTTAATTAAATCATACACACCTTGTAACCGCATTATAATTTTACTCTAGCCCCGTGCACAGCCTTTTCATCGTTGACGTGTAATCAGATTATGTGAGCATCAAGTGGAGCAATCAAATCAAAAGACTTTTTCTCCCACCACTGTAAGTTTTCATACTTACTGCGGTTGCAGAGGTGGCAGGAGTGATGCTGTGATTGATTGTGCACCCTCATGTGATCTGTGATGTAAGCAGCAGACAGCAGTTTGCCACAAATGTGACACGGAACCTTCTCTTCATGTCTGATCATGTGCGCACGCAGTCTGTCCCGTGTGGCAAAGCTCGATTCACATGTCTGCACCAAACAACATGCACCTTCACATGTTGTAAAAACTGCTTTATATGGTTAAAGATACAAGCAATAAAGTACAAGAGACTTTGCTATGAATATATCTGTGAACATAATCATGGTTAGAGGATGTTAGGCAGTCATGAATGTCTGAAAACTAAGGTTAATACTTAACTTTTAACTATTAACTTAATACTTAGTTATTCAGTTATTTATGTTGTTTTTGCACATCTATACCGGACATTTGAAGGGTCGTTCTGAAGAATGGACCTGTCTAACATGACTGTTGAGATGATCAGGCCTGCAAGAGAAAGTGAGACACTTCAAAATTTTAGTTTCTATCACAAGAGCTAAGAGCTTAAAGTGGCATTAAGATACAAATATATACATTTTATACAGTGCCACTGTAATCTATTGTAGTAATTGATAAATTATATCCTAAATAATAAACTGTAATCTGTGTCCAAATTCAGATGTGGCAAGTTGAGATCATAAAGGTTTGTCCTACCTTGAGAAAGCTTTAGCACAATGCGGGCACACGTAGGGTTTCTCCACTCCACCCTGGTGGGATCTGACATGATGGCTCATGCGGTCTTTCCGCTTGAAACGCTGCTGGCAGATGGGGCAGGAGAATGGCTTTTCATCTGAGTGGGACAGCCTATGTCTGTTCAGGTGGTACACATCTCTGAAGGCTTTACCACAGGTCTCACATACATGGTTTTTACGCACAGGGTTGGGGTTCTGGTTTACCGGCCTCTGATGAGGATAAATAGGAATAGATCATTTATTTCACTGCATAAAGAATGCGCCATGCACTTTCTTAACTGGTTTTGCTTCAAGACCCATTTTAAAATTAGACATCAAGCAATCATATGATTTACTGTATGACACATAGAAGAGAACCCTGAGAATATACACACACAAATGCCCACCTGTACAGGCTCCCCTGTTGCCATGACAACAGCAGAAGGAGGTGGGAGGGCGGTCACAGTGGAAGTCACACTCTCCATGGCAACTTCGTTCCCATCATGAGTGGCCAAGACTTGTGTGTGGGGAGGGGGCAGCACAGCAGCAGGGAGTGTTTGGGGTTGCTGCTGGGGTATGGAGAGATGAAGGAGCGAGAGGGGGACAGTGTGTCTTTCTGTACTCTCTTTGGCCACAGCATCTTGGCTCTGGGAGCCCCCCTTCATGCGGATACCAGTGTGGACGGATTGATGACGCCGTAGGTTGTAGCTGTTTTTGAACTGCTTGCTGCATATAGAGCAGATATGAGCCGCACGAGCTGGTCTGGAAACTGGTTTCACTGCAGATTGAAAGTGAGAATTTTGCGTTACTAAGCAAAGTAACAAAATTACAGATATAGTTCCCACACCTTTTGGCCAATAAATTTCCATCCCCTTTCCAGTCATTCCTGATTACGTAATATATGCAACTTTAAGACCAATTTATAGACTTACAAAGAACAACTTCTTGCCAAATAAGTATTTTATAGAAAAGTGTAATGAGAAGATTGTGTATAAACTATAGAAATGACTTTCCATAGGCATGGAAATGAACATTTCCTGACATTTCCAGACTTTCCATGACCATGAGAACCCCTGACGTGGGAGACTATAAACATAAGTAGCAACCAAAGAACCTTGAATAAATGAATTTGGACGAAGATTTTCCAACTGTGTTCTGGAAAGTCAATATACTGTATTGCTCTGTGATCACAGTGGAACACCAGAGCAATCACAGAAAACCTCCAACCCCTCCCTGCCCGGTTCCTCCTTTCTTTCCAAACCTCCCTCCCCTTTCCCATGCCCATCGCTCCTTGAGTCCCATCCCTCCCTCTCACAAACCAGGTACAGGGTCCTCATTGAGAGCAGCAGTGTCCACTGTCGATGGAGGTGGGGCTATATGCTCAGTGGGTGGAGTCTGAGGAGAGTTCGTGTGGACAGGCAGAAGTTCTGATTGGAGGGTACCCTCCTCTTGGGATTGAGAAGGTGTGGTCTGGGAAAGAACAATCAAAAAGTACTAAGTTTGAATTCAAAACTCCTGTGTAGGTATAACTACTGGTTGCCTAACTGAACTCAAACCTTTTCATTATTTTAATATACACATGCGTACAAATCGATAATATCAAGAATTAAACATCAATTTCCATATATTTATACACAGATAATGATTAGTCTCACCTGAAAGAGAAAATTGCTCCACGCGGCATCCATTTTGTTCCAGACCGATGATTATTAAAAGCAACTACACAATAATGATGATTATAATATCGATAATAGTGCACAATTGGCGTCTTTTAAAGCGTCTATATTTTGTAAATAGTGAACGTTCAGTGGTGTTTTAAACTATTCCAGTGACAAAACCTCTTTCCGCTTATTTAATAACCAGCCCAGATTCCAAGGCAAACATGAACACTATTCAATTTTCACTTTGCTGCTATCCAATTTCAACCCTTGTTTCCGAACCACCACAGTAACGTAGTATTTATTAATTTCTATTACTTAATCTATTTCTGCATACAAAACCAAAAATGTTATCTATTTATGCACGGTTACATCATGCATTATACATATACAAAATAGGAGTTGATTTATATAGACGTTAAAATTACGGTTACACGTAATGCGATTGACGCATTTGAAATAGTCAAACTGAAAGGTTGCTATGGATAAATCTGTGTTTTTCCCTTCGATTCCCCCCGACAGGCCAATCGGGTGTTTGTCGACGCCTCGCTGTAGGATTCAAGCTCTGACCCTGACGAATAACACTCGAGCCCGGCCGCAGCCCGCCGCTCCACCTCGGCGCTTCAATTCACAGGATGTCATCTTTCTTTTTTTATCGCGCGCTCTCTCTCTCTCACCCTCCCTCCCTGTATCTTTCTTCCTTTTCTTTTTTAATTCCTCTTTCTTCTACCCCCTCCTCTCCTTTTTTCTCTCTGCGCTATGTCCCAGTTGTTTTTAAAGGGGATGGCTTCTCCCCCTCCTATTTCCGTCGCTTTTCTCCTTCCTCGCAGAACATGAGCCGACAAGAATTACAGCAGCGCTACTTACGTCACCGAAACCATCTAAACATATTCGTATCGTTCAACACGGCTAATATCAACTTTAAACTTTAAAATAACTGCACTTCCTGTGATGCTCCAAATTACAATTTTGGGCAGTGTCTATTTTAATACTTTTTGTAAATCTATCATTGAACATTTTTTATTTTTCATTGTTTAAAGATGTGCTGTTTTAAAACGTTAATCCAAAGTGAATTAGTGTTTTATTGTTGATCCCTTACTGTTATTTATCCTAAGTAATTTTTACCTGAGTGATGTAGTAACCAAATGCAATAAATGTAGTAACCAAAGGCATGTATTTACGGTATTTGTATTGAGCAGTATACCGAAACGATATACTGGCTTATAAAAAAAATCTATTAAAAATATATCTAGCTTATTAAAAATCTACAGCTGTTAGGACTGTTAGAAGACTGTTAAAAATATTTTTGTAACACTACTACCTTATATTTATATTTTATATTATATTTATATTCTATTTTCCTTACTGTACCATATTTAATTTACATTTATATAACTGTGCTTTATTTTTATTTTATTGGCAAGGAATATGCATATAAATAAAATAACGACTATATTAAGTGAATCTCGAGGGCGTCTTAAAGGGCACGTCACAATGACGCATATGAATGTTGTTGATGCCAGACATCAATGTCGGATCGGATGTATATTTACATCAAATATTTGTGAATTTAAAATCTCCTATTGATTGTCTTAAGAGCGAAATTAAAAAAAAACATAACAGGAAACGTTTTAGGTAAAACAAAAAATGACAGTGAGACAATCCACGTTAATATCAATTTATTATCATTTAAATTGCTTCGCGTTTTACTTATTTTTCATCGACTTGTTTTCTCCCTTAGGCCAAAACCTGCTCGAATTCAGTAATTATTAAGTTTCAAGATTAACTGAAGATGTCCTCTCAGCAAAACTTCTACTTTGACCCAGAAATCTGTTTGCCAGTCAACACATACACACACTAGATGTTAGAGTCTACCACAACGCCTCACTCCAGACAAACTAGGAGAGCCTCATTTACCACCATACATGGATCCAGACAAGTTTAACCTTCACATTGGACTTGCTCTTTCATCTTTTGTTATAACATTCAACATTATAATGGAATCAGCAACATTGTCCTAAGATCATGAAGTAATATTTCACAAACAAGTCAGTCCAATCAATGGTACAATCTCATTGGCCCTCCTAACAATATAGCCAACATCCTCAATACATCAGAAGTTCTGCATGCACAGTTTTACTTTAAACCAAGCATAACGTAGTAGGTTATACAGAGAGATATATCAGAGCTGGTGTTTCTCGCTTGATGCTGAGTTCATCAAGGTTTTCTTTTGTTCTTCTTGAATATCTCTGAATATGTCTGTGAAAACAGCCTTGACAATGCATGGTGCACAAGAGATATTCCCTCTCAGCTGAGTATCTGTTGAATGCTCATATGATCACTTGGTTTTCAAATGCACTTTGAAGAATCCCACATGTCCCATGAGAACGCATTTATATTCCCCAAAGGGGAAATGAACAGAGTACAGTCCAACACAGAAATATACCCTACTGTTGTTGTACAGTCAGCTTTGATCTGAAAAGAAACACAACTACAGTAGTCGCCACATTTCCCTCAACGTTCTTCACATCTTCACTGTAAACAGTACAGAGTCTTCCATCATTCGACTGACTTCTTTTGCCTGTGGAGTTTAAACATATGCACCCTACCTCTCATCACTCAAAACAACACACAAATTTTCTTCCTAAAAGATTATTCTTTGCAATCCATTATAATAAAGACTGTTTTGTTTTTCTTTATCATTTAGGGTTTTAGATTACCCAGCTGAATAGGCCAGATCTTCCTTAATCTTGCACGAAAGTGACAACATTACCAGCCTGTATAGCATTCAGCCAACTCATACAAACAGACTATTAAGAATTATTAATAATAAATAATTAATAATCATTAATACCCATAATGCACATTTGACCAGACAAAGCTATTTTTTTGACCACACAAGTTCTTGTACTTTTAACCAAGTGGTCCAGATGTTTTGAGAAAAACGCTTCATGATATTATTAAACATCGAATATGATACCACACGTTGTTACGCTGTCATAACGATTACAGATCCAGTGTCGCACTGTTGGCTTTTCTACAGCGATTTAATGTTAGCTCTATCTTGTTCACATATTTTATCAAAATGTTGATTATTATTACTATAGAAAACTGTGGACACAATGCTTCAACACTTTAGATACTATATATACACAATAAAAGATCCAATTGGTGAATGACTCTAAACGTCTATGATTTTTGAAAGGTAAGCTTACATTTCAAACGTGACTGAATAACATATGAATACAAATGTATTTACTACATTAATCTCATGCATTGGAGCAACTTCATAGACATAAATGTATTCATAAAGTCTGACTGACAGAGCACCTTTCTACACACCCAAATAATGTAAGTGTGTGAAAGTATTTGTTTAACTTTACAAACATTCTGTGTGTATACTGTCTTGTGTGCATGTCTAAAAGAATTCTCTCTAATACACAAAAGAATCTTTATAGAACAGCATCCCTTTAAGACATCTTAAAGGCAGTGGTGATGTCTCAGTATAGCCAGTATATATTTATACTTTCCCATTTTTTGGATACCTTTACAAAAAAGATTAAAAAAAGAATCAACTACAACAACCAACAGCAGGAATAAAGCAATACAACAAGTAAAATGTGCTCACTTATTTTCTCCTTTCTTCAAAACTGTTTGAACAAATTTAACTGGCATTTAAGTAAACCCCCCGAATCAAGCCCAGCCTTCATTACTTTATGCCACCTAAGAGTAGGAGAGATGGGATCCATTGGAGATGTGTGAGGTGACCGAGGTACTGCGGCTCAGGACTCCGTCTCCACTGCCAGACCCCCCCGGGCCACCCCCAGATGCCGTTCTGCGTAGGGGCTGAGGGCTGTTCCTCAAAGCCATCAGGCTAGGGCCTCGCACTACCAACCCTCCTCCGCCTCCTCCATATACTCCTTGAGAGGAGGACTGAGCAGAGGAGGAAAGGGAGATGGAGGGAGGGGCAGGAGGAGGAGGAGGGAGGAGAGCGAGGGACTGGGAGGAGGAGCGTGAGGGAAGGTGGTGGGAGAAGACGTGGGAGTGTGCGAGATCCCCCCTGCTCCCTCCACCCCACTCCTTCTCTTTCTCCCGCTCCCTCTCTCTATCCCTCTCTCTCTCCCTATACAGCTGGGGTGTGCTCTGGTGGTGGTAGTGCTGAGGAAGGTGATGGCGGTTGTGATGGGAGGAAGAGGAAGAGGAGGAAGAAGAGGATGAGGAGCGGGACGAGTGGTGGAGGGGCCCATCCCGTGCTAGACCAAGGGCATGAGACGAAGAGGTTGAGGATTCAGCCCTGCTAGGACCCCTGCGGGAGTGGGGATGTGGTGCCCCTCCATGACTCCAGTGGCTGGAAGGGCGAGGGGTCTGGCTGGATGGATATCCCTGCTTAGGGTGAGCCTCAGAGGGAATGCCCGTCAGAGCCAGGCTGCTGAAGCCAAGACGGAGGCTCTCTGAGTCGAACGCCTCAATCTCAGAAGCTTGGCGCTCCAGAAGGGATCTGATGCGCTCAGAACGCTCATTCTGAAGGGCCAGCATCTCCTCCTCAATCTACAGAAAAACAAAAACATGAGCCTACAGATCGATGGGCACAGACAATGGTTATTAATTGGTTCTTGACCCAGAAAAGGATTACAGTCTTGCTCTGATGAGTAAGGAAAAACTGAAATAAGTAACAGTTTATTTTAGTGTTTGTTACACGTAACATACTATAGCAAAAACAGTAAAGTGTGCATAATTACAAGCAACTAACCCTATAGCAAGTACATGTTGTTAACTAATATTACTCAGAACCTAAATATATATACTGTTACAAGGACACCTTAAAATAAACCTAAAATGTATTCCTGAAATGTGTATAACTGTTCAAAATATAATAGCAAAACAATGGAATATACATTTTTAAAAGAGAGCTTCTTGCTCACATGAAAGGTTGTGTTCAATCAAACCCTTATTATGCTGAAAATTAATTTGTGACTTTGTAAAAGGCATAGTGACAACAAGGTATAGCAACAATGAAAATGACAACAACTTGGACAAGTTGTGTGATCTAAAATAACTACACAAGGTTAAAGAAATCACAATCAAGACTATATTAAACACTAAACATGGTTGTAAAGTGAATTATTTGTTGCAGAAAGTGAAAACCCATTTAAATCCAAGAGATATTTTACAATGAGATAAATTAGAATTACTTTGACAACACACCCATGAATAAAGTACTGTAATTTTTACCCGTTGTTCCAGCAGTGCTCTGCGGATGGAAACTCTTTGCTCCAGGTCTTTAACCTCTCTCTCATGTTGAGTATCAGTATGCATCTTGATTTTGCTCTGATATGCATTAAGCAGCTCCAACTCCTGTTGCAGCTGCATCCTCAATACCTGATACTCTGCTTCCTGTGTCTCATCCAAACGTAGCTAGAGAACAACAGCAAACAAAAAGCCAAAGGTCAATGAGATGTGACACCTTCAAGGAAAATAACCCAAACTGATGGAGAAAAGCCAGAGATGTTGCACTTGGGGTTGAATGTATGGTGTGTAGCCTTATCACAGTTCTGAGAACATAATGACGTAGGCTTAAGTGAGGGTTTTTCCTGGTCAGAATGAAATGGGAATTGTGATTGATGTGTCCTTGCCTTACTCACAGCCTGTGTGGACAGCATGTCGTTGATGGAGTGGTCATACTGCTCGGCCAGAATGGCCAGCTTACGAGTCTGTTCATCTTTGAGACGCTTCAGCACGGCTTTGTGGTCCGATTTCGGGGTGTTCTCCAACAAATGGTTCCTCAGTGCTTTATACTGACGGGTTTGGATTTTACATGTGTCCTGGAACTGACGCTTAATCTGCAGCTCTTTAGACTACAGGAACAAGGAATAACAAAGGGTTTTGACAACGTTTGAAAACACAGACAGATAAGAAAGAGTGGGAAAATGGAATAGGAAAGAGTAAAATCTAAGTGGTCATTAATGCAAAATATTTAAATGTTGTCACACATTGTGAAACATGTAAGAGTCATGAATTTACGCTCTGTAGATCTGTGTAAATTCGGTTTATTCAATTAAGTGTGAAAACATTTAAACTTTTTATTTCTACTTAATGCATTTTCTACAGGAATTACTGAAGACCATTTTATTCCTCAGATGTAATATGGAAAAAGGAAACAATGATTGCTGGAACAAAATTTTAGAATTGAAATTTAAGATTATGAATGAAAACAAAACTGAGATGAGAGGAATAATAATTCAGACAAAAAGACAAACTAAAGAAGGGACCAAAGGACAATTATAACCAAAAACATTTATTTCAGAAGTGTTTAACAGAAATCTTTGTAGATTTAAAAGTAAACATTCATTCATGCAAACACACAAAATGAGGATGAAATGCACACACAATGGCTTTGAAACTGTGCAACATAAAATATAGCAAACAATCCTCAAATAATAGATACAGGACAGAACATGTGTTTTTAAAGGGAGCATACATTAAAAACAGAAAAAACAAAAATTAAATAACACAAAATGAATTGCTTAAAATTGTAAATTGCCACATATGGCTTAAACCGAAGTGTCCTGTTCTTACACGTTTTTCACTTTTGCCAAGGCATTGTATTTTCTAGAACGTTAAAAAGATTGTCATTTCAATTGTAGAATGGTCCCTTTGAAAATCTTAAGAATTCTAAGACTTTTTGTATTTCAATACAGATAGTTTAAGAGCAGTGCAAGTAATTCTTTATAAATTCAACCAGCAACTTGATGTCTTGTTGTGATGTCACATTTCATGTTTTAATCTTTGGTTGTCAATTTGCATTTTTTGCATTCTTGTCCAAACTTACATTTTTAAAATGATTGTTACAATGGCTTCTCATAATATTTTTGAATACATTTCTCAATATAATAGCCTTTGATATGCAGAAATTGCAGAAATCTTTTTAACAATCTTTTGTTAAATCTTTAATACTAATAAAAAAAATTAACAGTGCCACTTCAATGAAAAACTCAGGCTAATCTATAAAAATACGGTGTAGAAAGTCTTGCATAAACATGTTTGATTTAAACAGGCTACTGCTGTCTTCATAAGGATATGACCAAACAACTTGTTTACATGGTAAATATGGTCAAATCATTGCCCCTAGTGCAATAACAGAAATATTTAATATATAATATGGCCTAGGCCACCAGTCATGCTGGGTGCAAACCTGGCTAACCAATCTCAAGTATATTAATATGTGATATACAAGCACATCAACCACCTCACTATTTAGTAATATAACACGGAAATAGTTGGACCCTGTGGGAGATTTTCCTTTATGTGTATAAAAATATTGCATATACAATTTTTTATTGACTTCACCCACATTTTAGAGTAAAGGTTACTCTTCATGTTATAAGATTAATGTTTATATTAACATTCAGTAAAAATTCACAGCTAAAGTGGCAACACTGGGTCAGCAGCTTGTAGGATTGCTTATCTGTCTAAAAAAGAAAAACTCCAGATTATGTATGGAACCAACAAGTACTGAAATAACTCCTCAGTGCTTGTTATTTTGGCAAGGACAGTATATACACATACATCATTTTGTTTTGTTTTTGATTACATTTCAGATTTTAGCCATTTGAGATCCTGCCTCTAAATTTTCCAGTGAGAGAACTGTTTTCTGTATTTTTGCACAAAAGTTATTTTGACAACTTAGTTGTTGCTTTAGTTTGCCTCTGAAATGGTCTAACACCTTGATTTGACAACATACCACCTAATTTCTATTTCAAAACCACAACTTCCTACATGTTAAGGACTTCATGGAAAAGGCAAACTAATCACATATACCTTTTCCTAAGGAACAACTTATATTGCACTTTAGTTAAAGCTTGTAGTTTTGGGTTGGGGTGGGGTGGGGGGGTGCTGTAGTGTAAAGCATTGTATTATCTACTTTTACAGTAGGTGCAATGAATTTAGCATTTAACTAACCAATGCTGTTATGGCTTAAACATCAGGAAATTTTTACTGAAAACCATTTTAAAATTTGCCCTGATTTAGCAACACCATACAATTTCTTTGTTGAAGTTTAAGACTCCCTTTCAAAAACAAAACAAAAAGATTGCACAAACATGGCCTCAATCACCATAACACACATTGCTCTTGCTATTCGTGAAGAAAGTAACTCTTTTTAACACAAACTTTTACAAAAAGCAAAATATTGACTTAAGATTTACATTCACTGGTGACTGACCATGAATAAGTGAGTTGAATAAAACGGTACATAAATAGACTATTGCCATGTAAAAACAGGAACAAAAGCAGTGCATGTGAGCAAAACAGTCAAATAAAACCAAAATCAAAAAGATCAGTTGGAGGAAAAAAAACACAAAGGAAAAATGACCAGCAATGGATGAATGGAATGTGCATGCTCACACAGATGACAGATAATACACAAACATTTCCACTACCGCCTCACTCTCATTTTCTATTTTATCTCCATGGCATCTTTCCTCTCAAACTCCGCCCTGAGGCTGTCCTCCTCAACACACTTTCCCACCTCCCCTCTTCCCTATATATTCTCTCCTCCCTTCTCCTCCTCTCCTTCTCTCTCCGCTCTCTCATCTTTCGCCTGTGATCCCTCACAGCTCTAGGAAGAAGCCTCGGCAGCTTGCTGGGTTTTTCTTTGCGGAGCAAACCAAAGACCTGCAACTTTTTCAGATAATTCTGCGGCATTTCTCTCAGTATACGCTTGGCCAACCGAATCACCACAGAGTTGGCCATGTCTGTAAGAGTGCCTAAAGGTCGCCTGACAAACCGCCTGCACAAAAGCAGACAGCGTGAAAACAAGATGGTATGTTTGCTTTTAGCCTGATACATAGCAGGAAGACTCTTTAAAGGCACAGGAATTCTAGATTGCCGGACACCCCAGTTTCGGCCAGCTTTAGGGAACATGTCATAGAGATTACGCTCAGTCAAACCACCCAGGATTGACTGGCACACAGTAAAGAGTGGCTTTGGCAGCCGAAAAAGAACACGCATCCAGAGGCGGTTGAGTTTTCGTGGGGTGTTCTGAAGGAAGACCCTAGCTGGGCGGACAACCAGTACCACTATGAGGTAGAGGGTAAGGAAAAGTGAAGGAGAGCTGAGGAAGGATGCTGAGATTAGGGCCACAGGGACATAATAGAGTCCTAGGCTTAACGAGAGACCCAAGCTGAACAAACCTGAGCCCCAGTAAATTAAAGAAAGGTATGTGGAAAATGACAGTGAGCAACAAGATCGCAGGAATAAGTAAGAAAAAAAGAGGGCCAGGAAGGCAAGCTCACTGGAGAGAAGAATGGAAGCAAGAGAAGGAAGAGGAGGCGAGCGACGAAGAGAAAGAAGGAAGATAGAAAGGAAAAGAAGTGTGAGGACAGATGGCTGTACGGCGGCAGAGAGTGAGAGAATGAGACATATTGCGTGAGAGAAAAGGGAGGGAAAAGAGGGCTGGGAGGAGGAGGAAGTGGGAGAGGGAGGCGTGAAGATGGGGGGTGGTTCCAGCTCTTCCAATGTATCTGGGAAGTAGAACTCTGAGAGTTCATCTGTGTCACGCTTATTAGGGTGGTGCTCAAAAGAAGAGGCAGGCATTAACTCTGATGGACAGCCATCAGCCACACCTCTATCCTCTTCCTCACTCTCTGTTTCACTACCACCATCATTGCTCACATCCCACTTTAGCCCTTCTGGTCTTGGATCACTACCTTCATCTATGTCATTTTTGCCCTCTCCCTTTTGCTCTTTGTTTCTGGACTTAATATTTATCTCTACCATGATCTCTGACTGTTCTCCTGCACTTCCTTCTATGGCATTGTTAGTTGAAGTCACCACTTCCTCTTCTTTTCCGTCAGTGTCTATCTTTTCACATTGGTCAGTAAAGGTCTCACCAGTGTCATCACTCAAAGTTTTGTTTCCTTCAATAACTTTTATTTCCGTTTTCTCTTCCTCAACCATCTTGTCAAAAACATCTGTTGCCTGCCTTTCTCCATCTCCATCTGCCTTTTCTCCTTCTCTCCCTTCACCCTCCAGCTGTTCATTTAGTACTACCTCTTGAACACAAAGTCCCTCCCATTTGTTACTCCCCTCCTCTTCTGTCAGCGGCCCCTCCCCTTCTGTAATGTTCTCTGTGATGTCACAGTCACTCACTCTCAGGCTCTTGGGCTGCTGGCGAACTTCCACGGCGTGCTTCTGCCGTAGCTCCTGTTCACGCCGCTTGTTGTACTCCATTTGGTTGGTGAGCTCAGTCTGGTGCTGTGTCCTGATTAGGTCAGCTCGTGTGCGCTGCACCAGGCCCAGCTGCCGAAACTCCAGTTCTTGAGTGGATTCATGATGTCGAAGTAACATCGCACATTCCAGGTCCTTCAAAGTTTGTTTCTTGTTCAAGTCCTACATACGGAAACATAAAAAGCATCAAACAATAAATAATGTAGAGGTGAATGGAGGATGGTGGTTAAAAAGCACTCACAATTAGGTATAAATTAGGTGATTAGGTATAAATGCATTGTATTATAAGGGAAAGTTAAACCAAAAATGAATTATTTTCATCCTCATGTCATTCCAAACCTATATGATTTTTGTATTTGTGGAACAAAATTTGTTTTAAAAAAATGTCTCAGTGGTTTTGCATCCATATAGTGGAAGTGGACTTCAAAATATCTTCTATGTTCATCAGAAGCAAAAGGTCATACATGTTTGCAATGACATGAAGGTGAGTAAATGATGAAGTGAACTGTCCCTTTAATAATGTAATCAAGGCTGCAGGTATGATACACACTTCTGGTCCTTAAATCGGACTAGATGAAAGATACTTGACAAGTGCCACCTTATTTTGCAACATGGAAGTAAGATGAAGCGGATGACACTGGAAGCCTGACACATTATTCATAAATGGCTGCATCTGTTCTTATGTTAAAATAACATAGATAGGACCAAAACAACAGAACGCTTTACACAAAGATCAGTTAGTCTCTTTATCAGCATAGCTGTGTTTTGGTAGTAGGCATAAGAAATTATCATTGCATAAAAAATTATCAGCAAATTCTTTATTTGACAATGTCAGGTAAATTGCAGACTAAAAATGTCCAGTTAGTCAAAAAGTTATTGTCTATGTATCTGAAAGTTCTTTACCTCTCTGAGCAGGTCTTGCTCGAGGTTGTGGCGGGCTAGCAGCATTTTTCTCTTGTACTGACGACACTGCAGCTCATAGTATTGCCTCTGTCGTCGTAGCAACCCAGCCTCTTCCTCTGCCTGGTGCTGCTGGAGACACTCCTTCTGCTGAACAAGCCACTCTTGTTTCTCTCGCTTTGGTGTGGACTGGTTCTCATTGAGCTCCTGAGAAAAGACCACCAGGAAGGAAAATCCAAGCAAATGCTTAGCCAAACATCAACTTAATGTATTTTTAGGGGTGTAATGATAAACCAATGCCACGGTTCAATTTGGTTTGGACAGGGTTCATTGCATGGCACCAGCAATAGTAAAGAACACCAGATTCCCTTTTAACTTCATAACAATACTTGAAGTAACTTTAGTGTTCAGGGGAATTCCCCTTTTAGAAGCTCATATGGGGAGGATTTATGAATTCTGTGGGGGAATTGTAGGAGTGGTTGTTGAAAGACATTAAAAACTATCCCTGCATTTTTATTCATAGTGGTGCCTTACACTATAAGTAATGTAATAATAACTGATATAAAATGCTCAGTATTCATTAAGGTGGTCATGTGATCTCAACTTGGGGCCATCATAATGTGGCTCGCTCCCTGCATGTACAAAAAAATATCCTTTTATAGGTCACTACTATGAGTTCTTGCCTGTATGTACATAATTTTAAATACATTTATTTATTGAAAGTATTACTTATTTGGGTGTAAAACTAAGTGCATTACCTTTAAATATTAGGGAAATAGTAATTTAGCATCTCTACTACCTAAAAATAAACTTAGATATTGTGCATTTTTTTTAAATCTGAAAGCAATGGAATACCTCTTTGAGCTGCTCTTTTCGCTGTCTGTACTGGCGTTTCTGAGTCTCAAGTAAACCGGTCAACTCCTTCTTCTGCTGGCTCAAGATATGCTGCTGAAACTTTTTCTCCTCTCCAAGAACATTCTTAGTCTAATGATAAAAACAAGGAATGGTAAATAAAGATAAGCGGAAAGAGAAAGAGGTTAGGTCACAGATCAGCTTTTACAATGTGAATATGTAAACAGGTCTGCATCATCTTCTCCAAACACCTCTTTCTCCAGGATTGCCTGATGCTTCTTGCTAAGCTTCTCTGCCTCACTGCCGAAGTTGTTCCTTTGTGTCTCCAGTTCTTTGTCGAGCCTGAGCTGATGTTCATCCATCTCTGCCTTCAGTTTGTTTTCCAAAGCCATCAGCTGTTTCTGATGCTGCCTCCTCATGCGTTTGTACCCGGACATTTGCTCTCTTAGTGCTGAACCCTGCTCATGTTCCTGGATCTGACGGGTCACCAAAGAAGCTGTGCGGATGGTGGCAAAGTGGTCCCGTCCTCTGCGCCTGCGACCCCCAGAGGGACCTTGCTGTTGTGACTCCATCTCTGGCTGGTAGGGGTCATCATAGATGTTGTCATGGTTCTTTAAGACAACAGAGAAAAAAATTTACATATGAGAACTGTTGTGTTTAAGCAAGCAATAATTAAAAACAAACAAACCTATTGAGACATACCAGAGGTTTGTGCAGCACAGAGCTGTTAGAGGTCACTGTATGCTCGCCCTCCTGCATCATAGCCATCTCACCACTGTCATCTGAACCATCAGCCAGGCTGTTCACTGAAGAACTCTGGGAACTGGCACTAATTGACATGGATGGCAAGGAATGTGAGCTTTCCATGCTGTTAATCGTCCCAGTACGCAACATGTACTGCTCTACATCCTGCAAAGAATATTACATTTATAAACTAAACAATACAATGGATGGTACACATTTTCCACGAATTTACAATGAAAGAGGACAGACACCTTCAACCTATGTATGAAAAAGCACAATAACAATGTCATAAATGTAATATTTCAAGTCTGTAGCCATATCATGTCCAAGAGAAAGACTTAAAATTAAAGTCATTGCTTAGTGAAAATCTCTGCATCTGCCCAAACTCTCCTTGGTTTAGTAGAAAGATGTATGATTTAAAAAACAAATCATTATTTTAAATCATTAACCTATTTCATAAAACCTGTCTGACTCATTTAAGTTTTTAAAAAGTCAGTTGAAGCTGAGAACAATGACCTGCTCCTGATGATTATTAGTTAATAATGGTTTAAATTTTGGTATGTTCCACATACAGAACTAATGTATAACTTCAGAGGACTTGGAATATAGCACACAGCAAATGTAAAAATAGTACAAAAGAATAAAGAGTCAAAGTCAAAATGTTTGAAATACAAGTGGACAAAAACTTGAAAAGCCAGTGGACAGACAAAAGTTTACCCAACTGTAAATGTAAATATGTCTATTGTTTAAGTGTGTTCCTCTCTGGTAAGCTTACCCAACAATAGCACAGGGGGTTGACGCCCAGGCAGACATATTTATTGTCATACTGATCAAATAACATTGTTTATTGTTGCCAAATATTATTAATATACTCAATTGAAATGGCTGAAATTATTATCCACATTCATTTTGAAGGAATTGAGTCCTGAAAAATCAATGTTGTTTTATATTTCTATTTGACAACAAGAAGGGTTATCACACCTCTTCCTCCTCTGTACCCTCAGTGGCAGGCCCATTGTGTGTTTCCTGGAAAAGGATCTTTTTCATCTTTCGGTATTGCAGGTTATCTAACTCCCTCACGGCATCTTTAGTGCGTGCTATCAGATCCATCACCACAGTCACCGGACGCTCACGACACAGGAAGTGATGCTGGAGATAAAAGTGCAAAACAAAGATTTATTTTAAAGCAATCACAGGATTGTACAATATGCTACAATAGCTTTAAAGCTCCTCCAAACTGAAAAGATTTTTACTTTCAGCAACACATCAGAGGTAGGTCTATCCTGGGCAATCTTCTGTAGACAAGAGTCTACAAAGTTACGAAAATAATCCGACCTAAGAGGTTGGGAGACAACATACATAAATCAATGAGTCCAATACATAGACAGATCGGCAGCTAACTAAAAAAATAACAAGTAAGATCCGTAAAAAGCAAACAGCAAACTGAGGAAGGTTTTATACCAGTGATTGGACTGAAGGACTGGGCTCTCATTCTGAGCGATGTGGTATAAGGCACTCATAGCATTCATGTTAAACAAGGGAGGCTTTCTCTCCGCTACAACAGAGGAAAAGAAACAACCAAACATTTAGCTGCTAAATTTCACTGCTCCATTACACTTTAAGTATACTTGAAAAAATGCTATACCATTTACACTTTTTATTTGTGTTGGGCAGGCCTGCTTTAGGTTATTTACTTAGCCATAATAATATAGAATTCAAATGACATTGGGTCACAAGTGTGTGTGTATCATCATTTTTTAGCACCTTCGAATATGGCTTATTCAGAATTTATAGTCACATTGTTATTTATAGTTGATATAGTCAACAATATATTTATAGTCAATTGCTTAAAAAAAAAAAAACTCTTCTTCTGTTCATCTTGTCTCTGGTAGCAAAATATAGTATCCACTTGTAAATGTAGCTTTGTAGACTTGGCTTGTTGGTTCATGTTTAAGGCTCTGCTACATGAATAAAATGTAAAGTAAATGTAAATATTGCCTCTCAAGTCAATAAAACTCCAAACAATTTTAACAGTCAGTGCACTGCTGCATTCTTTTGATTTACCAAGCTCAATGCAGGTGATGCCGAGTGACCACACGTCAACCTTTCCATCATACTGCCCTTCATCCATAGCAAGGATTACTTCCGGAGCCATCCTTGAAACCACATGATATACAGACAAATTAATAACAAGACCGATAAGAGTGTGATCTGTGTGAGTATTCACACAGTATTCAGTATGAAAGACTTTTGTTTCATGCATACAACCAGTTTCATATCAGTAAATAATAATGGAAGTGTTTCTGTACCAGTAAGGTGTGCCCACAAAAGAGTTGGCAGGTGCAACAATGGAGGCAGAGCCAAAGTCTCCCAGTTTGACTTGGCCAGGTTCAGTCAGCAAGATGTTACCTGCTTTCACATCCCTGTGAGGAAACAGATACATCCTTTCTGAATCTTGAATGCAAAACACAACACTGCTCGTCTAAATTAACACAGAGATCTAACATAACTATTCAGGGTTATCAAGGCAAATAATCAGAAAATGAATTTGCAAAGGTCTTTTTGAAGTACATATTGAAAAAAAATTAAGTTTTAAAAAAGTAAAAAAATTAAGTACTAGAAATGTGTTAATAGATCTACTAATTAACAAGACAAGAGAAGCCAGTTCAAGAGTTTTGCTTCTTACAGCCGCTCTGTACCTGTGAATCATGTTGTGCGAGTGAAGGTATACCAATCCCTGCAATGCACCATGGGTAATTGCCGCTATCTCCACTTCCTGTAATGGTTTCTTATGCACTGAGGGAAAGAGGAAGTAGTATGAAAATAGGATCCTGGTTTTGTTTCTGCAAACTTATAACAAACAACAATGTATTTATTGCAGCCATGCCCTTCTACTTTTATCACAGTGTCTCTTAACTAGTTTTTGTTTTCCAGTCCAATAACAAACACTGTATTAGTATTAATCATATTACCAATTGACACTGCTTTTTTTTAAACAACAAAAAGATATGGGAAACATTTTCTTCTTCTAAAAACATATAACTGCATTTATTTTACCATCCTTACTATACACAACTATATGTACCATTTTATTAGTAGTATTTAACATAATTTTTCACCCAAACATAACTGCGACCCATTTTGTGTTACAACCAACCAATTGAAAACCACTGCTTTTATAATACATTACTGATGACTTTTTCATTAAAGCATAGGCTGATGTTTGATTAACAATATTTTATACAAATATGCACATTTCCCTTTTGTAGAGCATGTTCAGTTACGGTGTGTGTGTAAATGGTTTTGAAGCTCCAGAAAGCACATCCATTCATCATGAAAGTAATCCATATGACTCCAGTTTAATTAATGTCTTCTAAAGCGAAACAATACGTTTTTGAAAAAAAAAAAAAAACAATATTTTTGGGGGGGCCTCAAAATTCCAGGCACTATTCACTGCCATTTTAAAGTGGGAATGAGCCAGGACATATAACTCTGATTCTGTTTGACTAAAAGAAGAATGTCACTTTCACTTAGTATGCCTTGAGGGTAATCAATTTGGCCACTTTTTATTTCTGAGACGAGTATCCCTTTAATGTTTATGGTGTTTTATTGTAAGCTTGGTGATCATGAATAACGAAAAGTATAAGATTTGGTTCAGGTATCAGATTTGTGCATTTTTAACCCAAATATCCAACAACTGACAGAACAGGCCTAATCCCAACATCCACGGCAACTGAAACAATTGAAATTCCAATCATCCACTCACCTTCCAACAGATCTGAGGCCGAACCCAAACAGTATTCCATCACCAGCTAGAAGACAGAGCAGGGAAGATGAATGAGAGGTAGAGACAGAAACGAGAAAGCTAAAAATAAAGAAGACATTACAGCAGTTTGCAAGTAACAACTGGTGCATTTAGGCCTGCTTTCGTAGAAAATGTTAGCGGGTGTTAGCGGGTCAGTACATTGTCTTCCCTGAACAAGGCTTTTCAAATGCGTTCAGCTTTCCTCCCACACACAGACACAACTCACCCATGCTGTGTGTTCTCGCAGGTAGCAGCCTCTATACTCCACAGTGTTGGGGTGCCGCAGCTTTTGAAGGAACTTCACCTCTTTGATAATATCCTGCCATTTCTACAGCAAGTACAAATAAAGAATCATTAAGCATTGGTTTCTGTGCCACTGAATCATCAAACTATTGCTTATAACTGTGTAAAACAATTTTGCAGTGTTTTACTTTTAAATGGCATTGTAGTGTGCTTGCAAATGAACCATAGCATGGCACAGTGAAGGGAGTAGATTTCACTGTTTAAGTGACACAACCCTCTATTTTGGCCTGCAATGAGACAGAGATGCTCAAGGATTTGCATATTTTGAATGCAATGTTGGAAGCAATGCGGGGGCTTGCAAAGAACAAAACTTGTGGGAACATGTTGGTAAATACTAAAATATATGGTCACATATTACCTTTGTTTCTAAATCTAGTGAGCTGCCTTGCTGTTTACTGCCTACATAGGCAGCTGCTTTCTAGGTCAATATCTTAGCTGAATGACCAGTTTGGAACAAAACAACAGGCAAAAACTTGGTAAGTCATACAATTTGCACTCACAACATAAACAGCAAATAAGCAATTGAGAACTCACATTTAAACTCTCATTTAAATAGAGCTTTACCGTTTTGCCACAGGTTAATGAAGCGATTAATAAAATTCATAGCTCAAACAAATAGTGGAGCCTTAAACATACTGAAATGAGACTACTGTAGTAAGTAACTGTACTGTAACTAGAAATAATTTTGGAGGGATTGTGGTTTTTCTTCATGATTGTCTTCTTTTAGAAACGAACACTGTAACAAAATGGTTTCAGTTTAATTAGCAAACACAGAGGTTGTGTTAACAAGAAGTTTGCTTTAAGGCAGTGTGAGTGATTCTTTCCAGAAACATTTTTGGGTATACTGGTTAAAAGCCTCTTCACATCCTGATAGCAATCCCCAAGTAATTTGTTCTAAATATATGTATGTTAATATATATCTTCCGTGGAAGGCACAGGACCATAAAGATGTATATCCAATCATTGCATTTGGTCCACACCAATTTGCTAAAACAAACAAGAGGGAAAATTGTGCATGGATGTATTCACCTCATTGGACTGCTTGCCACTGTAGGACATCTTCTTGATCGCCACCACCTCATTGGTGCGGATGTCATGGGCCTAGAAGAACAAACAAATAATGTCGGGAACACGTGAGAAGTGTGACATGAGGGAGAAAAAGAGCCATTATAAGTCACTTCATCTCTGTTCACTGAGCTGTACTAGAACTCTGAATGTATTTAATGGCCACTTACAAAGTACACGGCTCCAAAGCTGCCATGGCCAATCTCACGCAGGTCTGTGAAGAGTTTCTCTGGATCCTCTTTGTAAAAAAGTTCCGCCACCTCTGGGTCCTTGAGACTCCCAGCCCGCGCACTCGACGGCATGGCCAGCGCCTTAACGCACATACAAACGATTTTTACATTAACATCTGGGGTAATGTCATACAGACATAAGAATTAATGACATTTACAACCATTAACAAAATAAGGTTCATTACACATTAGGCGTTTTTCTCTGCATTAAACTTTTTTAACTTACGCACAGAAAATGACTCAAGAATCTAGGGTGAAGCTCACATGTGTACTGAACGACTTATAAAAGGGGCCAGGCCTATATTCCTACAACAATTCATGAATAATTGATTCCAAAAACCCATGACAGAAACTCCAGGCACTGGAATCAAACATCACATTCACAAATATGGACCAGAATGGGCATCTTATCAAAACAAAACTCCTTGCTATAAAAACTTCTCAGACCAAACATATTTTAAGACAATCAGCCAGACTACCAGAGTGCATTACACAACAACTGAAATGACTAGATCAGAATAATTAGGTCTGATTATTCAGCCTGTTCAATTACTCATCTTCACAAAACAGCATTAAACACTTCTAAGGCAGGGTGTAGGACCAAACACCTAGATTACAGGATTAGTTGTAGGATGAGCATACAACATATGTGACCGAGAAAGCAGAAGGAAATGACTCTCATATGCACGACGTGATTCATTTTGCGGATATTGTAAGTCCAATCATCAAATAAGCTGAATCGCAAGCCCTTATTAAACACAAAGAGGTGAGAATAAATTACAATAAGAGAACGATTATTTTATGAAGAAAAAGCGAAGCGTTGCCCAAAAACTCTGCCCAACAAATCTCGCACATAAATAATCAGTTTAATGACCTCGCAAAAGCTTATATGTCATACATATAAAAGCTGGTGGGTGTGTGCGTGTACGACAGACACAACATTATGAATATAAATTACCCAAATGCATGCAATGTTAAAACAGCGGCAGCAAACTACAACACATTAGGGCTGACAATTAAATGTTAGTGTCATCACTTTATAGAGATTTCTATCCATGCATTTCACCCAGCGCTGCATTAAATTATTTATACTACTCCGTCCTACCGTGGTTTATGGGATCCACTGTAGCTAGCTAGAGTCAGCTAGCTCTCCGGCCTGAAGAAAATCTGGCCTCTTGTTCTTCGTTCTCACGTCGCACAAAGAGTCGTCATCGATTTGAATAACGATCCATCTATTTCTATTGTAATTATCTTGATCATTGGCCGGTAATCTGTCCGATCATAAGTTTTTATTAGGATTATTTAATAATACTGCTGTTAAAACCGTTAACGGACACGATCAGCTGACTGTCAAGCAAAACACTTTAAATCACACCCTAATATTCTGCCTCTTCAGGCCGCGTTTTTGTCATGTTTTGTCGTGCAGTCGGTTTCATTCGTTTGATGTATCGCCTGCTGTCACCGACAGGTCCATCCTTGTTTTTCTTTTTGTGTCTCATTCGCTTTTTGTTCAGGACTTCATGATGGCGGAACGGGGCGGGAGCCGACCGGAAACCGGAAAAGCGGGTAAAGTGCAAATTAAAGGTTTTATAACGCGCTTAAAATACGCATGTCATTAGGGTCAACACAGAGATGGCCTTACCTGCTTTATATGCCTGTGTTTCTCAATTGTCTGAGAACACTATTGTAAGATTAATTTAAAGATGTAATCCGTAATATTTGTCTCTATACCGCCACCTCTGTTTAAACCATAAAATTGCAGGTTACTTTACGAACTTCACTTTCAAATGAAGTGATTTTTGTTTATTTACAATCCAGTTTTAAAAGTGTATTTTTAAACAAATTGTATTGCAACTTTAAGTGAAACATAATGTTAATAATATTGCTGAGTGACTTCAGGTTTGTGTGGACATACAACCTAGGAGGAATTTAAAAAGTTCATTTTCAGTATAATTCAAAATGGCAACTTTGGTATCCCTGTATTTAGCATAAGAAATGTAAACAAAAAACATACAAGGTTTGTATTTTGCAAACATCTTTGCATTGCATGGGGACATCTGTGGCCTAATGGTTAGAGAATCAGATTTGTATTTGATGTATCGTTTGAATTTATTGTTTTTTTATTTAACTTATTGGGAGAACTGTCAGACAGTTCTCTAACTGCATTCAAACTGCCTGAATATTTTTAAATCCATTTTAGAGTGTTTTAAATGTGCTACAATAAACACCTGTTGCTTCTCCATTCCTTAAACAATCATGGTGGTGAGAGACTTAAAACAGTTGCCAAATACAAGATCTGTAGAGATTTTGGTGTATAGCTATAGAGATCTATGTTCTGTAACTTGTTACTATAGAAATGGGTGCTTGTAGCCTTGTCAAGGTGCCTCCTCAACATAGTCCTCCATGGTCTTCTGTTCTGGGATTGAAAGGGGATATATGCTGTCAACTTGCGGTCAAGTTGCATGTTAATGTCATAGTTCCAGGATTTGTGAGGCTCTTTGTGAACTAAACACATCCTAATAGGTCCGGTAGATGGAGAAATGCTGACCTCCACCTTAGTTGTTATTCTTTCAATGGAGATAGCATACACTGGAGCTTGTGTGATAGCTTCGACACTTATCACTCAGTGCTGGGGATGATAAAGAACAAGGCATGCCTGGAAGCAGAACTTTCCCTATGATCGGATTTCCAAGACACAGTGGGGGTATACTGAAGTGGTCAGGGTCTACCTTGGATCATATCTGTGGTGGAACCATACAGCATAAGGAATGAAAGTGTCTCTTTTTGGCAGGAACCTAAATGCAGGGTTATAATTGATTGGAGAAGATGACTGGAATGGCAGGAATTGAGGAACTGTGTAAAGTTGTAGCTGCATGAGGAGCACCATAGAAACAAAGTTCCCCACAGAGTTGGAGAATTTATGAGGCAGAGACAATGACAGATACAGTGGCAGATCTTACCCAAAATCATACAGGGAGTATGTGAAGCGGGGACCAGGTGGGTGGAATTTACCAGCATTCAGTGCTTGGTTTAGGATGGAAGAGGAAAAACGGTGGTGCTGATGAGTGCACAGTGGAGCTGCTTGACCAGGTTTTTGATAGGATGGAGGATGAGGGAGAGCCCAGTGGATACAATGCAGATATTGTGAGTGATTATGTTAATGATAATTAAACCGTTACTTAAAAAATAATTTGTGTTTATATAATTCTAGGTGCATTCAAAGTAATAGGCACATCGTAAAATGTACATATTGTTGTAAATACATATTATTTTTATTTAATCACATAAATTTAAACACTAAGGTGTAACTTTCATGTCAACAGAGTGACATGAAAGTGATCTCTCTACAATTCTGTGATCTCATACTGCCAAGCCCTTCTTCACTTCCCTAGGTGTTTGTTTGTTATACACTGCCAGGAGGCATCTAGTGAGGGGAGGTAATGTCATGTTCCCACAGTTTTTTCCTATATTTTTCTCCTAGAACGTTTATTTTGATACTTATCAATGGACGTAGAGTTTGCAATTGTTCTCTATTGGTTCTTCATTCATTTTTATTATTTTCTGTTGAGAATTTTTTCCCCCTTAGTTACTGATTATCCATCACTTGTTGCTTGTTCTGTTCCCATTATCCAATGTATAAGTAGCCCTTTGTCTGTGTCAGTTGTTATTTTAATATGGCCTGTGTGTTGTTAGTTACTAGTGACAAGTGAATTAAGCTGGCCCCCACTGACAAGGCCAAGTAATGTAGTAGACTATACAATAAAACCCTGGTGGGTCGCCTTTGTCACAGTCCCAAATTCAGAGACATGTTATATAGGTGAGACATTTTATATCACTTGTATCAAAATTAATGGGATAAATTTTAACTTTCAGTATGGTGGCTCTAGAAAAAAGGCTGTTTTTTAAAAAAACAGCCAATTGTCAATCAGCAAAATCTTTACTTGGATTGTTATTGTTAGTTGATGATTGCATCACTTCTTGGGTCACTGATTGGTAGGAATATTTAATGAATGAAAAAGTTAAAACTTTAAGTATCAGAGCTTAAGCATATGAGGGTAATCACAATAGCCCTGAAACTAAATTGATAGCACATGCAATGAATGACTAATTGTAGATAATTAAAATTTCACCATGATTTCTGATATTGTTGTATAACAATTCAACATTTTACAGTTTATACAACAGTTGTTTAAAAGAAATAAAGCTGTATTTGATGGTATTAAACAGGCTCCTTTAAAGGTCTCTCACCTATTTATCCTTTACTGGAATGTGATGCCTTTCATCCTATTAATTTAGCATGCTTCACCTTCTCTTGAACTTTATTCTGTGTCACCCTGTTACCTGAATATTACCCTTTAATGCCTCAATTTCTCCTCTATGCCGTCCCTTATGTAACGATTTCTGGCACCACTTCCCTGTTAAAAAAAAAACTAAAGAGAAAAATAAATAAATAAATAAATAAATAATAAAAATCTGTATTAAGTTGCCCAAGGCCAAAGCTTCAGACATAATCCCTTATGCAAACAGATTTGTTACTTTAGGGTACAATTTGTAGCATGAAACCATGCATTTATGTAACAGTGATGAGGTAAAGAGTTAAAGGTTATGAATGTGTACAGACACAATGAAGGTCAGGTCACACGTGTGCGATAAATACAGTTAATAATTGTATAATGCCACTGATGTATTTACATGTAAAGTAGTAGATTCAATCTCTTTTAATTATCTATTTATTGGCAGAAATCAGCCCCATGTTTTTAATTAGATTAAATTATTTTGATAACCATAATGTTGTTACAGTATGTTGACAGCTGTGTGATGTTTTCTTACATGACATTTGTGATAAATGAAACATTCCGTTATATTAACTATTCATGGAAAGGATTAACCATATGCCAGGATAGTGTGTATTAATGGTTTTGTAGAAACACCAGTGGTGCTTTCTTTAATCCCTGTTGGCTATTTCCATACTCAGAATATTTTTGAATATACAATCAGATGTATCAGATTCTAGATTCAGATTTTTTGTTAATGTAAAAACGTTAATAAATTATTAAATGTAAGAGGAAAATATTTAAATATAACTTACCTAACAGTCTTTTTTATATTAGAAATTAGGCAGGGCATTTAAAGGCAGGGTAGATGACAATTTTTTCAAAAACATTTTTGTTATGCTGATTAAAAGTTTCTTCACATCCTGATTAATGTATATCAGGATGTATATAGGTGAGGATCATTTGAGGCCTACTTGTTAGAGAGTTGGACTTCAATTCCCAATGAGATTTTCCAATAAGACAATCTTCCATCATCAGAGTGTTCATGTATATTGTGTGTTTTATTGTAGAATATAAAATCTGTTCAATCTGATAAAAACCTGTATGAAGATTTTTATATTTGATAAATAATATAAATTCTTATAAATGTTTATAAGATTTTTATTTTATAATTACAGTGCAAAACAGCAAAAAAAAACTTCCTAGAGGTCTCTGCATTATGCATTATATGTATAGTTTATTTAAAATTGAGGCAGTCAGTTGATTAAACATTTCACATTTAAACATTAAACAAATTACGTATATGCTGATAATAAAATTAAATGAATCCTGACCAATTGCATATAGTGTTGTGCTCATAAGTTTACATACACCTCAAAGGAATTTGCAAGATGTTTATATTTAGTACTGCCCTGAATAAGTTGCTTCACATAACAAATGTTTAAATATATTCCTCAAGACAATATTTCACACAAATTAGCGCATTCATAAACTTACATTCCTTTGGCTCTTAATGTTGTGCATTGTTTCTCAGTCATAAATGTTTGCATATTTTGAAATAGTTGTGCAGTCCTGAGCAACTGAAGCTATACACAGTTGTTTTTTCAGCATTCTCTGCATATTTTAATTCTCTTGCACAGTAGCTATATGATGTTGAGATCCAAACTTTAGACTTAAGGTAATTGTTGGACACAACTATTACAAAAGGCTGCAAACAATCATAATGCATAAAAAGGCACATGCCACATGAAAGGAATGTACAATGTGTAAAATGTAAAATTTTATTTTTGAAATGCCTTACTACCCTTCAGAAGCAACATATATCTTAGAGTTTGGTAATGTATAATAATTTGTTGACTTTATATCTTTAGTCTGTTCACAGTATCATGTTGTGCAGCCTTAAAATTGATGTCAGTATGACCCCTCCCCTTTTAATTTTATACTCTGTACAAAAAGCTCTCACAAAGCAAGTCAGTCAGTCAGCTTCTCTGAGGAGGAACGTCAACTCAAAAAAAACAGCAAGACAGAAATTTCAAGAAAAGAAAACGGCAGCAGATAAGGACAAATTGAATGAATTTCACTCAGGACTGAATACAGAAATAGGTAAGAATATTTTACACACAAATAACTTAATATAATTTTTGTTACTTTAATGTAATTTTAATGTAACTGTAATGACTGGGATTTCTGATATGACAAACAGATGCTCCTCACAACAGTAACATCAGTAACATAAACATACATACACTTACATGCATACACATTTATTAACGTTGCAGGGTGATGTAAATCCTTGTTTTTTTCAGCTTATAGGGCAGACACTGGTCATAGACAGCCCACTGTACTTACAAATACAGTATGACTGCGTGCATCTTCATACGAGGAAGGAAAATTGTAAGTGTAGATTTTTTAAGATGTGTTCTCATATTTACTATTTATATATCATCCTAAATTTGAGAAATTGAGTCATATTATTCTTATTTATGAATATTGCAAGATATATTAGGAATTTTTTAATGATTGAAAAGTCACAGTCATACCCATATGGCATGTTTCTTGTTTATGTTTTATATAATGTTAAAAAGTAACCAAAATTGTCAGAAATGCAATGCAATCAGAAAACTGACAGTTATTGTTTTTGTTGCATTGATGTGCCTAAGTTTGGCCTGATTTGGCAGACAGATAATCGTTTTCAGCCCCAGTAATCAGGTGGGGTATAATCTGTGATCACAGTAAAGCCTTAGTCACATTCAGCCTATAAATCCTCTAATTCATCTGAGAAAAGGATAAACGTGCCATTGAGTATTTGTTTTAGTAATGAGATATTACACTATGGCTGCTTTTCAAAAGTTTGTTTTTATTATCAAAATGGGGGTCAGACAGTAGGTACAACAGGACTTTTAGATTAATATGAATAAGGGGCTTAACCTACCTGTCATTTTGGTTTTGCAGGACAGAGAATTGGCAGATGATGAAATTGAAGGTAAATACATCCTGTCATTTATCCTGTCTTCCTGTCATCCGATGTGCATATTACTCATTGTACCCTCAAAGCCTTGCTAAAATACAGTATTCTAAACAATTACAAAGCGAGGTCCAAAAGACCACTAGTAAAATTGCTCTGCATGATCCACACTGTATGATTTGAAATGTTCCCCAGGGGAGCTTGAGTGCTTTAATGGATTTGTCATTTCTTTAGGTGATCTTATGATGAATTTATCAACTTAGGAGGATATGTGAAATATTCAAAAGTTAAAGACGTATGGCAATAAATATTATTAGGCCTTACAGAGACATTTGTATACTTAATATATTAAAATAATTATTGCACACTTGCATTAGCTTTTCACGGCATTAGGTTTGTTACAGTATCTGGAAAAATTGTTTATTGGCCTTATTGTTTTCAAGTATTTGTGAATTCTTTTTTCAGAGCTGAGAGAGGCGTTTAATGAGTTTGATAAGGATAAGGATGGGCTAATTAGCTGTAAGGACCTGGGAAACCTAATGAGGACAATGGGTTACATGCCTACTGAGATGGAACTGATCGAGTTGGGACAGAACATTAACATGAATTGTAAGTGGCATAAATTCTAAATACTAAAATCAAGCTGACAGGTTTATTGTATTTAAATGTTTAACTGGATAGTTTTGGTATCTCTGCACTATGTAAGAAACAAGTTTCTTACTCTCTCTTAGTTTCAGAACAATCAGACATGATTGTTTTGGACACAGTATTGCCAAAGTTTACTATACCAATACAAAAGCAAAACAAATACACAATAGATAAAAAAAATGATAAAGAACGCTTTGATTAAAGCATTATCGTTTTTCTCTCTCAGTAGGAGGAAGGGTAGATTTTGAAGACTTTGTGGAATTGATGGCGCCAAAGCTTTTGGCTGAAACAGCAGGCATGATTGGTGTGAAGGAACTACGAGATGCTTTTAAAGAGGTGATAAGACAAACTAAATAGAAATATGTGTCTATTTTGCACAACTATATTTACTTGGAGCATTAAAGAGGTTATATGCCGTTTCCAGCCGTTTCTGTAGTGTGGTGGTAGCATCACGAGGTGGAATCTGTCCTGTTACATTGCAGATTTCTTAGGTAAAGTCTGTCATTCGTGCACCACTATGTTACATAGTGGACAGACAGGTTTCCTATTAGTCTTGCTTCAAACTCACACCATTAGTCAAGCAAATGTTGCTCTGTAGGGTTGGCTGGCAGACTCAAACCATCGATAGTGCTACAGTGTTTTTATTTTCTACTTAAATCAACCTTACACTAAACAAAAACCTTTTACTAATTTTACTACTTAAATCAACCTTTACTTTTACTAACCCTTTACTACAACCAATTACTAACAGTTGTCTTTGCATAGCTGGAATAGGAATCCTTTAACATGTTTTTGATATGGAAATTATAGAAAATACAATCCTGCTCTGGTCACATTGTGCCCTGGAGCATGACTCTAAACTTTGTATCGGATTGCCTTTGTAGTTAAAGACATTTGCTATTTGACAACTACAAAAGACTTGTGTCTCTTAACAAATTCAACATTTTCTCCTCATCTACAGTTTGATATGGATGGTGATGGAGCAATCACAACAGAGGAGCTGAGGTGTGCTATGAGTAAACTACTGGGAGAACATATGAACCATAGAGAGATTGATGCAGTTGTCAGAGAGGCAGACAATAATGGTGATGGTACAGTAGACTTTGAAGGTGAGAAATGATTTAGAATGCATGACACAAAAGATAAATCATGTTCCGAAAGCATATATATCCTCTTTACTTCACACTTCCTACACACATAAGATGACCTGACAGTGTTCATGAATAAAAGTGATAATGCTTTTATGTTTTTTTTTGCAGAATTTGTGAAGATGTTGTCAAACTGCTGAGAATATCATCCATGGTTACTCTGCAGATATAATAAACATACAAAATGAATATGTGCATATATACAATAAAATGTATACAGAAATTTCCCACAAACTATGCAAGATTCTTTATGCAATACTGAGTTGTTGTTGGTTTCTTTCTTTTTTAGTTGTTGGATGTTTACTGGATTTGTTTGTGCAGTTCTGTGAAATGATCAGGTTAGATTGTCTTTTCAAATTAGTTTTGAAAGATATTTACACATGACGTGGAGTCATGTTTTTACTGTCAGTAAGTGAATGTATATTTTCAGTATATAAAATCCCAACAGGAGTATTTTACTGGTCATGCTGATCTGGGATCAGGTTTCCTACATGATCCCTACATCAATAAAATACAAAATTATGGAAAAATTGTCATGTCTTGAGTCATGTCTTTATTATATCAAAGTGAGTTTTCCTCAGTGGATAAAAACTCAACAACAGCATGCATTAATGCCTCAGAATATAATTGTCAACATCTTGGTCATGCTGATCTTGGATCTCAGGTTTCCGAATCTTATTGATTAAGGGATATGTGCAGACAAATAGATTTCTAAATGTCACTGTCTTTCAGTGTTATTTTTTATGAATGAGATACAGTTTCTGCAGGCTTCCAGTAACTAAATATCTCCATTAAGCTGACGTTTCTCAGTAAAAAAAACAAGCTGTGTAATCTATGTACTGGGCTGCTGCCAAGAGCAGATGGTGAAGACAAGAAATCACTTTTAAAAGAAACTTTCTTTGAAAGATTAAGAGGGGATAATGGAAGGGTGATGGGGTGAGGGACACTGGAAAATTTGTACCTTGATCAAATTGAAGTGAATCCATTACAGATTGTACAAAATATATTTAAATTTAAATTTATTACAGACCCCATCCTGCATTTTTTTAATTTAAATATCCTGTTTCACTCCGATATATATCACATTATGAATAAAATGGGTTTTCAGCAATCAGTAACTGACTTTATTGGAGAGACTGCTCCAATAATCTGGTGTCATCACAGCACATAAAAGCAAAGCAAATACTAACTACTAACAGTTTAAAGATGTGAAAAATGATAGAACTCATGACAATTAGGGAACAGAACAGAGGACGCTGCATGATTAACAACACTACAAAATCCCAAAACGTCCTAGATAATGCTGTACTGGGGCTCTCTAAACACTCTAATAAGAGAGTGAAAGAAAGGGGGAGAGAGAGGGAGTGCAAGGATAAAGCATAATTCAAAGGCCATTGGGAGGATAAGAGGCATAACATGTTATAAAGGCGAAGAGATAAAAAATATCGGCAGTTTAAAAAAAACTTCAACTTTATTATGTAGGTTAGAACTTGAAATGGCAGATTTATGGGTGAAATAAACAAAACTTTAATAACACAACAACTTCAAAGCTATAACCACATTTCAAGACTAAAATAATCTCAATATATTGGTTTGGGTATGTCATTAAGCTAAATGACAAAATACTGCTTTTTCCCTTACAGTTGCATGACACTGCCAGTGCTGAATTTGGTTGACAGCTGGGATATGAGGGCTTAGACTACCAATTACCCAAAGTAAACTAACACCCATTTTCCCGTGCACTCAATTTCACAGACCACATCTGTCCCGCACAACTGCTCTCTGCTCTGTAGTCCTGCTGTATTTCATGCTACTGTCCAGTGCCAAAGCCGCAATTCATGCATTAAAAGTAATTGATTAAAACATTTGTAACACTTATTGGTTTCATCGTGGTCCGTGTTTATCTACAAACCAACATACTTTGCAAAGCCTGCGCAGTATGAAATTAGATGAGCTTCCGTATGCATGCAGTGTAGATTTATTTTTTGACCAAATGGAGTCTGTATTCTGTTTTTTAAAAAACAAACAAACCAAAAATAGCTCTATACAAAATTATATTTACAAGAAAAACTGCTGAAGAACATGAGATAAAGAACCAGATCATCTGGAATAAGAGATGACGGATCTTTCATTTACAAAAAAAGTCATATAAGAGGGATACAGACACATGATGTAATGATTATGGCTGCTGGCCATAATTTCAGTTTATCCCTGAAATATCCATGACAGGATGTTTTATCCTTATAAATCTCTCTCTCTGTTACTCATGATACTTCAGCTTTCACATAGCATGTCAAACAAAGTATCATTGGTCAGTAAGGATCATAACCTGTAACTTCAGCTTTCTCATAACACCATGTTATTTCAATCATAAAAAGTGTGTCCAAGAAAGTCACCTAGTCACCTAGACTATATGGCATAGCGTGGAACTTTGTCTTTTTAATCTTCTAATAGTTACATTTATTTATTCAGCATTTAGCTTTAGAATCAAATGCATAAATTAATATTAAAGCCAGTTATAAAAAAGGAACATCACAAACAATTTGTCATAACAGCCAAAAATAATTGTAGTATACAATGCCAAATTTAGATTGTAAGCAAGATTAGAAAACAAGGTTATGCAGAAGTAAAATGCAGAAAATCCCTTTTGAAAAAAATAAGTAACAAAACATTTACATACATTTATTATCAATGTACACACCCTGTAAATGTGTGTCTCTGCTTTTTCTTCATGTGTCCTATTGGCCTACTATTGTTTATGTAATACACCGTGTAATAATAAACCAATTTCACATAGCTGTGCTGTTAGACTCTACATTAGTAATCACGTAATCACAGCCATGCTGATATAGAACATGACTATCAGTGTGAAATTGTTCTAACAAGAAATGAATATTAGGAAGTTTCAGAAATTATAAAGTAAATGTTAAAAAGTTAAAATGAAATACAAAAATGGCCAGTCCACAGATTTTATTAAAGTGTCACTTTAGAGCCAGTAACAAGGACTTGAACTTGAACTTAGTAGGTAAAGGTGTGTGTGAATGCATTAGAGAGGAAGCGGGCTTCTTGGGCTAGTGAAATATTCAACTCCCATGTTCAGTAGTCAGGCTATTGTCCCAGGTGTCAAACTCATCCATGGTTTCTGCACAAAATGTAGCACAAATCAGAGGTCCCTGCTTATATAAGTTATATAAATTAAATAAGTTATTTATTTTCAAAACAAGATCAGTACATCAGCATCATTAAGTACATTTTAGGATTCTCAATAATATCTACTCAACAAGCTCCCAAACTGTAGTTTTGCAGATGTTTCCAATGTATGTGTATTCTGTAAGACTGAGCAAGAAACTTAATTTAATTTATTTTATTAGTGCGATCAGGTACATTCCCTTCTGGAGAAGTTGCTATCTACTATCTACTCTACCTTTAGAAAATGTGATTAAGTTTTCGTTTCAGGATTTTTGTTATATTCTCAGTAACTATGCTGTTGAACTGTTTGTTAATTTCTTCATCTGTTTTGAGCCAACGCAGTGCTGTTTTCACGTTGCAATTAAAACGTCTGTACGTCAACATTACGTTCGACCAATTAAATTCGAGAAACAGACTTAACGCGCGCTGTTGTATAAAAACTACAAGAACCGGCATTCCTTGCAAGTTAAACGTGACCGGATATTACGTTTCGCAATCTTATGTTCTCGTTCTCTGCAGGCTGACAACTGCCGTATTCATTCGTTCGTGGAAGTAAAAATTACAGTGAGTTGTATTTATGTAATGTGACTAGTTGATTAATTCACAAGAGAAATCTTTATATGAGAAGCCCTGATGACCATTTCTGATCATTTAAGGCAGTTTATTATAGCGCATTAAATTTGCCCAGAAACGTGTTGCAGCTCGCCTGATGGTGATAGTGCATGAAAAGAAACCAAGTTATAATGTCTATCAGAATGATTAGACTACATTAGAATATAAATTGTATGCCTCAGTATGAATTGGACAGGATATTTTGGAGTGGATAGTGACAAATGCCAACAGCATACATAGAAACTACTAGAAAAGCATTCTAGGTGGCATGCCATCATTGGCGCCACCATAGCATTACTAAATCAGAAGAGGTCCAATGTGATAAATGCTTTTTGATTGATATTGAGATTCGTCATTTGATTTAGGTTTGTCAATAAATTGCTCCCTACTGTATGTAATGCTAAATATTTTAAATTAACATGCCACAAATTTCAGTCTTATCCAAAGTCCAAAACAATGAGCAGCCTAAAGTTAAGGAGAATTCACTTTATTTCAAAATAAATTTGACATTGTTATTTTCTGGTTACACATTTCTAAAAATAAGACAATTTTATTTTTAATTATTTTTTTTTACAGCTGTTCCTTTGCTCATGTTTGCTGGATGTAGAGAAGTTTCTAGACTGTTTCACTTCAGTTGCCTTAACCTCAGCTGTAACATCTCTTTTAAAACCAGCGCATTTCATCGCAGTGCAAAGATTTCTGCTTCCCATTATTCCTTGTTCTCACCATCTCATTCTTTTCTCACATCTTATTTTGAGTATTCTTCTATCCCATTTTCGATTTTCTTTCACTCTGTTCTACCAACATCCCATTTTCCTTTGCTCAAGTCAGATAGAACTATACGATACTTTTCCAATTTCACCCATCCTGCTGGAGAAATGGATTTAAAGGGAGTGCTTGATATTCTAGAGCAGCTTGCTCCACTTTCATTGGCTGAATCATGGGATAATGTTGGCCTTTTGGTGGAGCCCAGCAAACCACGGCCAATCAAAACAATCCTGCTGACTAATGACCTTACAATGGCTGTCATGGATGAAGCTGTGATGATGCATTGCGACCTGATTATCTCATACCACCCACCACTTTTTCGACCTTTCAAGCGCTTGGTTCAGAAGGACTGGAAGCAGCAATTGGCTGTCAGGGCACTAGAGGGCGGCATTGCTATTTTTTCCCCACACACCTCATGGGACAGCATACATGGTGGCGTTAATGATTGGCTAATTGGAGGAATGGGTAAGAAAACAGACTTTAGTGTGAGTTAATTGTAAAGTATAATGAAAACCTTTCTCCTCAACAAAGAGATTAATACCTGATCCTCTTTCCACAGGAAGTGGGCAAATATCTGTATTGAGTCAAGCCCACTCTAGCACCCAACAGAAACACAGGCTTGAATTTTTCTCATCTTTGGGTGAGGGAGAACTGAACACCCTTTTGACTCAACTCAAATGCATTGAGGGCAGCAATACCTTTCAGTTATCTACAGTAAAGTAAGTAACATTAGTATTCTTGATTATATGACTATACTTGTGTGTACTTGAATACTGTTGTATGGAGTACCAGCACAGCTGTGGGCACGAGACAAAATAACCGAGCGCTGTTGTACTGTTGGACTATCAGCACTCTTGGATCTCTGCTTGTTCAATTAGACAAGAGGACCAGAACTGACTCTTGTAAAAAGTATAAATATGCAATAGATATTTGCATAAATATGTATTGTTAGGCAAATAAGTTCAAATAAATGAAAGATCTCTAAAACAAGTACAATAACATTGATATAATTTCAAGCACTGTTCCATTTTTCTATCTCCAGAAATGAAGGTGGAGGGCAGCTGGTGATTCTCACCTGTGAAAGTTCAGCTCTGACTGCTGTGGTGCAGACTTTGGTTTCAAATCCTTGTGCAAGCAACTCTCTTAACATTACACAAGTCCAACAGGTAATTAAATCATACTGTAACTCCTTTATCTGTTAAACCATATTGTAAAAAAAAGTGATCTGTCTGTCTTGGGCAGTCTTTGGTAATCACAATATTTGACATGTTAACAAATTTTTCTGCTCTGAGATAAACAGTTAACTAGTGTAATTGAATTTTATTTTTTTTTATAGCCTCCTTTGTTAGGCTGTGGCCAAGGACGATTTAGTGTCCTGGATGAGCCAGTATCAGTGGCTACAGCAGTTGAGAAAATGAAGACTCATCTTGGTTTACCCCACTTAAGACTGGCCCTGGGGGACCAGCAAACATTAGGTGGGTTATGAAAAGCTGATTTGAAAGAATGTTTGATATGTCTGAAATAGTGCACTTTATGTTGACCTGTGGTCGTGAGGGCTTAGGCTGCCATTTGATATGGAGTCAATGAGAGAATAAATTTGGGTTTCACATTTACATATGTAGCCAGACTGAATAGCTTAAAGTGTGTGTGCAATAATTACAACGTTACTACAGCATTTATATGATGTTCTAGACTCTGTGGTGAAGACAGTTGCAGTATGTGCCGGGTCTGGAGCTTCTGTCATACAGGGTGTAAAAGCAGATCTCTACATCACAGGTATTTTTTCCAAGTCCTTTTTTAATCAAAAGATATTGAAAGTTGATTGCTTTCTCAGAATAACTTTCATCTATCTTTTATTTCATATTTTATATTTACAGTACAAAAACCTTAACTTTTATTTCTCTGGATCAGGTGAGATGTCCCATCATGAGGTCCTAGATGCTGTTGCCAAAGGCACAAGTGTGATTCTCAGTGACCACAGCAACAGTGAGAGAGGTTACCTGGTCATATTCAAAGAGAAACTGGCAGCAAAACTGGGTCACACAGTTACTATATTGATCTCTGAAAAAGACAGAGATCCGCTACAGGTGGTATAATTTTGTGCAGTTACACAGCCATTTAGAATTCAGTCATATTGGACTATGCATATAGAAATCACAAAGGATAATTTTGACTTCATTGTATAACTTTATTTTTGTTAATGTAACGTTGTTTAGCAAGACATTTTTTATAAAAGTGCTTCCTGTTGTCACATAAAAATTCTGTCTACCGTTCTTTGTTTAAATGTAAATGTACATAATATCCAACAGTAAAGAAGTGTTTAGTGTGTTATTGCAGTGTCTAATAAACAGTAGGAGGTGGAGGGGGAGGGTGTTTTTCAATGAAGTTTGAAAGCAGCGTGGGGTAGTCAGTCATAACACCTGTGGCTCCCACTGAAAATGCATCTGCCATGTCACTCTCCTCATTGCATACAAACAGCTGCACCTGAGATGTTAAACAAAAAGATTTTGCTTTAGATTTGAGATTTATGTACTAGGATTTATACAAAAAACTGGTACATTAGCCATTTTTCCTTTACTTTACAAAACGGTCAAATGCTCACCTGTATACCCCTCTTGATCAAGTGTTCAAACAAAGATTTTCGCATGATCAACCTGAATAAAACATCAATAATAAACACTCAGAGATTGTAATGTATTGTATGTCATCCAATCACAGGTTACAAAAATGACCTATTTTGTTGAAGACAATTTTTCTAGCATCAAGGGCAGAGAAAAATATTCCACTTACTTCTGAAGTAGAGACACCGCAAATCTTTTCTTTAGAATGGCTTCCTCTGGAATATAAGTCCTAAAAGATTACCCATAAGTATTGCATTAGTACAAAGTCAAATGCAATGTATTGATGACACTTAAAAAGTGTAACAGTGTACTTCTGGTTCTCTGCAAATTCAAATCCAACTGTTTGCAGGTTATATAGACCAACCTATTTATAATCCTGGGCAAGTAAAACTGCAGTAGACTTTCACCGAGGGGCACAAAGGGAAGGAGTCCAGTATAAAACAGCAATAAAAGCAGCAGTCCACGCCTTATAGTAAACATATAGGGCATGTTTGGGTTCTACATACAGAACAAAAGAAAAAATAATAGATAATCCAAATTTAGATAAAACTCTGGAGCATTTAGAGCATTAAAAACATTTAGGTACTGTCAACTGCAAATTAAATATGCCTGTTTTTGCCTGTATGACTGTAGTCTATAAGTATATAAGTACAGGACTGTGCTGATCAAAAATTACAGAGACCAAAAAACCTGTTGCTGTACCTTCTTCTGACATTTAGCCATTATGTCAGATTCAGCGCTAGCCCAGACTGTAATACCCTCTCTGTCGTACTGTTTTACAAGATAAGAGACCTATAGCAACATAAAAAGTGACACCAAATTATTTTTCATTCCATTATTAGTTAATGCACAAACTTGCTCATAAAATCAAATGGAAATGATTGGTTAATAAGAAAGTCATTGATGTCCCTAACCTCAGCTCTAAGTTAAAATCTAAAAAGTATTCACATCAAAATAAATTTGTCTCAATATTGTGTCAGGATGTATGGCAAAATAATGGCAAAAAAATACTCCACCTTTTTAATGAGCAAGTCATTGTTTTTTTTTATCTCAAGTGTCATTGGCATGTTGGGAAAATTCTTGAAGACATCCTCAAGTAATGCAATTTTTCTATCCTTCCCTGAACTGTAGTGTCCTAACAAGGGAAAAAATAGAGGTGTCAAATAACTTTTTTTTAATAAAGCAATAAATACATACTATACATATACTATATAAAACAGTTTAGAAATGTTATTGAAAAGCTTACCAGCATAAAATGTGACTTCAAGTTTCTCTTCATAAAGAGGCAAATCCTGAAACATAAACCAGAATTAAAATATCATTGTCGTGCATAGAATTACAAATCACTATGGGAGGAAAATATGCCAGCTATTTGATGTCAGTGAAAGGTTTCAGAATCTACCTGGAATCTAAGTGATGACAGTGTTTTATCATATCCTGTTTGTCTCAAAAGGTTTTCATCATGTGAAACCACAACATAACCATCCAGAGTGAGGTGACAGTCCATCTCCAGCATCTCAGTCCCTACCTTAATGGCACTATCACAGCAATGATACGATTAGATGGTTAAAAAAGAGAAAGGGAGGAGAGAACACAAAATAGCCCACTGTGTCCAAAAGAACAAAAGACACTCACTGTGTAAATGCTTCTATTGTGTTTTCTATCTTCTCTCCAGACCCTAAAAAACAATAATGCCTAAAACAATTAACACATTTAAAGTACGTGAATGTAACATTGTAATTTAATCAGAAGGAATATGAATAATGTTGTTAATGTACACTAAACAGGAAGGAGCTGAAAGGTTTTAAAGTTCCTTTTAAGGTTCCTGGAAATTGCAACTGTGAATGAAAACATCAGGGTTAACCTTTTACCATTTCAAGTCAAGTCAAGTGGAGTTTATTGTCATTCCAACCATATACAAGTACACAGTGAAAAGAAAACAACATTTCTTTAGGATCTAGGTGCTAGATTGGAATTTGGAACCCTCTCTTAAAGATGTGTCAATGGACCTGAAGACCTTTAAATGACCAGTCCAAAAAAACCTAAGACAGTCTTCTAAGACTGATTCTAGAATATATAAGTTTAGCTTTAAATCTGTTTGATTAAAAAGTTCATATTTAAACTGTAGGGTATAGATATTTAGAAATCAAGAATTCACCATTATGAAATGTTAAAAAGATTTAACATCAATCTAACAAAGTTAAAATGTTTATGCTATTGTGGTCATGAAATTTAAACACAAAGAAGTGTTCAAAGTCCACTTGCCTCCTCTGTGTGAAATGTGTCTGCAGTAGAATTCCAGTCGTTTCTTTCTATGAAGGATGAACGGATTGTGTAGCAGGTAAAGTGAACAAGCAACATAAACTCCAACAGCCACCAAGAAGAGAAGAATCCCACTTACTGCTTCCATTCTAACAACTACAGTAACTAGTTAATCCCTGACAAAATGAACTTTGACTCTCAGAGCCGGATGTAATTAAGAACAAACCAATGAAACAAAATGCTCCATCTATCAGCAGCTCTAGTTTATCCTCTTGAAGTATTTTTTGTTTTTATATGAACCTTTCAGTGGTTATTCCTTGCTTGCTGTACATGTCTTATCTCATGCGGTTTTCTAGTGTTTGTTCTGTCTGACCAAGCATGTGATCACACATGAGAAATTGTGTGTGATTCTAAGAGTGTGTGTGGTTGATGTAATACTGATATGATAACTGTGGAAAAAGGAAATAGGGTTGAACAGTGGACCTAAACAGAAATCAGATCTTATTTCATTTAAAATACCATTGAGATCAAATATTGTGAAACATAACACATAATGGAAACTATAAAGATATTGATTTTATTATATATATAAATGTGAATGTAATAGAAAAACTACCCCTTATCTAAAACATGAAAAAAAACCCTAAAAACTAAAAAGCACCGGATGAACAGCAAAACTTCTGACTTTCTGACCCCAGCAAATCCAGACTTTTTCTTAAGCTTTGGAAATATAGCATAGATAAACCACACTCTAAGACCTTCATGTGACGTACATACTGGTTTTGTGTATGATGCCCTGAAAGTCCCAAATGTCATAATGTAGAACATATGGTGGTATTTTGTAATGTTAAATTATGACCAAACTGTAGAAGACCAAACTGTTTTTACATGCCTTCACCTGCAGGCCCACCCCTCAACACATGCTGAGAGAACAGACATTGAACTGAAAAAGAGCAAATGCTGAATTAAACGCCACACTTTATCCTTCTAAATGTTACATTAAAAATATATCAGGTCAATGCAGAGCATTTGTATTTTATCCTTCTTCATTTAGTGTGGGAAAAATGCTTTGGTGTGACATTTGCTCAGTCAGCAACTCACTTATGGTTTTATGTCCATGAAACCAAGAACCAAGACCACATCACACTGGTTGTTCAAAAACACTTAAAAACAATTCCTTTGTGAGAACTACTAATGTATTTACTCAGGCTACTGTTAATGATTGTGTCTTGTTTAATCTTTGTTGGTTGTACTTTTATTAGCAAATTTGGAATGTGTCGTTACTGTATCCTTATGCGCTGCTACTGTACCCTTATGTTACAGTTTTGGATAAAAGCCTTTGTTTCATATCAATGTTAATGAAACTCCCTAATGGAAAATTTGGTTTTTGGTTTAAGCTGGTTTAACCACTTGAAGTATTTTCTGTTTTTATATGAACTCTATATGACTCAATAGGTCTTATCTCATGTGGTTCGTTCTGTCCAACCAAGCATGTGATAATGCATGAGAATTTAGGTAAAGGGTGTGTGTGGTTGTTATGATATTGATATCATAACTGTGGAAATATACTACCACATAACTACCACTGAAATCCAAATATTGTGAAATGTACCATAATAAAAACTATATTGTGAATGCAAGAGAAAATCCTTTACATAAAACACTGCGGTTTGAGGCCACATTTTAATATTGTTCCAAAAGCACCAGCAAAACTTCTGACCTTCTGACCACAGTAAATCCAGACTTCTTTTTAAGCTTTGGAAATATAGCATAGACAAAACCACATTCTAAGAACTTCATGCGACACATACTGATTTTGTTTTGATGCCTGGAAAGTCCCAAATCTTATAAGGTAGAACCATGTCATGGTGGTATTTTGTAATGTTAAATTGTCATTAATTGAAGTGTTAAGTGTATCCAAACTCTTTAATGTATCTGTGTACATACTATATAGCGACATATATATCACTACAACAACTACCTTAAGCAGTAAAGAGTTTAATAAGCAGCAGGAGTTTATTGAGAAAAAATCATAGTTGATGGTAAATATAGATGTTCCCCATACTAAAGTGTTACCATATTGAATACAGTATGTTGGTTTGGCATTACAGTGGAGTGAGCATGTATTTAATTTTTAAATGTTTTGGTAACCACCCAGAGGAATGTTTTATTAATCCTATTAAAAGTTGTTTTTAAAAGCTTAAGAGACCTTATTGAATTCTCAGTTATGTTTAACATACAAGTATAACATTTTGTCTCAGATGTTTCTCCTAAAATTCCTTAAGAGACATCTTCTGAGAATGCTTTTTTTTTGATAAACGAGTGGCAAAGTTTCCTAACACAGGATATAAAGTTAGGCTGTTTACCCTGATGAAAGACAAGCATAGCTGCTCACTTTATGTTCTGTGTTTGGATGCTGGAGTGCTGGTGTTCTCACCAGGATTATTAACTAATTTAATCCAGTATATTCCAGCCTAAAAATCCATGCTTGTCTAAGATTGTCATTTCAACAGTATGCATTTGTAAACTGAACCGTAGTAATCATTTTGTGAATAACAGGTGTGGATCTTGTTTATCCCACCTTTTTGGCTTTTAACAATACAGTTAACAGATTTAAACATGACACAATTCTTTAGACTAAAACAACCTCATTATTGCTAATGTACTGTAAATGGAGTCTGTTGTGCTACTGTTGCTAAAAAAGCACACCTGGGTAATCATAAACACATTAGCTGCCATTAGGCCTTAGAGTCTCTATAAACTCTTAAATGGACACACACTCTAGTAAGTAATGACTTCCTCCCCCCTTTGAGAAAGACACAGGGGGTCACACCTCCACTTCCTCTCCCTCCCAGCCCTACTTTTATCATGTCCCCGTGAATGAAAAACAAAACAACTGCAACAACAACAATGTTATGGTAACACTAAAGCAGTCTTTTGGGAGAAGACCTGTCAGAAGGTCCAAAACAGATCACTTTTCAAGGTCATCTCAATGTAACTAATTTTAGTTATAATTTATTCAAGACATTTTTACTTCTTAAAGGTTTAAATAAGGTGTAAATAATGTGCTGTTTTATGGTACGTGTACTGATGTCTAGTTTACCAAATATGTCTTTTCTGGTATTGATTTAGGAACATTTTTGGACAAACACTTCCTTAGAATAAGAAAATAATAAATAAACAGTAAACAGTACTTCCTTAAGACTAAGAAAATAAATAATTATTTTCACTGAAAAACGGCAGTGATCATCTAAACCCAAGTTATGCCCGTACAATAATATAGCATCAATATAGCAAGATTCCTTTTGCTTGAAAGGCAACATATTGCAAATGCTTTTGTGAACAAACAGTATGCACCGAAACATCTTTTAAAGTAAATGTTAATTTGGGGTTGCTTTCTAAAAGACATTTGGATGCTGTGTTAGAATCCTTGTTTACCTTAGTGACCAAACTGTAGCAGTAAGACCAAACTGTCTTTTACATGCCTCCACCTGCAGGCCCACCTCTCACCACCAACTGAGAGTGAAGAACAGACATTGAACTAAACAAGCAAATGCTGAATTAAATTCCACACTATATCCTTCTTGGTGTTACGTAAAAATATATCAGGTCAATGTCTATATATGGCTGTGCCTTTCATCATACAATTTATGTCATTCATTCACAGAGCATTTGCATTTTGTCCTTCTTCATTTAGTGTGGGAAAAATGCTTTGGTGTGACATTTGCTCAGTCAGCAACTCACTTATGGTTTTATGTCCATGAAACCAAGACCACATCACACTGGTTGTTCAAGAAACACAAACAATTCAAAACACAAAACAAAAAGGAATTAATAACAATTCCTTTGTGAGAACTAATTAATAAGCTAATCTGGAATGTGTTTTTCTCCTGTGTCTTTATGAACTACTCATGATACAGTTTTAGATAAAAGCCTTTGCTACATGTGATAAATAAATGATAATGAAACAGTTCTCCCTAATATAAAATTTCAAAAGTTGCTCTTTCACGTCACCTTCATTTAGTAGAGACGTAGATTAGAGAAGAGTAGAGAAAGAGTAGAGAAATGTATATTTTTTTGAGGAAAGCAAAATTTTGTTGGTATTGTGGCAGTAGGTAGTGCTTTTAATAAAGTACATACTTATCAACCATTAATATAGTATGTACAATTATGACGTGTGTAGGATAAACACATATCCAGACATACTACATTGGCCATGTTTGGGTTCACAGATGACCTTTGACGTACTAACAAAACATACTTTTTAGCTTTTTGAAACTGGCAACTCCTTAGCTCCTGTGATCTCATGGGATTGAATACTGTCCATCTGGATATTCCCTGCCTACTGTTTCATGAATACAGAATATTTGGAACTACTACACATTTCACATACTGTTTTTAACATACCATATAGAAGAGACATACCATATAGAGAAATATAGAAGGCACGTTTATACTGGGTCTGTTAAAAAGTTTGACATTGAAAATAAAGATAGAAAGAAACAGGTAAAAGAAGCCATCTGGCCATAATACTGCATCCCCCATGGAAACCCATCCCACCATGAACCATTCAAATTAGTCAATCAAGAGTTTTCTCTTTTTGATGCTGATTTTGAATGGCAGCAGCAATGCTGAGGACCAGTGTAACTACTAAACTTCATCTCAAGCAGTCTGTGTGTATGAGAAGGAGCTTGTATTAATTTAACCAGTGTTTTAAGCCAGGAGTGTTGGACCCAGGAGATGAAGCCTGGAGAAACAGAAGAAGAGGGAGGAAGTGTGAAGACCTCACCATTTGGTAAATGTGTGAAGATACACTCACCTATATAAAACGCAAGGGGACATACAGGGAGGCATTAGAAGAGAAGATACAGAAGGTAACAGTCATTCTTTGGCTTATTAGCACGCAGAAAAAAGATATAAGACCATTACAAAAGTATTTCTCCATTACGATTTTGATCAATGAATGTTGATTTGATGCTGATAAACCAAAAGTAGAGCAAGAAGAAAGGACATCTACCAAAAAATGCTGGGTGTGGAAATGTACCCAAGTTTGGCCCTGGGACCTCAGAGACTGGGCGACTGCTTTTACAGAGGTAAGAGAGAATTCAAATCTCTCAACGGAATGACAAACACCACAGAGGAAAAGAGCACTTCACATACCATAATAGCATAAATGCATACAAATATTTTGCAGATATTTACTGATATATTAAGAGATGGTGTGACAAAATACATCTGAGAAAACCCTTTTAGTTTCTATCTACCTAGTTTTGACTAATATGAGAAACTGAGGTTACACTTAATTTACCAAGTCCACTTTAGTCATTCTCCTAACTATAAGTAACTTTGCAACTACATGCCAACTAACTCTCATTAATTTGCAACCGCATGTCAACTAACTCACTAAGTAACACTAACCCCAGCTGTTAGGTTAGGGCTTGTGTTGTGGTTATGATTTAATTAGTTGACATGTAACCTACTTGCAAAGTTACTTACAGTCTGTAGAATGTCTGTTGGGGGACCATCAAAATAAAGTGTTAGCAGATATTAAGCAGACAGTCTACAAATACTGTAATGACTGGTAGTTGAAAAGTTACTTAAAAATGAACTTACAAAAAAATGTGTAACCAGAACTAATTACAAGGTTTAGTCTGAAACTGGCGTTCTGAAAGTTGGAGGGAAGCATATTTATTTAATGAAAAATCACAACACTAAAGCAAGCATATATGAACTGCTGCTTACCTCACTCCTGCAACAATTTTTCCAGCATCTCTCCTTCAACTCCACCAATTTATTATTAAATTTAGTTTGAATGTACTTAAAGTACAAAGGTACAAAACTTCACTTTTACCTTCACTTTTGTTCAAGGATTATATTAACATATGATACAACACCATATTAAATATTAATATTTAGTGTTGTTTAGAGATCATCAATGTATTAGAGCAGGGATGGGAATCTTGTTCCAGGAACAAGGTTTCCCATCCCTATATTAGAGGAACCCTTGAATGATATTTTCTGTGCATTTGTTTGAGAAGTTAAATGTGGCATCTCGCGGTAGTTAACTTTGACTTATATAGTATTTTTTGTCACCTGTAGATCGTGAACCCTCAGCACATGTGCCGTTATACCCAACTACGTGCGACATGGCTGCTCGTGGCTTGCCCCCTCGACTTCTGCAGCCGCCTCCTGCCTCTGCTGAAACTCCTGGGAATCCTCAGGATACTGTCAAAATGGAACTTGAGAATGCATCTCTGTGGAAACAGTTCAGCTCAGTTGGCACTGAGATGATTGTTACGAAGAAGGGCAGGTGAGCATGTTTATTTTAACACTATCAAAACTACTCATAATGATGTGGTACTTTACTAATTGTTCCAAAATAGTGTGAAATTTGGTCAGGGTACTTTTCATTATTTCAAAATATTTATCTTTAAATTTCTTGACCTTTCTCAACCTATTCTGTTCTCAGGAGAATGTTTCCACAGCTGCGAGTGAAGCTGTCAGGACTGAACCCATCACTGCGTTACATTCTTCTTCTAGACATTGTACCTGTTGATTCCTCTCGCTATCGCTTTCAAGACAACAGCTGGCAGGTAGTTGGTGGAGCAGAAGCTCGGCTGCCAGATCGTGTCTTCATCCATCCAGACTCACCTGCGACTGGGGAGCACTGGCAGAATCGCACCATATCCTTCCACCGTGCCAAACTCACCAATAACACACTAGATGCACAAGGATATGTGAGTAATTAATTGTCAAATTATTCATTAATTATTAGGTTCATTAACAGATTACTAATTTAGATTAGATTTAGATTTTTTTATACATTTTAAAGCCCACATTTAAGAACATATGAATTTAATTGCATAGATAATGCAAAACTCTGTTCTGCTGTTTTTTTTAATGTCAATTGGTTTGAAAATTTGTTAAATGAAATGACCTTAATACATTTTAAAAAGCATCAAGATATTTAGAGAACCACTGTATATGTACATCTGAATAGCCATGATCAGTTATCTGATATAATAATGACACCAAGTTGTTTTGAAATGTGGCTGAAATGTCTTGGCCTTTATGTCACATGTAATTCCTAAGTACTGCTAAGCACCAATAATGCTGACATAAACTGATTTACAACTTTTTTTCTCCTAAAGATAATCCTCCACTCCTTGCATCGATACCAGCCACGTGTCCATGTGATCGAGGCTCGGGATGTGCTGATGTGGGGAAGAGCTCAGCACTCTTTTACCTTCCCCGAAACACAGTTTATTACAGTCACTGCATACCAGAACAACAAGGTACAGGAGAAAGAAATACGGACAGAATTATATATCAAAAATGTTCACACTTAAAAATTCTAAAAGCAAAAAAGCTGTTTACATCTGTACATTCATAACATCTGTACATAAATCAATTACACTTGACTGTGCATTGTTGAAAAAATGTCTTAATGGGTATTTTTCAATATCTCCTAGATAACTGAGCTAAAGATCAACTCCAATCCTTTCGCAAAAGGCTTTAGAGAGAACGGGATGAACTGCAAGAAGTGAGTTACACACACATATATTCATATAATCTACAATTTCTTAAATAAACACCTTTTAACTCTTGGAAAACATTATTTTTTCCCAGACAAAGAGAAGCAAGGTTAAAGAGGAAGATTACATCCAATCAAGAGGAATCCTTGGATATTGGTGAGAAAATTTATGGTGTGTTATTTACTTTAGAGTCACCAACTTATTAAAACAAAGACACAGACATATTGAAATTTATTTACAATTGATAATATAAAACGTACAATTAAAAGTTTGATAGTCTGAAACATTTTTTACCAAAATGCAAATTAACAAAAGTGTCTACAGTGTCTAGTTGGTTTCTCAAATACTGGTTTCCTAAACACGGGTGTTCTCTCTGCTTTCTTTTTTTCAGAGTCATGTGACCCGTGTGATTCCACTGAGCTCCTCCCACAAACTGTGGAACTCACAAACTCTGCCCTCTCAATCATAAACACCGCTCTCCCTATTACAGACTCAAGCTTTCATACAGAAGTACCATCTCTGCAAGAACCAACAGTCTCCGGCCAACCACTTGTCCTTAGTCAGGCATTCTTAACCTCTGAGATGTCTGACATACCGTCCTCAATGGAGAATCAACCACAAACAACCTCTGAAAATAATGTAAACAACACACTGATTGATGGGTAAGTCCTATAACTTCATGGCTTCATGCATTTTTATACTTAATAAAAAGGTTATTGTTTTAGAGCAAGTTATTTAAAGATGGTTCTACTCCAACAGGTCTGGTCAAATAATGGGCCTTTCTGGATACACTTCAACTTTTCCAACCCCTCAGCTCAGCTCCTCAGCACACACATCAGTGCCTATGCCACAGTCATCTTCTATCTATTCTGTGGTATCCTCCACACAGAATTCTGATCTTGAGCTTCCTCAGCCCTCCACGATTGCTTCTCCACCCTCTATGCCCACATATTCCTCTATGCCTTCATCAGACTATTCTGCTCTAAATTCCTCCACGACTATGCCCTCCTCTACAACCTCACCTTCAGGCTCATCCTACCCTTCCATCTCTCATTCCACTCCTTCGCACCTTCACCCCTCTTCATCCTATCACTCTCTTCTTCCCCCAGACCAATCCCAGGACAGCCTGAGTCCCCACACACCTACAAATCCAACTTTTCAATCTATCCCACCATCCTCTTGTCAAGCTTCAGGGTTAACTATTGACCCTGCTCAAAATCAGGTAGATGATAGTGGATTAAGCTCTTCCAGTGCAACAACTCCTGCTGTCCAGAACTCAACCCAGACATCTTTTCCCTTCCCCCCATTGCAGTCTTCAAATGATCCTGACCCAACATCCCCTCCATGCCAAAGCCTACCTCAAACTGCCCTTTCTTTCACTGCTGTGGCACAGTGCAACCCTAACCCAATTTCCACCCCATCTAATCCAGATACGACTCCAACTGCTTTTCCATTTCCTCCTGTTGTACAGTCCACCCCTAACACTATAATGATTCCTTCCAATTCAAACACAACTGTCTTTCCCTTTCCCCCTGTTCAACAAAATCCTAACCTTCACCTAAGTACTCCTGGATCTATTCAAACCACAGCAGCTGGTTCCTACCCACTTCTTCAGTCATTATCTACTTCAGGTTTGAGCACTATGCCAGCAATTTCAAACCCAGTTCACTCAACAGCTGGACCTTTGCCCTTTCCACCCACCAATGTTGTCCATCAAGTCCCCATACAGTCTGTTTCTAACACTCTCCACCCCACCACAGCATACCCAGTACCTTCATTCCCTGCATCTTTGCCCAAGCACAACACTCCTGGATCTAACTCTGCTCCATCTCACACTCCTTACCCCTTTCCTACTCATATTTCATCTGGTTCACATCCCCTCCAAAGCCTGAATCTGCCATCAACCAGCTCTATCCATAGTGTTCCTGCAATTCCTAATACAACCCAAATTCAGCCTCCCTTTACACAGTCATATCCTAATCCCTCCTTTCCTCACATTCCATCCCAAGCTGTAAACCCCTCTCAGATCCCATCTCAGCCCTTTCCTCCTATCCAACCATCAAACACCTCTCAATTACTGCACCCTTCCCTTTCAAATGCTCCTGTTCCTCCAAACTCAGCCCATCCACAATGTACTGCCCCTTCAAATGCATACCCTGCTGTTGCTCCCACTGAGATAGGAACCTTCTCACAACTAAATTCTGCTGCCCCCTATTTGCCAGATATGGTACTGCACCCATCCTTACTCCCGTCTTTGGATCCCTCACTCTCCTCCTCTGCTCCCCCCTCTCTTTATAACCCCTTTTCTTCCTACCCACTGCGTCTTTGCCAAGACCCACGATCCTCTTTGCATTTACCCCTCAGGCACATTTACAGACAGCCACAGCATGCCCACGCTCATGGTCAGGGGTCTTACTTTGACCTTGGAGGAAGAGCAGTATTCTGATAATAATAAAAAACAACATCTAAGAAGTTTTCCAGTGATCAGATCATGACCATGATCTGCCAGTCTGCATCAATGTATGACTGTATTAATGTATCAATATTCTGAAAATAATGAAAGCACTGCAAGGTTTGTTACAAAATGATAATTTCAAGGCTGCATTGGGGGAGCTGTGATGCTGAAATAAAAGATCTGTGGTAAGAGATAAAACATTTATGGTAGCTGAAAAACTGAAAAACTACTGTTTTTGCTGTCTAACCTTACTACAAAAAAAGATTGTATTGGATGTTGTCACACAGAGTATAACTTTATTTTTTAGGTTCTTTTTATAGTTTTCAGCCAAATGTCTAATTACAGGTGTTATAGAAATGTTTATTTCCTGTAGTACAGGTTTTGTATTGGTTTCAAACACCAAGTTACTGAATTATTTCTCTGAATTCTATTCTCCATACTAAAATTCTAATATAACATATTTGTAACGTTTTATAACATGAACACTTGCAAATAAAATAGTGAGATACATTCATGCAAGGATCAACTGGGTTCCCAGGACAGGAATGCCTTTTAAAATTAATTACAGGCTTACTGTCATACATGTTTATTTGTAATATTTTCAACTTATCAATGACAACTATTTTGGCCAAAATATGAAATTATTTGTGGTTTTGTGAATTGTTTTGTGTTTAATAATTATTTTACTGTTTAAATGTTGCTGAAACGCTTGCTGCTTCAAATCAAATAAAAGCTTGTAAAATATTTAATAAGGTAAAGAGTTTACAGGTTGGTTGGTGTAATCATTGCATTGTTCATATGACTGAATCCCTGCTAGAATGTATTACACTTTCACAAATCTAAGAATACAGAAAATAAGACAGAATGCAAATTCTTTCTGTAAAACAAAAATAGTATTCTGAAATGTTATTTGGCACTGTTTCTCTACTTCTGATCTGTTAAAATTAAAATAGTAGTATTAAAATATCTCTCACTCTGTCACACACAGTATTTAACCAACAATGCTCATTCTGGGGGTACAGTGGCTCCAAAGGGTTGGACACTTGTGAACACTTATTTCACACTTAAAAACATCTAAATGTCCTTGCATTGGATTTAATGCAACATATCAAACCAAACTCTAAAACTACAGCAGCATTTGCAAACATTACAACAATTCCCAAACCTGTGCACTATGTTTTATTTAGGAGACCACAAAAATGTCCAGCTCATGAGAACATTCCTCACAAATAGCGAATTGGGCCAAGATCTAGTAGCCAGAGCAGATGACTTTCATATTAACTAAACCATTCAGTGAATTCTCGGACCCTATGGATGAGGGCATTGTCATCCTGGAAGAGATCACTCTCATTATGTTTCATTATAGAATAATGGTGATCATTCAGAACAACTTTGTATTTTAAAGCAGTGTCCCATCCCTCTCAATCTTACAGTTTAGACAAAACCAAGTACATGTTTAGTGACTACAATGTTTATTGAGCTGTAGGAATTTTAAAAGAGTAAACTGACTTTTATAAATTAATTTACTCCTTTTAACCATACCTTTAGCCCTTATTTTATTTTTTGGATTGTGGGATTAAATGGACAGAGATACATCTATGCCGTCAATAGACAAGATTGTGAACTTTGGATTGTGATGTCCTACGTTTGCCATTCTAGGCTACCTCTGTATTGTGCTGGCAGCATTTTTCAGCTTTCAGACACAGCACAGGACAGGTTTGGACTTAAACCTGAAACTTTAAACTATGAAGTTAATTCTCAACAACTTCATATCATAGGTGTCGTTCATCTAAGCAGGTGCCACTAATGCCGTGGTCACACTGGACATTTAGGGTGCCCAAATTCTGCGGAGAACCCTATGAATACGGACAGCGGAAATCACGCACCAAAGCATTGGGTTTCTTTATTCCCATGTCATGGATTCCGACGTGCTTGCACTTTTATTATTGCTTTTGTTATTTTAAAGCTGTATTGTATACAATGGGATTGTGCGATACTGCCATTTTCTATCTGAAAGGGTCACTCTGTGGCGTATTGATCCTCTGTTGGACAGGTCTTCACATGGTGCGAATTCGCAGGTCACAAAACTTGAACTTTCCAAATTTTCGCATGAACTTACATCTCATGCGTGTGAATGGAAGTCAATGCAATGAAACGTGTAGCGTGACATAATATCTGACAACCAGAAAATATACAAATACTTGCAAATACAAATATGCAAACACTTAGTTTTTTCCAAACTGTTTTGCTTTGAAACAAAATATATATGTGGCGTAAATGTTCAGATACTTTAGAGGACACCATATGTCCTGCCGTTGTGACATTTGCTCATGATCAGGTGTTGAGAGTGGAGCGTTAAAAACCGAGTCATTAAAGTCCGGGTGACAATTACCTCAACCCCCTTCTGCCCCTCCATTCATTTTCTTCCCATTCCAAGTGGTGATAGACAAAGAGAGAGTGTAAAATAAGGTTAACTAAACAACACTTAAAGATATGAAGAGAGACACTTCAAATGAAAACAAAAAGTTGGAACTTTAATGTGTCACTAAATATCGGCAGTGTTGTTTTTTAAGAACTCAAGAACTGACTTAGAAATAATGCTTAACACTATATGAAAATAGCAAATTGCTAAATGATCACTTAAAAAATAAAATGTCCCAAAACATAACTTTTCCTTAGAGTCACGTAAACAGCATTTGTAGCATTTTAATTCCATGTGCATATTCCATATCAGATAAGAAAGTCAATATGAAAAAATATAGGGCAGGACTTTTTTATTTATCAGGAATGAGACGAGTATACCTAGAAAGTACTTCATTCCAGAACCCTGGCCTGCTACGAGCCCACGTTTGAGCTCTTTTTGACTGACATCAATAAAAGAGGTTTCCAGAGGTTGGGGAAGTTAAAGAATTAAAGGAAAAAGCAAGGATTAACTAATAAAACTAAGAATGTGGATTAGGAACGTAAACAGGGTTATGAGTCGACTTTGACTCATAACAAATGTCCACATCCTGAGGGCCTCTCAAAAACTTTTGCAAATTTTGTTACTATATTTTCTTATTTATTAAAATATTATATATTAATTATATATTTTAAATATATTTTCTATTTTCTGAATTTGCTCTTTTATCTATTCATGAGCTCTCTCTACCTGGCCCCTGTTATCTTTTCTCTAACTCTGCGGCGGAGCTCCTGTCTCAGTAGGTCTCTTTCCTTACGGATGCCCTGGAGCACAGTGCGGTTCTCCTGAGCTCTTCGTACCAGATATGGCAGCGTGTTGTCCACCGTGCCATATGGCACTGACTTGTACACTAAGAAACCATGCTGAGCTAAAGGGATAGAAGAATCAGGAGAAACAAGAAAATAATCTTTTCAATGCTACTTAATAAAATGAGATGAAGTTTTTAATCTTCTCATAAACTTCTTACCAAGAGTGAGAGATACATGGTCACACATTCCAAGCAGTTGACCAAAACAGACAGAGCTGCTGTCTCTGTCAATCCCCAACTCCACCATTCTGAAAAATAATAGATAAATACAGAAATAAATACAGAAAAATTACATTACAAATATTACATTGAGATTTTACACTGCTGGATATGATCAGTTTGAGAAGTAATTCTACACAGTCACAATGTGTGTGGAAGTTTACCGTGTCACTGCCCGTCTGACTGATTCTTCATTGTGAGTGGCAACAATAATCATATAGCTTTCAGGTTTCTCGGAAATGAGGTCCAGCATGATCTCCAGACATCCATTATAACTGCATGTCGCACATACATGTTGATATTTAAAAACAGTGCAAAAAGTATTTGGACACTAACACTACACAAAATTTATAATTGTTTTTGTTTTCATGTTCAGTATTATCTGGGCTCAGTGATCACCTGTCATTTGTATTTTCCCATGATTCATGTATTGGATCTGTTCGCTTCTCCTCCTTTGCTAGTTTCCTCTCTTTGTCCATGTAAGCCCCCCTGACAAGTTTAACGCCAAGACAGAAGGTCTGATCAATAGATGTCTGAATGGCATCAAGCAACAGAGTCTTTGATTCCTGTAGCAGAATCAACAAGACAAGAATATCTGCTAAAAATTAGTAAGCATACACTCTTGAAAATAAAGGTGCCACAAATAATTTTTCACAGCGATGCCATAGAAGAACCACCTATGGTTTCCCAAAGAACCTTTTAGTCAAAGGTCTTTAAAGGTACCAGTTTATGGTTTTCAGAAACGTATTTTACAGCAAAGAACCTTTTATGCAAGAAAAAGAACCTGTTAATGTTACAAGTATGGTATGGAACCATACAGCTTAACAAAGCACCTTTTAGGAACCTTTACTTTTAAGATTATGTAATGTGCTTTTTTGTTCAAATTTTAATAATGGAAAAAATCACTGGAAGGAACTGCTGAAAAGACCGTCATTGATGGTTACCAGTATACATTGTGTTTTGCCTGCTGGTCCCCATCAAGCTTCTAAGATAGCTAAATCAACCAGCTGAACCATCACTAAAAAGGCTTAGCAGAACCAAACCCTTACAATACATTCACTAACCCAAGCTAGCATAGAAATTCATGCTGATTATAGTAAATGCTTTCAGAAGGAAGAAAACAATTTAAACCAATCCAAGACGTATTGGTCTGCTCAGGCTTGTCTGTTAGAGGGGGGTTAAGACACTTTTCAGCTGGACTTAGAGACCAGCCAGACTGTAAGACTATCTTAAACCAGTTTAGACGAGCAAACTAGCTTAGAGTGGTTAAAACCAGATGTTAGGTTTGGAACTTAAAGCATTTATTAGCAGGAAGAATTAGCATTTATTAAAGCATTTATTAGCAGGAAAAAATAATTTTTTAACACAACTAATAAGCAGTAAATGTAGGAAGAACATGCTGTACATATTGCATGGTTGTTTGCATGTACTAACCTTAAGATAGCACTGATATGTGTTCCAGATCCAGGCGCTTTTTTGATTGAACTTCTTCATCATTGCCATGGTAATAAGTGAAAGTGCAGGGTTTATGTAAGTGTATTCAGCATCCACTAGAACACGGACTTTATCAGCACTGGCCTATAATATACAGTTGACAAACATGAGAGACAATCTTTCTTTACATTCTTAGCATGCTGCATTTCTTAATTGTTAGTTGTAACAAAAACTTTGCCCGTTTGAAATATTGGTACCTCTCCTATTTTGTTGAGTCTCTGAAGGCCACATAGGAAGTGTGTATTTTCAATCTCTGACAGGCCAGGAAACATGATTTCCTATTAGATGAAAATTGTCTCTAGTTACATATACCAGGGAGATATAGGGCACAAGAAATTGTGTAAAATGACTCCAGGTTCGAGCTTAAAAACCAGGCATAAACTGGGCAACGTCAGTTAGGTCTTTGTTAAATACCACCTCTCACTTTGCAAGTAATCAATGTAAAGACAAAAGCTTTAATATGTTTCAATTTATGATTTATGTGCTCACACTATATAGTCCAACCAGCAAGCTGCAACATGACTGCTCACACTGTACTATTCTGTACACTGTTCTTGTCAATGTTGGTAGAAGTTGTTTAAACATTATACAACCTTTAAAAATCTGGACATTTTGAACATTCCGTTTGAACATCTGAACATTCAAAATAATTTTTTTGTATTAATATTAATGGAAACATTAAAGAAACATTCTTACAACCTGGGTTGTTGGAGTAAGAAATAAACATCTACCTCTCCTTCCATGGCTTTGACAAGCAAGTTTAGATCATACTGTTCCGTCCTTAGCAGAGAAGTTAGCTTTACCTGCACAAATAATATAATTATTAATATTAATAACAACAGTTATGTTTTTGAATAGAATGAGCTATGACAACAGTGAAACTGACAAAACAAAATGATGGCATGTCAAATGTATGAACTTTATATTATGATATAAAGAACACCCACACACAGCTCAGGGCTGAGAAGTGCTGTGATCTTGAGTTGCATCATGGGATTTTTACTCCAGCCTTTACTGTGAGACATGTGGACACATTCCAGCATGGCCACCAGGTTGTCTTCATACCTATGTTCCCTGTAGATGTGTTTCATAATAAGGGTCAATGAGGCTAGTTATTGTGTTTTAACAGTTTATCATGTAAAATATATACACACCTATGTAGTAGGAGCATTTTATCAATAAAATAATTGTAAAACAGGAACAGACATTAAATTCATGGCTAACAAAACTAAAACAATAGCTCTGTATACGGATGAAATTTTCTTTTCTAAATCTGTTGCAATACGCAAAAGTTATTGTTAAATTGTATTATTGTATTTAAAAAAAAGTTAATTCCCTTCCTGTGCCATAAGGTTTTCCATACTTTGGGTCTCTGTAGTTCTGAAAATACTGAACGTGAAGGATGTTTTCTATGTCAGCTTACAGAGTCTGTGGTTCTGCTATCTAAATATCTTACCCAGTGCTCTCTCCTAGGTCCTCTTCGATAGGAACAGCCAGCATTGGACGGAGCCCCTGGAAGCTCATCTTTTGCATAGATTGCGCTATCTCCCTTTCTGTTTCCCCAGCAACAAACTGAGCATACACAGATGGACGCAGGACCATTGAGAAACAGCGCTTACCCAAAACCATCCTTGCAAAGGTCATTAACTTTGAGAAGGACAGAAAAAAATAACTTTCAATATGACTGCACAACAAAAAGTTTATTAAACTATGAAAACAATGCTAAAGTTAGTATATAACATATAGGTCTCATAGAAAAAAATATTAAAATATAATTAGGATTCTTAACAAGAAAATGTTGTTTTTACAAAAAGACTTAGGCCTTACAGACAGATATATAACTTTTAAATGCCACTTCTAGAAATGTGTTTATTGTTTATCAGTATTTAGTATGTATTTTATTAAACTAAATTTTATCTCAGTTAATTGTACTTCCTGTCATTCCAAATAAAAGTTTATTGACACAGGGCATGTATACATGGTAACATTCAATAATTGACCCTTCAATAATTGAATAAGTGTTTCTTTAGGGCAGATTACCCTACAAGGCCACAAGTCACCAGTCTCTTTGAAAGCCCCCTCTTTCAATTTATATATGAAATATACCAAATAAGGAACAAGCAATTGCAGAGTTGATTAGAAAGTTCCTATCGTAAGATTATAAAGCTGCAATTACAAGAATTAACCCATCATTTGTGTAATACATTATAACAGTAAATCTTCAACTAGATGTTTAGAGGAGACTGGAATAAGGAAATATTTTGCACTGGGGTAAGTCATTGGTACACATTAAAGTACTGTTCAAATCAATTTTACATCTGCAGTAGCTTATTTCTAGGTGTCTCTTAGCTAGCTTACACTGTCCATCCAGCCTTGCCCTAAGGTAATGCTGAAGAATGTATTCGCTAATGTGATGCAGACGTGAATGTGACTTACCCTGCCACAGTTGTTAACCAGTACAGGAAAAGAGCAAAGCCTGAAGACTCCAAGGGCTCGGATGAGCTCCCAGAAGCTCTTCACCTTAAATGCTTGTGGGTTCTCAAAGGCCAAAAAGGCAGGTGCAGTGGGGTTACAAATGTCACGGCCACCATGCTTTGCTGCCAGGGACTCTGGGGCAGCCATGCTCATGAGCCGCAGAGATAAAAAACGATGTAATGTGGTTGGTCGTAAAAGAGAATACATCTCCACTGCTCCAACACTAAATGAAGGTGCCAAATAAAAGAGGCTATTTTTTATTCAATTAATTAAAAGCAGCAAACTAATAATCCCTGAATTTAACTGTTTTTTTAATTAAATACTTTCAAGTTATCTATATTAGGCTTTTCTTGCTCCCAGTTTGTGCAATTCCTCTGCTTACTCAGCAAACATCGATTTGACATTTATATACTTTTATATACACTTCCACAAACACAATAACTGGTTTCCATACAGAGATACATCAATGACACCTGCAAGCATAATGAAAAGGAAAAAGCCAAAGAAATATGAAGGTTTTAATGTCCAACTTCCAAAACAATTACCACAAAAGCAGTGTAATAACATCTTGAACTCTTGAACTTGAATTTAAATGTGAAAATTAAAATATTTCTCTTACCCATTAATGGATGCCAAGACCAATACTTAATAAGGTTCTGTGCAGCCTTTACAGTGCAAATAAACAGACCAGCAAGAGAACATTAAAGGGGTAGACAGAATGAAGGTTTGGTTTAGGTCTGCTGGTTAATCACTGACACGAAGTCTGAACTTTGGGACATAAAGGGGAAGGGACAAATATTTTGTGCCTATTTGTTTAGGACAGAACATCAACAAAAATGATTTTAACTACTCACAAGCTTTAAAATATTTTGCAGTGGTTCGGAACACCAACATTACGCTTGACGGTAAACTAAAAACAGTGATCACTGTATGATTTGATCAATGCTGAAAAAGAACTGAAAGTACAATTCATGCTCAAATCAAGAATTCCTTTAATTAAAAGAGGGGAATAATAAAAATGTAAAAAAAAAAAATCATAAACAAGGGAACACAGCAGATGTTAAATGACCTTAGGTCTTGGGAAGGAGACAGCCGTTATGTTTAGCAAAGTGATGTGTAAGGGAAAAATTATGAACTTTGTCATGAACAGTCAATACTAACAAACTAAAGTAAAAATCCAAACTCCCTTGAACAGCTGAAACTACAACAAAACTGTGCACATTGCAGTGATTTCTATCAATGAATTTCTATTACTGTGTTCTATAAGTTGCATTTTGTGTGCCACTATTATCAAAGATTTCTTTGGTGGCTTAAAATTGGTCTCAACTGCATTTAATGTTTGAGGTCAATAACTTCACATATTTGGTGACTGAGCACATACTTCTAAAGGTCCCATCACACATACCTGTTAAATTGCAGTAAAATCCCTAAACTGCCCTTTTAGGTACATGTACTTACTCAACCATTAGCACATGCTTTGCTTTGCTACCATTCACACATCAGCACCAGAACTATTTGAATAGAATTTCAGTTGTTATAGGGCAGTGATGCTCAAAGCATGCTATAACTTTGTATATATTAATCTTACAGCTTTGCCAAAATACCAAAACAGAATTTACTGGCCATGTACAATACATAAAATTTCTTAACTGGTTTACCATTATTTATTTTTAAAAAAAGGTGCTGTTAACATTCTTATACAGAAAATAACCCGCACATTTGTCTTGTACATGCTGTATGTGTGAAAGTGGCTACTGATATGGATCTAGATACCACCAGTAGGCTTTTTTGTATGGTAGTTTAACAAAGGAAACCTGCTCTGTTTGAACACCTGTGTACCACCATCTTGTAACTATGATTTAGCAATAAGTTAAACATTTCTTCTAGAAAGCTGGCAAAAGTAACAATCCCTCAAACATGCAAACCCCCCGTTTAAGCCACTGAATGAGTCTGAAGATGTAATAATTTAAGCAAAGCAACATTTCAAAGCAATGACACAAATGCCAGAAATTCTACTTTCACTGAATAACTTTATTAACTGAATTAGGTTGTAACAATTCATTTGATATTTCTTCTCACTGCCACACTGTTGTCTTCAAATCTGCTATGCCAGATACCTTAACTTGCACTTTTAAATGCAAGCTCCCTCACTATATAAAGGTTATTTATGCTAGTTATACTTAATTTGATTTGGTGTTATCTGCACATAATGCAATGCAAAACAAAAGCAAGGCAGACAGTCTGGTTGGAACGTATCCAAATTTGTAAGTGACTGGAGAGCCAAGCAGAGGAACCTGCAGTCTGGTATTGAGGGTGTGGTTGGGGCCTGCTGCAATGGGATCAGTATGAGCCCTGGTTCTGGGTCCTGTAACCTCCACGCTGGTAGTTTTGTTTCTGCTGGTAGCTGCCTTTCTGATCTGTTGGATGGACAAACAACAGAAAAAAAGACATTGAGAAATCAGAAGTCATAAATTCACAGTTTAACAGTTTGAGGCAGATTTTGAGGTTGTCAAGTAAGAATGGGGAGAAACAAAAGAGCAAGGGCCTTTGAACGACCAAGTTCCCACTGCATTTATTGAAAACATAAGGGAAAAGTGAGAAGGGTGAATGGGTGGATGAATAGATGAAAGAATGATTTAACAGGATCATAACCACCTCGTTGGTAACCTTGCTTCTGCTGGTAACCTCCCTTCTGGTCTGAAACTGCATAGCGAAAAGTGTTTAGAAACACAGCTGCACATGCACAAACACACACACTTTCTCTAACACAAAGCACTTATATACACACTTCTGCACCACTTCGAAGCAGCTGCACCTAGTGTGAAGCGAAGCAGCACTCAAATATACAGGCAATCAAACATTTTATCATGGTTATATGCTCAGATGGCTGTGCAAAAATAGTTACCTCTCTGGTAGCTTTGCTTCTGTTGGTAACCTCCTTTCTGATCTGTGTGGAGAAGTTAAGCCAAGTTGGACTGTGAAATCGTGACATTATCAGAATCGCTTTGATTCTGAGAAAATTCTCTATATTCTTTTCTAGAAGTGGCAATATTAAGAAATGTCATTAAATTTTAGTCACAGTTTCACTTAATGATTCCGGTTCCTTAGATCCAAATCTAATTAAAACCATTGTTTTTGTACTTGTGTATTAATACAGCACTCAGTCATGCATTTCCAACAATACACAACATTTTTTCAAGTATGTTTCACCAAAAGTTGCACTGACACAAATTACTTGAAGAACAATTTTTACTACACAAGTCATTAACAACCTGCCAGAAATATTCACAAGGCATCAAGACAGTGGAATGACAGTCTCAATGTCTCAAATGTATGCACAATGTAAAATAATCAATTTTTGGATTGTCAAGTGTGGATCTCCTGCATGCATTTGTTGGAGGTTTTGAGTACATTTTATCTCTAAAAACATTTAAACCAAGCCAGTCTATTCTTATTTTTAATTATACTAATGTGGGAAGTTTGCTTTTGCTGCCACTCAGCTCACACTCATGAGAGAGTGTGTAAGACAGAACTAAGTTCTTAGTTAAATGACTGTCTTAAATATGCCAGAATCCCACCTACCTCTATTAAAGTAGCCTCCATAGACACCCTGTTTGAGATCAAAGACACGTTCATTGTTTTCTACCAAACCACCAAGTTTCTCAGCCAGCTGCAGGGCCATGTTCTGCAGGGAAGTGGGTTCTGTCCTGTGCATTACCACAGTCTGAGTCGGCTGGTCCAGAGAAGCCTGAGCAAAACGGAGAAGGGCAAATACAGTACAGATAGAAGATGGAGTAGATAAAGGGTTCTTTAAAGCTTTTCAGAACACTTACCATGAGCTCTTCATTGATGATCATCTTGCTGATAATGCTGTGAACTGTGGGTAACTCTAACTCAAACATCTCTGACAGAGTCTCCATACTGTATAACAGAGATAGAAAGGCGGTTAAAATATTTTACAAGAATGTTAATTTGTATTACATGTAAGTGCTGATCAAATGTACCTGATCGAGTCATACACACTGCTGTAGGTAAAAAGGTAAGTACGCAATGACTCCTCCTGGATCTTCCTGCAAGTTAAGAAAAGGTAAAATAATGATTTTAAGGCTATATTTAAAAGTTTTATTGAAATGCATATTTTTGCTTTCTCCTATTCCAGCTTAATATGCAGCTTCATGACAACTGTAAGTTGATTTCCTTGAAAGACACTGCTGCAGTTTTAAACATTGCTCTGCTTTTGAGCATCCTGATCAGCGTGGGTTTGGATGGGACTGTCTATTTAGAAAACTGATTACATTTGGCCACACAAATGGCACAAAAATTACATACTGTGACTGGATCTAAAGGTGAACTAGGTATCTACCTGACAAGCATTTCACGCACGCGCTGAGCTTCTGGAAACAGATCCCACACTTTGCTGTTCATCTTCTCATTGATGATAAAGGAATGGCAGGTTCTCCAGTCTCCCATCTTCATAGCCTTGCTGGCAGCCACAACATGCTCCCTCATGCTTTCGGGAGGACCTGTGACAAGGAGATATCATAGGTAGGTTAAAGCAACTGTGGCATTGACCTGCATTGCCTATTATTTCCCTCACTCACCCAGCAGTGGCTGTCTCTCGCCCACCCTCAGCTGGTGGTGGAACTGTTTGCTGATCATCCTGCGGCGGGCATCAAACTCATGGGCTGCCATGTAGGGGATCTCCAGAAGCATGGCTGACACCAGGTAGACACACTCCAAAAGCTCCAGGTTAATGTGCATGTGGAATGGCACCTGACAGATGCCCAGAACAGTATGAAATGTCATGTGTTAGACATTAAAAACAGGCTATTTATTTTGGTTTAAGACATTTAACCTGGCAACCGATAACATGTATTAGTTGTATTATTTCTTCATGCAAACATTTCAATTTGTTCTAAAATGTACCCTTTTTATCACCAGGTTTCTAAATACTTATGCTACACACTATATTCATCCTTAAAGCATTTTCACGCAGAAATTAGCTTAATAATAGCCATAACCAGTTAAAGTTTTACAATTGCATTGACATTATCAAAAACAATTGTAAACATCAGTACTGTATAACCTTTACAACAAAACTCTTAAGTCAGTCTATCAGTTTTCCTGTTATCATTAGTATTAATAGCAGTACCTGTCGCCTCTTCTCTATCTTCTCCTGTTCAGCATTTCTCTCCTGCATGTTCCTCATGAGGAGCCCCTGCCCCAATAGCTCTTTGGCTCTGCCACTGGACTGGATGTCCAGGAGGGCATTGTGGGCATCTTTAATCATGCCCTGACGGAAAGCACAGATGCCCAGCTGTACCATGGTCCTGTTGTACAGGATCTAAGGAAGATAAAAAAAAATATACCACACTAAGAAATTTCTAGGCTTAAGGCTGTTTTTGTCATGAATAAAGTTTGAAGTCTGTGTGTGTGTGTGTACCTGGACAGGAGGGTCAGCATGCTGGATGTTGTCTTGTAGGTGGCTCATGAGCATGAGGTCTCTGGCCTGGTACCAGCGGCTGTGCAGGGCATGATGGTAGATGTGGCACAGGATGGCGCAGGTGCGGATACGGTCTGTACGGTCCTTGGCGTAGATGAACTTACACAAACGATCCATAATGAGAGCGCTATCTTCTCCCTCACTCTCCTCCTGATCCTGTTCAGACTAAGAGTATAACAAATATTGTGAGACTTTTAAACTCTCATTGGCCACAATAACTGATTAAAACATAGCATACTATCACTCAAATCAAATATGGAAGCACACGAAATTTCAAATAAAGTCATAAGCGTCTAAGAGGGCATGAGAGGGAGTAAATGAATGTTTGTTTTAGGGTGAACAGTTTTGTTTAAAATATGCACGCATTTACATGACAGCACTTTCATGATTACATCTTTAGGTGTATCAAATGTCTTTAAGTATTAAAAAAATACTCATGTCATGCAATACAATGGTCATAGATGAAGAGCTTAACATAGCATGCTAGCACACAAAAATATGATTGAGGAGGTTAATGATAAGCTTCTCAGTCACAAACATTTTTGATTGGGACTTTATGCAAATTACAGTCAGAATAATTAGAAAATAGATTACTTATAGCTTTCTACATCACTAACGCCTATATATATATATATATATATATATATATATAAATAATTTTAGAATTACCCTTATCAGGTATCATCAGGACAACTAAAATAAATTGAATTTGAGCTAGAATAGAGTTCTCAATTGAAGTAATAGTACACTACTCAGGTCTGTTGCTATAATTCTATTGGGAAGTTGACCGGTAGTCATCCATTTAAGCCATTAGTTGACTAGTCACATGTTTATGACACTCTTCTGCATTTCTGCACACAGTACACTTTATTAAAAAGGTGAATCAAATCATCATGAATACTGCCGCCTGTTTTTAATGAATTAATCCACATTAAGCATTTTAAGACATAAGTTTGCCTGCATTGTCGGAAGAAGTGAGCTCTGTGTTCCACCTACAGGGAAGCCGGTGCACCTTTGAGAAGATGCGTGCTGATACCGTGGATGTGAGGCCTTGTCTCATTGACTAATGATTAGTCGACTGTTAGGGGGCAGCCCTAATATTACAAAGTGACCCACTAACAATTAAATGAGTGCATGTCCCTTTAGTCTTCCACATTGGATCTCACAGAAAAACAAATGCTAACTAAGACACATCATTAACCTCAGGCCCTAGCTGTTCAATGTAGACTGTAAGGCATTAGGCAGTTACAGACAAAATATAACTTTCTGTAAACCTGCTTTGAAACTGTATTGATTTCAAATTTGTATAGCAATTACAATTTAAAAACGTGACCCCTCACCTTAGTCTCTCCCTGTAGACCCAGGCTACGACGGTGAGCTTTGTAGTCAAACTTGTAATAAGTGTGCATGATCCTGCGCAGATAGACGCGACACACTTCCTCTGTGCTGCCCTTAGACTCCAGATACTGCAGCAGTCGGTCAATGATGCCACACACACGGCCCTCATCCTTCAGGTTATCAACATACTCTGCAAGAGTGAGAAAGGAACTGTGTTAAGAAAATATTACAACCTTGTATCCAATTATTAATACAATTTGCATTACTGCTGATTTATGACTGATGCTGTTTTGCATAAATAATTTGCATAAATTGTCTTCATTTAATATGTTTAATGCTTTAGCTTTCAGATTTTAATTGTGGCATTTATGTACACACAGGCATGTCTTTAGTCCAAGTCTCTTCTATAACCTGCTGACTGAGAGGTGGATATAATGCAGGAGAAAGACAAAGGTAAATGAAAATAGACGATGTATATGTTTAGCACATGGAAACAGAAGGTCTTATGATAATCTGTTGATTACCTTACCCAATAAATTTTGAAAATCTTTGTTCAATGATAAATATGTATGTATCATATGATGCATGTAATTTTACAGAATAAACACATCATCGCAAAACAGTTTTTTGTAGTTCTGACTTATGTGATTGGATTGATTGAACTTCATTACCACACGACTACATTTTTACAGATAAATTTCCACCACAGCTGTTATAAGGACACAACTGACAAAATGCCACAGCACTGTTGACTCCCCAAAATGAGTTTGAAACTCTACTTTAATGTGACTGAAATCTACTCACCCTGTGAATGAGGGTCTGTGTTCTGCATGATTTTAGTGAACTCCTCATCCATTCTTTCTACCAGAGTCAGAATACAGCCACGGACACGGAACGGCTGAGGAGAGCAAACATGCTTATTACGATGTGTCAATGGTTTACCAAAGTGGTGCAATCAATATAATTAACCTGTTACTAACTTGTTAAACAACTAACAGTATAACACAGTATAACTTCTGCAAAGAATGTACATTTTACATGTATCCTTCGTAATGCACCTGCACTACAGCTATACAAATCTCATGGACTTTAGCTCGAAGAACTAAAAGTTTTTCTCGAAGTTTTTATGAGCATCTTGTGCTGCAAGATTGCAGGTCAAGTTAAAATTCTCGTTTTTAATTTTTTCAAGAGATTTTTCACAAGATTACGCACTATATTATGCTACTACTTTTTTGAATGCAATGCATTTTAAGCAACTGCCTCCTACGAAATGCATAAGATCAGGGTCAGGTGAACCCAAAACAGCCCAGTTATACAAAGATTCCTTAAGACTAAATGATTTACCAATTGTACAGTTTACTCACTGCCTAGCTGACTTTTGCATATTTTGTACTCAGTTTCTTAAATGTAATGCTGACCTGGTCAGAGATGGCCAGATTCTCACTGTCCTCAGCAATGTTTTCTCCAATGAAGATGTTATTGTTGTTAAACAGGATGTCCAGCAGCTCATCAATGCAGTCCAGACACTTTTTCCACATTTCAGGCTAAAGAGAGAAAGGGAGTGAGAGATTAAAATGGTAGCCGAATAGAAATATGGGTGGGTATTACAACCAACTGTTTCATATCTTTTGATTACTTTAGTTCTTATTTACAACCCATCCATCTTGACTTGTTTGGGATCAGTTTTTCCCCATAGTAACAGATTTTCCCATTTCTCTTTGTTTCTCCCATGCAGTAATGACACTACAGCGGTTCTACTCAGTATATAGGAATACTGTGTAAATGATAAAGCAGAACCTCAAGCAGTTGATATTTTTACAGTATTTAAAGTCATAAGGCATGCGTATCTCAGTGTCTTACCTTCATGAAGGCGGCCAGGTTGGGATTGTAGTCATACAGGGAGGCAATAATGTTGAATTTGATTTTGACAAGGATGCCCTCACCAAGGTTATTTTCACTAGAAATGCCTGCGAGAGCATGCAGGAGATCAATCTGAGCAGCTCTGTAAGACAAAAAAAAATTCTATGAAGTTCACACCTTGGAATTATGTCAGTAAGTTAATTTTCAAAGGGGTCCAAACATGCCTTTTTACAGTATTAATTTTCTCTTTGGGGACTACTAGAATATGCTTGACTGATCAAAAATTGTTTATACATCATTGCTGCACCTATCTTCCCAGTCTCTCAAACACTTAACACTTTAGTCTACATGACGCACATCCTTCCGAAAAGCATAATGTTCTCTGATTGGGCAGCTCTTTTTCATTTCTTCCTTGAAAGACTCTTGATTTCATACCTGTCTGTTCCTTTCTTGCCTCGTGCCTGCAGGATCTCATTGAGTTTCTTTATCACCACAGCAGTGTTGATCTCTGTGCCCTTGGCAAACATCTTGGGCTTTTCCTTCACAAGTGGCACACCTCCCTTCACCTTCTCCCATACTCCCTCCTCTGCCTCTCCTCCCTCTTCCTCTGCCTCTTCCTCTAGTCGATCCTTCTTTTTGTGTTTCTTCTTCTTTATGTCCTTCTTACGCTCGGACTGCTTGTCACCATCTTGTGTTCTTTGAGGTACAAACAGATGTTTGAACATGGATGTAAAGACAAACATGAGAGAGAATAAACAGCCTGAAGCTGAAGCAAATACTTTTTGAGGAAGACCACGGCCAGTGATGCTGCAGTTCCTTCATTGTCCTCACTCTCACTATCGCTGTCCACTGTGCCAGAGCCCCAATCTTCATCATCATCATCATCTTCATCACTCTCAGACTCATCATCCTGACACAGAGACAGTGTGTGTTATGTGGTACACACACAGTGAAGTGTGACAGTCATCCATGTCTAAAGTGACAATAATGAAACTATTCCATTCTATAGTGCTCTAAAAGAACAGTTTTGACCAAAATTAAAGGACCTCTTATTCCCTCAGCCTGATGTCATTCAAAACCCAAAGACTTATAATCAAATATGGAGGATAGTTTAATTATGTCATACATTGTTACTCCTTAAAGCTATTTTATGTTTTGAGAGAGACAAGTAAAATTTAATGAAATTTATCCACAGCTCTCAGTTTAAATGTGCTAAGTGGCAGCTCTGGGGTACATGTCTTTTCTTGAGGCATGCGAGAACCAATAACTTTTGATGATGCTATTGATGTCCATCCAACCTTACATATTTGATTTGCAAGCTATAGCAGACGAGGAGTCAAATATTTCAGTCAAGTATGACTTCTGGACTGTTACCTAATGCAAGTCACATGATCTTCATTTTACTAAACTGTATTAAAGCAATATTCGTCAAAACTTTCTTCTGTGTTCCACAGGAAAATTCTTTTTTTTAATATTGTATATTTATACAATATTGGACTTACAGCTGCACCCTTGAGGAACTTGCTGGCCTCTGGGGCTTTCTTTTCCTCTTCTTGGGGCTTCTTTTTCATGAAGCTTTTGGCTGTCATGCCCTCATCCCCTCCTTCTTCATCACTCTTTGAAGATGACCCTGTACATCAAATACAATATTCCATAACACAACTTTAAAACAAACCTACCTATAGCAGTTCAAAAATGCATGAGGAAAAAGCTAACCACTCTCAATATCATCCTTCTCCTCTTCTTCATCAGCTGACTGCTCTGGGTTCTAAAACAAAATGTTTTAGAGGAATGTGATAGACACTGCGCAATATAAATCAAAAACATGGCCATATTTTAAATAACAGCAGTGCGCAATACCTCTTTGTAGCTAGCAATCTCGGTTTCAAAGTCTCTGTTGTATTTACGAATCTTCTGCCGCAGCGTGCTCAGGGCTTTGGCGTTGTTTTTGTTCATCTTCTTTTTCCCTTCCTTGTCCTCCCACAGCTATTCAGAAGGACAAAGTTGCTCAGCACTTACATAGCAGATGATCAAGTGTCTTACATCATAAACCATTTCCTGTCTGATATATCACCAGTATCTTTTACAGACCTGATTGAGGTAATCCTCCAGATCAGCTAAAAGGCGGATGTAAAACTGTGGCACACCCTCTTTATCCACAATTGTTTTACTTTTGAGGAACGCTCGACACAACTGCTCAAACTCCTCCAGACATTTGGACATGTCTCGGATCTTCATGGCATTGCGGATGGTCTTGATTAGGTTGGTAAGCTCCTCAAACCTGGAACGACCCGGAGATGGATTCACTTTCATTAGACAGAGTGGTAAAGACCTAACTTAAAAATTCAAGAAAGACAATTATGTGAGTAAGCACTAACCTCTTGTCCTTGGCACTGCGCACTACTCTCTTAGTGTCCTCCTCATCATCACTTAGCAACAGCGCCCTACAGAGAAACAAGTAACAGTGAACTACAACATCAAAAACGGACCACACTTAAAAGAAATACACAAATCCCAAACATATACTCACTGTTTATTAAAAGTGGCCCCGGTCGCTTTCGGGGTGATCTCATCGGCGGATGATGATTCTTCCGACTCACTGTCGGATCCGGTGGCGAAAAAACGGGACATAATAGAAGAGCACTCTCTCTAAAACAAAAACAAGACATCAGCGATTAAAAATTTAACACCACATGTGCGTTAGGAACATTTCATACAGTACTACGTAAAATGTACCGACACTATTATTGTACGTAAACAACTGCCGCTATGGTAAACATAAAACGATTCAGAGCGTTTACTTGCACCCATGTAGTTATTCCGTGCTGTAGGTCGCTGACATTTTTAATACGGTTAAAGCCGCTGTCACTGCTGTTTATTGTTCACGGCCACGGCTGCTTTTAATTTGCTTTGTAAGGTGTTTACAGACGAATATATAAACTTATAATTTCCTTGAAGCCCCAAATAAAGTTGCCTTATAACAACATACCGAAAGACTATATAATTAACAAGATTCCGCAATTCTATTACTATGAATGGGGGAAACTGCAACGCGTTACAGAATTGCGCATGCGCGTTAGCGATCTGGAAAATCTCGTTTTTATAGCGCAATTTGAACTTAATGCATGATACAACTTATGTCAGGTTTAATATTTAGTGTGAAACAGTATGTTGTATTGTACCCTTAGTCAGCGATTTTAGAGATAGGTGTCTTTCCTAACAGCTGCATTGCAAAGATGGCCTCCGAATGCGGAGACTTCATTTAAGGGACTTGGTATTAAAACGTTCTCTATAAAGATGTTTTAAACAATGTACGTTGAGGAAAACGCTATATAAATAAAACCCAATTATGATTAGACTATAACACCCACACGTAGACCACTTGTTCACCACTGACAAAAGATTGATGATTCGTCAGCAAAGGAAATACACTACAAAACAATATGCTAGATTAGATACATGCGATATGTAATAATTTGGCGCTCTCTTCATATTATAATCAGTTGTCATGTGCAGACATCTGCGCAAATGTGCGACCGGCTCCTTCAGGCCTAACGGCACAAAACGCCTATATCTGTAATTCCCGTCGACTTAAAAAAATACTGTAAACGGAGAACTAAACTTACCAATTACCTCTTGAAAACGTAAAACCTGTCGTCTGTGAATTCCTATCGTGAAAGTTTTAGATACAAATTTGCTATTTGGTTAGCACAACCAACAGCGTGGATTACTCGGAGTGAGAAAGGAAGCTGTAATGGAGGCGCGCCAAACCTATTTAATGGCAAACTCTAGAGCCGCCTAATGGTTTGGGGTGATACTACAATACAGTCCTTATAATAAAACACATTTGTTGGTTTTTATTGTCTGATCATTAAGCTGCCTAAAACGATACCACTGTTCCAGTACCTGTGATGGCACCACAGTGATGACTATAGTGTAGTCTATAAAACTTTTGCAAGCTTTTGTCCCAGGCCACAACAAATGTAACAGTTTAAAAAAAATAAGAGATCACAAACACAACATACAGTCATTATACAAGAATTTGACTGTGGTGTATTTCAGAGAAAAGTTGTAATAATCCAACATATTTAATTAACAGGCGTGGATCAAACACAAGTTGGCACCCAAATCTCGTTTATACAAAAGTACATTTTATTTTCACAAATTAAAAATAAAAATCAACAAGTCCTATAGAGAGAACAGTCAAGAGGGAAAAGCACATTTTCTAAATCTAATTTGGTTTGTGTGTTGTGTTCAAATGTTTTCCAGTGTAGTTAATGTCCACATGTTTATATTACTGCAGTGTGGGATGCTCAGCACCTGCAGTTTTGTCCTTCACAAATATAAGCTGTGAAACTATTACTCATATGATAACAGATGATTGTAAATTGTACTGAAAGCAGGATGTGTGTCAGCAAATGTGTTGTATTCATTCTTTTACACATTTACAACTTAAGTGAGAAGAAAATGTAAAGAATAAAGAGGATAAACAAATGCAATGTTCAACAGTTTAACCTGTAGTTTCATAAAACAGTTTAGGAGGAACATGTGAACTGCCTTGTATTTCTAGTTGTCACACCTTTAAGCCTGCATTGTGCCCTGTTCCAATGTCCCTACTGCTATTCACATATAATTTCTACATCTAGAGCGTACAATGAGAGCAAGAGATTTCACAGCAGTGTATGAGAATATAATGCCTAGTGTGTGTCTTAATGGCAAACAGAATACAAGATAACTGGAAGGTAGAAAAAAATCGGAAGATTACAGAGTAAGTATAAAAAAGACAATTAAGACAGTAGGGCAAGGAAAAGGAAACAAAGAGAAAATAAAAGTACACACAGGGCACCACTTCCTGTTGAGAGTGCTTGCATCCTAAGGACACAAAATGCTCAAAGGAAATAGTCAGCAACTGGCTTTTTGGAGGGAATGCCCCTCGTTTCTTGTGGAGCAGCTTCAAATATAATGAATTCTTTCTGCAGGTGCTCATCAAGCTCCAGGATTGCAGCCACATTACCACATCTATAAGAAAGAAAGAGTTACCAAATGCCAAAAGTTGACAAACAGTTATTAAAACAACAATCTATAAAAACCTGCATGCTATCAACTAGGGTTGCACAGCGTAACAGTTCAATAAACAAAGTTAATATTAAATTACATTTTAGACACAAAATTGTCAATATTGACTGTTTTCACTCTATTTCACCAAGGGAGATAGTTCTAAACAAAGCAGAATTGTTGTGGTTCATTGAGCAACACACAGTGGGGTTTCATTCCAAATGAATCAGTGTTTTTGAACGACCACTAAGACTTAACTGTCATGTCACAAAACCCACCTGTAGCAGTAATTTGGAGCAGACCACACAGTGAGAACAGTCTCATTGAAGTGCCACTTGTACCCTTCCATGACAAGCTGGTGTGCCCTACAAATCATGTCGATGTCATTGGCAGCATTAAACTGGGCCACAACATCACTGCCAAAAAGATATCCAGCCCCTCTAGGGCTAACACCCCATCCTGTGGTGTCTAAATCGGGGAGGGAACAATTCATACATTTAGTTTGCTTTAAATGACTAATAATGGCTGCAGTATTCCTACAGGTTGAAAGCACATAAACTCAATTACCTTCAGGGTCAGACCACAAAAGATCACACATAGGCCCATCATGAGGCACTTCCTGCTTCCTGTCAATAGTTCTAATCTGGTCCAAAGTTTGGATTGAGGGTGAGAGGCCACCATGTACACAAAAGATCTGTGGGGTTACAAGATGAGAAAATAAATTCATATCTGGGCTGTGCTGAGGATTTTCATTCAACCCCTGAGAAAAGGTAAGGTTATGGTTAATAATAACAATATGGTTAATAATGATGTAATGTTATTAATAATGATGTAATGTTATTAATAGCAATGCAGAATCTTGGTAAAAAGGCCCATAAACCATCCAAAAAAACAAAGACTTACTTTGCCGTCAATAATGGCTGAGAGAGACAGGTAGTCGAAGATCTCTGTGCAGTACCTCCATACTGTGACTGATCCATATTTTCTTAAGCACTCATCATAAAAGCCGTATACCTGTGTAATCTGCCTGGACTCATGGTTCCCCCTTATCAGGGTAATTCTGTCTGGATAACGCACCTGTAAGGAGTCAAAGCAAGATTATGCTCAATCTATCAGTACAAAAACATAAATACATAAAATGAAAATGGCAGTAACTCTTTACAGATGTTTCGGAAATAAAGCATGAATGGCAGTACCTTAAGTGCAAGAAGTAACAGAAATGTCTCCACACTGTAAAATCCTCGGTCCACAAAATCTCCCATAAAGAGGTAGTTTGTTTCTGGAACATCTCCCCCTACCTAAATCAGAAATTATTGAATATTGATACATTAATAAATTATTAATCAATTTCATTTAATTGTAAATAATCAACCAATAATATATTAATAATATATTCCGTTCTAGTTAAACAACCAGTAAGCATGTTTCTTCAAAAAGCAATGTAATAAAACAATTATGATTACAACGTGAATTGTAATTAGCACCATAGGAGACTGTATAGGAGACCACAGAGCTAAACTTCCCCACTGATTATATTAAAATTAACAAGATGGGAAATTGCCCTGTGAATAACCGAGAAATAATTGTAATCAGTAAATTTAAAATAATTAAGAATATAAACCACTAATACAGACATCTCCAAATAATAAGTTGTGCCTGCAGTTTTATTCAAATCCCTTTAGAAAATAATAAAACGATTGCATGAATTGATTGCAAAGCTTTTTTTGAAGAGAACTCAGACTTACCCTAAACAACTCCTTCAAATCATAAAACTGCCCATGGATGTCACCACACACCTTCATAAAAGAAAAGACATTTTAATACATACCCATACCTCGTTAAACAAACAGTTTACTCCTAAATTAACAAAATAAAAGCTCCGCTGTTGCCATTGCTTAACTCAAAGTGCCATTATTGAAGCTAACTTGAATGAGATGTGACAGCATCCATCCCTATTGCTTTCATTACATGGAGAACCTCAAAGACAAATGCTCTCTAGCTCACACACTTCTCTATGTGATTAACTACTACTTACTGTTACTGGAGAGTCAACCCTCTGTACGTTACTCTCTTCTACTAGAATCTCTCTGGAACACATACACAGACACATTAGTGCTGTTTTAACGGATTATCAATATTAAAATGATTTCTCATGTTACACAAATTTTTCAATAGAAGATTTATTACCTGGCTTTGGCGCACAGAGCTTTCACCTCATTTTCCTTGATGAGCTCACATCTCCTCAACTGGTCGATCTGTCGATCTAGATCACTCATGTCGCCCATAGTGGATCGAAGAGATTCTGTCTGTTTCCCCCACTCAAAACCAGTGAATACAGCTGACGTAGTAATAACAATCTCTCTGTGTGCACAATCACACCAGATGAAGACGTGTAGAAATAGCAGGTGAATTTGGGGGCAGTAACCTGTCTGTCAAAAAAAAAATACAGCAAACACTGTAAAACACACACAGTGTATAGTAACAGATTTTCAGGTCAAACTATAACCATGTCAAAAAGAAAATCTTTCAAAATAAATTTATCTCAAGAATGAGTCAACATTAATGACGTCAAATTACACGTTTAACAAATACCAAGAGGCTGAGGAGCCATAACATACACTAATGTTAAATGTAAGCTAATTAAAAGAGAAACTCTTTTTGATACGAGCTTACAAAACACTTACAACTGCTTTAATCAAAAAAGATAAATGTAAAATATTCACGTATCTAACTATTCATAACTGAAGGCTGGAAAAAGAACTAGAGCCAAAAGCTAGTAAGGGAGGTCACTGGCTATTACTGTGGACATCTGACCACGCAGAAGTTAAACGATGATTTCACAGTGGTATGACAAATATACAAAACTAATCCAGAAACTTATAAGTGGCCCAGAAACATGTAATTCTAGTGTCGACATCAGCCGAGCACTTGACTGAACCTCTGCGTTTAAAACATTAAAATCAAACTGGAATGATGTCATAAAAACGCGTAAGTATAACAACTAATTGGAATACGTTCGGACAGATGATGTTACTCTAAGTGCAAAAACTAAAAAGCAATTTAGCTCAGCTTGCCCATCCAGATTCAAAACCACCGTGATAATAATCATATAATTGGCACAAGTTTTCTGGAAACTCACAAATTGATTAATCGCCAAACCGATAACCACCGAAAATCATTAACCGCCTTGATTTTAGTCTTAATATAAAAACTGAACCGCGATTTCCAGCCTCAGAGTCAATCCGGAATTATCTGAGCTACCTAGCTCGAAAAGCTAAAGGCCTGAAAAAATGAGCTGATCTCTTGAAACGTCTGCTCAAATTACACGGACAACGTATTCTTTACCGCTCAAACCACAAGACAGTAAAAAGAAACATACGCATGACACCTACCTTTAATCGCTTTAGAAAGATCTGTGAAACTAGTGCAATTCAAAGAATATAACGTCAGATCGCTTTTTAGGTTCTCCACCCGGTTCGTCGATCTTTCTCCCACCACCCTCTACCGGCGTCAAGCGCCTCCCTTTCGGAAAGCCAGACGTATGTAACCGGCAGCAGCTCTCTGCTGTCCTCTAGCGGCGTCCAGACATGCATTACAGCCAGCGGTTCACTACTGTCCTCCAGCGGCTGACTGACATGTATTGCGTCTAGTCGGAAGAATGACTGTCCAGTTTGTTTGTACCATAGTCACAGACACAAGTGTTGCGATTAAAACTGAGAAAAATTTTATTGACTCCCTTATTTGACTCACAATATTTGTACCAGGCCTCACTTCAAATGTCCTTATTGCATATTTATTTGTAATTTCTTAACACTGTGTGGTACTAAGTGAAGATTACCAAATACATATGATGGGAAGTCACAGATTAACTTCACACTTATTTTTTTTTACAAGAAAATACATCTGAAATTCACACTTTTTTAACTGAGCAAAAACACTTCTAATGAAATGGCGGAAATGAAATAGAATGTTGCGTAAGGTTCGGGTTAAACAATTTTCAGAGATCTGCAGTATCATTATCATTACTGCAAAATGTTTATCATGCTACAAAGTGCTTAATAAAGAAAACAAATGACAAATAAAAAACAGATGAAGACTGCATCTTGCCAGATATAATGATGGTTAAAAAATATATGAAAGGTTATTACTCCTTTACAGGTGTTTTGAGTTTGCTTTTGAGTTCTGCCATCATCAAGGGACTGCCCATACTGCAAAAAAACATATAGACAAACAAAGAAATATGGGTTTATATACAAACATATATAAGTAGAGTCAGTTTGCATTCTATTGTATCTGTGTACATCAAAAGTTAAAATGTAAATGTTATGGTGAATGTTTAAGCTAAAATAACCCAAAGTAATTATTTGGAAGTGAGGGGAAGAATGCAGATTCACATTAATGCCCTACCCAGGATGCTTTGGGGGTGTCCATTTGGGTTTACACGATGCTTGCTTTAGTTCGGCAGAATTCTCTGTGTCTGTATCTGACTTTTTCTAGGTTAAAGAACACATAATTCACATAACTTCACACAATTATATATTAAACACAATTTATATATAAAAACTGATCTTGAAAGTATTTTGCTTAGATGTATGTATGCATCAAATGCATCAACATTGGCATGTTTTCATTTGTACACCAATTCTATATCTATACCTGTTCTTGCAGTTTGCCCTCTGCCTTTTCCCCTTCTCTTGCTTTTTTGCCAAATTCTGTTTTTTTCAGTGTGGGCAGCTCAGTGCCCATGCCTAAACAACAAAAAGATCAAGGAATAAATAAAGACCTCATCCATACTCTTTCACACATATCACCTTTATTAAAGCATTTTTTTTTTCAAACTCAGATCCAAGCACCCCCATAATATTTTAAGGGGTTTACAGAAAATGTTATAAATAATTTCAAAAGAAAAAATTAAAATGGAAAGCGTACTGAACATTATTACTGTTTAATTTCTAAGTGTTCATATTTATTTCTAAGTGTTTATCTCGCAATTCTCAGAATTGTTAATGTTTTGTATCTTTCTGGTGAGTTTTTCTCACTACAGTCATTTTTATTTCACTGGGGGTTGTAAGGCAGTATTCTTAAGGCAGAATGTAAAGCTGCTGTAAAACAAGATTTATTGTGAAAGTTAGGGGTATAAGGTAAATCAAGTTAAATTAAAGGTAATCTAAAATTACCTGGAAGTTTAAATCCAATGATCCGTTTACTTTGGACAGACACTGCAACTCCCTGCCCTTCCTGTAACAGGCCACATGGTGGAGGTTTTGTGAGAGCTGGTTCCACTGAGGTCTTGTAAAGGAGCTTTCTGGGGTCTTTTGGTGGCCGAACCTGAGGATTCTTCACAGCAATTCTAGACTTCTGAACATTAAAGTCCAAAGATGAATCCATGAATGGCTAAGAAAGAATCACAAAACAAGTCAAATTTGTTCATTCAAATAAGATGACATTAAGATCACATCATTATTTATTCAAATAAATATTTGATATTACCTGTACATATAAATCAAGAGTAGATGACCAATCCACTGGTGGAGCCTTTTGTTCTTCCATTTTAACCTCTGGAAGATCTTTGTTCACATTATCAAATCTTCTTTTCAGCCCAGGTCTGTTGATTGCCATCATGTCATCATAACCTCCATCAGCTTTAGTCAGTTCACACTCTGATGAGCTACTATCTTGAGTATCCTTTTGTTTCTTGACAGGTTCACAGATCACCGTTTCCACCTCCATCTCTACCAGACTCTCCATTGTATCATGTAACAACTTCCTTTCTCCCTGCAGCATTAAGGCACCAGTTGGCAAACAGTCTGCTGGTCTTTGAATTTCTGCATCACAACATGTTTCAGTTGAAGGTTCCTCCAAAGGTTTTATTTGCTGTACGAGTTCATTTTCTTTCTCTTTCAATTCGTCTACACCCTCCATAGTGGTCTCCAATGCCTCTGTTTCGTCTAACAATCTGACCTCTGTGTTCATGTTCTCCAGTCCCTCAGCAAATCTCTCACATTCACCCTGCAAATTTAGGGTTTCCTCCAGAATATCTGCTGGGCTCAAAGACCTTATTAATGCAGTTTTTGTTTCTCCAACTTCTGGTGCATCCTCTGCATAAAGTTTAGTTCTATTAATTTCACACTTAACTGAAGATTCCCATTCACCTTTTTTCAGCGTTTTAGTGTCGATTGTTGCTTGAGACAGTATGCATTCTTTTTCTGTGTTCAGCTCAAGACTTTCATTGTCTGCTTGACTCTCAATCATAAAGACTTCTGCTTTCTCATGTGAACAGATCTCTGTTGTCATTGTTTCAACAACCTGCTCAGTTCTTGACTGAACACATTCTTTAAGAGAGAACTTTGCCATTTCCTTAAGTGTCTGAATTTGATTTGTGCCTGATTCCAAGGAAGGAACTGAAGTATCATTATCTTGTTCAAACTTAATTGCTTCCTCAAATGTAACATTTAATGATGCATTTGCAGTCCCTTTTAATTCTACCTCAACAGAGCAAGGGGCCACAGTTTCCCTTTGTGACTGCTCTTCTGCTAGAGGGTGTGGCTGACCTAAATTAGCCTTAATCTCCTCAAAGGATCCCAAAGTTGTTGCTATTGTTGTTATTTGGTCCAAAGCCTGTGTATTAACTGATCTAATTTCTGGTCCTTTCCTCAATTCTCTAGGGAGCTCACAAACAATACAGTCTGAAAACATATCCTCAGTTGTTATAGTCACCACAGGCAATACAGTTCCTGTTTCTGTAGAATCCCGTTTAGGTAAATCAGACTGCAGGGTGTTCTCTAATTCATCAAATCTTTCATTGACTACATTTATTACTGAAGCTGTTTTCAGTCCAGCTGTTTCATTTTTTTCAAATATTTCTTCAAAAACCCTCGGCTGTGCTTCTACGTATTCCAACACAGTGTTTGTTTCTTTTGTACTCTCTGTTATTGAAGTTTGGCTTTCTCCCAGCCTTAGCTTATGTGCTTCCTCTTCGATGTCATCTGTACTTGCTAATTCACTAGTGTCCAACCACTTGCATTGTTCATGCTCTTCAATGTTTTCATCCTGCTCAGTTGTACCCTTAGTTTCAACCACGTCAACCAGGTTTTTAGAAATTATATCTATTATTTGTCTTTCTGGTGTCGGTATAGCCTCATTTTCATAATTGTCTTCCAAATATGTTTCAGTTACTCCAAGCCTTTCATTCTCAAGAGGTTTCAAAAGGGCTTCATCATCCTCTGTTGAACAGCCCAGCTTGAGCAAATCTGCATTACTTACTAGTGATTCAGTTCCTTTGTCTTCATCATTCTCAGTTTTCTCCTGATTCCTGTGAACAACTATTTGCTCCTTTTCAATTACACATTTATCCACTTTCTCTCTTAGAAGGTCTCTGATGTCTTCTGTCTGCCCACAGTCCTTGTTTATCAGGGTTTCCTCTTCTACATTTTGTTCAAGCTCAGACTGGATTTCTGTACTGGTTTCTTCCGCATCATCAGAATTTTCTCTCTTCATTACACACTTTTCACCACTATCCTCTTTAAAATGATCAAACTCTTCTTCTTTAATATCTTCATTATTACCATATGTCTGTTCAAAATCCCCAGTTTCTTTTAGCTTTTGCTCAGTTTCACTCTCCTTAAACTCTATAGTATCCTGGTTTTCTGCATATATTGCTTCTGCGCCACACACATAGGATAAAGCTGCTTCGTTTTCAGTATCTGCTTCACCTTTTGTTCGTTTTTCTTTATTTGCATTATTCACTTGAACATCTGAAGTTATCATTTCACTCTTTTGCTTGTGTCCATTACTTGTGCCCATCGAATCATCTACAATAATCTCAACCTGACTGGTTTCAGCACGCCACATTGCACAATGGTAACTTTGTTTAACTGTGGTGTCTAAATGAACTTCATTATTGTCCTCCTTCACCGCATCAGTTTTTTCCCACTGAGCAGAGGAGACTTGAACTCTGGCCTCAGACAGTGAACATTTGAGCTCTTCTGTTTCTTGTTCATTTTGATTATATTTCTTCTTCTCCTGGTCTTTCTCACCGTCACTCTTCTCTAACTGGCTGTTTGGTGTTGCATTTCTAAAGACAGTATCATCTGTGCTACAATTTTGGTTTGCCTCATCTGTGACTTCCGGCCTGAGATATCTTGCAACAGCCCCTGACAGATAACCCTACATCGGCAAAACGATTAAAATAAGACAATGGGTTTTACTTAATAGACTAGAAGACGTTTGTGGTTTTGTGACTAATTAAAAAAGACATTAAATCAGTTATCTGAGGAGTATTAGAACAAGTATTGTGATTTGCGCGATATTACCGTAAGTGCGCATTTCACTGTAATTTAATTCAAAAGAAGGCAAACAGCATCAAACATTTACTCACCCACACAGTCCAAATAGTGCGACCTATGCGGTTCACCGAGCCTTCAGAAGCGTTCATAGCTGATGAAATGAAAAATGATCAAGTGTTGACAAATTACTGAAAACCAAAAAAGTTTGGTATCGACGTCCGAACTATGCAAGTTTGTTCAGATCATCTCAGCTGAGACCGTTAAAACATGATTCCTCGTTTTAACATATACACTAAAATCACAACTCTTTTAAAGACTAAAACTCCTACTGATGATAGTGCTGGTGTTTGTTTAGTTCCTGTCGTTCATATGTCCGATGTTAATAAGGAAGACACATGGTGTGAAGCATCGCAGCAGCTCGCTCAGAGTTGGTTTGTGGTGAGGCAAAAAAAATAATAGTCATTAGGCCTGTCAAGTTCAGACACAAACAATTGCGACGTGCGCTTATCTAAATTACAGGCCGTGCATCAAAACATAACGAGCTGCCTTAAAAGGCACCATGTCAGGCATCATACAGGGGCGTGAACCTCATAGACCTTTGCATCACTGGTTTCGAGTCAAAACGCAGAAAATGTTGTTTTAGGGAAGCCAGCCCATTACATTTTGAGTCAAAGCCACAGTGTTCCGCCGCAAGAGTCACTTGTGTGTTCGCTATATTTAACTAAGATAAGTTTCCACATACTTAATGCACACATAATCGCACAGTCGTCCCAAGTTATGCACTTTGTCAGTAATTAAATCGTTGGGACTGGGACAATAACTAAATAATGCTTAGTTACATATCTCAATAAATTAATTGGTATTACGCTTTTGTGCTTGTTTAAGTGTTGTGGTTGAGGTTTGACACTAAACTCTGTTTAGTGCATGAACAAAGTTAGGTGCAACGCATTTGATAACTTTATTTTTAAATGCGCTATTTGAGTAATTGATAATCAGCCGTATGTTGTTAGTTTCTTTATTTTTTCAGTAGTTAAAGATATATATATATCTATATCTATATATATATATATATAAGCTACTAAGCTAACTAACAATTGAAGTATATATAGGCTCTCGGGGCTTCAGCAAAGATGTGGGTCAGGACTTTTCTTCATAAATGTAAGGTCACAAGCTTGAAGTCCCATTAGGATGATGTGTCTTCTGTGGGCTCTACAAAATCAAAACAAAATAAAATAAAATAAAAGTGAGATACATTTCTGAAATTGATTTTTTAAGATTAGTAAAAAAACAGCATGAATTTAATTTAATATCAGGTTTTCAGTTACTGATGCCAGTGCTGAAATAACTTGTATTCCCAAAATAAATTTAAACTGCAATGTAAAACGTTTCCTAGGCCACTGATATGACTAGATTCTTCATTGTATATAGGCCTCTAACAAATGTGTAAAAAATACTTTTCATTTTGATGTAAAACTTTGAATTAATTCACCTTCAAACAAAATGAGTATTGATGTAAAACAGAAACTAAGGTGGATGATACTGTAATTTTCTTGGACAACACAAGCATTGCACATATTGTATGACAACAACACATAAGGCTGTAAGAAACACACTACCTGTCCATGTAAGGTATGTAGGCAAGCTCAGGGCAGGATGGGTAATCTCCACAGTAACTCTTAAACGCTCCCTATCATTCTTCAAACTCACACTGTTAATATAAGATGGATCCACTTCCACATCCTCATCATCATCATTCTTTTCCATATACTCCTTTTGCTCAGACTGTTGGTCCACATTCACTGGTTTCATTCCATCTGCATTACGGTCCACAACAGGTGGACTGGTTTCTGAATAAGCAAAAAAATGGTAGGTTTTAAGTTTTTTATGTGTTATTGATAGATGTTATGCTTTTAATAACTGTTTATTGACCATCATGTTATCCCAGAAATCCCCAAATTTTACTAGTCTGTTTAGGGTAGATGTAACCATTATTGTGGTTACAGTGATCCCACTGTGAGAGCTGCTTGTAGAGCAAACCATTCAATGTTTTTTTGTTTCATTGCATACTTACTGTTTGTGTGTCCTCCTCTGCGACCATTACTTTCCTGTCGTCCTGTGAACTTCACCACAGCACAAACACTTTTGAGCTCTAGTTTCCCCTCACTGTTTATTTTTTCTCTCTCTTTTGATAAAAGATTGGAGACAGTACTGCCACCACCAGCCCAGAGCAGTTCAGCATTTGAGTTACCTCCAATAAGACAGATAGAGAATATTCCTACACCACCACTGCTCCAGCGTACAGACAAAGAAGGGGGTATAGAGGGAGCAACTGAAAGACAAAACATAAAAAAAGAAGTAGAGGTCAACTAAACAATAGTTTAACAATATCGGAAAGAAATGTGAATAGTACTTGCATGTGCAAAGCCACAGTGCTTTTGTTGGTGGTTGCCAGGGCATTGCTATTTTGTATTTAAGGTTTTTTAAGTGATTTTGAGTTCAATAATAGGTTACTCTGTATGGTTGCTAGAGTGTTCTGTGTGTTTGCAGGTGGTTGATTATTGATCCAGGACAAAAGAACCAGCCCCCAAGTTTATATGAGATTCTGGTTCTGGCCTGCATCCTTCCTTCAATTTAAGTCTAAGATTTCTTAATTTTTTATTTTAATTTTGATTACTTAGAAAAGTAATAGCACTCCTCTATAGCATGTTCCACATTGTTTGATCAATATATATAGTGATACTTGCTTTTGCAGGTAACACGGATTAAAAAAACACATCTTCAAAATAATTACTAGATTACTAGATATACTAACATTTACTTTGCATTTATACATTTGGCAGATGCTTAAATTCAAAGCAACTTGCAGTTCAGTCAAGAACTCAAGTCCATTTGAGTTAAAGGAACTATACATATAGCTATTTATCTTTATATAGGATATACATGTACATATCTATATGTGGTGATGATTTACAAGTTATATAGTTATACATCTATTAGATTTGAGTGTGGCATTAGATTTGAGTGTGGCATTGGATTTGAGTGTACCTGTATGAGTATTTTTCCAAACTCTCTCAATGGGCTTCAGAAGTGAGCAGTGTGTCACTCTGCAAATGATTTCACCTTCCATCATCATCTTGTCCACCTCCTTTAACAATGCCTTTGCTCGAAACGTCCTGGGACAAGTTTGCAATGGGCCCCAAACCTCAGCTCCCCCCTTCATTTCTACCTTGCTTTTCTCTTCCTCCGTAATTGCATTCTCTTTTTGATGTAGCCATTTGACTGAGATTTCAGGGGGGTAGAAACCTGTTATATCACAGGCAAGGGTCAAAGGTCTTTCCTCAGAGGATGGAAAAGGAGAGGAGGTGATTTTTGAAACTGTGGGTTTTGTTATGAATCCTTAAAAAAAAAAAAACAGTCTGACTTTCAAGATTACAATTTGCACTCCTAATAATATCATGTAGTATTATGATTTATGAAAATAAAGTACAAGCAAAGCATTTTCTGAATAATACAGTGCACACATTCTATCCTGCCTACTATTAAACAGATGTATGTGAAAGATTACACATTATGCAACAATAAACATTTTTTAACAAGACAGTGGTATGTTTTTAGAGGACCTCATCAGGTTGCATTCAACCAAGAGTGCTGTCCAATTGTCTCACTTTTAGTTATCAAACTAAAATTTTAGTATTTAGTATTTTTAATTCTGTTCTGTGTTTAAACTCTCGTTCTATCAAATAATTATCCAATCCAACAGTGATTCATAATTTTGGTTTTGCTTGTCATCCTGGAAAAGGAAGGTTGAGCGTTCATTATTGTAAGATATTCCATGCAGTGTGTTCTGGTTGCGCTCTGGCTGTGCTAGTTTGCTCACCTCTGGTTTCTCGTGTGATGGGCTGTTTTAGGGCCATATGGTGTACGGTAACCCACACTCTGGTCTCTCCTCTCTCTAGCTCTGTATTGGGTAACCTGCACTGGCTCATTGCTGAAAAGAAACCTTCAGCATCAGGTCGTGGGGCAGCCAGAGCTGGAGAGACAGACACTGGGCACAGCTCCCCTCCCTCACAGAACCAGCGAAAAGTGATGATGTCCGGATGAAAGTGAAAAGCCTGGGCTGTCAGGGTCACAACACCTAGGCAGAAGGTCTGTTAATGCCAACCTCATGTTATTATGCATTTTGATATATTTTAAAATATGTTGTCTATGTGTAATACCTTCAGCATTTGGCTCTGAGAACTGGATCTCTGAAACTTCAGGTGGTGCTAAACAAATGAAATGAAATATCTGACATGAAATAAAAAATAAACATGCATATCTTAATATAATGAAATACAAATATTTTCATTGATTTAATTACAAAATGACATTATTTGAATAAAATAGAACATTCAATGTTTTTTGATACACCAACAAACCCTCTAACCTAGAACAGTAAACTTATCAGATACTCTCTCTGCCACAGTCTTGTCTTTGCCTTTAAATGAGACCTGACATTTGAATACTGCACCTTTGTGAATGGAAAGATTGGGTATAAAGGTGACTGAGGAAAAGAGCTGTTTATTTGAGCCAGAGTGCAGTGGCAGCTGATTGTGTAGCTTGTAATATCCTGCTGCAGTAGAGGACAGCAGAGGTCCTTTTTCTGATACCACAGACACACGAGAATTGCGAGGAGTGTAGGTTGCCGAGCGTAAAGGATTGTATTTTTTCTCTCCTGAAACAACATGAGATAGTGTGAGACACACACACACAGAGAGAGAGAGAGACAGAGAAAAAGGGAAGGAAGCTGCAAGTTTATGATTATGCAAGTTAATAATTTGTATAACTTATGCAATATTCTGTGTGTAATAACCATCTCTTGCATATCTAGATCTGAAACATTCTTATTATCTGAGAACAGTGCAGAAACATGTAAACAGTATGTAAAGTCAAGCTGAGTTTCAGTGTAGCTGTGTGACAATGCCATTACATATAAAAAAATAAGTGAAAAATATTCAGTTGGTAAAGAGAAAATAAAATAAAATATTGCTTTTCCATATCACCGCTATCAGTGAACCATGTTTGTACTGCAATAGTCTAAGATCCCTGGGTATGTTCTCGTACAAGATTAATGCTTGTGAATCATTATAAAGCAAATTAAATGTTGCCCAGTGGCTGAAAGAAAAAAGTGGGCCATTAACAGTTTTCGCATGATAATGTACACCGCATAAACGTGGTAGTACAAATATGTGTGCTTTCATTTCTCACTCATCATATCAACTAGTTGACTGGTAAAATGAGTAGTCAAGCACCACAATAAACAGACAAATATTTAAAGCTGAGGGAAGGTGAATGTGAGGTACCTGTGTATGAAGTGTCTGTTATAGGGACATCATTTAGCAACCAAGTTGCCTGTACTCTATCTGCCAGCCTGCCTTCCACACTGATTGTGACTCTGCCTTTCTTACCCACAACCACTCTGGGTGGCAAAACGATTGCTGATATATTCAAAGACTTAAGCTTCTCTGAGAAAAAAAAGACATATAAGGAAAGAGAGGTTAATCATTCATTTAAAAAAATAACCAATAATGTCTTGGTTGGGTATTTGCATCGTTTATGTACTGAGGGGTATATTGTATTATTTTCTTTGAGGCTGACTTGGAGGCTGAAAATGACCAGCCATATGATTTTACTCATCATTCTCATCATTTTACTCATCATTCACTTATCGTCATTGAGTAAATAAAAAACTAACTTGTCAACATTTAGGTCACAGACCACCAGGGCTGAATGTGTCAGACAACTCCATTGAGATAAATTGGAATGTTATACACTTAAACACCATCACTAGACTTACCATCCCTTCTCTTCCAGGAAAATCCAAAGCAGAGCAAGAAAACAAGTGTGATTGAAATTATCATCATTGCCACTGAAGCCTTTGCTGATTTATTAAGTCCTGGATTTTGCACTGAAAGAGAGTAATGTAGTAAAAGTGAAAAAATGTTTGACCTTCATTTAACCACAGGTGAAGTGTGTATTTTTAATGTTACATGTTTTAACGAAATGTTTACCTGTCGCTGTTTAATATGCAGCAACTATAAGTCACCCATTTAAAATATTGCTTAGACATGCAAATTTTATTGCTCTGACAAATAGTGCCCTGACATGCACTTCCTCAACCAAGAGTTGAAGGCTGGTGGTTGACATGTTTCACCTCCTGCTGGTGGTAGTGTAACCACATCATCTAATTCCAAAAGCGTCCTCTATATTGACAGCCATTTAACTATAACTAAGCATTCTGACCAAAAAGATTTTTTGCAAGTAACTATTACAAATATTATATTTCAGCAAGTTTTGCCAGTGCCCTTGGAAAGGATGAGATTAACTTATATTTTCACAGTCTTTTACTGTTCACATGTTCTGCTATGTGGTCAAAAGTATTTGGACTTTCTAATAAAGTCTGGCCATTCCAGTAATTTCTGTGAGAACAAATGTTAATGCTACATACAATTAAATTCTAAAGAAGTGTGGGCTGTTTTGCGGCAAAACATTGGGTAGGGCCCTTTTCTATTACATTCAGTTTTCTGTTACTGTACAACATGACAATGGGCCTGTGCACAAAGCAGAGTTCATAAAGAAACGTCTGGTTAGAAGAATGACCAAGATCAAGGCGCTTTGGGATGAATTGGAATGCAGAATCTGGGTCAGACACCCATTTCAAAACATCATTGATGCTCACTGATGCTCTTGTTTCTGAATGCATGTAAATCCCTGCATCTATGTTCAAACATCTAATGAAAAGACTTCCCAGAAGAGAAAGCTGTTTTAGCTGATAATCAGAAAAAATAGGTATTAATGTCCTTTGTCATGCTTTTTACATTGAATAGCAATGAACAATTTATCTCAAACGTGTTTAATATTAATTTTGGTCTTCATCGTGTCAAAATAAAGTCCAGTCAAGTTCCTACAAAATAGACTTAGTAAACCATTTCTTTAAGAAACCTCAAAACAGTTCAAAACCTTTTAGAATCTCATTGCAGCATTAATATATTTTTCAGTAGAATTACGGGAATAGCCAAACCCTCTAAGAATGGGTGTGCCCATATTGTTTGCTATATATTGTAGACTACTCAAACAGTATAGATCAGGATTGTTGTTAGTGAAGGGCTCAAGACTGGGGCAGAATGGGAGTCAGGCATATTTGGGAAACCTGTTTGGACACAATCATTATTTTTGCAATTCCATTTTAGTTCCTCTGGCAAAAATGACACACTTTACCATCTGTAAAATTAATAAAACACAACAATAGTCAAACAAACAATTTCTGTATTAATTGAATTAAAACATCAAACATTTGAATGTTGTTTTAGCTTATCGTCGTATCATGATAAATTAAATCTCCTGCACAGTACCGCGTGGGTCCACAGTTGATAGGTTTATGGTTCCAAAGACAGGTTCTGGCACATGGGGCTGTTGAGCCACACACTGCAGTTCCCCTCCTCTGCTCCTTTCCTCCATACTCAGGGTGCGGTACTGATGTGTTCTGTACATTCCATTCTCATTCTGTATAGCCAAGGAATGCTCAGGAAGAACCTCTCCATTCTGGATCCATAGAACAGATACATTGTGAGGGTAGAAACCAATAATGTCGCAGGAGAGGGTGAGTGGAGAGGTGTGACTAGCATGGGGAACAGTAGAGAGAGTGACCTTTGGAAGTACTGCAAAGATGAAGAGACAGCAAAGAAGTAAACTGATTAAAGCCAGGCTCAAACTACAGGATTTTTCGTGACTAATTATGAAATCTGGTTTAAGCACACACATTGTTGCAGCAGAAAATCTTGACAGTTTTGTCTTTAAAATCTTGAATATGCTCACACTGTAAGATTTTAAAATTGTGTCGCATCACACACTACAAAATATTATTAAGATTTGTTTGTGCCAGAGGAAGCACCTTACATGATCTCCTGGGGAAGCGAATGTAAACAAAAAACACATTGGGATGCTATTATTATTATTATTATTTTGCTTATGCTAGCTAGTGTGATAACATCTACTCTTACTCGGTACATTTAAAACTGGGGTGATTTTCCTCAGTTCTTGTCTTTGATGGAGCGTTTGTGATATATTTTTTCTACATACAGTCAGTCGAACATTGCACCCGATCGAGACCAGCCTGAGATTCCTGCAGTCTGAGTCCAGCTTAACTTTAATCATTAGTAGTTCATTATATTAGGAATAGTAAAAGTTAGGCCAAATATGTTTGTCAGCTCACACTCAGTCGTTTAGAAAAATAGGAAAAAACTGTTCTATAGTCTAACTGTAACATTTGTTTTGCGCACTTTTATTTTAATGTTTCCAGACATCAAAAAATGTTCAGTCTTCTGAAACATCATAAAACCAAAATAACAGTCATATACAGTAAGACTAAGCACATTGTTGAGTAGGCCATTTTAATATGCAGTGAATTCCATGCTAAACTAATGCTAAATAAGTTGCAAAAATATGTTTGTGATACTGCTACAACAAAATTTGTACCCAGTTACAAAACATACCAATCATGTGTGGCTTGAACTCCCTTGTGGCTGGTTTTATAAGGGCTGTATGCTGTACCTCACAGCCAAAGGTTGTGTTCTGGTCAGACAGTTCAGGGATGAAAATCAACCAGCTAACTGCATCATACAGCCCGTCTTCTGTACGATTCACTTGCAGCTTGTGGGGTGCTGGGATTTTCTCTCCTGCACGTATCCAAGTAAAGATGATTTGTGGAGGACTAAAGCCCTTTGCCCAACATTCAATCACACTTTTTCTTTTTAGAACTACCTCAGGAGAGCTGATGGAGACCAAAGGGGGAACTGTAAGAGAGTGAAAAACATATGCTTAGTTTGTTTGATTGTAGCATACGTGATTGTTAATATTTTATTAAAATTGTTCAATATCCTTTTTATAAATGTAAAATTTACCAACTATAAGCAAATATAATAAGCAACAGCAGCATCACTGAGATAAAAAAGAAACATGTAGCTTATGTATTCTTCTGCAATTTAGATTCCATAATTTATTTTAGAGATGTCAGTGTGAGGGTGAACAATTTATATTAAACAATTTAAGCAGTTTTTAATATCCCAGTGGACACAACCTGACTCTCTGTGGAGACAATAGGTGTGTTTGACATCAACTGTGCATCATCTTTCTGGTAAAATTGTCCGTTTGCAAATGTAGTGTGCTGAATTTCAGTCATTCATTTTTTTTTTATTAAGTTAATGATGCTTGCAATACATAAAGATTAATATTAGTGTAATAGCTGCCAGTCTGTTTTGTCACTTCCTGTTTTAGTAGTTTTGTTTTAGTTTTTTGTTGTCCTGTATCTGTTTGCTCTGTTTGATTGTTTTCACCTGTGTTTTAACCATTTAATTGCACTTGGATCCTGCTCCCTTGCCTTCTTGTTTTCCTCCATATAATGACAATTACAATAACATGTAAAGAGATATTTACTGTTATAAAAACATGGATCTGTAAGAGATAGGGAAACTAAACAAATATTTCTGTGATATTAGGTGTCAGAGACATTTTGAAGTTTTACTACAAAATTGTTTAGAGCACCTTGAAGTGTATACTTCTTAGAAGAAAATCAACTGAGACTCACCTAATGTTGTCAATGTCACATTTGTTGAGTAGTCTGTATCATTGTAGCTCACACTACATGTATACACCCCCTGCTGGTCTGGAGTGGTATTGAAAACTGTCAGTGGGAAGGAGCCCATAATAAAGGTTGTGGGGTTCAAAAAAAAGCCTGGTTGAGTGTGGTTCTTTGAGGCAATGACTGAACCATTGAATGACCAGGTAATATTTAAAAGTGAATTATCATCTGTAGGAGGCAATGTAAAAAAGCAGTTGAGCACAGCTGAGGAGCCCAGGGACACAGAAACATTTGCAGAGATACCTGATTATGAGAGAATACAAAAAGATATGACAGAATATGCATTTTAGACATCACATGAATTATCTGAGTTTTAAAATAAAAATTAACAAATGATGGTGGTAACACATTGACTAAAGATCAGGAATAATAATTAAAGAAATTATTATTTTAAAGAGGTTTAAAGAGTCACTGTATCCATCTAAGCTAACAAATTGTGAGAACATTCCCCTAATGTTTCTAATAAGTAACAAAAACGTTAAAAAATGTATTTTGAACGTTCTACAAACAATCAGAACATCCAGTTTTTTAGACATTATACTGACATTATACATAACTGCTTGGTTATTCAAATGTTATTAAAACATTTTTCAATTCTGTAACATTTTTAAAATTTTCCACTAACTACTTAAAAATAGAATGTTTGATATATATGACATATAACACTTACAGTTACTACTAACATTACTGCAAAAACCTTTTTGACAACTTTGATAGAACTTTAAAAAAAATGAGAACATTCCTTCAGCTGGGCATGTTCCTTCAGAGCAACTTTTAAAGTGGTATTGTACTGCAGGTTGCCTCAAATAAAACCATCTACTATATAATAATTAGACCTACTACAAGACTTCTATATTATTTCATTTTGAAGTCTGTCACTTCAATGCCACCTCAATTAGGATGAATTAGGGTGGCATCTAGAGCAGTAAAATAATTTGGGAAAGGAGCTGTCTGATTATTCCCCCACAAGAGGTAGCAGATTGCTCTCTAAGATATTCACCTATTCTGTTCCTTCCTGGTGGAATGAGCTCCCAGCGTTCACCCGATCTGCTTTCTCTCTTGTAAAACTAAACGTAATGTAAATACTCTGTCAGACATTCCTGTCTATGCATTGCTGGAAAGCCTAGAGATATTGACCATGCAGAGCACCTTAAGTCCTCAGAACTGCTTGTCTGCTTTTGAAACTGCATCCAATTGGCAGCTGTCTCCAAGCAAAGACTTTACCATTGGATGGTTAAATCGATTGCACTCACAAGTCCAGTGGTCGGACAAATATAATAGGAATCAGAGTCCACTCTAACAATGAGCATGTCTTCCTCTTCAGCTGGGCTGAATTGAGGACACTTGCTAAACCTCAGGATGAGCATTTACATTTAAGCATTTGGCAGACACTTTTATCCAAAGCCACTTACAGTACATTCAAGTTATACATATTATCAGTACATGTGCTCCCCTGGGAATTGAACCCACAACCTCTGTGCTGCTATTCTCTTCTATCTTCTCAGGGTTTAACTGTGAAGTATAGTTGAGATTCATTGTGAAGCTTTGAACATCAACACTACACTTTCAAGCCTAATGCAGACTTGCTGTACTACTAATTATCACTGTTTACAGACAACATGACTCCTCCCTTCAGTGAAAGCAATCCTGTCTAGAATGTTTATTGTGTAGCACATTACACACAGGTAAGTGGTGGAGGGATGACATCATCTGCCAATAAAATTGACATTATATTAATTAACTCCAGGATTGTTCCAATAATATCAACATCTTGTTCCCTCCTGTCAGGGAACCAGGGTTTTGTGTGCATAACCAACATGTTTTCCCATGTCTGGATCACACAGAAATGTATTAATTTCACAAACCCAAATTCAACATCTAAATTGAAACCATCTTAAACCATTTTCTCAAATGTGCTTTGATATTTTCTAATGTTTCTTGAATGTTTCAAAAAGTTCTATCCAAAAAATGCACAAAGATTTATATTTACACCAAGAAGCAACTAATATCAAGATAATAATTAAGATACATTAATTAAAGTGTGCTTCTTTCTTAAGCTTTAATGGAGCTGTACACATTAATAAATAAATGTGATATTGAGTAATTGGGAATTGTTCGTGAAATGTAATAGATTATCAAGCATCAAGACATGCAGTATTGGAAAAAAGAGTAAATCACTTATTATTGGTTTGAATTTTTATCTCGGGTGATTGTTACTTTAGTTAATTGTTAATCAAGAGTCAGAGTTTGCTTGCCTTTAATATCTTAGCCTACAATGCATTGAAAACAACACAAACACCAGCTCATGTACAATCTGACTTTCTTTGTATTAAACAAACAAGTCACCATTACTGAGGACATTACATACATTTCAAACAGTTACACTGTCTTAAAATGCTGCCTATTTTTTCCTCAATAGAATAATTTATGTTTGGAAGGTATAGAAAATTAACAGAGCATGTCAAAGTGTCCTGGCAGCTTTCTTATTTATTTTTTTACTGTACATTAACTGAGCTCTTCTATACAGTTTGGCATACAGTGTGAATCCTCAATGCATCAGGAAAGCCTTATAGATTCTTCATTTAAATATGTACATTTACAGAGAAAAATGCATTACTATAATGATGTGTGCAGACTAGTACTCACCTGGCTTTATTAGGCTCATCAACGATAAATAGAACAGGACTTTACACTTCATGGCGATTTACTGGAGTGAGGACATACTCCTTATCATTACTCTATTTCTTTCTTTCATTGCGTCTTGCTCTTTGTATTATATACTGAGGAACAGACTTATATGGGGCAGGAGCCAGTAGGCGGGGATCAAGTGGGCAGAGGAAGAGATGCTGGGTGCAAAACATGTGAAAAGGGCTGTACAAACTACTTTATATCTAATGTTCAATGCAGTCATTTAGTTTGATCATTTGAGTTCAAATGTGTGAAGAGGTAAACAAAGTACAGACTGAGAGACAGAGAGAGAGAGCGAGAGAAAGAGGGAGATTTCTAAAGACACATTTAGGGCAGTGGTCACTTAAAATTCAATCTGGCCTTGATCCAATGTTCTGGACAACTTTACATGCATGCTGTATAGTGACCCAACTCAAATAGGTTCAATAGCAATATTGGGCCTCCATTAAAACAACTGTAAAATAACTTTCATTAATAAAACATGGATAAACAATTTGTTTACACCTTTTGCTGTGTAATTTATCTTGTCCTCTTTTTTCAGATTGTAGTGAAACATTAACTGAATAAAAAGTTATAAGTTATACGCTATAAAATATTTATAGTTCCAATGACCAGCATCCAATTTTATTAGCAGATCAGAGCTTTAGTAAAAATGTCCATGACAGGAATTTATGATCCTCAGCCAGGTGCCTCTATAAAGATGTCTCACTTATCTTTCAGTTGAAACAATAATATCTCAAGGCTTATGGTACATGATAACAAGATTAGATAAATATCACTGCATATATTTTTTGTCAATAAAACACTTTTGTGTTTTGTTTAAATTTTTTGTAACTTAGTTTATTTTTTCTTTGTTACATTTCCTTCATGCTTTTATTGTCTTATTACTTTGTTTTCTACAATGTCTGTCTACTTTATGTGCATTATCAAAAGAAAAAGTTAACAATCCTTAGAAAAAGTTAACAATCTTTGCCATGAAGCTTTGTTGACTGTTATATTGTTCAACTAAAAAGGGTTTGACTTACAGTTTTATAGTAGAAATCTTTGAATTGAATGAGTAGGACATTGGATGTTGGGGGATGGGGTAATGTCCGGAAGGATGGGTGTAAGAGATATTAAAGAGAGTAATGGCAAAAAGTAGAAGCGAGTGAAAAGAAGATTTACTGTAAGTGTCAGAGTGAATGAAAGAGAGAGAGAAAAAAAGGAACCCAGGCCCCTCAGACAGGAATAATGGGTCCAGTATTAAACATAGGAATGCTTGTGTTTTTTACATACACGTAAAACAGACAGCTGTTTCATGGTAAATCAGCTATTTCATAAGGTCTGTCATTCATTTTTGTCTCTCACTGACTAAAGTGGAAGTATTAACAATTATCCTGATTTTAAATCCTAAATATTAAACATGCTTGATGTGATCGGAGCAGCCCTGATGTTTCTCAGTTTGATTGGTTAAGGCCTCACATTACAAGATAATCTGGACTGAACATCAGACCTGATCAAGGTCCTGGACCTGATTTTTCCTAAGATTTCCTGAGGGGAAATCAGGGTAAAATTGACCCAAAAAGCTTGTAGTCTGAGCCCATATTAACAATAATTGTGGCAATGTTTATATGGACAACAATGTCTAATATTAACCCAAATAAGACAATACTCTGATTAGAAACTACCATGTAAATAGTGATTTCTGATTACCTTAATCTGACTGAAGTCATACTCGAAGCACAAATCCAATTAAGACAGTGTATTATAGACATGTATGTTAATCACATTATTGGGAGTTTTTTCTGCATTTTGCGACAGAACACATAAACACACGGCAGTGGTCATTTGATGGCCAACAAGAATGAAATTGTGGAGGGTGCCTGTTGCTGGAGAATTTGTGTCCACCATTATCTATTTGTATAGCATGACAAATAATTACCAGCAATTGAAGCTTTCCTAAAATTAAAAATGAAACACCCAAAACTGTATATGGTGCAATAACGAAGATGACCAGTATGTTGATTTGTGAAATTCTGGAGGGAATGTCAGATGGCATGGCATGGGGATGTAATGACATGTGCCAATAATCATCTGTGTTCTATAACATGTAACATGCCACTCATGTAAACACTTTAAAGAAATACTCTCAAACATTACTCTTATAGTTTAATTAAATATAATTTACTAACCCTCATGCCCAGACTTTCTTATTGTAATGATGAGTGTGGCAAGGGGATTCACTTGCTGCATATTTATTACAAAACAGACAAGCAGGGTCAAACACAACAAACAGGGTAATAAAAGGCAAGGAAAAAGCATAAACGAAGAACAGGCTAGGGTCGAGGCAGGCAGCAAACAATCATAGAACCCAGGACAGTCCAAAAATCAAGGCAGGCTGTAAACAGGGGAAAGAAAAAAAAAAAGAATAAACAGTCCAAGAAAAAACCCACAGGAAATCCAGGAACAATGAAAACCACTCAGAGCTGTTGCCAGGGCAAAACAAAACTTTGCCAAGAGCACGTCTGAGTCTGGGGTTTAAATACACAGAGTAAATTGGGAACAGGTGTGAGTGCAATCAGTCTGAGGCACAGGGCATTATGGGAAATGTAGTTCGGAATTCAGGGTACGGCTCCCTCTGATGGTGCAGGAGCCTCCATCGTAACACTTATATCGCTAAATAAGCTCAAAATGTTAATCTTTTTCTCTCACAAATGTATTGATTAGCTTCAAAAGACATTAACCCACAGAAGTCATATGGTGACTTTTATGACGGATGGATGTGCTTTACATCCACACTGAACCCTATTCAATGCTGTTATAAAGCTGGGAAGCGCTGGGGTATTTTTTAACATAACTCTGATTGTGTTCGGCTGAAGAAAGAGTTGTTAGGCTTACATCTGAGTGGCATAAGGGTGAGTAAATTATGAGAATTGAATGAATTTTCATTCTGGGGTGTTTTCCTTTAATCAGAATAATGTCTTATTAAGAAAAAGGTCAATAATTAGATTACTGCTGTCCATGTAAACGTAATCAGTGTCATCTGCAGACTTTAAGATGGTCCTATTTTCCCACCTGCTCTAACACATATTTGTGGTAAGAATAAATAATAAAGGTGAAGACACATCTTTGTGGACAACCAGTGGAGGAGCAAACTTGGTTAGACAGCACTCTATTTACCTTGTGTCCTACTAGTTTAAAAAGTCAAGAAACCAGTTTGCAAGATTCACAATTCAGATTGTTCTAAAAGCCTACTAGTTAAAATATGGTGTTGAAAATTGTTAAAAGCAGAAGCGAAATCAAGAAACAGAAGTCTAGAATGGACCCATTTCCCTTCAAGTGTACAAGAAAACAATAAAAGATTTACCATTTATTGATTAATGTTCAAAAGCCACCTATTGTTTAATAAAGATTAAATAAAAGATTTCAAGATTTTGACCTTGAATTCATGCATCAGCATGTGCGCGGTGTCTGGTGTGTGACCACCTTGTTCACTGTTACAACCAACAACACAACATTTAGATGTTTATGTAGCTGAGACATACTTATGTTATCACTAGCTGCTCTAGTGATGATATAAACATGGCAGACTGTGTGAGGCTCATCCAGGGAGGGATCTGTGTTAATAGGCATATATAGTGCCCTTCATAAGTTTTGGGACTGTAAGGGAAAATTGCTGTGTTTTCTGTGGAGTCAAAAAATGTTTCATGATTAATTCACATTTTTGGTTGAAACACCCAAATAACAATATGTGACATTCTGTACTTTTGCCTCATATTTATGTTTTAATCATAAAAGATTTGTTGACTTTACAGCAAACAAAGCAATTTTTTTCTTTACTGTCCCTATACTTATGGAGGACACTTTATGAGCAAATATATTTTTAGTGGGCCCAATAATGACAAATTGTTCTGTATTTTGTGGGTGCAGTGTAGGAAATGCAACCAGGAAAATGGCATTCCTGGTTCTCTGGGTATCACTCTGGTTTCTGGTTCCTATAGTTTAGTTCCTAGAACTTCCCGGTGCTAAAGCAGCTATGGACACCTGTACAGTCTTAGGAAGCAAGCCAAATGTCTTATGTTTTGGGTGATAGAGGGCACTATGTCTAAAAGAAATATCTATGAACTGATACTATGAACTGTTTTCACCAAAACAGCTATCCATATTATTCACAGTATCATTTCTTTCAAACTTTCCAGTTGAAGCAGATATCTTTGAAATTTGGATAGCTAAATATGTTACAAATAATAAGATAAATATAGCGCTATAAATTCAAACATAGTGGCACACCATTAACATGGAATCTCATTGGTTCTCTTGTGTCTCATGACTAGCTGAATTTGAATTTATAGCGCTGTTCCTTTTGTTTACATATATATGTGATATATTGATATTAAATATGCTAAAAAGATGATCCTATTCTCTCACAAATGCTTTGTTTTACTTTTGAAGACATATATTAACCCACTGGAGCAGCAATTTGGATTATTTTAGCTATGAATGCATGTGCTTTTTGAAGCTTCAAAATGTTGATCTCTGATCAATGGCATTACAAAGCTGGGAGAAGCCAGGATATTATTTCATATAACTTTGCGTTTGGCTGAAGAAAAAAGTCATATACATCTGGGATGGCATGAGGGTAAATAAATGATGAGAGAACTTTTAATTCTCAGGTGAACTATTCCTTTAACAAAATTTCTGCATCTCATTAATTCTTTCACTGAAGTGAAAGAAAGGCTAAACAAACCTGCCTCACTGTATGTTCAGCTTGCGTTTATGTGTTACGAGAAAGACAAGTCTGTCAAGCATGTCACATCAAAGTTTCCATGATGATTTAAAGAAAATGAAAGTGGTAGACACTTTCATTAACAGTGTGCATGTCAGTCTGAGCCATGGGGTTCTCTGTGATCTTGCTCTGCTTTATTGACATGGTGCTCTGTATGAAAGGTAAGTCACATGAATGCATATATGCCTGTTGGAAGTGTGTTGTAGTTTAAAGAAAATTGTTTTATCTCAACTTTTGTAACCTGGGGTGCTGTAAGAATGTTCTAGGTGTTACATTGAAAAGATTTAGCTTGTGCATTTTTAAACCTAAAAAGAAAAAAAATGTTTGAAGTACTGAATCAATAACTGCCTTTTTTGTTCTTGTTTTTTAAAGGAAGATAAAATAGTTTGTGTGCTATGTGTAAGTTTAATAAATTTGTGTGGATGTGAGTTTTTTTAATGGCATTATGTGAAATAGCACAATATGTCTTTCATCCATTCAGGTGATCTCATACCTAGTTTTGTAAACTATAAAGGGAAAATAACTACATGAGAGTATCAGTATGAGTAGCTTCTTAAGTCTTTACATGCTCTACTCTTTGTCAACAGGCTCAAATGCACAGAAATTTAATGGTAAGGGCAGTACAGGACACATTCATACACTGGGATTAAATTGTGGTAGACAGTCTTTAATTTGTTGTTATTTATTGGCTACAGATTGTGGAATAGCTCCATTGAACACACGAATTGTGGGTGGCACAAATGCCTCACCAGGTAGCTGGCCCTGGCAGGTCAGTGTACATTTCAATGGCAAACCAATCTGTGGTGGAACTCTGATCCACAGCCAATGGGTGATGACAGCTGCCCACTGCATTGTTTCGTGAGTAGAGCCCTTGTGATTTGTTTATATTAGGTTTGATTGGGTTGTAAGTTATAATTATTTGGAATTCATAATTTACTGTTTCAAATTCTTGAAATAAGAGTAGTATGAATATCTGTAAATTGTAAGCAAACAATTTCTCTATAAACACTCTATAAGTGTTTCAACACTTATTCTTGCAAAAATTCAGTCTATCATAGAGACTGGATAGCTGTAGGCTGTCACTACACCTCTGCATGCTGTACTGTATGCAAACACATTTTTCTTCCTTTATTTTTTAACTCCTTATTGCAGTACTGACATTAACAGATGGACTCTGTACTTGGGAAGAGAAATCCAGATCACATCTGCTTCCAACCCAAATGCTCATGAAGTGAGTGTTGGTGTTCAGTCCATCACCATTCATCCAAATTACAACAACACACTTTACAATAATGACATCTGCCTGATGAAGCTGAATCAACCAGTGACCTTCACTGACTACATCCGCCCAGTCTGTCTGGCATCCAATACAAGTGTCTTACACAATGCCACCACCTGCTGGGCTACAGGCTGGGGAAGGATTGGAAAAGATGGTAAGTGTTCTAAACCTAGCAGTGTAGATCTTTGAAATATCTGTCTTTAACATTCTTAATGCACTTTGTCTAGGATGTTTTAGCTGAGTCACAGCACATGGAACCTGTTATAATGTAGTGTGCATTTATAAATTACCCAGATATAATATTTTAATTTCCCTACTTCTAAAGTACATTATATTTAGACTTGCGTAGCTTAGTGAAATCTCACAAAACCTCTCAGGAACATATCCAGTTTAGTTTGATCCTTTAATGGTTAGGATCCAAAAAAAGGAATAGAATGTCTGGTTGTCCTGAAAACAACAAACAGTTTTCAGTGTTTGTTTTTGTTAATGTATTGCTTCTTTACAGGCCCAACCCTTTCCAAATATTAAAGTAGTTTGTAATGGTGTAAAGTAAAAATAGACTATTTGCTAAATTAAAATAATGAGTAATAAATACACTCCTTTTTTATAATTAAAAGGCATTTAGATTTATATGTTAGATTTATATATTTAGATTTATATGTTCAAACTATATGTTGGTTTCCCAGATTAAACTGGCATTGTATGAAACACACAAATGGGTCACTGGTGACACTCCTACTGCTATAGGAAGAAAAACAGTTTATTTTATTTGTAATGTAACTATAGTATAATAATAGTAGCATTTGTTTTACTGTAATACAGACATAATACAGTATTCTAAAGGTAACGTTTTACTTTACATGTTTCTTAGTGATGCCAGTTGTGCCTTCCTTGCGTCTCCACTACTGCATATTTTAAAGTCCAACCCATCTTTGGCAAACATGCCTTCTACTCCAATCTCTTGTCTCTCTTTCTCTGTTGTTTATTCTATAAACAAAAATAAGGGTTTGTCGTTTGTGTCAGTTTGTGACAGTTCATTGTATTTGAAGTGTCATTCAAATACAAAAAACATTTATTTACAAATATTTATTGATTATATATATATATAGATTTTTGAACAACTGAAAAATCAAATATTTAAAAATTTGGTCACTACATTAATGTTTGCAATGAATTAACAACATTTTTGAGTAGTAATTGCCTGTAATTGGCCTGATTAGCCAAGCCCCCCCATAAAAACACAAAACAAACCCTACAATTTATAAAGGAACACATATTATACAGAAACTTCTTATTTAGTGGCACAGTATTACACAATTTGTAGATTACATTTAATAGATGCAGTCACACTTTGTGAAATCATTGTGCAATTAGTTTGTGACAGGCACTATTACTCGCTTGGCCTTTATTTTTTATGGCATTTATGTTTTTGACCAGCATGTGTCTCCATTTGTTTGTGTATTTAGTTCATTTGTGGGTGTGTGCATCCGTTGCATCTATTTCTGAATTACTGTGTGTGTTTCTGGACATGTGACATAATTATTTGGAAGATTATGATGTCGTTTATACTAAAAATGTGTCATCAGTGGAAATTCAAGCTATTTTGGGGCTAGGCACATTTGTCTTGTTTTATTTAGTCAGAGCATTCATGACAAATGTATGACACAAAATGACATAAGACAAAATCTTGTTTTAAGAGAACTCTGGCAAAATGTTCTACTGTTCAACTGTTAAAAGAAGACAAACAAACAATAAACAAAAAGTTCAAACAAAAAGTAACATTTTTTATTTATAAGTGTACAAGCGTGATGGTCGGTTGTCTGTTTTATTCTGTGTAGGCTGTTGACCTTTATTATGTTGGTAGACAAAGGCATCTTGTAAATGAAAAGACATTACACCCCAATGTGGACATGCAAGCAGCTCACAAATGACTTACTACTTGTGTGTTTATTAGTATGTGTGCAGGCGGAATGAGTCTTGCTCTTGTGGTTTTATGCTTCCTGATGTGGCAAAACACAGCTAGTCACACAAAGGCCCACACATCTATGCATAAAAGTTGATTTCACTCTACTTATATGGTCATCTCATACACTATAAAAAAACTTTGCTGCCTTAAATTTTTAAGTTTAATCAATTTGGTTGCAAATGTCATTTCAACTTACTCTTTGTAATCTTGACTGGTGTGGAATTGAGGTAACTTAGTTGGAAAATTGCTTAACCTATTTTTTAGGTTATACCAGTCAGGATTTAAAATATTAAGTTGAAATTACTTGTATAGACAAGTTTATTAAACTTTAAACTTAAAAATTGAAGGCGTTTTATTTCACAGTGTAGTTTTACATCGGGCAAATTATATTTTTTTCACTAACCTGTTTGCAATATTTGTGAGGGCATTTAAAAAATACACTTAAAATTATAGCCATGTCTATACACACAGTGTCTTTCTATGTGACAGAAGTTCTACCAGCTCCCAAAAATCTTCAGGAGGTGGAAGTCCCAATCGTGGGCCGCAAACAATGTACCTGCCAGTACAAGCCAACGAATGGTGATATAATCACATCACAGATGATCTGTGCAGGGAGAGAAGGTAAAGGGGTCTGTCAAGTAAGTGCAATAGAAAGAGAGAGTTCCAAAGAACATAAATAGCCAGATGTTCATTTACTTTAGTATAGACACCCTTAGTCAGGACATCCTGTGGTGACTCAAAACAAGAATGTACAAACTGTCATTGTGTAAGCTATAAGAACAAATGTCAAAACACACCTGTGATATCCCACATTTGAAAACCTAAAACAACCCCCGAACCAACCCCCGCATTTCTGATACAGTAATGCATTTTGCAGAATTTTGTTTATTTATTTTATTCAAAGCCTTTTGAGGGAACTCGACGCTGCGTCAGCTTGACGCTATGGGAAAAAGCACTTCAGGCGCGCCCGAGTCTGAACACGTGTAAAATCAATATTTATAGGCAAGTTCAAGGTCAAGTGACAGCATTGCGCGCCACGAAGCCTTTATAAAGCACCTGCAAAATACGTCATCAGCTTTTTTGTCTTCAGAAAGCTCTTAGTCTGCCTGTAGCCAGGCAAAGTGAGGGGAAAAAAGAGAGAGATTAGGAAGGAGTTAGAGAACATGTCTGCTAAAAACAAATATATCACGGCGGGTGACACGCATGATATGTGTGTTTTCAGATATTGTGTTAGCTCATATGAGGTGCCTAGGGCTGAGACTCAATCCCAAGAAGAGTATGCTTTCTCCAGTTCAGAGAACTACTTTTCTGGGGGTAATTTGGGATTCCACTACGATGAGGGCACAATTGTCTCCTGCACGTGTGGAGTCCATCCTTGCCGCTGGGGGCAGTGTTCGGCTAGGCCGCCAGTCCTCCAAATTCAGAGGCTGTTAGGTCTCATGGCTGCAGCAGCCAATGTGATTCCTTTGGGTTTGATGCACATGAGACCATTTCAGTTCTGGCTAAAAACAAACGGGTTTCATCCCAAAATCCACCCTCTAATAGTGGTAAGGGTTACACACCGAGGGGTTCGTATGTGGCCCATATGTGGCTCAGACCCCGGTTTCTTACCTTGGGTCCCACTCTAGGAGCGTTATGCCATCACAGGATTCTTACAACGCATGCCTCTCTAACAGGCTGGGGTGTGGTTCTCGATGTTGTGGTGTGAGCGACATCATGTTGACCTGGTTCACTGCCCTGTTGGTTCAGTGCTGGAGTTCCTTCAAGAGCACCTCTCTGCAGGGTTGGCTCCCGCCATCCTAAAGGTTTGCGTGGCCGCCGTGTCTGCTAGCCACGAACCTCTTCTGAGCTGGAGGATGAGCTCATGCTGGCAGTATCAGATGATGATCTGACTGCCAGCAACCAGATGGGTGCAGAGGCAGACCGGCTTCCTCTTTCTGCTGCATTTGAGGAGCTGGTTGAGGTTGTGTCTCGTGTTGTCAAGAAACTGAGCCTTGATTGGCCAGATGAAAGATTACATTAAAACATCTAAGCTGGATAATAAGTTTCTGTCATCCAGCAGGGAACAGCCTCTCTGTCGTAACCTTCCATTCTTCCCAGATCTTCACACTGAGGTGACAAAGTCATGGAAGAATCCATACTCAGCTTGTGTATTTATACGATACATGGTTCAGGAGCTCCGCAGAGCCACATATCTTGCCCTTCGTGCCACAAAGCAGACGGCCCGTTCTAACTGGCCGTTCTATGGCTGCCATTGTGGCTACGGAGAGGCATTTGTGGCTCAACCTATCGGGCATTTGCGACAGGGATAAAGGCTTCCTTCTGGATGCCCCGGTTGCTTCTCAGGGTCTGTTTGGCAACGCAGTGAACTCCTAAGAGGCTAAAAAGCAATTGGAGGTGTTCAAGGAGCTCCTCCCCCGCCGTGGTCAGGTCACTGCAATGTCCTCTGTTTCAGGAGACTGGACAGATAGACAGGATGGTTCCTCTCTCGGACTTCCTGGCAACGTGGAAGCTTCTGCCCAGTTTGTCCCATGGTTGTTAAGAACAATAGAGAGAGGGTACAGAATTCAATTTGCTTCCCGTCCTCGTCGTTTCGACGGCATCTTACAGACTGTGGTGGTTGGAGAGCAGCATTTAGTGTTGGCCCGGAAACTAGAAACTCTCTTAGCGAAAGGGGCCATACAACGTGTTCCCCCGCACTTGAGAGATCTAGGCTTTTACAGCCGATACTTTATAGTTCCCAAAAAGGACGGGGGTTGCGTCCCATTCTGGATTTGCGCCACATAAATCGGTCTCTGAGGAGATACAGGTTCAAGATGCAGATGCTCAAACAAATTGTGTGTCAAATCCAGCCCGAGGACTGGTTTGTCACGATAGATCTAAAGGACGCATATTTTCCCATCAAGATTTTGCCGGAACACAGGAAGTTTCTCAGGTTCGCTTTCAGGGGCGATGCCTACCAGCATCGAGTACTTCCTTTCGGCCTAGCTCTATCGCCCCGCACCTTCACAAAGTGCGTGGATGCAGCCCTGGCTCCATTGAGACTCCAGGGCATCCACATTCTGAACTACATAGATGACTGGCTGGTCATGGCCAGCTCTCAAGAGTTAGCTACACAGCGAGATATTGTGTTAGCTCATATGAGGTGCCTAGGGCTGAGACTCAATCCCAAGAAGAGTATGCTTTCTCCAGTTCAGAGAACTACTTTTCTGGGGGTAATTTGGGATTCCACTACGATGAGGGCACAATTGTCTCCTGCACGTGTGGAGTCCATCCTTGCCGCTGGGGGCAGTGTTCGGCTAGGCCGCCAGTCCTCCAAATTCAGAGGCTGTTAGGTCTCATGGCTGCAGCAGCCAATGTGATTCCTTTGGGTTTGATGCACATGAGACCATTTCAGTTCTGGCTAAAAACAAACGGGTTTCATCCCAAAATCCACCCTCTAAGGGTGGTAAGGGTTACACACCGAGGGGTTCGTATGTGGCCCATATGTGGCTCAGACCCCGGTTTCTTACCTTGGGTCCCACTCTAGGAGCGTTATGCCATCACAGGATTCTTACAACGCATGCCTCTCTAACAGGCTGGGGTGTGGTTCTCGATGTTGTGGTGTGAGTGACATCATGTTGACCTGGTTCACTGCCCTGTTGGTTCAGTGCTGGAGTTCCTTCAAGAGCACCTCTCTGCAGGGTTGGCTCCCGCCATCCTAAAGGTTTGCGTGGCCGCCGTGTCTGCTAGCCACGAACCTGTCGATGAAGCCTCTATTGGGAGACACCCTTTGGTGTCTCGCTTTTTCAAGGTGCCAGACGGTTGAGGCCTTTCTGTCACACGCGGGTCCCTTATTGGAACCTTATCGTTGTTCTAAGGGGTTTATCTTTGGCTCCATTTGAACCCCTAGAGTGAGCTTTGGATAAGAAGCCTTCTGTCCTCCGCTGTTTGATTCGCTGGAGCAGGAGAGGCTTCATTTGTTGTGTCCAGTCAGAGTCTCAGGCCAGTGGCGTAAAACCTCTCAGCTCTTAGTCTGCTTTGGTGGCTGCAACCGAGGTAATGCGATCACAAAACAGCGCTTTTCTCACTGGATCACAGATGCTGTTACCCTGGCCTATGAGGCCTGTGGCCTTGTGTCACCTTTGGGCATTAGAGCCCATTCTGCCAGGGGTGTAGCATCATCTAAGGCTCTGTCTAGGGGAGCATCCTTAAGTGATGTTTGTGCTGCGGCAGGCTGGTCCTCTCTGCACACATTTATTAAATTTTATAGTTTAGACTTGAAGTTTAGACCCTGTTCCCTGAGATGGGGAACAAGACTGCATCGCTTCGCCACATCTCTGTCTCGCCTGTACGACCTTCCTTCAGACCTAAGCTGATGACGTATTTTGCAGGCGCTTTTTAAAAGCTTTGTGGTGCGCAATGCTACGTCACTTGACCTTGAACTTGCCTATAAATAGGCCTGGTTTTACACATGTTCAGACTCAGGCGCGCCTGAAACGCTTTTCCCCATAGCATCAAGCTGACGTAGCACCTCGTTCCCCATCTCAGGGAACACGGTTACATACGTAACCTGAGATGTTTCCCAATCCCTGGGAATCCCATGATATTAGTGTTACTACTGCCATGCGCTCACATTTGAGCTAAAGAAACCCATCTTGCATACACACTTTCATCTGAATCCTGTTTCTCTGTCTACTGTCTTCCTTCTTCTGTAGGGAGATTCTGGTGGTCCATTGCAGTGCAAACAGGGTTCTTTGTGGGTACAAGCAGGGATTATGAGTTTTGGGGTCCCCTGTGCCACACAAGGTTTCCCAGAAGTCTATTCACGTGTCTCTGAGTTTCACACTTGGGTCATGGAGAATGTGAAGGGCGCTGAGATTGGTTTTGTGACTATTATGTTCAGCGGCACAGATACAGACAGCAACTTTAAATGCATCACAGCTGTCACAAATGCTGCCACACTCAAGTTCACACGCTCTAATTTTTTTATTTTTTTTACCACACTCTTGCACTTCCTTCTCATACTCACGGTCACACTAAACTGACTCACACACATGCAAAGCTAACGGAAAAACAGGAACAATGAGAATAACAGAGTAAATGCACTGTTAATTTCTGAAACAGGTCTAAGACATCGGACCAAGCACAGCAGGACACATCAACCAAAGAAACCAGCCTGAACATGATAACAACCAAAACTGAGAAAAAAGACATGAAACTTTAGACAGAAAACAAAACCTAAAACACATGTGTCAAGGCTCATGTGATCAATTAGGAACTTAACACACCCTCAGTGTCCAAGTAGAATCTAACCTTCCTATAAAACGGTACCTCTGTTGCCACCAAAACGAATTTCTTAATGCATGCTCCAGGTCATATAATAAACAATGTATCCATTTTTATATAACTCTTTTTGTCCTTATAATCTTAGAATATTTGAATATATATTGAATATTTGAGTTTTCTGTTACAAAGTGGCCCTTTAGCTGATATATATGAAAAAAGTATAGTTTTAACTTTTTCTGAAGGGCACTGCAGTTTAGAATGATCAGTAACATGGCATTTACAGCTTAAGTGATTGGCTCAAAAAAATCCAGAACAGAGTGCCAGTAAAGCAGAGATGGCAGCATGCAGGACATGGATCCATTCATCTTCCAAAACCTGCTTGCCCTCTAGGGTTGTGGGAGCATAACGCTGCAGGGCTCATGCATCCAGGACAATAAAAAACAAAACACTGAATTTTGTACTATAATATAAAAAAAATATGGTAATTGTTGAATTTTAAAAGTTATGATATAAAAACATTTGCATGCCACAAAAAATAATTATGATCTGGTTGTACTATGTATGTCTTTTATTTGCTGTTATATTTAGCTGTTATTTTATCATGACCTAGGCTATTGTCATAATAATTGCATTGTAATGGTTTCATCACAAGATGCAAATCACTTAACTGCAAATCACAACTGATATTGATTAAACTGGAATGATAGAAAATGCCCTTTTCTTTTCTGCAAACTTCATGGAGTCTTGAGGTGGTGAGCGATGACTGGTACGTAAATTTATCTTTACTTCCTGTGATGCATTGATGTACACTTGTTCCTAATCCCATCTGCAGGATCCTTTGAACCAAACACAACATTTATACATTTTGCAGACACTTTAATCATACATTCAAGATACACATTAAATCAGTATATGTTCCCTGGGAACTGAACCCATGACCTCTTGCACTGCTAATGCAATGTTCTACCAGTTGAGCTATAGAACAGATAGATGTAATCTTAAATCTCAGAAGATGGCTGTACCTTGTGAGTCCACTTCGCAGGACACTATTGGGCGACAGGAACGTATTGTGAGTTTCTGTTTAGGTTGTAAATATTTTGGATTCACAGAGATCATTAAAAAAGTGCTTCAAGTCAATCAAAGATTATGTCTCTTGCCAGATGAAGACAATATAGTATTGCATGAAAAAGAAAACAATGAAACCAAATAGGTTTGAGTATCCTTCTTTATCCCCCGTGACCTCAAGAGAGCCTTTTCATTACATTTTGCATAAGAAAACAGACAGATTGGAGAAAAAAAGGGTGACAACCAGTGAAACTATGGTCAGTGTGGAGATCTAAGTAGGTTAGTCCAAGTAGTTTTGTATATTTAATAAGCATGATTGGCCACAAATAGAGACTCTCCCTCCGCTGCTCCTGAATCTCCTGAAGAGACATATTTACCAACAGATGCTGCACTGTTGTTCTGTAAAAGAAATCAAAATATAAAATCAGTTGTTGAAGGTGAGTTGTTGTCTTTACCAATTAGGCAACAGATGGGGCCCTGTGCAGTTGCACAGAAATAGAAACCAACAACTGACACACAGACAAAAAGGCTTGCTGCTATAATAAAAGGGCTTGTTGCTACGTGGTTAAGACATAGTGTTAACAGATCTATTATAGACAGCTGTGAGCTGTGACAGCCACAATTTCCCTGAAACATTAAACTGAACAGTGCACTAAAGTTATGTTTAAATTCTGCAGCAGGGTGATGGAACTTACTTACTGAGAAGCATAATAAAAATACACTAGGAGGAAAGACACAGTGGTCTTGTGCCATTGACCCAATGGGTGGGAATAAAGGTGTCCTTCAGGGGGCTTTGCAAGCTTATGTTGTCCCATGATCATGTGTTATACAGACATGGTCATAGATGAGATTTTTGGCAACCTTTAGTCTAATAATACTTTGAATCTTGTTGTTTACATACCACGGCCCTCTTGACAAATTCCTCCTGGCAGGCTTTGCCATTCTCCTTCTTGCCCCCCCAGGCTTTCAGTGCAGAGGCCTGCAGGGCACGACCATAAGAGAAGGTGAGAGCCCAGGGCTTGTGTAGGGGACACTGGTTAATGGCATTCAGGTTGACTGTGGCCTCCTCCTCACTCTGACCACCAGACAGGAAAGTAATGCCTTTTGGAGAGAAGATGGTAAAGGATGAAGTTTTGTATATTTTATGCTAGCTTTATACTAAAAGTATAACTTTAAATATAGACTATAGAAACATTGATCACATAATGCTAATGGAGTATTTTCTGAGGTGTCAGAGTAAGTGGATTCTAGTTACCAGGCACGGCAGGGGGAACAGTGCGGCGCAAAGCAGTGACAGTTGCCATTGCAATTTCTTGAGGGGAGTACTTATGGGAGCAAGAGTGACCTGCAGTCACCATGTTGGGTTTCAGCAGAGTTCCCTCCAGGTAGACATGGTGGTCTGACAGAGCCTTGTACACAGCTGCCAAAACTTTCTCAGTCACATATTGGCATCTCTTCAGGTCATGGTCACCATCAGGCAGGATCTCAGGTTCCACAATAGGCACTATACCATGCTGTCAGAGAACACAGCCAAAAACTGATGTCTCATTTAGGTGAAACTTGAATTAAGACTGCATGTAAATGCTCAATATCTCACCATCTGGCAGATGCTGGCATAGCGGGCGAGCACATTGGCATTCTCAAAAATTGCAAGCTGGGACGGGGTGGTAGGGGTAATCTTCAACACACAGCGCCACTTAGCAAAGTCAGCTCCATCTTTTTTATACTGAGCACATCGCTCGTATAGCCCATCAAGACCTGACAGAGAAAGAGAGACATTGGTAATGTGGAATGTGCGATGTACAAAAAGTGTAGAATACATTAATTAAATTATAAAGTGAGTGAGAGAAAGGTCATCCCTACCAAAGACCAGCACATACCTTGCGTAGTTGTCTCTCCATTGGTCCCCGCCAGTGGTACCACACCCTTGTCTACCTTGATTCCAACCACCATATCTCTCTCCTTAATCAGCTGAGAGAAAAGCTTGCCATCATCAGTCTTCTGATAAAGGGTTTCATGGAAAAGAATGACTCCACCAACGCAAGGCTTGATGCGGTCATCAGCAGTGAAAAGTAACTGGCGGTACAATCTTCTGTTCTCCTCTGTGTTTTCAGCATTGATGCTTTGGAAGCGCTTTGCCACACTGCCTAGAGTGACCAGAGGAATTGGAGCACACATGGAATTTAACAAAGGGAACAAGTTTTTCTTGTTTATAAGCCTTAGGAACCCCTTCTATTTTCTATTAGTTTAGCCAAAATTAAAATTTTATCATTATTTACCCTTATGTTGTTTTAAACCTTTATGCTGTAATATTTTGATGCAGCACAGATTTATTTTAATAATCTTCACACAACCCCATTCCAAATAATGACCGTTAATATGGACTACATCCTTTTAAGTTCTACAAAAGACAAAAAGCTTTATGAAAGCAGACCATAAGACTTTAAGATAAGGGGTGGGGCACAATTTGTATGTGTTTTATATTAGGAGATTGACTACCATTCACAAAACTGTGAGAAGGTGAAACATACTGCAAGTGAAATAGTTTTGCCACTGAATGCTAGTTTATAATCTGAATGCTGATGCAAATAACATTGAAGAGCTTTGCCAGTCTGTTTCTTACACAAATCAGTCATGTGTATAAAAATTACCTTTATGTAACATCCAAGTTTTACATAATTTTTTCACCCTTTATAGAGCTTGACAGACATGGTCACTGTTCACTTGTAGTGAAAATAACTACATAAAGATTCTTCAGAATTTTGCCCATTATGTTCAATGGCAATATAGTGGCATTTGGAATGACATGGTATGAGAAAATATAGACAGAATTGACAGAACTGTTCCATTTACTTTGGAAGCTATTTGAAAATGAGTGTGTCAGTAGTAGTCCTGTTTATGTCCTGTATAAGTGTTTATACCTGTGGACTCATCAGCTGCAAGAATTCCCTTGCCAGGAGCAACAATTTTCTGAGCAATATCACTTAGCTCTTTCTTCTGCTCTGGGCTCAGAAATGGATATGCATGAGGCATTGTCACTAAAAGCAGGAAAGAAATCAGATACAAAGTGGACAGCCATCAAATAAAATCATGGTAAAGTTTTGGTAGCACATGGTAGTTTAAAGTATACTTCAAGGTGCTTTACAGTCCAAAAAACACAGAACACAAATTATACTCAGTAAGTTACATCCCAGTTGTACAACCATGGCGCCAAAAAAAGCATGGTGGTACTTTAGGTGCTCTTGGGTTTGATGTTCAGTCTTCACATATAGAAGATATGATCTACCTTACAGTAGATTACAGTTGAACGAAGATTAAAGTATATTGATATTCCATAACTACACAATTTTCACATGTATTTTTCACAAGTACTATACTATATCTAAGTATAGTCAATTTGTAGGTGTTTACTTTTTTAACAGAATAGTCTAATAAATGCTTTATTTCCACACGAGTCAAGAGAGAAAGTCAAGATTTATTTGTCACATACAAGTTATATAGAATACAACAAGTAGTGAAATGTGTATCTGAATGCTCAGTTAGACTGTACAGATAAATACTAAAAAGTAAAAACACAAGAAATTTAAAAGTACTTAAAATACAAAAATATATAAAATACAAAAATACAGTTGGAGGTAGGGGAATAAGGGGGTAGGGAACCTAGCAGCCAGTAATCAACAGAATAAATCGTACGCGGACTCGTACGTGGAAGCCACAAATGGGCTTCTTTGAGATAATACTCTTGCATATGTTTCCATACTATCTTATAAACTTGCATAATCAGTAGTTGCAATCAGTAGTGCAAATCATAAGTTTATAGTGATGTTTATAGTATAGTTACATTATGGTAACTATAGTAAGACAGCTTTGGAGTGGAATATCTTAGAGTAAATATCAGTTCCTTTTCAAAGAAACTCAACACTGCATCATGGAATGCTATAGGAATGGTGTGAGAATGCTTCCAGCATTATATCTGAGGCATGTGTAAAATCATGTATATAGGTGTGTACCAGAGACTGCCTAACTTGGCCTAACTTGGAATTCAAGTGTAAGGAGAATTTGAAAACTTGTCTGTTCGGCAACAAGGTTAATATTGTTGTCGACAGGTTTCAGGAAGCCATAAAGCAGCTGGAGGCACTTAATAAGGGGTGCCTTGTTGAGAGCACTTGTTGGGTCTGGGGGCCTGTGATTTCTTATTCCCAGCCACAGCATAGACCTAATGTTGCTGCCTGTTCAACACTGAGGTGCTGTTCTTGCTCATATAATCAATATTGCTTTCACTCACACCTCAGTCAAGCACTGTTACAAAAGGGAAACAATGTCTCTGTGCATCACAGTGAGCACTCTGCAACCCTGTGCCTCCTGGGTTCCCTTATAGGGTAAAGGTAGCAACATGAGGTGGCCTTCCTCGAACTGTCGAGACTGTCGAGATTTCTGCTAGGTATCTGATGTAGTAGCCCTTGGGAAGTGTGCCAGCCTCAATAGAATAACAAAAGGTTGATGACATGATTTACAGGCACCCTCATACTCACCTGTGTTGCACCTGTGGCCCATCATGTACTGTCGTGGGCCAACAGCATTGCTGTGATTAAACACATGCTTCAGACACCAGTCACACTGATGACATTCCCCATAGCATCTTTTCAGATGCACTGTCTCATTTCCTATTCTCAGGTAACCAGGGTTACTGTGACAGAGATGTTTTTGATGTTTCTCTGTATCTGGGTTATTAAACACGTTCGCTGCCTTCAGATCTGGCCCCTTGACCTAGTGTTTTTCACTGCACACTACAACTAATAAAAGTACATTAAAGTTCACTTGTACCTAAAAGTACCTTTAAGTTCAGTTGTAGTATTGTTTCAGTTCAAAAGAAAAACTTACATGTAAACTAGTTTACAGTTACAATTAAAGTACATTTAATAGTATATTTTATACTATTTTGTATATTAGCCAAAATAGTATGCTGATTTAGTCCCAAGAGGTATTGAAATACTGCACAGCTCTAAATATACTACTAATGCAATATTACTACTACTACTACTACTAATACTTTACTTACTACATAAAGTATACTTGATAATTTTCCTAAACTTAAGCTTACTTTAATAAAATGAACCATACTTTTTTGTACGGACACTGCACAAAACTATTTAAAAACAATATAAACATGCACAGATGTAATAACACATACAATAAGCCTAACTACACACTGACAGCAAAGTCCCTTCAAGGAAAAGTACGTACTTGGCAGCCATCTTTGCAATGCCTCCAGGCAGCTATTTCAGTCAAACAGGACCAAATCCTATCTACTTGATTGGGGTGATGCACATGTGCAAAGACTGTCAAGTACTTTGCAACACTCTGAGAAGAGTCCCTTCCCCAACAAATCATTAGTGTTTAGTGATTGTTGATTGGCTAATTCTACCTTAAGGTGGGACTTCATTCCCTTGAACGGACATATTGCACTGACATATTCATTCACTAGAATGGACAGAAGTACATTGTACTTTTCCCCATTCATATTAATAAAACAGCAGCTTGTTAATACAATAATCTTTGCTGACGTTGACCAAAATTCTGCTTTATAAAAAATGATCTCCTACAGTCAGTTAAAGTTATTACATTTTTAGATATATTACAGATGTAACACTACAAGTCTCCAAAGAGTGTATTTCATAAAAATATTGGTAATAGTTCATAGAATAGTATATATAGAACAGTGGATGTGTGGATGTTTATTCTTTAGGAAGGACTTTTAAAAGTGTTAAATGGATTTTAAACAAGATTGTATCCTGTCTACACTGCCTGATAGCAGTGTAGTTACTAGTGAAGGTCATGTGGCCTGTAAAGGCTTTGCTAATTCTGTTCTTTTAGCATTGTGTCCTTTAGCTAGAAATTTAACCATATAAACCACATGCGATACTATGACATGCCAATGATTAAAAGGCATGTACTACATAACTAATTGTGATTTAAAAGTGAGGCTGTAATGAAGAAGTCTTTTTTTTTCTAAACACAGATAGTTTTTTTTAGAAAGTTTTCTGTCAACCATGAGGCCCTCTTGCAAAATATGTCTACTATCGTCAGACTGCCTTGAAGCTAAGATCTTTTTTCAGAGAACTTCTGCTTTTCTGTTTTGGTGTATAAATAACTATTGTAATAATGTACATGCCATTTCATGTTCCTTATTTTTTAGATATGTTTTCTTATATATTTCTTTATTTTGTGTCCTCATAATGTTTTTACTAGCTCTCATTTGATTAAAGTAGAATGCCTATGCAATTTGTTGGTGAAGTATTCTTATTGTTGACCTTTATATTAAAAATGTGGGCAAACTCTTTTCCTGCCCACCCCCTTCCACTCTCAATCTATGTCTGATTTTTTACACTGTGCAGTTCAGACTATCCCTAAACTATGAATTGTATTAAAAACTGTTAATATTGCTCCACTTTGGTGCAATAGAGCTTTTATTTCTACACAGTTCTTGCATCAACCTCCTCTTCCTAAATGCAAAAATGATTCACAACAACCCTTCAGATTGACCAGAGAGCAACATACGTTCATTATGTGAAAGAGTTTTGTAGGCTAATGCTACATTGTCTTTAAATGTGGTAGTTAAACATCTATTGTAAAACAGCAAAAGAAATAAATGAATAAAATAAAATGACATTTATCTTGATCACCTTTTGCAGAAAACGTTATTTTCGAGATAAAATTTATAATTGTAACTTCCTTTTTCTTAAAGGATACATGGTTTGCATTTAAAAGTCCGCCACAAAGCTTCCATATTTAGTGCTACTGCCAAAGGACTTCCATTTTTAGGGTTACTGCTTTTTTCCCTTAATCACATTGCATCAATTCAACTATCGTATCAATGTTCTATAGTGATAATCATTGTGGACTATAATACCATCACATTATATGATCACATGTTGATTTATTTGTGGTGGATCTGGATCTGTAATGCGTAACTACTTACTACTAGGAAACATTTTTAAAGTAAAAATAGCATCCAATGCATTTCTTATGTTCAACAATTACAAACAAATGGCCCTTGTTTTAAAATGTTTTCTTACCTCTCTTGTTGAAAAAAAAAAGAATTGAGATGGAACTCTTGAACTAAGAGAAACAGAAAAGAGACTGTGACAACTGCCTGAACTGGTACTGTATTTATCCAGCATTATGACCCCTCACATTCAGCTGTCCTGCTAAAATTAGCCTTATCCTGACACTGGAGAAGAGTGGCAACATTCCCATGCATGAATATGTAACAGACAGACATACAGACAGCAAATAGAGAACAATTATGACCTATAAAGGGAGAAACACCTGATAGCTTGTGTAGGAAAAATGTTATTGAAGAGAAATATATGAAAAGATGTTCACTAAGAGAGAAAAGTGCTTAATAAGATGTTCATGACTAGCAGAGCCTCCATTATCAACCAGAAACATGTCATGGACCCTATGAGAAGGGGGGCCCACTAAACATATCTTTACCTTGCTGGGTGTATGGGGGCTGGGACCCATTCTTATAATTTTTGTTTTGGGCCCCATACATTCTAGTGACAGCCCTAAGAAACAGTGAATAAAAAATACTTTGAGTGACAGAAATTTCAATCTGAATTTGTGAAAAAAGGGCAGGCAGCAAACAATCCAAAACAGTAACGGGTAATCCAGGTGGAGCAGGGACCTCCTCTGTAACAAGTATTCAATGTTGTAACAGAATTAAACTATGTGAGCTTTTATTATAAGCCCTTAACATTAAGAACATATGTCTACATTGTTAGTTAATCCATTCTTACTTGATGTGTTGCATTGGATGCATTTAATGCTTTTTTATTTTACTTTAGCAAAATAGTTTTATGAATGATGTACATAAAAATAGAATCTGCATGCGTTTTATAAACAAGGCTCTATAAGACTGACAACCTATACAGCATATACATTTTTTCTAACTCATAATTACCAAGCTATAGGTCATATGAGCATAAATACGTCAGAGCAGGAGAAATAAGTTTTAAACCTTCATAAACAAACATTTACACAGGTCTGTTAAACCTTTTTTTAAAAATCTCTAAACACAAATTCAGCATTCACATTATGTGCTTATGTACAAAGCTCTGTAAACAAAGCTAGCAAAACAGATTTACTTATCTGCTTTTTCAACACTAGTTGGAACCCTTAGGAGGTAAAAAAACAGGTTCGTTTTTTTTTGGTTTGTGACCCAAACAATGTAAAAAGCACCTAATCTAGAAAAAAGTACAAAAGAGAATGAATAGGAGGCAAATCTTATTTTGTACCATGCAAATTTTCTTTAAAGGTTACACAAGAGTCATTCTAGCATAAAGATGGCTGTGGGAGTGTGTCTGAAAGTGTGAAGATTAAATTATTGTGTGATATATTGTGCGAGCGTGTCAGAGAGAAATGCGAAAGATGTGTAGACTAGAGGAACAGAAAGAGAAAGACAGAAAAGAGGCATAAAAAGACCAAATGAGTGTGAAAACATTTGTACTTAGCTGCAAGCATAACAGTTGCAACACCTTACCTGATATTTACATGTACATTATGACTCAGTAACTGGTGAAACTTTTCATCCACTCCCACTTTTAAACTTTCACTATAAAATGACACTGCAGTCAATCACACATAAATCATAGTATAATCACACATAAATTCATTAATACATATTTCAGTTGCTATCTTTGTTACATTTTTATTTTCATTAAGAAATAATGTGATAATTGTCTCGGTTACGATTGTAACTCCTGTTACCTGATGGAGGGAATGAGATGTTGTGTCAATGACAACACTAGGGGTTCATGCTTGGGAGCCCGATCACCTGCTTTTGTTGAAAGAACAATAAAAAATTGGTGAATGGAATTTGCATACCAGTCTCCACCTCAGATCTGGGTATAGAAGGAAGAGCTTCCATCTATTTATTCAAGCTTGTGCTGAGGAGCCAACAGAAGGAACCTGCTGGTCAGTGGATGGTCCGGTGTGGCATAAGGGACACAACATCTCGTTCCCTCGATCACGGAACAGGGTTTACAGTCTTAACCGAGACATTCCTTTTCTGTCAGTCACTTGACATCACAACCTATGTCCAATGTGTCAGATAAGGCATTCCCACTCCCCTCAATTAGGGGACAGTAGAGCACTCACTTGGGGTGATTCAGTCAGTGGCCTTTTCCAATGTTCCCATAAACATAACCGATGGACACATAAATAGAAGGGAACTGGGAAGCATTCTTCTCTCTACTGAGTGAAGAACAAATAGAGACCATACCCTACCTGAAGGGGGAGGTGACATGTGAAGAAACACGGGGGCATGGGCTTCCCTGGGGGGAAGCACACATATGCAAAAACTCTTGTGAAGCACCCATCTATTCAATGAGCAATTGAGCACAAGAGCATAGGCACAGAAAATCTCTACTGAGGGGATAAAAGGATTCACTGACAGGGAAACCAAAAAATTTGGGGAATACTCATATGGGATTACCAAATGGAAATCCAATGTATGGGCATCGATGTAAAACCCCTGCTCTATCTCAGCCTGCAGAACAAGCTCTATAGCCCCTAAATCTGAGTAGATGCCTGGTGAACTTGAAGAAGATTTTATTAAACAAAATATAAAGGAATCATGTACAAATTATTTTACCATTATAGTTCTACTCTACATTTAACTGTACAAGCACATCTATTGTTACTGTTAGGGGCCCAAGGAAGGAAGATAGTAACTCCGGGAACCTCTCATTAACTCATTTTGACATGTGTGTGTGAGAAGACTCCTATAAAGACCCTTCCCCAACCAGGCACAAACGGTTGTTCTGCAGACCAATTTGGCTTTATGTCTCTGATAATAAAGTCTATCTTTTGGCATCAAAAGTCTTTGAGTGATCTTTCTAAGATGTGGCAGAAACCACAACACATTGGCGACCACGAAGGGACTGGAAAGGTGCAGAGGAGTGGAGGACCACGGTGGGCTGGCTGGACGGCAACACAAACAGGTGGCCACCTAAGGTAAGCAGTTTTTGCTTATTTTATTAGTTTGTGTTGTTCTCCAGAGGTTGCCGTGGTGGTAAGGACACTCTTAAAAGCACCTCCAAATTTCAGAATGTAAAAAGTAAAAACGTTTTACAAAGAAAAAAAGGGTTTTGATTCCAAAAGCACTAAATGCATGCATTGATATGTGTTTTCTGTTGAGTTGGTCTTGAGGAGAACAGTGAAGACAGATTTTAATTTTTCTATAAGTTAGAGTTTAGATTGAAAATAGTAGATTGTTAAAAAGAAGCGCTGGTAAGTCCTATAGGTCAAGTCCTACAAGAGGTAAGCATCAAATCCTGCAAGGGTTGCCTTTCATTGTGTTGAGGAAGTGTATCAATGAGTTATGAGATATATGATATATGAGTTATGAGTAAAAGCTGGGAATGGTCTGTGTGAGTATGACTGAAGTGTGACTGTGAATAACAAGCTCTGCATCTCATGAGCAGTGACTGCGTACCCTTCTGTGTTTCACAGAAGGAGTGCAATTGTTATCTCACTTGAGAAGAGTGTATGTGCCCTGTAAATAAAGGGACACGAATATATGTGTACATGAACCCCATTCTAATAAAGGGACTCACTAATAAATGAATGCTGAGTATTACTTAAAATTCTTATCGTATTGGTTATTGTGACTGAAGTCTATTATAATTAAGTGTATATCTATTTATAAAAATTAAATACTCTATCTAAATGATTGGTTTAAAAAATGATGTGTAAAACTTAGAATTGAGGAAAGAGTGGCTGATATTGCTGTTTGGTATTACTTGGACATAAGAAGTAAGCACTCTGAGAATCTGTGGTGAACTGATTACTTAAACTTTTGTAAAAGTTCTGGAGTGGAAACCAAAGTTCAAGGTTCAAAGTTAATTCCACTTTGAAATTCAAAGTTAGAGTTTGCTGTATTGAAAAACTATGGCAACAACTCCTGTAGAATTTTTGGGATTAAAGTATCCTTTGTGTAAAGAACTTATAGATAAGCTCTATAAAAAATGGCAGAAGAGAACAAAAAACATGATGACAAAAGGCAAAAAGAGGGAACATTTGATGTAGCGTTGGGTGAGGAGATGGAAACATTGGTAAAAAAATTACAAAACTAAAGATTTGGGTCAGAAGCGGAAATAAAGAGAAAAAAGAAAAATAGAACAAGAAGTGTTAACTACTTAAATAAGAAGAGGAGAACTTAATGAAAAACAAAACAGGCTGGAAAAATTCTGGAGGAGGCAGACAGAGAGATAAAGAAAAAGGGGGATGAGTTTGCAGACCCTCTCCTTATGTGACCTCTGAAGGTCAAGTTCCATTCTGCAAAGGAAGGGTAGTTTCCAGAGAGATGCAGATGGAAGGGAATGTGGAGATAAGAGACGAAAAACAAAGGAGGCCTGATGCCAGACTAAAAAGCAGGCAGGATAGGAGTGAAAAGGAAGGCCTGTATTTAGACTGTTATAAACAAGTACAGACAGCTGAGAAGTAAAAATAAAAACACAGTATGAACAAAACATGCCAAGTGAAAAGAAACCAACTGAACAGAAAGGAAGGGTAGAAAAGGAAACTGAAGTAGAAGCAAGGTTGTTAGAGGAAGTTGAACAGAAGGATTGAGGAGACAGAAAAGTTTGTGGATGAAACAGACAAATATTGAGAAGAAGTAGGTTTCTAGAAAGCAGAGTGAAAGAAGATGAAAAGGAGTCTATATCTGATGAAGGAAGGTGGTCACGGGAAAAAGGGAAAATACAGCTTAGACCGCTGGCAAAACAACTCCCTATTTTAATTAAAGGAACACAGGGGCAACACATGGCTTCGCAGAACCTTGAGGGGCTAGTCACTCTCCTCCCTGACATGCACGAGGGAGCTGGGAAATGGATTAGAGTGTTTGAAGAAGAAACTATGGACAAGCTTTTGGGGAGACGTCAAAGCACTCCTAGCAAAAATTATAGGAGGTGCGAAGATGGAAGAAAGCCTTCAAGCATCTGGCTTAGAGAGAGCTGTAGGCTCACATTACATGGACGGGACTACTTTTAATGTATACCGCCCCGCTGAATATCCAACCAGAATCGACCCTAAAGCATTGAAAGGCAAGCTGCTGGAGGAAACTGAAAACCCAGTCACATAACCCTAACCCTAATGTTCAGAGACAACTGAAAAAATGGAAGCAAGAGACTGAAGGGAATCCAGAAGAAGACCCTCTAATGGCTACATTGTTCAGAAATTCTGTAATAGAAGCCACACCACAACCTGTAAGGAGTAAGTTAGAAGATGTAGTTGGTCTGAACTCCAAAACACACAAAGGGTTTTGTGACCATGTATCTCATGCAGTGGAACTGTACAGAAAAAATGAACAAAAGCTCAAAAATCAAGAGAAAGAACTACAGAAAAAAATAACTAACTCAATTACAGCTTGAAGAATTAACAGCCAAACATAAGAAAAAGATTCAAGCAGTCGTAAAGAAAGAAGAGTCTAACCAAATGACAGTAATAGCGTCTGCAAATGCTTCACAACCAACTGTCCAAACAACTCTGCCTGCAACAATCTCTCCAACAGTAAATCAGACACCTACCCCCATAGTCAATGTTTATGCTCAAAAACAGGGGCCTCTCGGGTGGAAAGGAAAAACTCAAGCATGGAGACAGAGAGGAAGAGGCAGAGCTATACATTTTCCTCCAGGAGTGTGCTGGGGATGTGGACAGCCAGGACAGAACAGAAGACACTGCCCTATGAATCCACAGCAACAGACTCCTGAGGTTGAAAGGGGGACGGGTTGGCAGGCACCTTTTCGTGGTCCTGTGAACCCCTGGGGAGGCCCAACTCAGAAGTACTAGGGATGCCTAGAGAATTATATAAGGGGGAGTCAACTTCCAATTATAACTACTAATGCAAACTAAGAAACTGTATTGCAAATTAAAGAAGAAGAGATAAATGTGTAAAGTCAAATTATGCCTCACACCTCCCATGTCTGGAAAGTTTGTAAGGCAGTATAATTCTCAGGACAGATACAACTGATTCCTATGACTGCTCCAATCTGTCTGCAAAAAAACAAAAAACAAAAGTGTGACCATGCCTATCCTGATATCAAATCAGACTCCTATTAACCTGTTACGAAGTGATGCATTGTGTAAGTTGGGTTTACAGATTTGGTGTTATGTATAACCCCAAATCAGACAAAGTTGGGATGGAAAACACAAATAAAAAAAGAAAGTAGTGATTTCTAAATTTACTTTGACTTGTATTTCATTGCAGACAATACAACAGCACAATATTTAATGTGTTCCTCATGATTTTTATTGTTTTTTCTTCAAAAAAAACAAAATTCCTATTTTGGTTCTTGCAACACATTTCAAAAAAAGGTTGGAACAGGAGCAATTTAGGGCTAGTAATCAGGTAAATTGGTTAAATAATGATGTGATTTGAAACAGGTGATGTCAACAGGTGATTGTAATTATGATTTGGTACAAAAGCAGCATTCAAGAAAGGTCTAGTGCTTTAGGAGCAAAGATGGGCCGAGGATCGCCAATTTGCCAACAAATACGTGAGAAAATTATTGAAATATTTAAAAACAATGTTCCTCAAAGAAAGATAGGAAGACATTTGCTTATTTCACCTTCAACAGTGCATAACATAATTAAAAGATTCAAGGAATGTGGAGGATTTTCAGTGCGTAAAGGACAAGGGCGCAAGCCTAAGCTGAACAACCGTGCTCTCCGATCCCTCAGGCGGCACTGCATCAAGAATCGTCATTCATCTAGAAGCAATATCACCACATGGGCTCAGGACTACTTTGGCAAACCTTCATCAAGTACCACAATACGTAGTTACATCCACAAATGCCAGTAAAAACTGTATTGTGCCAAAAGGAAGCCCTATGTTAACAGTGTCCAGAAGCGCCGTCGACTTCTCTGGGCTCAGAGGCATCTGGGATGGACCATCACACAGTGGAAACGTGTACTGTGGTCAGATGAATCAGTATTTTAGGTATTTTTGGGGAGAAATGGATGTCGTGTGCTCTGGACCAAATAAGAAAAGGATCATCCAGACTGTTACCAGCAACAAGTCCAAAAGCCAGGGTCTGTCATGGTATGGGGTTGTGTCAGTGCCCTTGGTAAAGGTAATTTGCACTTCTGTGATGGCACCATTAATGCTAAAAAGTACATAGAGATTTTGGAGCACAATATGTTGCCTTCAAGAAGACATCTTTTCCAGGGACGTCCATGCATATTTCAACAAGATAATGCAAAACCACATTCTGCACACATTACAAAGTCCTGGCTGCGGAGGAAGAGGATACAGGTACTTTACTGGCCTGCCTGCAGTCCCGACCTGTCTCCAATAGAGAATGTGTGGCACATTTTGAAGCACCAAATGCGACAACGAAGACCCCGTACTGTTGCCTACTTTAAGATTTGTTTGCAGCAAGAATTGGACAAAATTACACCTGAAACACTTCTTCACTTGGTGTCTTCAGTCCCTAAACGTCTTTTAGATGTTGTGAAAAGGAATGGCAACATTACAAAGTGGTAAATGCTTTACTGTTCCAACTTTTTTTTAAATGTGTTGCAAGAACCAAAATAGAAATTTGGTTTTTTTAAAAGAAAAAAAACAATAAAAATCATGAGGAACACATTAAATAATGTGCTGTTGTATTGTCTGCAATGAAATACAAGTCAAAGTAAATTTAGAAATCACTACTTTTTTTTTTTATTTGTTTTCCATACTGTCCCAACTTTTTCTGATTTGGGGTTGTAGAAGGAGTGTATGTAGACATGAATGGAACCCGAATGATGATCTCTGAGCCGAAAGCAAATGTGTAGTGGATAGGACAGACAGATGAATATAAGAGACAGACAATTAATTAATGGGGTAAATTCATTGAAGCACAGATTCCTGAAACACAGATAACCAGGTCAGGATTTCACTGTACAATGAAATATGAGCCCTCATGAAATGCTGACCTAGAAAAAGAATGTCAGGAAGGAACTAGGAAGTGCAAATAATTGAAATGGTCTCACAATACATCATAATAGGTAAACAGGGAGCAGCCGTGAAAATAAATTCATACAAAGATGGTTCAATGTAAATGATTATATGCCACATATGTCTTTATATGTAGTGAAAATTGGGAAACAAAGGATTAAAGACCAATAATAAAAATGATAAAAAAGCTGCACAAAGCAAATGGGAGCCTACAATAAATCCATTGATTTTTCATTTCTCTAACAAGAATTACATACAATTTTGAGAGATTCCATTAAAAGTGCTTACAAAATTAGCCCAAGGAGGTCACACAGTATCTAAAACCAAACTGCAATATTGCCTGCCACAAGCTGAATATTTAGGGTGATTAATCTCATATGGCACAAAGGCCATAGCCCCAACGTACTTAGAAGGCATAAGTAAAACACTATTGTCACAAACAGTAGGCCAGATGATGACCTTTTAGGAATGACTGGCTTCAGTAGTGATTGGATAGAATATTATGCTATAAAAACAGCCCCAGTGAGAGACCTTAGTGACAAAAGATTACCTAAACATTTGGCGTTCACATGAAAGACATATTGTTTCACCAACCTAACTCTTAAACATCCTTATTCTAGATGCACATAGTTTTGACCATTGTGCAAAGAGGGAAGTAATAAGGAAGATTAAACAACAAGGGTATTGGTCTCCATACTGGTCTCCATTCGCAATGGTAGATGAATTTTTGTGAGATATGTGCTAAGTATAATGTCAGAAAGGGAAAAACAACACCAATAGTTCAAATACCCGTACCTGAAGGACCTTTCAAACACTTGGTGATGGATTATGTGGATATGATAAAAAAGGTACAGGGCAAGAGATACATGCTGGTGGTCGTCGACCGATTTAGCTGTTGGATAGAAGCAATACCATTGCCAGATTTATAATCTGATCAGAAATAAGTTCAGACAGATCAACAGGATATGTGCAAGTACTAAACTTAATTGGCTTGATGCTTTACCTCTTGAACTAATGAGCTCCTGCATGCAAACTAACAGAAACACGCATTTAACACAGCATGAAATGCTTACTGGTCCATGCAGAAGAGGCCTACAAAGGACCCCCATTAGAACAATTGCAATTGGAACTTAGATCTTATTTGAAGAAGCTAACTGCAATATATAAAGCTATCTATTCACAGGAAAAGAGAAAGGAGCCCAGGAGAGACGGACACTACAAAGTTGTGGCAACTACTCCAACAGCCGTTCAAGTGGAAGGAAGCAGCACTTGGTATCATCTGAACCACTGCACAAAAGTTCCCAAAGTAAGATCAGAAAGAGAACGAGAAAAAGCTGAAGGAAAGAAAGAGTCAAACACTGCAGGGTGGGTAAATGCAAAGACTTGAAATCCTTGAGAAAACTATAGAAAAACTAAGCAGGAAAATGAAGAAAATCATCACATTCTTATTGTTAATTAACGGAAACCACAACCAATGCTGGAAAAAACAATAAAATGTGGTTTGATCAAAAATTAGGAAATTAGGGAGCATAGATTGTTTTTTTTGGGAATCAATAACAATAGGAGGATTGTTATTTTGTTGTGTACTTCCCATATTAAAATCATTAGTTAAAAGCCATAGTTAGTGCAAATGCAAGTATTAAGATGCCATGATGAGAAATTAATTCTAGTAGATAGCAAGGATATTTATCTTTAAGATTGGGATTTACAAACATCGTATGAGGATTCAAGCACCTCTAATGAGAACGAAGAAGAAGATGAATAAAGATGAGCCATGCCCTGGGTGTAAGTGCTAGCCTAACCTCTCCCCAAGGGTGACCCTCTATGATGCACAAAGTATCTGGGTTGAAGACATTTGCAAAAAGATCTTTTATTATTTTGATTAACAGTTATTTTATGCTATAATGTATTTTATTTTATTTTACATTTAATGTATTCTACATAACTGTGACAACCACAGGTAAGGCTAAAAACAAATGCACGCTCATGCTTATAACACTGTTTTATTTTAAAAAAGAGAAGATTAGAGAGAGAGGATCTTTTACTTAAACAGTCTTAAACTTTACTTAAACTTTAAAACAGTCATTATTAACAAAACTGTGTGACTTGACTTAGTCACTAGATAGCTTAACAAAGGAAACTGAATTATGAAACTGCACTTTGGGTATAGGCAATAAAAGTGAGACGTAAACGTCTCAAAGGGGGAATATGAAGAAGATTTTATTAAACAAAATATAAAGGAATCATGTACAAATTATTTTACCATTATAGTTCTACTCTACATTTAACTGTACAAGCACATCTATTGTTATTGTTAGGGGCCCAAGGAAGGAAGATAGTAACTCCGGGAACCCCTCATTAACTCATTTTGACATGTGTGTGTGAGAAGACTCCTATAAAGACCCTTCCCCAACCAGGCACAAACGGTTGTTCTGCAGACCAACTCGGCTTTATGTCTCTGATAATAAAGTCTATCTTTTGGCATCAAAACCTTTGAAAAAGTCTTTGAGTGATCCTTCTAAGATGTGGCAGAAACCACAACAAACTCTATGGGATAGCTGAGATCCCATCCTTAGGAGCCAACGGGATGGGCTGGAGAGCGATAACCAGGCACACAGGAACCATGCAAAGGGCACTATGGGAGTGATTGGCTCAATCGTGCCTAAGATCAATGTCTTGCAGCTGTGGACGTTGGGGAAGGGCAACACACCCCCAGCAGCATCACACATACATGAGAGGCTAAATGATGGGCGATGGAGGGAGGCCTCTCATCTCAACAGAGTGAGTGGCATGTGGTGAGAGATGCCTCTGCTTAAGGTATGACCCACAAAGTGAGGAAATTGGTCTTTTGCTAAGAAGTTGGGTGCCAAAATATGATGAGCTGCCAGCGATATAGAAGGTGGAGGAATGTCCACCTTTAATCATTTATTTTGATCATAAATTCTCTTGCACTTTCTGATCAAAATGTGCTCATTTCCTCTTTATCAGATGTTGTTCCTCTTAAATAATACCGCCCCTTTGTTACATGTATGAACCACATCTTAGACTCGTATTTCACTAATAGGTTTGACAACTGTTCCATCTCATGCATCATCCTAATCTATATTTTACAAACTATAATGGACCAGAACTTTTATATCAGCTTGTGTATCTTTTGTGGTAAGATTATTTAATATTTAATTATTTTGTCTTTTATGTACTTCTTTTACTACTTTGTGTTTTTGTTATTTACACCAACGGTACCTTAACTGCTGGCAGTTCTACTTTTTGTAAGTTTTGTAACTTCTGTTTTATGCCTTGGATCTTCTTATATTCTATCTTGTAGGTTTGTGTAGGTAGTGAATCACACTAAAGGGATATTTCACCCAAAATGTATTATTTACTCACCCTCATGTAATTCCAAACCTGTATGACTTTCTTTTGAGGAAAACAAACAATATATTAACTTTCAGTGTATAGACACAAAACCACTGAGACATTTCTCAAAATATTTTCATGTTTACAGATAAAAAAGTACTGTAGGTTTGGAATGACATGAGGGTAAATGATGTGAGCAAATGAGGCAAAGAATTCATGTTTGGGTAAACTATCCCTTTAAGTTAGCCTTATGTGCATAATTAATGTGATCTAATGTTATCTGGTATTATGTTAAGGCTATGTGAAATGTATTGCAACAGTCATGTATTACATGTTACGGAAAATAGAATCTGACAAGTGTGTGTCAGGGTTTTCAGTTGGAGCATAGACTTTATACAGACTATGTAAGGGTTGCTAAATAAACAGCAGAATATTAGTAATCTTTCTACCATTGTCAATGAATCTAAATTAAAAATGTCCTTTTAAGGTAATAAGATAAGTCTTGCAAAAATAACTTCCTTTTTTGAGAAACAAACTTTTTCAGTTACCAATGCTATTGTAGAAATGCAGGAATCTTAAAATAATTTATTCTGTGAGCAAAACTGTCTAATAATAGGGGGCTAAAGAGATAAAGTAGTAGTTGGTCATGTGACCTCCACATCAGCTCCATGAAGTGATGCACTCTATGTAAAATAAATCATGCTAAAGGTTTGGTAAACTAAACTAAACTAAACTAAAGGTTTGGTAAAAAATAAACTTTTATTAAAATTAAAACTGAACATTTATAAATGGTTCTAACGGTTCTACAGTTTCCGTTTACAGACTGATTATTTTGTCTTTTAGTTTCTCAGTCAGTAATGGCTTTCAACATTGATCCTATTAGCTGGAGAAGTTTCACAAATTCTGCACGGAGCCAAAATACTGCCTTTGGTTATAACATGATACAGAATGACCCATCAAGGTGAGAGAAATATAACTACTGATACTACTGGAAAACTGAAACTTTGATTTACTGACCTCGTTGCATGTTCAGATCACAAACATTTAGGGAAGCAGCACAGGTCCTGACCGGTTTAATTCAGGGTGGGTGAGACATTTCTGGAAGCCTGTTGTTTAAGAATTGCTTGACTATTTACAAACTCTTCAACAAAGAAGAAATGTATGGAAAATGTGTGTATATACCACGGACTGCCAACAGTACCTTCTTTAACTATCTGATGCATACTGCATATGAAACTCTCTAGTAAATACTCTAGTAAATAGATCTCACTCTAGTAAATACTAATATGTAAGGCTGATGTACAGTCAGCATAAATAGCATAGGCTACCTCTGCTGGTAGATGACATAACTACACCATTTCTATCTTTTTCCAAAGACAACCATTTTATGAGCGAATTTAGTTTCATTTCTGTCTATGTTTCATTGGTGTTTTGAATGTTTCAAAAACAATACTTTGTGAAATTTCTCCTGGACATAATTACCCATCATCTTTACACACCTCCATTTAAACTGAATACCTTTTTTACTTTAACTGCTTCTCAAGAGAATTGAGTCTCAAAGAGTTCTGATGCATTGAGCTCCCAACTAATGAAATTTTATACTCAAGCTGCAGTCAAGAGTAGCAAATGCATTTCCATGACTACCACAGTAGCACCTATGGTGACAAAATATTATTCTGGTAGTATACTGTATGTACTCTAGTGTTGTATTCACAGTATCACTTGCAACTCAGTGGAATTTTCTCCCACATGAAACCATATTCCTAATTTTAAAAATAGTTTTAAAGACTTAACCTATTTTCAAATAGAAAATCTACTAAAATATCCTTCAGGTGTTGGTTCTAACTTCTAACACGTTCTTACCTTGTTTCCCACAGTCTGATTGTGAGTGATCCATTGATGCAAATCAATAAAGATCTAAGAGGACAGATTTATAGGTGTCCTGTCAACCCAAAAGGCCCCTGCGTACCACTTGACATAAATGGTAATTAGGTTTTAAGCCCTTTTATATAGTAATGAAAACATTTTATATATATATACATTTTATATATATATTAACTTATATGTAAGTTATAACATAATATATATATTTAATATATATATATAACATAATATATATATTTATAATATATATAAATATATATATTATGTTAATATATATATTTATATATATATTAACATTTTATATATATATATATATATATATTTTGTTTTTTTATATATTTTTTATATATTATATATTTTTTATTTTTTAATTAACAAACTGTGTTCATTTGTTAACAAAGTGCCATCTGAAGCTGTCAACATGTCTCTTGGACTTTCTATGATTCAAGATTCACATTCTTCAAAATCTGTGGTAAGTGCAGAACACCATAAAGCAGAGGTCCCCAATAACGTCCACAGACCTGCAGAGCTCCAACCCTAATAAGTCACACCTAAACCAGTTAGTCAGTGCTAGAAATATCCAGGCTGGTGAGCTGGAGTTGGTTGGACCTCCAGGAACATGCATTTGAGACTTCTGCCATAAAGATTAGGGCCCTATATAATATGTGTCTTTAGGTATTATATACTTAATTATTATTGTTGTTCAAACCCCACATGCCTTTCTTTGTTCTTCAGAACCAAAAAAGATATTTTTGAAAAGTATTTTTTACGTTTTTACGTTACAATGGAAGTGGATAAAGAATGTGAACCTTATGCCATGTTGTGTTGAATTCTGGGTAAATGTTTTGTTTCAACACCATATTAGGAGGACCGCCCTACCTTTTTGCTAGTGAGTTTTTGGATTTTCTCTCATGATTATGAAAAAATATCACCACTCTAAGTCATTCCTGCTACATTGAGAATAGTCGCAGTAACTCACCTCATTGTTCAAGGAGAAAACTGGATAATATAATATAACTGGATAATATAGAATATAATATACATGTAAAGATGCCTAGGGAAGCAGGCTGAGGAGGTGATGAGAAGACACTAGATAGCAAGTCGTCACTAAATTAAACCCACTGCTTCTGTCAGCCTGTTGAACATACATTTTTATGTGGACATTGCTACCAAACAAACTGAAAAAAACAAAACAAAAGGTAAGCAGGTATCTATATTAATTTCAGTATCAGCAACAGAGGGTAATCCTCTTAAGATGGCCGCGCAGTCCCCAACATGCAACGTGGTGTGAGGTAGCTTTGCATTCTCGCTTTGCATAGCTACCTTCTCATTTCAAGCTTTGAAAGGATGTAAATAACTCAATGTGACTTATGATATTTCATATATCAGCATACAAATGGGTTTGGGGAAAACAAATTACAGAAATTTTAGAAAAATAAACTCTTCTCTACTCCTTTACTGTTGTTAGGGTCATTACACATTATATAAACGCAAAGTTACTTGTTCAGTCACTAAGAATGTGTGCGGACAGGTCAAGACTTTCATCAAATAATGGACTATATTTTAGTTTGTTTCCACCAAACCCATTCATATGCTATCAGGACACTTGGAATATATGACACAAGTTGTGTACAGTTGTTTTAGAAAGCTTTTGTGTCCTGTTGAAGCTTGGGAAGGGGAGGTAGTTATCCATTCCCATTGTAAATGGATAAATGAAAACTCTGTGTTTTGGTTCTGAAGAACAGTGAAAGCCCTGGGAGTGCTGAATGACATAAGGGTAAGTAAATCATCAACAAATGTGTGGCTACTGCACACAAAAGGACCAATAAAATATACTAAGCAAAACTCTCAATTTCATAAGATTAGAAACGTGAGGGCTCTATTTTATGCTAAATATTAAAAAATGTACTTGTTTGTTATGGATATCAAGAATATTATTCATCCTATGTAATAACATCAGAATCTCACATTAAAAACAAAGTGATTTGATCAGGATATTAGTTTTAATTTGCCACATTTTTTATCTTTTCATCTGTGAACTTTGCATCGAGGCTGATAAAGTAAAATTCTGTTACCATTTACCTGTCAATTACTTTGGGCCTACTTAATATTGTTCCAAATTTGTATGATTTTCATATTTTTTTGGAACAAAAGGGGAATTTTTAAATAATGCTACTAACTCTCTCTAAGCTTGTTAAGAGTCTGAACCTTCAAGAATAAACATCAGGATTAAATTCTGTCTTATCCAGATTTGTGGTCCAACCATTCCAAAAAAATGTGAAGGCGTTACCACCTACAATGGCATGTGCTTTATTTCTGAAAACAACATGCCTAAACCACTCTTTACAGAGCCTATACCAAAATCTTTGAGAGGTAAATATGATGATCATCCAAAGGAATACTATTTGCTGTTTAGCCAAAGAAGTTTTATTGTTTTATTACATGTCTATTTTACAGACTGCCCTGGTCAGATTGATATAGCCTTTTTGTTGGATGGATCGGGCAGTGTACGTAGCAATAATTTTATAATGATGAAAAAGTTTGTGGAAAACATGATCAAACGTTTTACTGGGCGGGATGCACAGGTAAAGAAAGCCTTTATTGTCAGTTCAGTTCAATGAATGTTTATATTGTTTGACTGTACATGTATAAATGTAAACGTTTTCCCAGAAAGTTGACATTTACTCAAGTTTCCTAGAGTGTCATTATAGAACACATAATGAGATCTCACATCTCTGATTGGTTTACAGTTTGCCATTGCACAGTACTCCAGAAATTGTTATATTCACTACAAGTTTAATCAACTCAAGACTCAAGACAGTTCATGGATATATAAAGTGTCCAATATAAATTACCAGAATGGCGATTCCACATATACTGCAAATGCCATCAAAACACTTGTGTAAGACTTGTTTGGTATTAAATTTTTTTTGACAAATATGAAAAAAGCATGTTGGTAACAGAAAGTAGCAAGAATGGGAGGTACATATGTAACTGCAGTTGACCTCCAGGAGTAAGAATATTTTTTGTGTGCAAAACAAACAAAAAATAATGACTTGAGGTTGAACCAATGTGGTCATATGGACTATTTAAACAAATTAAATTTTCTCTTTATTTTGGTTATAAAGGTCTTTATTACCTTTTGGGGCCTTGAAGGTCTTATATGTATGAAACAACATGAGGGTGAGGAATTAATGACAGAATTGTCATTTTTCGTTGAACTTGGTCAATTTGAAACATGAAATTGATGGTTACATTACGTATATCTCATTATATATGTTTAAGTCAAATTAAGCCAAAATGACATTTCCTTTTCTGGGAAATCGGATGTGACAGCTCAATTTATACATTTTCGCTGGACATCACATCACAGCTGATTTTGGTTCATTTTTAACACATACAAGTTACAGAGTGCAGATTTAATCCCATGACAAACAGTCTTTACAGAATCTTTTCATCTAGACTCCGAGTGACCTTGAGTGAACCCCCAGTCCAAGTAAACTCATAGAAACGCAGTTACATATTTAACTCTCATTCTGTTTCATTCTTACTGACCCCAAGAGACAATGGTTCACACTGGATGGTTCATAACAACAATAACAAGGAAGCTTCTCCTATAATTAAGCAGAAGTTGAGGCACCCAACAAGAATACAATTTCCATAGCACCAGGGTTGTACACAAACTCAGTAGTATCTTGGACATTACACTTAACTATTTGACCACTGTTATGTCTACGCACATAGCCACACCTTTGGTGAGGCCCATGTCCACCTCTACCTCATGTCTACCTCTACTGAGGTCCATGTCTACCTCATTCATCCCTCGGCAGGTTTCCTGTCTCTTAAAATCTATCCTGATCCATGTTTGCAGATTGCAAATTCTCACACACAGTTCTACTTATGATATATGGCATCTAACTGTGATTAACAGGAAAAAGTAAACAGTAATACCTGGGATTTACCATGTGATGGGTTTGTTGTTATTAGACTTGACCTGTGCATGAGCAAGAGATAATATCCAGTGTAAAGCACTGCCTCCAATAGTCAGCGAGAATGAAGTAGAATCACTAAGCAGCCATATCTTACCTTTGTTATTAGGCTATATTTTGTAGTACAGCATAAAATTACAAAATGAAATATTTGTTACAAATATTGAGTATATTGATATAATTACTATCAATATTTTCCCTACTTTCCCATTGTCCCTCTCTTAGAAATCTAAATTAATTGTGACCAAAATATTTTTAATATGTATGAATGTTCCCACAGACCATCTTCTAATTATAATATAGTCTATTTGTCCTAATCCCTATGCTTATCCTTTATTCAAATTGACAGGGATAACCTATTTACACAAGCTGCAGGGGCAAGACCATCAGCTACTAAAATCTTGCTTGTTATTACTGATGGAGAGTCACATGACGAAAACAAACTCTCAGATGTAGCTTCAGAGGCAGAGAAAAAAAACATCATACGCATTGCGATTGGGGTTTGTCTTTACACATACTATATGAATGGTGTCCCATTTAAACATTTCATATGTTGTCTATGCTCTTTTATTAATAAAATATGGTTTTATTTGATTTGTAAATCTATGCAGAAATAGATATGTCTATTTCTATCTATTTATCCATATGAATCTATGAATTCAATAAAATATGATTTGTAACAATTTATCTTGTTGTTTACTAGGTTGGCAATGCTTTTAATAATGATAATGCAAAAGTGGAGCTGAATACAATTGCTTCTGATCCAGATGTTAATCATGTGTTCAGAGTAACAGACTTTAACGCACTAAATAATATTCTTCAAAATCTGGAAGAGAATATAATTGCCATTGAAGGTATGTCAGCATCTCAGAAGACAGTAAAATTAGATATATTTGTAAAAAAAAAGTATGTGTATTTTTGTGTTTAGTGTTTATAAGTTCAAGGTCAAATTCAATAACTCCTGTTCCTCTGCTGCAGGAACCCAAACGTCTGGTGATTCCTCCAGAATGGAGTTTGCACAGGATGGATTCAGCACAGCTTTTTCACGTGTAAATATTCAAAGCATACCTAAAAATATATATTTTACAACGAAAAAGCTAAGGCTATATATGTATCAGAGTAAATGGTACCCAAATCCAGTTTCGGTTTGTTTTTGTTTAGGGGAATGTTTTACTTAGTGCTGTGGGGGCTTTTCAGTGGAAAGGCGGATATATAGAAAATTCACCAAGCAGTTCTTTTCAAGCTGGCAATGAGCATGAAAGTTATCTAGGTGAGAATTTTTGCAACAATTAATGACAATTTAAAAACATATTTCAACATTTCTATTTCTTCATGCTGATTGGTCAATAGAGTGGTGTACTTCAATAAATTCACAGTTGTCACCTTTACACTACTGTAACTGTTCAGCTGATCATTATTTTTTTTGCAAACATACAATACCATGCAAAAGTCTTAGGTAGAAACGGGGGGTAAATAGAGAAAAATTGCAGTTTGTAACATTACTAGCACAAGATAATCAATAGCATTTTGTCTGATGTAATTGGAATACAAGGTTTTGCCAAGCAAGGAGGGCTGTTCCAGAGTTTAGGAGCCAAATGCGAAAACATTCTACCTCCTTTAGTGGTCTTTGTGATTCTAGGTACTACCAAAAGTCCAGAGTTTTGTGATCTTAAAGAGCGCGTTGGCTTGTAACATGACAGAAGATCAGTTAAATATACAAGAGCTAACCGGTTTAAGGACTTGCAAGTGGTAATATCTTGTATGTAACATGAAACTTGACAGGTAGCCAGTGTAGAGAAAAAATTGGGCTTTATATCATATTTCCTGGATCTGGTAAGTCTGATAACTGTAGCTGTTGCATTTTGGACTAACTGTAGCTTGTTTATTAAGGATGTTGAACTACCAGTTAGCAGTGCATTTCAACAATCCAGTCTGGGGGTCATAAATGCATGAATTAGCTTTCTGCATCAGGAACAGATAATATTTTTGGCAGTTTAACGGTGGAAGAGGGCTGTTTTTGTGACATTTGAGATATGATTTTCAAAGACAAATTGCTATCTAATATAACACCCAATTCGGTGACTGTGTTGGATGTTATATGGTGATAGTACATTCTTCTAGTTAAGAACTGTATTCTAGAAGCTTCTGTTTACAGGTTTTGGTCCAATAAGCAGAATCTCTGCTTTAATAAATAAATATAGTCATAAAAGTTAGTGAGTGCTAACTGAGTGCAAAGCTAGTGGTGGCCTAAGACTTTTGGACAGTACTCTATGTCAAGGACCATATTTTCAAGTTTGTGTTTTTATTTTTGTTATGTGGTAACCATTTTATAAAATGCTACAAAATAATGCTACAAAAATTTATAAAAGGCTCTGCTACAATGTATTGTAAAAAACATTCTTTGGCACACTGAGAAGCAGAGCAACCTCTTTAGCCATGACTATGCATTTATAGAAGAAACTGACTTTGCATTCACATTTGTCTTAAGGTTATTCAATGGCTGTAGCAACACTCTCAGGAAATAACTACGCAGTTCTTGGAGCTCCAAGATACAAACATAAAGGACAAGTTGTGATTTCCAACATACAAAGTAATCAGTATATACTGACACTGGACTCTCCTCAGGTTGTCCACTCATATTTGTTTCAAACAAAAGATGTGAAAAGACAACATTATTGATTTATCATTATTGATTTAGCAATAATTATGTAGTAAGCCAAATATTAGAATGTGCTTAACTTTGCAGACTACTTTAGCTTAGAGAAATCAACTTTCCTAGCACAAAGACACAAAGATCCAAACCAGATTGCACTATAACAACTTCTTTATTAACTTTAAAAAGCATTTTTATTGGAAATATGTAATTTTTGGTCTGTCTTTTGATCACACTAGAAATAAGTCAACTGTTAATATTAAAATAATATCTATAAATCATATCATGCAAATAAATGCATATATTGCGTTTTGAAAGCTGCACTGGCAATAGGATGCTGGTATGCTGGTGTCCTCCCAGGTTAGGAACTTTCTAGGTCAGGAAAATTAGTCTTTGTTTTTTTTTTATTTGAATTCACAAAGTAATATAAAATCCAGCAAAAGACAGCATGGGTAAGACCTGCAGCCAGATGTTTTAATGTACACATCAAATAAATAGAAATCACTGTTGGCAAAGTGCATGGTTTGGCAAGGAATCAAATAATGTAAAAAATATCTATATGTCTTTAAAAAATAGAATTCTCATATAATCTCATTCATAAATAATGCACTATTAAAGTCTGGAATTCCCTGTTCTCAGCCTCAGATTGGGTCATATTTTGGAGCTGAGGTGTGTGCGGTGGATTTGAATGCTAACAAAAAAACAGACCTTCTGTTAATATCGGCACCAACATACACAGAGACTGACAGAGAGGGCAAAGTGTTTGTATATCGTACAAATACGATAGAACAAATAGAACAGGTAAGATATAAATAAAGAACATTTCGAGATAATCTGTGATAAGAAAAACAAACATTTATTTGATTAAACACTTAGTATTGCTATAAATTAAACTTTTTAATTGATCTTTAAGTATTTTTAATAATTTATCAGTTTTATACTACTGCTGTTCTATCTTAAAGGCAGACATGGTGCTGGTGGGCAAAGCAGGACAATGGGGAAGATTTGGCTCCTCTCTGGCCAGTCCAGCAGATCTGAATAGGGATGGTTTCAGGGATGTAGTGATTGGAGCTCCTTTAGAGAATGATGGAAAAGGCAGTATATACATCTTTAATGGGAAAAATGGAGGGATCATTTCAACATACTCACAGGTGAGAGACAGAGAAATTTTGGCTGGTGATATCAAAATGCTGGTTCTTTTATCTCTTTAGTCTTTTTCAATGCAATATGTATAATAACATATGTTACAAATGTACTTAACTGTGAATAAGATAAATATTGACATAGGCCCATACTTGAATAATTCATAATAAAAAACGTACTCACAAATATAGTGAAACCTATCAAAAATCTGCTTTATATTCTTTTCAGATGATCCTCGCTATTATTTAATCATGGTTTATTTTGTTGAGTGAATGACTCCCATTATCAGCACCACCTCCAGCCCAGGGTATGAATGGGGGATAGGGATTTCAGTTGGGAGGGCTTACCCTTTAAATTGATTCTCCCTGAAAGACATCTAAATGAGATGTGGGAGGCCCTGACATTGGCTCAAACCCGCAGACATAGTGTCAGTGAAGTCACATAGATCGCTGGTCTATAACAGAATAACTAAGCACTTTCTTAGCGTCTTGACAATACATAGCATAAATATGCATAGTGCGATTACACTCACAGTTGATATAAACAATAAGAAAAGACTGTGTAAACAATTAAAATCATGTGATATGACTGCATATTACATATAAATATAATGTATATAATGTTCAGTTAGCTGCAATTGTCTGGAATTGGCCGGTTGAGCTAACAGTTATCCAGTTTCACGTATATGAGTGAGAATCAGTAGCCATTAGAGTCACATTGGAGTGATGTCAACTCCCCCCTTCAATTGATTGGCTAAAGAGGGAGCTGTGAGGGGGAAAGCAGAAAATGCATAGATAAAGTGAAAATGTGATTAGAAAATGTCAGAAAGCACAAAAACATAATTTATGTGTGATTTGGAAAATTTGCATTCATGTCTTGGATTTTTGGAATAATAATAATATAATTTAAAACACATATTAAGTTTCAATTTGCTCTTAGTTATTTGTTTATCCATGACCACAATACTTTAGGCAGGAAATTGATCCCATATCCACACTCTATAGATTCCTCACAACAAATGAAGCTTCTTGCAGTTTCCAAACATTCTAGCATACTCTGTAAATAATTAATAGTTAATAGCTCATAAAACATTATTAAACTGACTGTCGGTAAGAAAACCCTAATAATACAAATCCATTTCTGAAGTGATGTCTGAATACAGAGCCATTTGTAGCAATTGTGTAAGACCCCCTTCACAACTCATGGATGTACTGTATTTATTTCCATTATCTGATCATCATCCTACTCTGTAATAACAGAGGATTGATGGATCATCAGTTCACCCAGGTTTGTGGCTATTTGGGATTTCACTAAGCCAGTCCTCACAAGACCACAATCAAGACAGCCTACTTGACATTGCTGTTGGATCAATGGGGGCAGTTTTACTTCTAAGGTCTGTTTATGTTATATCATATAGAAATCAGATAATATTGTGTCATATGTAAACAATACAGATACACAATAACACATTTATCTAATAGATCTGTGTATGTGCCTGTGATTTATGTAAATTGTTTAGGTCTAGACCCATCATGCTTTTGGTAACCAAAGTAACTTACAGCCCATCCAAAATCCCAACCAGTCAAACAGATTGCAGTAAGCCACTGGAAAACACCATGACAGTGTGCTTCACCATGCATGGATACAAACATAACATAAAAGGTTTTTATGAACTTACTTCATACTACAATGTAGGTTTTGGTGCTCTTAAAACTGTTGCTTCCACAGATTTTCTTCTAGCTTTGTAGGATTGTGTGATCTCTTAAAATTGGTATTGCTAATTGATTTGTTAAATAAAAGTATCTGATAAATAAATAAATGCATTTTCTAGATTTCGCTGCAAATATTAAATACACAATAACGCTGGATGCCAAGAGGCAGAAATATCGAGCATACTTCTCAAAGAAAAAACATATCATCAATGATCAAATGAAAACTGAGTTTGCCACGCAAAATTGCCAACAACATTTTTTCTTTATAGAGGTAAGCTTCAAATGTCACTGTACTATTTCTTGTCTAGTATTTGTGATCAAATGTTCATTGAGTTTAATGAGTAAAAGCTAAAACCTGCACCTAAGAAATAACATTTATAAGGTAATAACATTTATGAGGTCATAACATTTATTATTTTTTCTTGTCTCAATCAGAGTTGTTCGGAAGACGCTCTAAACCCATTGTCTAATCAGTTAAATTTCACATTTGAGGGGCTTCCATCTACACGTGCCCAAGACTTAAGGCCAGTGCTCCTGCCTGAGATACAGACCACCACAGATCACAATGTAAGCATTAAGAGACATCTGCCAACATTTCCTTTATTGTTAGGATAAACAACTGCTATTAGCAGTAGTTCTTTTTACATATCCCAAGATTATATAATCTTCTTTAATATTATCATTAATTTTATAGCCAATAAATATGGGAATAATTTATTAATAAATCTGAGTATTTTGGAAGTTTACAAGTCATTGTTAAACTGTCTAAATTACAAAGTGCAAGGAGTGATAAACATGGTGTTCATGTTATACATATTGGGGCCTTTTGCATTTATTGTTATAGGAAAGTGGAGTAGACAGAAAAGTATCAGTGAGAGATAAGGCACCATGACACAACCCTGTAGCATACTCAATAATCTGACCAATCACCATCTTACTCCTGTGAAAATTTTTCTGGCAAACCATTACCTAGCCACTTCTTCTATATAGATGCAAAAACATTAACCACGCAAAAATGCTTGCTTGAGGTTTATAACCAGTGTTAATCGCTCTCATCATGAACAAAATCATTTCCACAGATTTCAACAAATCCAATTCCTGGGTCAATGAATATCTATCTCCTACAATAGCATACATATTTTAGGCAAGAGAAGGTATTTTTTGGCATTGTTACAGAAAATATTTTAGCATAGCAGAAACAAACCTGTAATGCAAAAACACAAGGCTATGGGCCCATGGACCAATGTGATCTGCTTGTTGGCATGCAGTTACATGCTTTAAAAAAATAAGCATTTAATAAATGAGAAACCATAACCACATACATACCTAAATGACTTGTTTTTAAAATCTTATTTTTTATTACAGCTAGACTTTGAAGTAAATTGTGGAATTGATAACATTTGTGTTGATGACCTCAGAATGGATTTTAATTTCACTGGGTGAGCTAATAATCTCTCTCTCTGTATAAATAATTCTGGGCAGAGTTATTGTCATTTTTATAAAAAATGAATTTTCTGATCCAGATCCACAAACATAGAGGTTGGGATAATGCAGGAGATTAATGTGACAGTATTTGTAGAGAACAGAGGAGAGAACTCATACAACACCCTCTTCACCCTCGAATATCCCTTTGGACTTTCCTATAGGAAAATTAATTCTAAACAGGTAAGACCAGACTGCACAAATGTTGAAACTAAAAATATGTAAAATGAATGATATGAAAAATGTAAAAAGATAAAACTAATTTAAAATAATTTAAAATCATGACAAACAACAGGCACATTCGAAAATGGATTTTCATATTTGTTCAATAGTCATAAAATAAAGTCTAACACTTTTAACACAATTACAAGGACGCACAACTACATGTGACAAATAGAGTTTTTAATTTGAATGTGTGAAAACTTCTAGAGATTTTTAAATATATCTGTCTTCTGGAATGAGAAAGGGAAAGAACGCTTTTTGTTATTCGCAAATATATACTACATATTTTGTCACAAAAAGGATCCATTTGTGTTTATACTAACAAATTTTTTTTTTCATATAAGATTTTAATATTTTAAGGTTACTATTAAATCAAATTAAGTCTTTTGAGTACTTATACAGTAGCTCTTATGGCACATTTTAAAATGTAAACAGTATTTAGTGCCACATACTATTTTAGTTCACATAATCTGTTTCATCAAATGAATTTACCAAATTATAGTTGTAATACAGGAGTAGGGTCATTCTATTAGCAATGTTTCAATTTGATATGCTAGCCAAACACATCAGCACATACATGTCATTCGTAATTAGCCAGCTAGAAAGTATCTGTTTTATTTGCAGAAAAATGAAAAACACAATTTTAAAAATGTTATAAAGGCTTTCAGATTCACTGTCTTATCAAATAAACAGACATAAAGAAAATTTGCAGTGTTGCGAAATAGGTTAGGATCTACAGCATGCATACTAGGTTTATATATGAGTGATTTTAGTAGTTACATACTTACATGTTAAAAAGTATGTGTTCAAATATATGGACAACTTTTTGTATGAATAGGGTAGAGTTGAATGTGTTTCTGTTGATGGTGAACAAGGAGTTTCTGTGGGGAAGACAACCTGTCACATCAGTAAACCCATCCTCAAAGACAACACTCAGGTGAATAAACACACCTGTGACATTATAGGTTAATGTGTAGATACATACTCTTGTTCAGACACATTTACATTTATATTCAAGGAAGTTTGCAAACACTTTTAAATATGTTTGTGACAATACTGTATTTTTAAGTTTATGAGTGTGATTACTTTTTCCCAAAATTCTAGGTGGTGTTTGAGATTACATACAGTATTAATAAGGAAAGTACATTTGGGCAGAATGTGAATTTTAGTGCTGGGGTCCAAAGGTATGACTAACTTTATACCCCATCTTTTTGTTACAGTTTATTTAAGGTTGAGTTTATAAAATGCAGTATTTTACTACAAGTACATATGAGAAATAATAATTTCTTCTGTACCACTAATTAAAACCTCTTATGTTTACAGTGGGAATGAAAAGCACTCTGTAAACAGTAAATTATTTGAAAGTAAAACCATTGGCGTCAAATATGCCATCTCTGTTGCTTTAATAAGGTTAGTGCTCAGTTGATTTATTGTTTTCGTACTTAATATCACATGTTCTTTCTTCTGACTTGTAATTCTAGTTCTTTGTTTTATTTTTAAGACATGAAAATACCACCGTCTACATTAATTTTACTGCCGGAAAAGATGATCTTAAAAAGCCTATCAAGCAAATATTAAAGGTATTGCTTCTAAAGAAGTATTTTTCAAATAGGTTTTATCACGTTTAATTGAGTACACTGAAATGTTTGAAGTGTGTGTTTTTATCTTGTCTTATAACAACAAAAGAAAATGCTTAGCTGTTTTTACATAATTCTAATTTCTCTAACTTTCTCTCTTTCAGGTTGAAAATGACCTAAGAGAATTACATTTTACAGTTTTCATCAGTGTTCCAATAAAACTGGGTGACATTGACATCTGGACTAATTCAGATCAATTTCAAGTACCTAAAATATACTAACTACTTGTTTTGCAAGCCTTATTTTAATTTTTTAAATGTTTTTTATTTGCCTCATGTACACAAAATGTGTATGGTAAAAAAAAAGCTTCCCATCCTTTCACAGCTATAGTTATTTGATAGTAACTTGATAGATCACCAAGAACATTATGTATATTAGCTTTACACTTTTGTAACCTGTACCTGCTTTTCTGGCATTTACTCATACATTTGCTTAAAATGTGTTAAATGATAATGCAATAGAGCAAGTGTTGTTGTTTTTTTTTTTACAGATTTCAGGCTGCAAAAGCAAAAAGATAGATCCCCCTGCCATCACCAGTTTTAAGGAAGTTATAAAAAAGCAACGTGTATTGGTGTGCTTTTTTGTACTACATTTAATTCCTTTCATTTATAAATAGTATGTGTTAAACAAACTCTTTTGTCTTTTTCCTGTGTTAGAACTGCTCTGTTGCTGTATGTGCTGTGTTCACTTGTGATGTGAATCTGATGAAAAAAGGAAGGATATTCTATAATATATCTGGCAATGTGAGCTCTGGATGGATTGAGCAGGTAGCTGAATCGAAGAGAAAACCCATACAGTTGTTTCACAATAACCATTTGTGTCTTCTGTTACAGTAATGACTTTTTATACTTACAAACCCTGTCTCTCTTAGACTGGCCTCAAAGCTGCTTTGTTTCAGTTGGTCAGTACAGCATCTGTGGGCTATGACAAGAGCAAATACATTGTCTTTTCCAGTGATTCCATACACACTGCACCAACTGTCCAGGTAACGTGACTTTTAACATGCATCATAACAACTCAAATTATAAAAGAGGAAAGCTATTTACACCTGGAAGCAGGTACAGCAAGTGTCTTGATTGGCTGGTATTTAAAATATAAAAGCCATGCCTTAAAGGTGAAGTGTATTATTAATTTTTTTTTAATTATTTTTAGTTAAGTATTTATTTTACATATAAATTAAAAATTGAAAATTAGTTTCATATGTAGAGACAACTATAGGTAAGCCATTTGTAGGCCAACCTCCTTTGAAGACAGTAAACAGAAGAAGAAACCACAGAAATTACCCTCCACCTTTAAAGTCCTGGCCTGTTATTTTGCATTATTTTTGTGTTGTCACACACAATGCTTAACAACAATTTCAGTTGTTTACTATGAATGAGAACTCATCACATCTTTCACTTGTTTAGATTGATACCCAAATCGAGGTGTATGAGGAAGCTGACCTTACCAAAGAGATCATCGGGGGGGTCATAGGAGGACTGCTGCTATTGGCTCTCATCACATTGGCTCTTTATAAAGTGTGTACAGTATATTACCATCTGAAGATTAGTTTCAATCAACCAATCACTGGTCCTCAGAGTGTCCAGTGTTTACAGCATGTGGCTCTTCTCTAATGACTGTTAATGTTGTTTGTTTTTCCTTTTTTTCCCCTTGTAAGGCTGGGTTCTTCAAAAGCCAATACAAGCAGATGCTGGAGGAAGCACAGGGGGATGCAGGAGGGGAGACAGCACAATAATGTGCATTCAAACTGGTACAAAGTAGTTCCAAAGTTACAGTTATAATGGAAGTTACAGGAGAAGTGTTGTAAGACTGATGTAAATATTATTTTGTAAACTACATTAAAAGTTTAGGGTCACTTAACTGTTTGTTTCTTATGATTTTATAACCTCTGAAGGTGTATTCTTAAATGTTTGAAATTTGTTCTTCAGACAAAAATATATGTGTGCCAACATATTTGGCACATCTGTCTGCAAATTTCAGACAAAGGATGGCTACTTTTAAGATGCTAAAATAATGAGTATGTGACTCTAAACTTTTGACCTGTGGTGAGCTTGAAATTAATGAAATACTTGATCTAACCATGACAATATTCTTTCTTTCTGTTTTATTTTTTTGACAAGAAAACTTTACAACTTCTGGGAGATTTCCAAAGGGTTTGTTTAGCTTTTTTAAAAAAGGTGTTTTCTACTTAAAATGTTAAGGTCTATATTCTCTTCTCGCCATAGACTAAACATAAATGTATACAGCTTATTTTTAATTGCAGAAATCTCTATAAACAATTATCTGCATCTTATGACAAAAACCTTTAGGCATTACTGGATTTTACACAGACCATCACACTACAGTTGTGTGCAAATGGCTGTCACCTTCAATTATTGATAATTGAGTATCCTGGTGACTATTTGGATGATTAATCAAGTGATCAGGTTTATTACCTTTTTTTTACAATAAAAATTTAATTAAGTGAATAATAACTTACCATGCTTAGCATTACAAATGAGAAAAAAGTTTATCAGAAAAAACTAAGAATGCTTTGAAAGAAACATTCATAATACATAAAACATACATAATAATGTTGAGGGTGTAAAGGAGGCTTGGATGCAATGGAAAGATTTTGCCAGCATGGCATCTTAGTCATATTGATCTTGCTTTTCTTCACTTGTACTGGAATCTGACCCAAGTAAACTGATTAGAAAACATAGGTCATAACAGCAATAAAAATGTTTTGTTATAGTATTTGAGTTATTTTTTTTTACCTTTAATGTAAGGTGCTTCCACACAGCTGACATTCCATGTCATTAATTTTTCAGACTTGAAACTGTAAATTGGGATTTTTTTAAAAACGGATACTCTAATTTAATTGAGTAATTATGACAGGCCTAGTAATGAGTGGTTGGTTAAACTTTCTCTGAAGTTGATTTTTAAAAATGTTATTAAAATATTATTGTTAAATATTTTGTGTTGGCAGCTGTTGTATGACTAATTGTTGAAAAATTACAAAATTAAACTTGCTGAAACTTGTTTTTATTTGAAATACCACAGACACTGCATAATGATTATTTGCTTGTTGTCAAGAAAAAATGGTTGATTATTGCTGACATAATAAGAGGCCAGCCACAGCGATGAAAGTGATAGTTCACCCAAATATGAAAATTTGCTGTTAACCCTCAGGTCATCCAAGGTGTAGGTGACATTTTTTTCTTCAGTAGAACAATTTTAGCTGAATCCATTGTCCTTTCTTATTCATTAAATGCAAGTCAGTGAATACCATGTCTTTAAGGTTCCAAAAAGCAGATACAGGCAGCACAAAATTAATCCCTGTGGCTCCTGACAACATTTTTAAGTAATATGAAATGATCGGTCTGTGCAAGGGGAGAAAGTGAAAAGAGTTTTTCCACAAGTTGTTACACAACCTAATGATTAAACAGAGTATTCAAACACCACTAAAGCATTGTTTTCAATTTGCCCTCTGTTCATCACTGAGCCTGGAGGCCGATATCTGCAAAACCAGTGTTATTAAACTGAAGGCATTTTCTACATTTCTTAAAGACTTCTCAATAAAGAATTTGCTGTATTAATATATTATTAGATTTGATGTCATTTGACTCATAATTAATCACATTTAATTCTTATTTTTGTTATTGTTTTTAATAATTTTAGTGAACATTTTTAGTAACTTTAATAAAGATAAACTAAAAACAAGCATATCACCTTCAAACACATCCATGTTCAGTACGGAAACTTTATTAACGTTTACAAATGTTTTATTTTATTATCAGCAGTATCATTCCCCATCACTGTGACATTTATCTGCCTTATAAAAACAAAATACACTGATTTCAAGAACATTTATACACTCTTTCCTCATTCTTGAACTGCACTGTAACATGAACCTATTTGGTAAGTGTTGGTTGTTATTACAAGAAAACATGCTAGCACAAAGAAGTGAAGAGAAAACATCAAAGCAGAACAATGGGTACAGCTTAATGTTAAATCAGTCAGACAGTAAGCTTAGATATTTCAATATTTGAAATATACATCCAAAGCTGTAAAAAAAAATGAAAAGTAAGAACTGAGTCAAGAATGGCTTTTCAAGACTGCTGGACAATTTTTAATAATAACCTTAATCATTATCATATTTGCAATGTTTCATATTTATGGATATTTATTCTTTTTAATCACCAGGTTGTTGGTCGCATCTTAATTTTTTATGTCTTTCAAACCTCAAACAAATGTGACTGGTCTTTACTCCTTCTTCCCTCTCTTCATCTGTCTCTCAAGTCCTGTCCTTCTCTTTAGGTTGGTGTAGAGCAGAGCAAAGTTTATGATGTAGGTTGAGACACAGACCACACAGAAATCACCCAAGACAAATGCTAGAATAGCAGCCAGATACAGAGAACCAGCCACAGACACCCAGGAGGACATAACAAGCAAAAATGCTGCTCTGCTGGACATTACTTGACCTGTTGAAAAAGACCATCGAAACAACATTTGTGCTTCAGAATCAAAACAACCCCTGCATTCAACAGGTATCCAATTAGGTATCCAATATAATATAGGGTAATAGCATGCTCGCAGAACTACATAATATACTACAGCATTTACTGTATATGTGATATAGCCAGTGTAGGCAGCGTGTCTCTATACAATATACAGTAGCCCCTAGGAGTATCAAAAATGTATAGATGTCTTTGCATTAGATACAATATCACACTGAGTGGCATTTATTTTAAGGAAAGAAGCACACACTGCTTTTATGATAAAAATTTTAGATACTGCACACAAAATGACAAAACATATTTGGAACCTAAGTATCTGAGTTTTGTGTGTGAGACATCGGAAAGATGACTAAAAGTCATCAAGTAATCAATTGCCATCAAAAATAAATTTAACTAAAAAAGATATAGCTATTATCATTTGTTTGCTAATTTGGTTGATATTTTGTTAAATAAAGTAATGGCATTCATAGATTTTAGTGTGACTGTGTAATGTTCGTTGATCTTTTTCTGGCCACTCTATGAAACATTAGTGGGATCATCCATGCTTTGATGACAGAGGAAAACAATCACCTATTATGAAAAACTGGCCCATAAACACTTACCCAGACCCAGCTGCAGTGTATAGAAGATTATTCCTAGCAAGCTGTTTGGCTGATTCAAAACACTGTCTTTGGATGTGAAAATCTGAACGAGCCCAAATCCACGCCCCCATCTGTATGAAGCATTAGTTTACATTTCAAAAATGAATCAGTAATTTCTATCAATGAATTAAAAGTAATTTGCAGGTGCCATAAATAATTATTATAAACTGTCGTCATCTTTAACTAAAAGCAGTCATGTTCCAACCTTTATTGTAACTGCGATATACAGAACGTCTTTTGTAATGTAACACGTGGCATTTAACAAACTTTTTGTATGATTACATCGCAGGTTAGTTTTATTGGGGCAAATTTCGTAATGAGAAACAAAATGAAATAAAAGATAACGGGAACGTTTACCTGGAGGTGAACACCTTGGAGCAACTTACGGAATTCCCCAGGTCGCACATAGCGCGGTATTCAGGATTTCTCTCCCTGGACAGCTCGACGTGAAGCGCATAGGCCGAAAGAAACAAACCCAGAAAACACAGGATAAAGCGAACACGAAATTCCCATTTAGGAATTCCAGCATTTGAATTGCTTGAAGACATTGCCGTGAGACGGTTTAATGGTTATTATTTATATAACAATTACTCGCTTTACAAAACCTGTTTAGTAGACGGAAACTGGTGGTTTTATGTTTAATTTGTAATGGCAGAATATGTATTGCGACTTCTATGCTCAACTCTCAGCCGAAAAACATTCGTGACGTCTGCCACGTGGAAAGGTCTGACGCAGCTCGAGAAGCGTCTCTGATTGGTCCAAATAACTGAAACGCGAGGAAAGGCTGAATCCATAAACAGTTTGTGGGGACATGATGGGTTTTATCCTCCAGGGGGCGCCAAGTGGCTCAGAAGTCCAAACAACCAGCTGCAAAGGCAAACATTGAGTCGTTGTCGTATGCGCTCAAATAACAATCTCCTCACTTGATTGCAAGCATTGGTGTATTAGTCATATACTCATTCATTTAATCTTAAACCACTGTGATTAATCTGTATCGAAAAAGAAGGGTATAAATGCAGCCTGGAGAGTGGAGATCTCCAAATGGAGGTAGGAGCTACAAAATGGGCCGTTTTTCTCCAGCTGTCAGATGGACACGACACGCCCAACCCTAACCCCCGATGTGACGAGATTGTCGGTTTCTGGGATTTTCTGTATCAATGGGCAGAGCTTACACGAATATTCATGAGTAACGTGCATGTGCAACTGAAAACGTGAGCTCAGAGTTTACTCTTTTCACATCACATCTAATGGATTATTTAGCAAATGTAAATCAGTTTTAACAAGCGTAGTTAAGCCTAAACCATAGCATAGTAACTAAAGTGTTTACATTTTGCACCAGTTTTGGATTTGTAATAATTCTGATTAGTCTGTTTTTTGTCTTGTCTGGCTGACCTTTGTACCTCGTGATGTTTTAAAACTGTTATTAACATTTTTATACTACACATAAACATGAAATACACCCTAATGTGAGTTTGTGACCATTTTTTTCTTGGGATACACTATATGTGAAATTAATTTCTACATACTACTCACTGTCACACCATTTTTGTTCAAGGTTTTGTACAGATGTGGGTTGTGTTTATGGCATCATTCAACTATGTGTTCACCTATCCTGTGCTGACTATTTATCATTGTCAAGTCACAGCCGGAGGTGTTGTTCTACAGTATTTTTATAAGTATACAATTATAGACTAATGTAATTCATTGCACATATATATTACACATACATATTATGCAACAATATATTACACAAGTTCTTCTGCATTGCGTTCAGTATCAATCAAAGTCACATGCAATAAAATTTGCCATAATCAAACACTCATCAAATGAATAAAGTTCATAAAAAGGCAAGGAAAACAGATATGGAATGTGTAAGGTGAGTATTCCATATAACAGTCCACATTTGCTTGGATCACATTACACATTTAAATATAAAGGCAGCAGCCAATGCAAGATTAGTATGTAATTGAAAAACTATTTTAAATAAGTTTTCAAACAAACATTAGGGATGGGTAAAATACTGTTTCTTTTGCCAAAGCAACAGAGAACTGTTGGAGACAGTTATAATGATTATAAATGATTTGTCCATGAAGACCATTATGTGTTTTTTAAATTCAAGTGCTCTCATAATCCTTGATCAAAATCTGAAAATGTACTTTCACTCTGGAACAGCAATTCAGGGCAGTTGTGGCCTACTGGTTAGTGAGTCGGGCTTATAATCAGAAGGTTGCTGATTTGATTCAAGGGCTGGCAGGTAGCAACTGAAGTGCCCCTGAGCAAGGCACCCAACCCCCAGTCACTCCCCACGTGCAGTAGTGTGCTGCCCACTGCTCCGGGTGTGTGTGGTCATGACTTGCAGTGTGTGTTCACTCCTCACCAGTGATGGGTTAAATGCAAAGGTCACATTTCAGGTATGGGTTACCATATCTGACAAAATATGTCACTTTAACTTCACTTTCAATTCTCCTCGGTTGACGTCCGCCTGACCGCTTGGATGGAGGCAGGGCCGAGCTTTGAAACACCTAATTTTCAAAATCTAATCAATTGCCAGTGGTAAAAAATGCACATTTCCCCATGTCACGCTGTATTGTCAAAAAAAAGTCAGAACTTCCTGCTGTATATGCGGTAAATGATAAATGGTTTTGTGCATGTGTATGAAATTATATAAATAATACATTTTACATATCTAGAACTACAGATGGACTGTAGACGATTACAGGCAGTCCCATCTGTGTATGAACTGATGCCACTTTCTGCGATTTTATTAACCTTGAGAAAAGACACTCACACACATTAGCTAGTCGCTACCGCGTCTCAACAGGAGGTGGCAGCAATCCGGCTCAAGTGTCCTAATTCGCTGTCTAGTTTTTATTTACTCCTTCAGGTGAAATATGTTAGTGATGTAAGGAATAAAAATATAAGTATAGTGTATAGAGGCTGTTCCAGACACAACCTGCCCCCCGAGCAGGTTAGGCATGCAGCGTAAATTACCAGGGCAATGAACAGGGTGGGCACAAACTAATCTTATCTAATCGCTTACTACATCCCAAAGGAATTTAAAATATTTGTATACAAACATACATGTATGTTACAGGCCCTTTACATACATACATACATACATAATGTTACAGGTCCTTTCAGGTGCAACCCTGATGCTTTTCAGACACTGAAATCTTCCCTTCCATTGCCCAAGGCCACGAAACGTGACCCTGTCCTAGCTAGAGCTGAATTGAGTTTGGGTCAGGGAATAGAATGATTAAAAACTGTCTCCAGGCATAACCCCTGTCTCCAAGGAGGATCCCATCCTTATCACCTGCCTAATGAAAAATGCTGTGTACATAATACAGTGAACTTGACATTTCTGTTTTCTCACATTCAAATAATATGTACAAATGTGACCCTAAGACCTCAGAAGACATTTATACAAAAACATCTGTATTATCTTTCTGACTTTCTTCTCTTTGTTTTCTCATATCTTCTGAAATGGTACCATTATGCACTTTAACCAATGCCTTAGCCAACCTTTTCCTTTTTTATCTCTGCTAAGTAACCCTCTCATTTTTGAATCATTCCCCATTTCACTGATGTATACATTTTAATTATTTTATTTATACATAATTTTATTAAATAATTATTTATTTTAATTGCACATATTTACTTTTCTTACTACCACCTGCGGTCTCTTATTCGAGAAATCATCAAAAGATATGTGTTCGACTCCTCTGCTTCTAATTGGTTCATACACTGGGTCGGCCGCTACCTGATTGGTCTTTATCTTTAAAGCCCGCCCCCACACGTAATTCTAACTATATTAGGAAGAAACAAGCCATAATTTCACTGAGAGTAAAATATCTATACTATTAATGTGTAGAGGGAGGGATTCTCCACAGGATTTATGCAAACATCGCAAAGTAGATGTCTGTCGGGAACTGTTGTAAATAAACGAAATAGTTCGGCGGGCGCTGTATATGGTTCGCATGTGCCCAAACCTTGCAGTTTATTTACATATATTTGTTTTCTTCTTTCCAGAGGTTATCTTGACAGGTCTGTACTGCAGTTCTGTTGACAATAGACCCTTTATAGGTTTGGAATGCGGAAGTAAACTAGTAGAAATCCCAGTTATTTATTTTATGTAATTTAATTCCAGTGTAAAATAAGCAAAATGTCTTTATTTAAATGTATATTGCAAATTAAAACGTATGCAAGTAGGAATTATTGCGGAAATGTGACAGTCATTAGTCCGTAGTCATATTCTTTCTTCATTTTATCCAATTCTTTCATGTTCTTGTTTCCTGTTGTTGTTTTCTATTGTCTGTGATAGACAATACTATACTATGTTAACTGTAGCATGTTGCCATAAGCATTAATAATAGAAAACGTATAGTCATTCTCTTTAGCAAGTACCTGACCGTCGTATAAATCCTCCGTTCAGTGTAAATGCTAAGAACAACCAATCCCTAAACTCCACAAGAACCCGCCTTTCTGAGAGGTTTCCAGATCCTATTGGTTAATCCACTTGGGAACATACACTCGATTGGTAGTTTGACTGCTTGTCAAACACAATACGGAAAATACAAGGAAGTAAAACGGTGGCTCGTTATATTGAAGAATAGGCATGTTTTAAGGGAATCGCTATAAATTTAAATTCTTTTCACACATTACCAGGTAATAACTACCATTTTATAGACCTGTTTTGTTTCATGTAATGGTATTTGTTTCGAAACTGAAGGAGGGATTAAATAACAAAATGTTATTTTTTGGGCCAGTAGGCTCTCACGCCTCTACGGTACAAAGCTGAGCAATATACTGTCCCATTGTCGTTTTACTATAATGTAAACTTTCAATGTTCTTCTGTACTTACTATTTTTTATCATTTCATTATAAGTGTGAGTCCTGTGTAGTTACAAAGCTTTCTGAAATAACGTAATTTGAGTAACATGAAATATATGGTGCTGTCTTGGAAATGACTGAATTGTTGGTTTAATTAGATTATACATTAACTGTTTGGCTCACTGCGTTCCTACCAATGTTCAAAATAAGTTTAGAGTCTATTTAAAAACACGCAGACGAAACTAGAAGTTACCGAAGGAAATACCAGTGATTGCTGTCATTAAAGAGAGATTAGGTTTGGGGCTTTACTATAACATTACTATAATCGTCATCACTGTGGATTACATTGTAAATGGCAAGTTTCTCGTAGTGTCAATGGATGATTTTTAAGGTTTAATCTGAAATTTCTTAAAAAGTAGCGTATACAAAAACTTAAACCTAAAGCTGAAACCATCTACAAAACCAAATTTAAATGACCTCTATTAAATAATAATAATAATAATAATTAAAGCTGTACAGAGAAAGCAAGATCTATAATCTTGATCCAAGAAATATTATGTTTATTTTTCAGGATGTCATCCAGTGAGAGGGATGAGACCAATGATACACAAGCAGTGCCTTCCCAAAAAGCCACTGAGACTAATAGCTGTAGAGAAGGCAACACTAACAAGAACCATCACAGAGACATTACAGAAGATCCCCCTCAACCTAGTGATGACACCACAGCTAAGAACTTGGCTCTGCTCAAAGCTCACTCCATGGATGTGAAGTTTGAGGTTGGGGAAGAGTATGACATTATTGAGACAATTGGCACAGGTGCTTATGGTGTGGTCTCATCGGCCCGGAGACGAGACAATGGTGAGAGTGCCAAGATGCATGTGAAAGGGAATGTATAGAGCATGTCTTTTACTAAACAAAATATTTAATGTCATGCAAGCAATAGTGAAACATTACATCAGCACTGCTGTGCGGTGATTCTGTTGTAATCACAGGGTCACAGGTAATCAGTATGCAGACATATCGTCATAACAGCTCAATTACAATTGTGATACTGCTCTTATACAACACTTTATGAGACAAAAGAAAGTAAGTAAAACCTTCTGGTGTTGCAAAAACGTTTGTGTTGTTAGCTCGAAAGATGCTATATTAAATCTCTGTTACTAATGTGAATATGTTGTTAGAACTAGCAACTATGGCTTGGTTTTTGTTACAGGAGTAACAAGGAGGCAGAACTTGTGCAAGACTTTTGGAATGTCTCTACATATCAGATTTGAGGACTGAAATTAACTCTTATATGAAGTATTAAAAATAATTAGAATTAAATGATTTATTTTATGAATTAAATCAATTTTTATTAATAAGCATATCTACTCATTCCAAATATGAGAGGATCAACATATGATAGGATATCTTAAATCTTAGGGTTTTTTGCATTCAGGCCAGCAGGTAGCAATAAAGAAGATCCCTAATGCCTTTGAGGTTGTGACGAATGCCAAACGCACACTCAGGGAGCTGAAGATTCTGAAGCACTTCAAACATGACAACATCATCGCCATTAAAGATATTCTACAGCCCGTGATTCCTCACTCAGCTTTCAAATCAGTGTAAGAAGAGTATTACAGCCTACCACATAATTACTCTCTCTTTTGACTAGTGTATAAGAGAGACTTTTGAATTTTGAGATTTCACATTACTAAAGTGTCTTTGTATTTTTCCCTCTCTCTTTAGTTATGTAGTTCTGGATCTCATGGAGAGTGACCTGCATCAAATTATTCACTCCCGCCAACCTTTGACACCAGAACACACACGCTACTTCCTGTATCAGCTGTTGAGGGGCTTGAAATATATTCATTCAGCTAATGTAATTCACCGCGATCTCAAGCCATCTAACCTTCTGGTCAATGAAAACTGTGAGCTGAAGATTGGTGACTTTGGCATGGCTCGTGGATTAAGTGCAGCTCACTCTGAAGAGTCACGTTCCTTTATGACAGAGTATGTGGCTACCCGCTGGTACCGTGCTCCTGAGCTCATGCTGTCACTTCACCACTACAGTTTGGCCATTGACCTTTGGTCTGTGGGCTGCATCTTTGGTGAGATGCTTGGCAGAAGGCAGATGTTTCCAGGCAAAAACTATGTGCATCAACTGCAGTTGATTCTTTCTGTTTTGGGTACGCCGCCTGAGAGTATTGTAGGGTCAATAGGATCTGAGCGGGTGCGCTCATATGTGAGGAGCCTCCCCTTAAAAGCACCAGAACCCCTTGCTGTACTGTACCCACAGGCTGAGCCTGCTGCACTGAACCTGTTGGCTGCCATGCTCCACTTTGACCCTCGTGAGAGGATCAGTGCATGTCAGGCCCTTGAACACCCTTACCTCGCCAAGTACCATGACCCAGATGATGAGCCGGTGTGTGTGCCTGCTTTTGATTTTGAGTTTGACCGGCAACCTATGGGCAGGGAACAAATTAAAGAGGCTATACTGGCAGAAATCCAGGACTTCCATAAAAAGAAGCAGGGAGTCAGGAAGAAGATCCAGTTCAAGCCATTGCATAGTTCTGTTCCGGTAGTGGGTGGTGTCTCCAATAACAATCAACAGCCGCAGCACCTGACAGATACAGCACAAAGTCACCAACAGCAAGACCTCAACTACAAGTCAAAAGCTACTACACAAACTCAAGCTACTACAGTTTCTTCATTTTGTAATCAAGTTAGTTCCCAAGCCCCACACCATCTCACTCAGATGTTGCCACCCTTGACCCAGTCAATAAGCTGTTTGGATGTGGACATGCTCAGTGCAAATTCTGATGGACAACCGGAAACCATTGATCTTACCACACCCATCTCTAATCAGGGCACACCTTTTACTGAAACAATGACAGACTGCACAAAGAAGGAGCTTGTCTCCTCAAATAATGCACCGCCCAAACAAATAGCTCAGTCCCACCCTGTTTCTGAGATTCCACCCATATCAGTATCCTCAAGTCTTTCTCTGTCTGGGTCTTCACTCTCTCTAACACCATCCCAGGCTCAGACACTTTCTCAAACGCTTTCTCGCTCGTTAGAAAAAGGAGGAAAAGCAACATCTGAAGTTACAAAGAAAGAGGGAGCAATTTCAGAAGACACAAAAGCAGCTCTCAAAGCTGTCTTGCTCAAATCAGCTCTAAGACAAAAGGCACGAGGTGAGAGAATATTCTATTCGGCACGCATGTAAAATAAAAAAACATGCAATATGCAAAGGCCATGTCAGTATACACTGACCGAAAAATTAATTGTAGGAAAGATCTGTGTGTCTACCTTAGACAGATTGACAAATTAGATTCAGTTTGAATATTTAGTGTAACTATTTAATTTATTCAATAAACTAATTGTATTACACATACTCATTTGACAAATTAGACTAATTGAATATTTAGCCTAATCATTTAATTTATTCAATACACATTAATTGTATTACATATACTATTTATCTTTACAACTTCTGTCATTTGCACATTTCTTATAACAGCAGAAAGATGGCCTCCACCAGCGGGGGGATTTAAAGACACAATATGTTTTTGCATTAAAATATACAAAAACCACTAGTACAGTGTTATATATTTTGTTCAGTTGTGTACTAATTCCAAAGGTTGACGATGTTTAAATACAGAAAAAATCGAATTTTAACCAGTTTACTGTACTTCCTTATTGCGTCACCTGTCAATGGCAACACATCCGCATTATGCTTGGCTTTCACTTTTACTGCATAGAAAGCAGGGCAAAACAGTAAATCTTATGAAAAAATGTGGAAGTAATTGTTATAATAATAATGAATAATAAAAGTAATAAATAATAAAATGATAATAAAAATATATTAAAATCTGGTGTAATAATAAAAATATTAAAAGTCAGCATTTTTGCAAATGCTGTGGGTAAGTTCAAATGTATATTTATTATAATTGTTTTGAGCATGTAAAATTGCGCTGCACCCACCAATTAATTCACCAAATAATGGCATGTATGAGTTGTAATTTAGCATTAAACATTCCGTTACTTGTGGCGGTTTTATCAGTTAAGAAAGTGCCAACCTCATTCTCCAACTGAAGTCAATCAAGAAAAGTCTGAACAGAAGTCTGAACTGCACAGAATGGGACTATGCTAAATACTTCTGAGACTTCATCCTCATCTTCAAGTGAAGTTACAACAAATGCTGTTCATTGTAATGTACACAGAGTTAATAAGAGGCAGTACATTGTAGGAAACACATATTTACCCTGTGTAGCTGGCATAGCTGTCTGTCTTACCAAAAAGCATACTAGCAAATTAGCTGTCTCATGCTATTCAGGTTGTCCCCATTCTATGCAGTCACCTCCTCCCGCACACCTCTCTTCTCCCACCTGACCATGTCTTTCTATGCCCCTTATTTAAAACAGAAGTAAATGCTAAAATATAAGGGAAGTTTTGACATTTTAAATTTTCACCATTCATGTTTCTTGTTTCACAGCCGCAAGGAAACCATTGGAAAACATTGTTATATGGTTAATGGCCATCAATCACTTTCAGAAAATTTAGGAGTGACTCTTAAATTACATATGCACACAAAATGATAATTTAAAGGATTTAAATGTTGACGTGGGCTTTAGCTGTGTGTACATGATCATAGGCTACATACATTTAAGCGGTTTAGAGCGATTAAACAGGTACTGTCTGGTTAACAATATGCTGATTCTTTTTCCTAGATGGAGGTTCTGCAGTGGTTGGTATAGATCTGGCTAGAGGAGCTGTTGGAAGTTTCTCTTCCTCCTTTTCCTCCAATATCTCTGGTGCAGAGCAGAGAAAGCCAATCACTGCCCAGGAGAGACAAAGAGAGCGTGAAGAAAAACGGAAGAAGAGGCAAGAACGTGCGATGGAGCGAAAGAGGAAGCAAAAAGAGAAGGAGAAAAAGGAGGGAAAACAAGGAGAATCTTTGGGTGGGGTTTTACTCAGTGACAATGACAAGAAACTATTGGAGCGGTGGGGGCGAATGATGGACAACCGAATGGACAAATCAATTACTACAGAAACCAGTAGTGCCAAAACCAGTCAAAATAAGACGGCCTCCTGTGAAATCCAACCAGCAGCAGGGAAAAACCTTCTAAATCTAAACTCAGACAGGGGAGAATCAATACCTCAGACACAACCGAATGAAGTGAGGGTTTTCAAGCCACCTCACATACTGCTTCAGATGGGGCAATGTGTGAAATCTGGAGTTTTCCATCCACCTACTACCAATGATGCAGTCTCTTTAGGCCCAGCTCAGAATGGAGACGTGAGAATAGTTGGTGGGGGTGTTGGTGTGGTTGGGGGTGGAGTAAGTGTAGTTAGTGGAGGGAGCATAGATGCAGTAACCCCCCAATGTGCCTTTCCCAAAAACGACATGGTAAAATCCCACACACAATTTATAGGTGTTGGAACAATGTTTACTGGTGCTGAAAACTGGACAGGAACTCGGCCAGCTGTGGGGACATCTCAGCACCAGCAACCAATACCACATCAGCCCCAGGAAACTCACCATCCTACCCCAAAACTGAATAACCCCACTCACACAGGCTTTGCTCAGAAAACCCATACGCATTCTCAACCAGTCACACACGCCCAATCACAGGCAAGCTCTCACCCCCAGTTGTTGCATTTGGAATCCTTCATCAACAAACCTTTAAACCCCAGCAGTACTACCAGCATTGTGGTTTCAGACACCAGCACATCTCTTTCTAACCTTGACACTGTCAATAGAGCTCAAGGCCTGGAAAAGCTTTGTGGTTTGGGGAGGCAAAATGGTGCTCATATAGAGGGCCCTTCAAAACAGCCTTTAGGAGCTGCAGCTCAGCCCTGCCATAGCCTTACGGACACTGGACAACCAGCAGACAGTATCCCTGATATCCATACTGTTACACAGCAGCTCTCAAAATCACAGGTAAAGTGTTTTAGAGAAGTATGAGTTGCCTCTAAAGCTTCCCATTTGCTAAGGTGTTCTGAGTGGTAGCTAGGTCAATGCTAGGTGATAGCTTCCTGACCCAAACAGAACCCACTCTCATCCTGATGTGGGTTCTCTGTCAGTGTAGGGACATGGGATTTATTCATAAGTTTGTCAGATATTCTGAAAGTGTTTGATAGAAAAGTAAGAGAACACTTCTCAACCTGAGACAGTTTGTGATCAGACAGTTTATGGCTGAACAAAAAGGTTTGGGACAAGAAATGTTAAATTTAAATATATCATTCAAACGTCATTGGAGTTTTGGTTCCTTGCCACTATTACCTTTGGCTTGCTTGCTTGGAGCCTGCTGACATACATTAAGAGACATACATCTTTTCAGTACATGTACAGACATTTATTTACTTACCTTTCCAGTTAGTAATGCTATTGTACATTTTATGGTATTATTGCAAATTGTATTTTTCCTGTCCTTTCATCCTTTCCTTTTGGCATGGAATGTCTTTTTTACAGCACTTATCAAAACAAGTGTATATCTTTCTTGTAGTCATGGATATCACATTTGCTTCTATCAGTAGGTTACTTATCAGATAGCCTTGAGATGTAATGGCAGGTAGTTTATTAATATACGTGTACTTCAGAATTATTTTAAAATTGGTACACTCCCTTTTCAGTCTTCGTTCCATTTTTCACTACATTCATAAATCCCAGAATTATCATTGGATCTGGCATTTCGAATGCACCATATCACTTCAAATTTAACCTTCCAATTACAATCATGTAAACAATTGCAACTATGCAACAGTTAGCACCACTAATGTATGTAAAGTTGCAATAATACCAGTGTATCACATACATTTTATAATTTTCCTGTTTTCATCTTTTTCTTTTTGTCCTTATTTCAAAACTTGTTTTATTTCTCAGTTAGTATTTCTAAAACTTTTCTGTAAAGATGCTTTGCAAAAATTGTGAAAAGTGCTATATAAATAAACTTGAAAATAATTTCTATAGCGCATTTCACAGTTTTGGATTGTTGCAAAGCAGAATTGTGAATTGTAGTTGGACTATTACATTCATATGTATGCGTCTTCATATATGGCCACGTGGTGAAACAAGCATATCCATACTTGCCAAAAAATACCATGTCCATGCCACTGCTGACACTGAATTTCTGAATAGAAAGATGATTAAATTGATGTCAACTGTGTCAATTTGACCCTGCTAAACCCAGATAACCGTCCAACTAAATTGTCCATAGAAAACCAGACATGAAAATGAGCCAAAATAGAAATTATATAAATGAAATATTTGCATGAAAACAATTTGCATTAATAGCATAAAATGTATATTAGCATTTACTCTGTAAATATATAAGTATAGGGTGTGTGTATAGGGTTGTAATTGGACTGTTATATTCATAGCAATATTAGCTAAGTATATGTTTTTTAATATACACTACCGCTTAAAGGTTTGAAAGACATTTTTTATTCATATTTTATATTCACATTTTAGAAAAATAGTAAACTCATCAAAACTGTCACCATTAGATTATCTTTAAACAGTATTTTGTTGAAGAATGTTTAAATGCTGTTTTAATGATCAGAAATTAGTTTTAAGGGATAAAATTATCAGCTACAGTTGGACTTTAACAGGCCAGAACTTTGCAACCACAAATACACCAAATGTGACTGAAAACCCCCAGTCCATTCCTGTCTTATTTGTTTGAGTTCACAAATTGCTGTGGCCCTTGTGGGCTTTTGTATGTTTTGAAGCATAAGAAATTCTATTGGCACAGAAATAACAAACTTTACAATGTCACCATATTTAATATGAGATTAGCTGCTCGATGTTGGACATAAGGTGTTTTTAGTCTCTTTCCTATCACTCATCTTCTCATTAATGCCTAATTTGTCTTGACAGGTTGAGGACATTTTGCCCCCAGTTTTTTCAGTGACCCCCAAAGGCAGTGGAGCTGGATATGGTGTAGGTTTTGACCTTGATGACCTTCTCACTCAATCTCTTACAGAGCTCCAGCAGTCGGACCTCAGAGAAAGGTCTGTCAAAAGTTTCATTACAAAGTGCACTCTACAGATGCTCACTCCATTTTGCTCATGTATTTGTTTCTGTAGCTCACCTGGTACATTAGTTTAAGGTCTTGTTTTCTATGAACACACAATAAATAAAATAAAAATAAATATAAAATACCATCAAATAAAATACCTTGAATTCATTGCAAGTCTACAGAGTGAATAAATATAAATGCCACTTCTATTCTTTATGCAGCACAGAGTTCATAGTACATATACAACATGTCTGCTTACTGCTATGTGCCAATTTAGTTGTCTATTTTTTTCTTTTCTCATTAGTCACAATGATATGGCCCCCCTCTCTGCATCTCTGCTTTCTGACTGGCTGGAGATACACCGCATGACTCCTGCTGATATGGAGTCACTTCAGCAGGAACTCCAACTTGGATCTCCCATGATCCTGTCTGACAACTCAACACTGACTGATACCTGATTATTTTTACAAGATTATACATTTCTTGTGCATTCCTCTATAGAACCTTTGGGGTTTAGAAAAGTTGGTGGAATAATTCCCTCTAAATTAAAAAAAACTAAAATCTAACCCAGAAATAGGCTTTTGGGGTCACATACACTATTTATTTGGGCAAACAATAAAGATGCATAATCCCGTTCTTAAGGGGATTTTGGTTTTCAGTGCCATCACAAAGCAATTAAGATAAACCAGCTAGTGTTACCTTTATAACCCTGGTATGTTTTAATATGGCTCCAATCGAGTGATTTATTAAAGGTCACAGCAATGAAATAGCAACGGTATAGTCCAAGCATGTTTATAAAGTGCACTGCAGTAAAAGTCAACACCTGGGTTCTCATTTATGAAATGTTGATTAGAAACCTTCCTGCATTTGATCTAAGGTAGTTTTTCAAATGTGCATTTCTGATTCAGAGAAATAAATGTGCATGTCTCTCTTCCAGATATTAAACACTCTTAATGTTAAACATTCTTAAACACTCTTAAAACACTTAAAGTGTGTGATCCCAAAAGCCTATTTCTGGGTTAGATTTTTAAACACTCTTAATGTAAATTAACATTACTGGAATATAAAAAAAATCACCAGTCAACATCCAAATCCTTTAACTGAGTGGCAGGAATAAATATCATTGCCTAGATTACGCCAGAAGAAAGTGTACACTTGCTTAGAACCTGACAGGGAGCTAGGTACTTTTCCACATCAAAGACTGTTTTTTTTTTATATAAATTTGGACATTGGCATGGATTTTAGTGCACACACTAAAAATCTGATGTGTGTGTATGCACATTTTATAAATGAGTATTAGAGCATGAAATACACCTGGGACAGTCCAACACAATGACATTATTATTGAAGATGCTTGTCTAGACATTAGTGCAAAGTAGAAAAAGTTTTTTTTGCATGAATGCCTTAGAAAAGTAGAAAAGTAAAACTGCAAATTTGCTGTTTTTACATGAGCAATAAAAGACTTGGCTTTAATATAACTGTCAGAGGCATCCATGTCAGTTAATGGTTATTATTTTGTGATTTTCTAACAATATAAGACAGTCAGCACCCAGTGTTTGCCTTTGTCATAAACATGCATCCACAACATCAATTACAAAAGCAATTCATAGCTTTATTTACACATTTTAAAAAGAGATTGAAAAATACAGCTGGTTTTATTTTTATATGTGTTCTAGTAAATATCAAATTACACTAGCTTCTAGATAAAACAGAGGTAAATTGTGATATGTCCTGATATAAAGTATATAGCATTAATATTTTTTTGTGCAAAAAGTTAAATCAGTGCCAGCGTCCATATCTTTAGTATGCAATATTGCTATTTAGCATATTTGCTTAGTATTAATGATGTACATCTGTGGCTGCACAGTTAATTATTACAGGCTTTTAAAGATTGTAAGCTTTCACAGATTTCAGAGAATAAACACATTACTATAAGAAATGCATGAGCAGGTAAAATACATACAACCTAATCTTATATTTCAAATCATTCAGTGTGTTTATATCTAATTGTTGGTACAAACCAAATACAAAACTACATAGTTTAAAAAAAATCAATTAAGGTTTAACAATCTTACGTTATGGCATTTTGTGTCTCCAAACTGGACGGCATTTTGGTTTTTATTAGTGGGCTTTTTGCTTTAACAAGAGTCAAGGTGTGTCTATCTCAGCAACTGCACCAATACCAGTAGAATGACAATCCTGAGTAGAACCATTATTCGGCCAGCCCAGTTGTGACTTGATGAGCTCTTAAGCTGGATTCCACTAACGTGGGACTGGATGTAATTAGTAAAACTGGACACTTTGGCATATACTCCTGGTCGGTTTTGTTTAGCACAGCCAAGGCCAAAGCTCACAATACCAGCTTGTACCCAGCTACCGTCACTAACCTTGCACACCAGGGGGCCTCCAGAATCACCCTGAAAACACACCAAAAGTAGATGTATGAAACATTTCCTTGGACACAAAAAGATATCTCCTATATTACTGTGATAGGTAAAGTGAGAATTATAAAACTCATGATGGTGAAATAGGTTAGAAAAATGTAAAACATTTATTTTTTAAGCAAAATAACATGTTTCAAATGTTATGTTTACCATGCAGATACTGGCATAGCACACAAACCAACATGCAATGCTGCCCTCACCTGGCAAGAATCCTTGCCTCCTTCTTTGAAGCCAGCACACATCATGTCATTGCCAATGTCAATGTTCTCTGTTGGGTTTATTAGAAACATATCCTGGCAAGTCTTTGAGTCAATGATTGGCACCTGCACTTCCTGCAAAGCACCAGCCCCCTGTAGAGCAACTAAACGAGACAGAGATTAGATAAAAAACTACAATGGTTTTATGTGTGTGAATTTACAAAAGAAACCTATTGTGAAAGAAAAGTAAGAAGAGTTGTCTGTAATGCAGAACTGCTTTTCAATCAGCTGTGCACTTCTGTTTCTGAATTTACTAAAGTCTAGCATGTATCAGGTGACTTTACTGAGGTGAGTTCATTAAACTAAAACAGTGGTTCTCAACTAGTCCTGAAAATCCAGAACTGATAACACCTTATTCAAAGTGCAAAATGGATAAAATTAAGTTAATACAATGTGTAGTGTAATTTTTTGATTTTCCTATTTATTATTATGTTTTTACTGTACTGTATTTACTTTCATTTATTTATTTTTAATAATGTGCACCAATGAATCGTATAATCTGATAAGACCAGCGTCATGCATTAAGAAAGTAAATAAAGTCAATTTAAAAAGAATGCTGGGTTTAAAGAATTTTGTTGTTAAATTTAAATAATCATTTTTAAATAAACATTATGCATGAAGGAATGGTGGATTTTGCCATAGGTTCAAACCCTCGCTCTCACCTCCATCTCTGATGTCACCCCATCCAGTGATCATGCATTTCATATCACTGCTAAACTCAGTATTGGCTTTAGGCAAGCAGACAGGCTGAACACGGTCGGCCCACACAACAGGTGTAGCTAGCTCCACAAGGGCAATATCCTGGCCCAGCTGAGGATCTGTGTAACCTAAAGGAACCACTATACGACGAATCCTATGGTTGGTCTCATCCGGGTTCCAACCATTCAGCTGTTGCCGACCCGCGTAAATTACGTACAAGGAGATGTCATTAGGGCTGGACAGAGAGAAGAAAATTGACAAGCCAATATGTAGAATTTAAAATTATGGTTTTAGAATTGTTGAAAAGAGATGCATCCAAACTTACTTGGGAAAGCAATGTGCAGCAGACAGAACCCAGTTCTCTGTAATGATAGTTCCTCCACAAACATGTCCCTTGTCAGTCTAAAACATTAATCAGCGAATAGGAAAAACAATAAAACAATGCTTGACAGACAATGCAACTGAAGCATCTGGACTCCGTGTTTCAAAAGTCTCACTTATAATGTTAAGGAATTTAGTTTCACAATGGCTGCTAACATTACCTGAATATCCACCTGCCACGGCCAAGCACCTTCTGACGCATCAGAACCTCCAACAATTCTGTTCGACATTGGTGGCCGGCCACATTCTGAGACAAACAAAATGTTTGTTTTTTTTGAAAAGCCAAAAAAAGTCTTTTCAGTCATCTTATTTTTATTTACATGTTTGGTTTTCTCTAACAAAACAAAACCGAGAGAAAGATCTCGTTTTTAAATCATGAAATTATTATTTTTACTTTAATGTATAATACTGAAATGTATAGTATGCCGACATAATAATATCATCGATTTGATGAAGTAAATTTAAATTTTGTTTCAATCAAACAGAGTAACAACACGAGTATTAATTAGGTCAATGCTCACCTTGAGCCTCGCCCATCCATAAACCTGAATGGCGGCCAGCATAAAGACACAAAAGGTTACAATACAATAATATAGTTAATCCATCATGAAACGCCATTCTTTCACAAATATATTTTTTTTATAAACAGCACATTTATTAAAAGAATCACAAGGCTGTGCACATACCAATCAATACCAAGAAGACGATCCGACAACATGAAATGTACAGCATCCTATAAAAACGTTTAAAATGTCCTCGGTATCTTCTGAAAAGTTCAACTTTATTGAACAATACTAAAACGACAATGAGGCAAATCCTTGTGAAACAGGACTTAATATCTTCCCAGCACGACGAAATCCTAACAACTGAGATAGTCAAGTAGTCGGATTTCCTTTCCAGAAAAACTTTAATGACCTACCTACCGGACGTACAATAGCCAATCAGGAGCGTTCGCTCTGCTCACCGTGTTCAGAGACCACGCCCTCACGTTCACGTGCAGCACTTTTGGTTTCCTCTGTTTGGTTTCGGGAATGTGTCGCAGTATGTGGTCGAGCAAGGTGATTTTGGTGAACCCATCTATGTTTTTTTAACACGCTAACCTTAACAATATGTTAAGGCTACAGGGTGCACAGTTCACCTTTTGTAGGCTTTGTGAAAAACCTGTTTACTTAATTCTTTACTACAAAATAATTTACTTAAGTTTAAATATATGATTTAATCAAGTGACCTTTGTCATCTAATACTACTGTGTGGTTTGCGGACATTTGGAAGAACAATGTCAACAGTCTCTTTGTATGGGAGTTCAGCTCTAGGAAACTGGTGTAACTGGTTTCAAATATTTTTTGAGCGGGCCTATGCAGGCAGTGCTAAAGAAATTGTCAACAAGTCTACATTTGCATAATTATTGTATCTGTATTTTTGTGGTGAGCACAAAGTTAATATTAAAATAACTTAGCCAATGTATATGTGCCTTGTATATGTATATGTGATTATGCCACTATGTAGTTTAATACCATAAACAATTATGCTGTGCCTGCATTGATTGCTGGTGTAACATGATATGAAACATAGCTGTTTTTTATTTTTTATACCTAGGTTTTTGTTTGCCTCTTTTTAGAATGTTTGTCAGTTTGTCGCTTTGTCCTCTAAGCAATACCAATTTTCAATAAATTTTTCAGATTGGCAATATAATGCTTATATATACACACAAGACTAGTAAAATGTATAGTTTAAATGCACTGTAAGTCGCTTTGGATAAAAGTGTCGGACAAATGCATACAAATGTTTCAGGGTAGTCAAGTAACCATAACAACTTACTATCGAACATACTGTAATTTGATGTGTTTATTTTCCAGGGTTAGTTTTTTTTAAGTAAATGTTACCAAACTTTGGAAGTTGTCAGTATATACGTGTGTGGAAGCACAGATTATGAATAATTAAATAAATTAAATGATAAAAATATGAAAATAGTGGTCCTGCTTATTGTTTGTGCTTTTTCCTTTTAATTCAATTAAACTGCCCTTTGGTCTTAGCCCACGCATATTTAAAGACTTGTCACAAAAATGAACAGAAAGCTGAGGCTGCTGTAGGTTCAGTATTAATCAAAACAAGACTGGAAAACTGTAGCCTAGTCTGATTAATCTCAATTTCTGATAAGACACACTGGTGGCAGTGGTGTAATTGTGTGAGGAATGATTTTGCTACACTTTGGGCCTATTAATACCAATCAATCATTGCTTGAAATCCTCTGCAATGGGATTTGGGTATTGTTGCTAACATTTGCATCAAGAACAATGGTCATTATTTTAACAGCTGTCTATAACTCTTTGCAGAGTAAACAAAGCTATATATGAATTATCTTCTTGTACTCAAATATTTCTTATACTTTAAAGAGATAGTTCAACCAAAAATGAAAATTCTTCCATCTTTTACTCACCCTCATGTTATTCCAAATTATTCCAGTTATTCAAGTGTCCTTATCACTGCTCAGTTTACAGTTAATTTACCTGTTCACCTGTGTGTTTCATAAATAAACATCACCTCAGTAATGTTCTCCTGTTGTCCAAGTCTGCTTACATAAAAATTGTAATAGGTTTATGAATAATGATAAACATAAGTGACAGGTAGCATATTAAAACAGACATGGCTTTTGAGTGTATGTGAAAACTAAAGATTATATAAAACAGGAGAATTATAATATACTAAATAATTTGCAAAAATTAAATAAAATGTGTATTAGTATTGCAAAAAAAGGAATGAAAATAAATGGTGATACAGTGAAGTCTTTAATACTGTAGTAGTACTATTAGCAAGCCACAAGGCAACAGTGACAAGAAGCCAAAACTGCAATGATATATATAAATGGAGAAGAAACCTTGGGAGAAGCTAAGCTCAGTCGGGAGAGCCAGTTCTCCTTTAAGGAAGGAGAAGCAACCAGTAAGGAAGCAACTTTTTGGGTCCTATTATACCCCTTTACGAAGTCTTGTTTTTGTTTTGGGGGTGTTCTAAAATAGGTTTTCATGCTTAATTATTCAAAAACTGTTTTTTACCTATTTTACGTGAATACAACACCAAATGCTTTGTTTAATTCTGGATTTTAGCCCCTTCTTCTGTAAGATTTGATTGGTCAGGCTAGCCCACTCTGTTGGGATTGGTCAACTGTTTAGACTGTGTTCAAGAAATGTCCCGCCCCTTACAATAATGTTTTCAGTTTCTGACGTAACCTTGGTTCCCTGAGAAATGGGAACAAGACATGGCATCAATAACTGTTATGTAACACTATAGGAAAAAAACCTTTCCACCAAGGAGCCTTACTGAATAGCGCCAGTGCAAAAGAAAATCCACACTGGCCAGTGGAATTCAAGATGGCAGAAAAACCTAGGAAACTGAGGTTATGATGGTAACAGGGACTATAGAATCACACTGTGTGAAGCAAAGAAGAGCTTGGACAGGTGAAGCACAGCACAATCCAGCAATAGAAACTGAATAAGATAAGGTCTCCACTCTCCCGTATAACAATCAGAAGTGGTGATATATGTAACAAAAATTTGCATATCAGGCAAGTGCAGAGACTAAACCCTTATGCACTACACAACAGACAATGGTTTGTGAGTGCTCCTTACACAGACAAACCCACATTGAGATTGAGACCAGTTTTACCCCTTAGTATGCTCTACTGTGTGAACACATAGAGATCTAAATGCTCGAGATGTACGATTACAGCATGCTTGTGGCTGTTTAGCACATCCACATGGAATGGAAAATTAGTCAGCTGGGAGGGACCACCCCCAATTTATGCATTTCACGAGGGGTTTGTGGATCTCTGCTCTCAATACAGGCACTCTTCGCACCATTACTATCAACGGGACCACACCATTGAATTGGGGTGGTCTGCGTTAAAATGGAAGATTTAACACCTACTCCAGAACACCCAGGAGGAAATGCCATGCACTTAGATATAAAGTTACAATCAGAGGATAAAACTAAATGTCTGAGCACTGTCTGGAGTGAGGGGTTGAATGCAGTCGAGACACTGTGGAAGATGTGGACACAAAACAATGTGTAACTGCTTGTTGTGTCTGAATGAGAAACTGATTAATGGAGAGAAGTAGAATCAAACCACTAAGTGATTAAGTCTGAGTGACACCAGCTACACAGGGGGCACTGAAGACCTGTTAAACTACAAATCAGCTCATAGCTCGCAGGCAGGGAGGCGAGAACAGTGAGTGCAAGTAGATAGTTGCTCCTTTTTCAACATTGTTTGCTGTGCCAATCCTTCCCAGAGTCTCCTCCGTTGACTCAGGCTGTTGCACAGTGGCAGGGGTAAAGAGAATAGTCTCAGTGGTGAGCTACCAAGCTCTTCTTGGTGCTCCTATTCGCTAAATATCTAGTTCCATCACAGAGCGTCATCCGCCAAAACGCTGTAGTAGAACAGGAAGCTCCTTTGTCTGCTACAGAGTCGTACTCTCAACAGTAGAATTAAAGGTGTATGACTGATCCAAGGCTTCTTCATGTAAAGGGAAAAGAATTCTGAGGCAAGGTCAATACAGACGGTGCGTTATATAGTGGCGGGACCTGCACCCTTTCTGCCATCATAAACACCATTGGCTGTTACAGATTGTCTTTTGGCGCTATTCAATAAGGCTTCAGGATTCCGGTGAAAATTAGGTTTTATCAGCTACCGGCGAAATGTCAAGTGAACTGTTCTAAAAAGGGAATGCGAGCTTCAGCTCTCAGGTAAGCAGCAACAATGGCGTCAATTTTACAAGGGCAGCCACACTAACAAAGGTTTACTATTTTGTGAAAGCTGCGCATGTGTAAACCTCACTTCTTGTCTCCCATGCCAGACCGGTTGTCAGTTTCTGTCCCCCTCAGATTACATAAAGTGTAATAACACCAGCATTAGTTTTGTCTTTCAGATAATAAAACAAGCAGATTTAAAAGCACCACTTGAGCAGGACATTCATAGATATTGTTCTTTCATCATATGCATTCCAGATGCAATGTTGTAAGCCATTTAAAAATAAGGTTCACACAGGCACCCAATATGTGTACACACTATACACACTTACTGAAGTTTTATACGTATTTCTCAATATTATTATTGAGAACAATACAAATGATTTTTAATACATTTGTATTAACACTATTATGTAACATATTTATTTATATTTATAGATCACGAAATAAATAAAAATTTAGTAGGCAAAGTTCTTAGTTTTTTCCTTTATTTTAAAACACTGAAAAGGCACAGTGAAACATCACGCTGACAAATGTGTATGGGTCACTTAAACATCCAGAACTCTTTAAGTTGCTGATTTTTAGTACTAGTAAAAGAAACAATGCAGTCCAGTAACAATTTTAACCAGTCAGACCAATTTACAGTTAACGTATGCAGAATTGAAAACACTGATATTATCTATCAAATCATTTTTATTTGTATAGTAATTATACAATAACTTATAACATATCAGTCTGTGGAAGTTCTGGTGTTTCCCTTTCATGAAAGAGTGTATCCACCATCACTGTCTTCGTTTCTGTCAGCAAAACAACAACAAACTTGTTTGCATTGCTCCCAGCAGAGAAATGTATTTTATTGCTTTATGTTTTGCTGTTGTTTTTCTTTCCTGTGGTTGTATGAAATGTGCTAAAGTAACGTTTTAACTTTAACTGTGCATGCGCTAGAGTGAAATGAATTGTCAATCAGCGCCACCTGTCGAACAGAGGCGGCAATCAGTCATTTTACGTTGTGAAAGCAAGGCCCGTCTGCAAGTGTCCTATTCTGCGCCATGGGAGAAAGACATCCGTCAGATGTATAATTAAGTAAATCTTGACAGAATTGCTGCTATCATTTTACCTTTGCATGAATTTCAATATCATGCATTTTATTTTGTTAAATAACTTCAATATTTTGAACCAGTCATATGATCTTCTCTTTATTAAATTAATTTAGGCATGCACAGATGTGCTTTGTTGTGCTATTTAAAGATGGCCTCTGAAGCATTGCTCAGGAATAAATGAAAAGTATGGGACTGGATGATGTCATCAGAGTCTGTCATACCTTAGTTTTTTGAGAACTGATACCTCTAAGTTTTCCCATCTTTTAATAGCTACTTCCTACATGATGATATCACAAAGCAAAGGTTGCCTCAAACTGGTTTCATGAATATGAAATTAAAATGTGTAATTTGAACTAAGATAGCATTTTTATACTTTATGTATGTTTTGGAAAATTCAGGTGTTCCCCTTTCATGCACTGTGCTGCTTAATACTGTCTGTGCTTTTTATTTCAGTTTTCTTTTCATTTCTGTCTTAATATTTTTATACATTTTAAATTCATTTTTATTTCCTATCGTTAATGTTACTTTAACATACGTTTTGCTTTGACTATTATTTTAAATCATTTATAATTTTGTTTCTTTATATATCCTTGCCATTTTTTGTAAATCACTTCCATGTAAAACATTTTGAATTACCACTGTGTATGAAAATTACTATACAAATAGTAGCAGATAGTGTATTTGCATGACTGGAAATAGCTGCCAAGAAGCATTACCAATCTAATCACTGACTGAATTAAAGGGACTTAATTCACCCACAGGCTCTCCTTAAAGCAAAACCTGTCACAAGAATAAGTCCGTTGTGCAGTTGAGGTCACCTGGGATGTGAGTGGCACACAGAGATTTCACTGTCTACTGACTCCACAAGAGGAGGTAACACGTGAGTTGCAACATGCAACATGAGATGATGACAGAATGTGCTTCGCATGAGCATCCTTGATGGGAGCCTGTAAAGTGCCCTGTTCAGGGTGACAGCCAGTGAAAATGGAAGGAGGAGGAGAGGAGGAATACATACACGCCTTAGAGGGGAGCCTTGGTAGGTTCTTTACCTTTTGGGGGGAAAATCAGTCGAGTTGTCTGCAAAAAAACATACAAACAAAATAAACCTTCCAGAGAAATGGAAGTAGAACTTGGAGAAATGGAAGGGGCTTGGATTTTTCAAAGGGTTGGCCAGGCAGGGGCCAGCAATTTCTCTGGAGTGGCACAGAAATCATAATACAAACAAACGCAGAAAAATTAATAAAATTATTACAATGACATTTTAATTAAAAGATCTCCAAATAATTGAAAATAGTTATACATTTATTTGCCTTATGTTGTTTTTAATTTAATAAATTATTTAATCACATAAAACTTTTTCAATTCTAAATTCTGGAATTTAACTTTTTTTACATTTTTGTTTCAAAGTAAATTTTTTATATTTTTTAAAGCTGCAAAAACTATTTTCAAAAGACCACAAAAGCACAGACAAAAAGTTTTATTTTTTAAAGCACAGAAAGAAAACTTTTTGTAAGCAAACTCACAAACTTTTTTCAACACCCTTGACAATACCAACATAAGCAACTACATTAGAAGGATTCTACAATTACTGTAATTTAAAGCACATACATTTACAGAAACTCTTGCATTTTTAACAGTAAAGCACGTCACGCAATATCTTTGTTCTCACAGATGGCTAATCCTATGAAAAGGAAGAAATTAGATTTTTCATTCTTAACTTATTTCACTTCTTTTCTAACTGCTTTTCATGAGGCTCATGAGCTACTGATTATTGATGAGAGTTGCACTCGCAGGGGTTATGATCAAGGTCCACCTAGTGCCATATCTCAGAAATAACTTTGTCTTAAAATGCAATTACAAGTGGCCAGTGGGGTGGCACAGACTTTGCCCATGGTAGCCATGGCCACCCCTGGTCACCCTGGCTCTACCCCTGCCTTTAATCAACTGTCTATTAATATCAGCACGGCAACAGGGATGATGATGATGCAAGTGGACAAGATTTACATAAATCCACAACTCAAATTATGATGACTCTTAGCCTCATCTTCTTTATATCTCAAATTTTCTTATTGTGTTTCTGTGTAATACACGTCTGTGCTAATTCAATACTCTCCCCAGTTAAAACTGACTTTTAGTCCACTCTGGACTCCAGGTGATGTTTCCTGTGTTTATCTTATTATGTCAATGTTTATTCCAGTGTAACCAATGCCCGTCTTTTGGCTATATACATGTACATTTATGATAATGTATGATGTACACTGCCCTCTATACTATAATCCCCAATATAATCACTAGCGAATCTGTCAGGCTGTTTAGATGTAAATATTTGCTTAGGGTAAAAGGGGGAAAGATGCATGCCCAGGTCTCCATTTATTTTGTCTCAGACCATTTGAGGTGTTCATCTAAATCTTCTTTACTATTCTACTGAAGAAAAAGTCTTCTACACCTTGGATGGCCTGAGAGTAAGTTTTCACACCAGCACAGATTAGTGAATCAAATATAGCTTGACCGTCTATGCGTCAGGATATACCAGATTTAATAAGCAGGTTGAAATGAATCCTAGCACAGGTGTTATTGATAACAGCATTCACAGAATGAGTTTGAAGAGGCTTACAGGCACAGCCAAGTAAGTAGAGCAGGTAAGCGGTCTGTACTCAAAATGAAGGCCAGACAAAGACTGACTGTGAAGGTGTGTGCTTTTATAGGGCAATGATTGTGAGTGGTGAGAGAGAGGTGTTAGTGGTCAGAATTGAGGGGACTGAGTGGGCATGACAGTGGAGCCAGGCGAATCTGTGACACTATTAGAGCTAAAAGTCAGGCACAGTCAGCTTATTGTTAAATGGTTAAACTTTGTACAGCACAAATGTCTCCAGGAGGGCCCGCAAACACAAAGACTAGAGTACTATATAGTCTAATAAATATTTTGCAACAGGGCAATTTCCTAATATCCTAAGATTTGACTAATAGTGTGAAACACTCCCTAATTTTTCCAGGTTTTTCATAACTGGGGCAACCTTGCTAATTATTTATAACAAACAGTTGGTTAACAATTGTATCAATCCAATTAGAAATTAAACACTGTGTTTTGAAAGTGGTAAGTTTTATTTTGGGCAACATTTTCTCTTACAAATAAATCTGTTTGTATCTCTGGATGGATTACATGGTCACAGTCATAATTGTTTGCCTTCTTGGTTAAACTTTTTGCTTTTTAAATATTTTAAAAAATATATTTTTATTTACACTCCTTTCTGTTAAGCATTTAATGTATGCATTGAACTTAAAACATGTATTATATATGGCAATTATTTAACATATACAGAGCATTGATGGTGCAAGGGCCCTATTGGAATTGTGTGGAAAGTGCAAAAGGCATTATTTTGCTATGGATTATTAGGGCCCAAGCACTGAAAATGTGAAGGGTGCTGTTGTTTTCCTTAGAATAATTGGAGCTCAAGCACTGAAAGCGTGAAGGGCTCTATTGTTTTTTGATAGCTCAGACAGTTTTGAAATAGTGAGTGTAATAGTAGTGTTTCATGTCTTCTGTGTACCTAAAGTGGTTTACATCAAATCTGAGCCGTATGTTTTGTCATGGGGCTGATGACATGGTTACAGCTATTGTGAGTCACAGGCATTAGAGTTGTCAGACATCAGGGAATGTTGGTTTCTGACATTCGCAGGCTCTAAATTTAAATACTCCCTGACTGTCTTGAATGGTGTTGTAATACATTTATGATGAAAAAGGAAACAGAAAGTTTGTCATATCTTCTGCATGCATTGAGTGATTCATATTAAAATATGAACTGTAGGTTGGGTCATAGGGCTGATCACACGATATGGCTATTGTGAGTCATTGTTGTAGCGCCTAAGGACGTTAGGCGAGGGACACTCGAAAACCTGCTAGCACCCCCATCGTGCACCTATGTACAAGGGTCCAATCAGTGGTTTGTTGCTTTAATATGAGTTGTAATTGTCTGAAATGCAAAACACAACATCATTCATATTTCTTAACCCTATATATAAATAAATGTATATAGTTTCATTTCTATTAAAGAAGACTGCATAAGACCAGTCATGGGAATATATATATATATATATATATATATATATATGTCACACCTCTTTTGATCTTACTGACTACATGTGAGCTGCCTGCTTTGGCGCTGGCCTTCAAGAGCAGGGCTGGCTACTACTGTTGTATTTATTCAGGTATTTATAGTGATGTTAAAGATTGGTTAATATTGTTTAGGCATTATTATTTGTTGTATTATGTTGTGGGTGCCTCTCTCCCTCCTCTCTCTCTCTCTCTCTCTCTCTCTCTCTCTCTCAAGGCATTAGTGATACTGTCATGTACTACTAATAGTGCTTTCAGATGCACTCTAACAGTTAGGGGGTTGGACATGATGAAGTAATGATGAGAGAAATACCATAGATGGTTTGCAGGCACTTTAAACAACAGGAAATGGACATTCTAGCACTCTGTGATATTCATGCCCACAGATATGATTATGTGTCTTGTTTGTTGATTTATTAGTAAATCAATACAGTAGAGAAATATAGCTTCTGCACATTTAGAAAATTACCATTTACCACATTTAGAAAACACCAAAAGACATATATCAATCTTCTGTTGGTGGAGAATGTATATATATATATATATATATATATATATATATATATATATATATATATATATATATATATATATATATATATGGAGAATGTATATACGCATACATATAGTTGTCCATGACTTTGTTATGAACTTCACTTTTTATGTTGAAAACATGTGTACATGTCCTGTACCCCTATGACTGTCTTCCTAAAACTACTTCCTAAAACAGAATTCTGTTTATGATGAGGGGTTCTTGTAATACTTGTAATATAATACTTCTTGTAACTTACATACATTAATACAGTAATACATTTTATTAATAAAAGCTTAAAATGGCTGATATGACTTAACACAATAACATTCTGCCTGTAGTTTGTATTCATTAGCAAAACAACAAAACTAATTGCAGAACACAAAAAACAACAAAAAGCAGGGCAGTGTCAATGTTGTAAAACATCCTGTTTCTTACGGTTAAGGGTGTGCACCTTAAGCTCTCGTATATTTTGTGGTGGTTCTTTTATCTTTTGACTGATTTATGTTGTGAACGTTATGAAAATTGAAAGGCCTAAGTTGTTTATAATTAGCACAGATAATTAATGATTATGTTAATTATTATTTTTTATGCAGAAAGAAATGCACATTTATCAGCAGGATTACAGGGAGATTTATGAGAATTAATGAAGAGACACACACACACACACACACACGGAAAGAGAGAGCGCTTTCTCATCGATCCCTCGCCCTGCCTAGTCTTTAGAGAGGAACACTATCGGAGGAAAGTATGAAGGTATGACCGATTAAGGAAACGTTAATCTTAGTATATACTCTAATAATTGTTTATTATCTTTTTCTCTCCGCGCACTGTTCCTTTCTTTTGCAGCTTGTTTTTTTAACAAACAAAGTAATAATGAGAGTTACGGACATCGTCCTGTGATTCAGTGTGATTCAGATTTTGTGCTGGCGCTGTTTGCAGATTGAAATCGCAGCAATGTCTGTATCGACACATCATCGACTGGTTTACCTGAGCTGTGCTCTGCTCGTGCTTATTTCTCCGGTTCATTTAGCTCCGATGCAGGATCAATACTCCCGAGGCGTGGTAAGACGATGAACATTTTTGCATTAATAAAAAGGTACAAATGTTTAAGCTTTAAACAGCCCTAAATCTATCCAGCGCACAATTTTAGGTTTTAAGAACGTCCCCCTTATGTATCCATTAAGTAACAAAACGTTTAAAATGTCATTGTGAATGTTCTAGGAACGTTCAAAAGGTCCAGTGTTGTTAGAGGTTGTACTAACGTTTTTGTTGGGTTATGAGAACGTTATTCATACATTTAACGTCTTAATAAACATGATAAATACTATTAAAAACGTTCTGCTAACGTTAGTGCAAGAACGTTTTTTGATCAATTTGGGAGAACTTTTAGAGAACGTTAGCCAACGTTTTGGGGATGTTCCCTGTTCCCCTGTTATACATATTTTTTAAACATGGGTATATAAGTGGCACATTTTCGGTGGAATAGCCTAAATGCAAACACTTTCTGTCAAAGACCATAGGCAGATATTTTTTAAAATACAAGACAAAAATACATATACACTACCAGTCAAAAGTTTGGAAACACTTAACTGAAATGTCAGATTAAAAATCTTTTAATCTGAAGGCATTTGATTAAACTATAATATAATATAATTGTCCCAACATATTAATTTCAATTTAATTTTTGTTATTAGAAAACTACAATTTAAAAAATGTTTTTGAAATAGATGATTTGGACCAAATAATGAAGAAAAAAGTAGCCAATAAGAGCGCAGGATAGAGGGGAACTCCTTCAAAACTCTTTAAAAATCTTCTCAGGATGATTCCTCAAGAAACTGGGTGATGGAAAATGTCAAGAAAATGTTTGTAAATTCTAGATGAATGGTGACTATTTTGATTCTGCTAGAATAGATCCTGTTTTACCTTATTTTTAATGTTCTTTAGTCACAACATAATTCCTAAAGTTACATTTGTGTTATTTCATATTTTTGATAAGATTACAATTATTCATAAAAATATTATATCATTATATAAATCATAATATCATTAAAAAAATATGAACAAAGAAAAAGTGTTTCTAAACTTTTGACTGGTAGTGTATATAGATATATTACATAAAATACAAACTTGATTTATATTAAATATTTATGTAATTTATATGTAATATGTAATTGATTTATATGTAATATTTATTACATTTTTTAAAAAAGTTAGTTATATCATATGGTTTACTAACATAGATACATAGATACCACAGATACACTATATGGGGTAAGCAGATACACCTGTTGGTTTATGGCTTTTAACCAAAATGTTACCATTAACATTTATTAATGTTAATGGTAACATTTATTACAATTAATGAACCAGCACAAATGTTAAAGGTAACCTAAAATTGAGACAATGTATAAAATTACACTATTTTACACACATGCTCTGATCTGTACAATTAGACTTTGGACTCAAAACTATAGAAATAGGCCTTTTTAACAAAATTGTTGCTATTATTGCAAATACAGATGACATTAAATTCAGAAATTAATGTTTTCCGTGTGGTTTCTTTTCTCTTAGGATTGGTTAAGCCGCTATGGATACCTCCCTCCTTTAGACCCCCGGACAGGGCAGCTGCAAACTAAGGATGTAATTGAAAAGGCCATCAAAGAAATGCAGCGATTTGCTGGCCTAAAAGACTCTGGCAAACTTGGTACATGCAATATTCTCAGACATTAGCTCATCATACACAGGAAATGCTCTAAGATAAATGGTCTATTTTTGTTCAACTTTTAATCTACACACTTTGTCACATGGGCAAACTGGGTTTTTCCAAAATATTGTGAAAGAGCAATTGTGAAATTGACATTTTTATTTCAATTTCAGTTCCGTTGCTTGATTCCTTTTTTTTTACCTTAATCACGTCCTTTCTCTTCTTTCTTATTTCCTTACTGTATTTATTATTTTTTTCCATCTGAAACATACAACTACAAACAGTAATAAAATATTTTCATATCAAATAATTTTATTGTCACTTCACTATATATGCAAGTGAAATGTGAAGTGGAGGCATTAAGAAAGAAAATTGGAAATTGGGAATCTACAACTGGGAATGGATTTTTAATGATCACAGACCCACAGACGGAAGATAAATCTTTACAAACAGACCTACTGTGAACTCAAAGCTTGTGAATTGATGGTACACACTTTTATTGAAGCCATCAGTCTTTATTATTTCAACATTAGAATTTCTGGGACCAACATCAGAATTCCTGACATCAGGATACTGTTTCCTACTGAATAGGTAGTTATGCAGGAATTAATGCTGAACAAATGCTTAGTGCTACATTAACACTTTAGTAACTAGTGATAACTTAGGGACGAGTGATTAACTATCAGTAACTAGAAGCATACTGATGTTTGTGGTAAGTAACACTTATTATTATATTTATTATTATTATTATATCATTACCCATTTGTTATTTATTACGTTTCAAAAGTTTATTCTGTAATGAGTTTAATTTGATTGTCATTCCCAGTGCTTTATTAGGTTATAGTTACTTCCCTCATTAAAGGTCTCTGTCTGATGTTTTTTCAAAATACTTTATTGCTTCAAATCAGTCTCTGATCTGATTTATTTTGTTCACATTTTAGAAATTAGTGAAGAACTTTTGTAGTTCCTGGTGGCTAAAAAATACTTCTGGAGCCTTACATTTAAAAAAAAATGGGTGCACACTGTCACAATTTATTAAAGTGTCATTTGGAGCAAAATTTTGCTTATATTATAGTGTACTTTAAATGGCGGGGGGCTCTGAACTTACTCTAAAGAAGAAATGTCACACTGCCGTCAGATAATCCCAAATGACCTGTAATATGCTCCATATCTCTGAGGTCTGTATATTGATCTGGCTCCATCTGTCCTGCTTTTTTCTAGATAGTAACACCCTGAAACTGATGGCTACACCACGTTGTTCATTGCCAGACATTATAGGGATGGAAGACATGCTCAGAAAGCGGAGAAGAAGATATGCCACTACTGGACTTCGTTGGAGAAAGTCTGATCTCACATGGAGGTCTGCTTTTTTAGATACACATAACACTGGCGATGCTATCTTTTATAGAATAGTCCAATAATTCCCCACTGGTATTTCCACCAATGATAGCTTTCTTTTATAGAATAGTCCAATAATTCACCATGCAAATTGTCTATGTGGACCTGTGATCAAAGGAGTTATTTTTCCACCTTAACTGAGCTGAACTGAACTGAACTTCAGCTCTGCTCCTTTGCAACGCTGCATTTGCAGGCATTGTGAATGCTGTGACTTTATATAAATAAGATAAATATTATAAATAAGATAAATATTTAATTTCAATTATGTTCATGACATAATAAAAAATAATTATTTACATCCAATCCTAAGCAGTTTGCATGTACAAAGCATACAATTTCCAATGCCTCTAAAATGAAGCTTGCATTTCTGCTGCTGGATCCTTACAGCACATTACAGCGGCCATGACTGGCAATAGATTGCTGTGGTTTTGACCATACACACTCATCATTCGTGGATGGTGCCTATGCTGTGTATACATACCAATAAGAACATTGTGATTGCAAATTGCCTGCATCATGCAGAGGTAGAAATTCACCCTGCTTTTTTTTTACATCACATGGATGGTTGTGTATGTGTGCCCTGTTTACTTAGGGAAATGACGGCATGCACTGTGAAATGATAAAAAGTCAGTGGAGGGAGTGTGATGCTGATGTGTTAAACTCTTCTCCGGAAGGGCCACTGTCCTGCAAAGTTTCGCTTGAACACACCTTCCTAGACGTTTCTACTAATCCTAAAGGCTTTGATTAGCTGGATCAGGTAAATTTAATTAAGACTAAAGCTAAACTGCAGGACAGTGGCCCTTCCAGGTGCTGTGTTTGACACCTCTGCTCCAGGGAATGTTCTGATGAGATACCCTCAGTCTAGTCATTCAAGTGGATGTAACTTTGACACGTGCTACCTACCAAAACATTGTTGCAGAGCACATGGCAATGGTGTTCCCTGGTGGAAATGGCCAGTTTTAGCAGGATAATGCACCCTGCCCCACATTGATTAGTAATGATTTGAGGAACATGACCTCAAATTCCCAAGATCTCAGTCCTAATGAGCATCTGTGGGATGTGGTGGACCAACAAGATTAATACATGGCAGCTCCACATCACAATCTACAGGAGTTAAAGAAACTTTATAATATGATTTCAGAGTCACATTTTAAAAACTAGTGTTTTTCAAACTGATCTCATAACCTCTCTCTCTTTTTTTCCTGCTAGTATTCTAAATTACCCATCTCTCCCTCCACATCTCAACCCTAACGAAGTAAACACCATAATGGCCTATGCTCTTAAAGTCTGGAGTGATGTCACCAACCTGAAGTTTCATGCCACAACTGAGCAGAACGAAGCTGATATCAAAATCTCCTTTGCTCGGTCACTCCATGATGATGGATACCCATTTGATGGGAAGGGAGGGACACTTGCTCATGCCTTCTTCCCAGGGGAGTCTGATGTTGCTGGGGATACACATTTTGATGACGAAGAAAGTTGGACCTACACAGGCAAGTGCTATAAGATTAATTCAATAATAAATAAATGATTTATAGACCAATGGACCAAAATAATTTATGGATTAATCAAGAACATTTGATAAACAAATCAAATGTTTTGTTATATAATTCTCATTTCATGCTGTTTGCAACCTGGGCTTAAATGGATAAAACTTTAAAGAAATGCTTTTAAGAACAGTCTACAGCTTTGACTTAAATGTGAAGCAATTTCTGAGCAATGCTGTTAAAAATTTAAAGCGACACCCAAACAAACAATTTTGGTAGATATTTGGTAGAATATTTTCTAGGCGTCTGTTCTGTGTGTTAAAAAAATTGCACGTTATTTTTTTGCAGACATATGTGCACACAGTCCTAGCTCTGTAAATAGCAGAAAAACAAATACCAATCACTATAACACTCTTGTAACCAATCAGCAATGGGGGCACATACACTGGCTGTTAGTCATTGCTTGTGTTGTGTGTTCATTATTTTGAAGGCAGAGTGGTGAAGAGAGGGTGTGTTTGTTTGAGTGTCGATTTCAATTTTGTTTCTCAGAAATCACTTACTGCAACTATAAGTGTCAACAAATCTTAAATAGTAGGACCTGTCAAAGAGTAGGAGACTTTTATAAAGGAGCTACAAGAAACGTTTAGCAAAGTTTAAGACTTTAAGATTATTAACTGCTGACTGCTAACTGCTGGTATTCAAGTGTTGTAAACTAAGGACTGCAATGATTTCAACCCCAGATGGCTGCCCTTAACCTCTGAATCAGCCAACAGTGAGCCTGCAAGGTTATTATCACAGCAAACTATGTACATGCAATTTTACACAGTTTAATTAATGCATTTCAACTTTAGGGTGACCATGTCCTCATTTTTGGCTAGCCGGTATTTCTAAATTTACGAAAATGTCTGGGATTTGGTTTTAGGTTTCACTATGATGTGCTTATGGTCTAATATTTCATTATGTGTACACATATTGGCATTGCTTTAACCACTCTCTGTATCTTCTGCCTTTGTCGCTGTTTAATTATTTAAGGCTTCCAGTATCTATTAGGCAACCATTAGCCAACTCAGACATGCAGGGCATCAGTTGCTTCACAATAGCAGTATATGAGAACTGTCCTGGGCCAAATCAATGGCTAAACAATGCCTATTATATGTCATAGCCATATAATGTAATCTTTCATTTTATGTAATTGCATTGTTTCATTTTTATATTCCATATGTTTAGATGGTGGAAGGTGCACTCATCACATCTAAAATGTAATTTTACCCATTTAACATTTAAAAGAATATAGATAAAAACATGCAAAGAGTGAAACCAATTTTATTTGTATATATTTATGAGATTCTAATATTGTCTCTCCAGTTCTCTTAAATACTTTAGGAGCAGAGACCTAGTCTTAGAACTTAGGAACCTTTATGAATTGCCTTTATTAGAATTTTGACATAATTAAGCCTAAAATTGTACCCTTTACTCTGTTTTACTTTTTATACAGTATATGGCCCCTGGGCTTCCCATATACTCTGTGTCTGCATTTTGTAGATGTGTAATAAGAAAGGACGCCAGTTGGGCCTGAGTCAAAGCAGGGCAGCTTTCTTTTATTTGTCACAGGGTGAAGAACAGGAAATTTTTATCTTGAACTTTGTTCTTAAGAACTTCTCTCAATTTTTTTTAGACAACAGTGGCACTGATTTATTTTCGGTGGCTGTGCATGAATTTGGTCATGCCTTGGGCCTTTCTCATTCCTCCTCTAACCCTTCCATAATGCGGCCATACTACCAGGGAGCTGTTGGGGATATTGCAACATATACACTTCCAGAGGATGATCGTTACGCCATTCAGTCACTCTATGGTAAGGAGCATGTTCACAATCTTAGCTTACTCACCTGTTCTGATCATTTTTGTCATTCATAACAAATTCTGTCAAGCATCAAATATATTTATGCATTTGGCAGACGCTTTTATCCAAAGTGACTTACAGTGCATTCAAGCTATACATTTGATCAGTATGTGTGCTTCCTGGGAATTAAACCTGTAAACCTTTGCGTTGCATCAATGCTCTACCAGTTGAGCTACAGGAAAAGAATAAGCACCATTAAAACATCCATGCCACTTGTGAACGACAATATATTCCAAGTCTTCTGAAGCTTTAATAGCTTTGTGTGATTAACAGACCAGTGTGATTAAGTGTTGTCCTGTGTTTAATGATAAGCAAAAACCATTTACATGGGTTGAAGGAACTTTTAATAGGTACCGTGTTCTATGCCTGATTGTAAATCCTACAAAATCACTTTATGGTGTATGTTACCTTACATTTTACAAGCTACACGTTCAGTGTACTAACTGGACTTCCACTAGACTAATGGTCTTATAGCATATACCCTAACCAAGTCACTTACCCTACATGTATTCAAATGGCTACCCCGAGGTCCTGAATGGACTCAACTGTTCATGACACCAATGTTTTTGACATTTTAGCAGCTTTAGAAGACTTGGAATATAGGACATGAACTTATTTATGGTGCTTTTTGGAGCTTGACAGACTGGTTACCATAAATTTCCATAGTTTGAAAAAGCTGTTTGAAGATTTTTCAAAATTCAAAATTTTCTTTTTATGCTCTGTAATGACAACAGATATACTGAATAATGAAAGAATTTATTTTTTTTGTTTAAGCAGGATTTATTAGGTAATGTGAATCATACTACACTGTTATTTACAGGTTATGTTTTTGGTTTGTTATTTCACAGGAATAAAAACAAGCATGCCAACACCTTCCCCAAATCACCCTACAACACACCTGCCCAAACCACCAAGACCGCCTCACCCCAGAGTAACATTACAGTGAGTCATGCTTACCAGGAGACATAGACACACTGGACTATAGTTAACAGACACTGCACTGTTCTCTCACACTTACCTGATAACAACACAAGTTAAAAGTTAAAAAGACCTTGTTTCTTGTGTTTGTCATTTATTTAGACCTGATCCATCAGTCCAGAATCGTTGTAAGGGAAGTTTTGATGCAGTGGCAAACATCAGAGGAGATGTTTTCTTCTTTAAAGGTACAATTCCTAGTGGCCTTGAGTAATTAAAATGACTACCCTTACAAATGTTATTTGTTTCTTTCACATCTGCATCACATTTTTTATTTGTCATATTATTATATAAAAAATTACAGTTATTATTACAGTTACCATTTATTTTATTTATGGATATACCTTACTTGTCAAACCCTTTCACTCAAAGTAAAAGGAGGATTATTACAAATAATTTGCCATATACAGTAAGAGCTAACAGTATTTACAGTATCACACTGCCAGTTTCCAAGAGTAAGCAAGTTTAGTACAGAAGCTAAACCAGAAAAACATTACAGAAAATGTTGACAAACAAACATGTTGACTGTTATATTAATTATGATATATTAAACTGTATTGTCTGCTTTAATAAATAGTATTTTTACAAGGAATACTGTAACTACAGTATTTTCGTACTGTAAATCTACACACACTGTAGATTAAATTAGTCATTTAATCAAAATTATTACACATTTTCATAATAGTTGTCACAAAAGGAAATAGAAAACAACATGCTCTGAGTTATGAACATGTTGTCTGAAATGCCAGCTGTAGAGTTTTTTGTAATTAACATTTAACAATTAGCAGTTGATTGACAATGCTTTCATCTTATTTACTTTAAGTGTATTTACTTTTAATTAATTTACATGTTTTTAAGATGACAAGATCTAAACAACATACTATTTAAGTCTGATAGCTGTCATAGAAGAGAGGAAACCCCCATGTTCACCATACTGTTCTTTTTTGTGCACAACGTGGCCAGTGCTCTTGGAAGCCACTTTTTATTTCTTTGATCCACATTCAGGGATGTCTAAAAGGCAGAAAAGAAAAAATTGGAGGGAATTTTGTGTATATGTCTGCATACACAGAGAGCACAGATGATATATGAATAGATTTTTTTTAAAAAAACAGTTGTCTGATTTAATTATGCATTTGACTGGATACAGTCCACTTACATTGCAATTTATTAAACCTTTATAAAAAATACACTTACTTCACTGACCAGAAACAAAACGTGCAATCTACTTTCTAAATGATCCAAAGCAATCAGGAATACCACACTTGAAATCAGCATTAGGAGCATGACTGGATTTTCGTTTGCTGGCAAAATGATAACACCGATTCAAAAGCACAATCACAGAACTGACGACATAGAATTTTTGTTAACACATGGACTATAACTATAACATTTCTTCTGAAGCACTCACATTAGCACTGGATCTTGGTTCATCTCTTGATCAGATTATTATTATCCATTATTATTTAAAAGCAACAATTTATATACAGTACTGTGCAAAAGTCTTAGGCACATTAGTATTTTCATACCCCAAAATGGTTTTAAGCAAGTTATTTATATCTTTTGTTGTAGTGTCAGTAGGAATTCCAAAAGATTTCCAAACATTCTTTTTGCCATTAATTGTAATAATCCAGTGAGATTTTTGTATGCACAAAGACTGACAACAGCCAGTGCTCCACAGAAAGATCTGAGATCTGAGACAGACTAAATCCAGAAGAACTACGGCAGTGTCTCAAAGACACCTGCCTGCAAAGCTACCTGAAAAGCTATGTGCATGTTTACCTAATGTGCATGTTTACAAAATATTTATTTGATTTAGTTAATTGATAAATAAAATCCATTTATGACATAATTTTTAAAAGCATCCCCACTTTACAGCATTTTTAAACAACTGGCTAAAACTTTCCATTGCACTGTAGCTTTACAGGTAGGTTTCTTCAAGCGTCTTGGAGACGCTGCCACAGTTCTTCTGGATTTAGTCTGTCTCGGTTTTTTCGGTTTATAATGTAATCACAGACAGACTCGATGATTGTGAGATCAGATCTCTCTGTGGAGCACTGCCTGTTGTCAGTCTCCTTGTGCATACAAAAATCTCACTGGATTATTACAATTAATGGCAAAAAGAATGTTTGGAAATGTAAACTTATAATTCCTACTAACACTACAACAAAAGATATAAATAACTTGCTTATAAAACCAATTTTGGGTGTGAACATACTAATGTGCCTAAGACTTTTGCACAGTATTGTATATTAGCAGCTTTAGAAGTTTAAGTAGAAATAACAACAAAATACAGATTAGTTTACCATATCAATACTCAGTCAAACACATATCCATCCATTTATTTTTGTCACAGGCACAAAAGTTATATTATTACTATTCCAATTAAACATTTTCCTATCTTTTTAAGCAGCACTGTCCATTACTTCCAGCCTTACAGGCAGCTAATACTTGAAAAGCAAACTGAAGCTCACAGAAGCTTTAAAACTTCTTACAAATTTATACACCACTGGCTTATCTCAATATTGCGAATAATTATTTTTGGGTTTCATTTAATTAAATCCCACCGACAAATTAAGTCTTGTTCATGCCTGTTCACATGATCACATTAACCTCTGAACTGAGTGCGAGAGAAATCAATCCCACAATGCAATGCCTTTACAGCATGATACTTTATTTTCATTGACGTGAGCTGAACACAGAAAAGTGTTGTATATTTACTGCCATTCCTTAAAAAAACACCCTGTTTCTGTTTTATTGAAAGTACAGTAAAATTCTGCTATGAATTACCTGTAAATTTAGAGTAAAGGGTTAAAGTGTAGGGATGATGGTAGTTTATTAAGTAGAGCCACCTCTTTAAGACCACCTCTTTACATGATTATAGATTGCACCTTAATAAATGTGTCCTGTAATTGTATCATATAATGTGGCATAGGTTTATGCATCCTCAAAGTAATTGTGACAAAATATCTAAATGAATGTCTGATGTTCCCTTTGTCTTCTCTATGGTCTGGGTCAGGTCCATATTTCTGGCGAATACAGAGGTCTGGTTCTCTTGTGTCTTTTCATCCTGCTCTCATAAAAAACTTCTGGATTGGTCTTCCTCCTGGAATTGACAAGATAGATGCAGTTTACGAAAGAAAGACAGACAGTAGAATTGTCTTCTTTATAGGTTTGTAAAGAGAAAATATCAAATATTTATGTAATGTTTATGTAATGCATTTCTACACTTTTACATTTGTACACTCTTACAAAAAGCATTTGTATACTTTAGCCAAACTTAAAATGCCATTCTGATAGAAAGCAAAATATCAAAACAAGAATTGTTTACTTTTATGATTTACTAACAAAATCATACAGTAATACAGTATTATATGATAGTGTTGGTTTAATATTTTATTTTAACTTTTTTTAAGTAAATGTGTGAGAAGTGTAAAGTGAGAAGTGATGAAACTTTAAGAGAGCTGTGCAACTGTGTATGTGTAGGTGTGTTTCTCAAAGTCAATGTGGTTTCTACTCATTTCTACCTCTTCTTTCACATAGGCTCACAATACTGGGTATTTAAAGACACTGTGGCTCTTCCTGAGTACCCACGTCCGTTGTCTGACTGGGGACTGACTTTTCATAACGGAAATGTGGTGAAGAGGGTGGAGGCAGCATTCATTTGGGCGCATAACGGAAAAACGTATCTCTTCAGTGGTGGGGAGTTCTGGCGGTTCACAGAGAACCAGACAGAAAAGCAAAGCCCAGATACAGGATATCCTAGAAACTCCTCCCTCTGGAAGGGTGTGCCCAATTACCCTGATGACATCATCACCTGGGGAGAGGGTAATATACAGAAGCACTATTATTACTCAGAATGTGCTGCTTAATCTGTAGCAGTCCATAAACTAAATATCCTAGTGAGCTACATTCCTGGCTACTACCAACATAGGCAGCTGCTTATTAAGACAACCTCCCAAATTGAAATTGAAACTGTAAGCATCAATTTAAAGTGTTAATATAGAAGTGTAGAAGAATGTCTTCATACGTTCAGAGAGTGAGGCCCACTTTACTGTAAATCAGTGACATTGAGTAGTTTTACTGTAACAACAAATATATTATATGAAAAAACTATTTTTAAACTATTTTTAAAGTGTGATGATGTTTTATTGTGTTCTGATTTTTAAAAACTGATTGGAACCTTCAGCTGATTAGAACCAATTGCAGCCAAAGATTCAAGATTATTGTATTCCTGTAGCTCAGTTGGTAGAGCATTGTGTTAGTAGCGCAAAAGGGAGAACATGTACTGATATAAATGTATAACTTGAATGTACTGTAAGTCGCTTTGGATAAAAGTGGCTGCCAAATGGATAAATGTAAATTTCTATCTGTCACATACACAGTCATGTATGCATAGAACCTGTAGTGAAAAAAAATTAATGTGCCACACTGATTTGTGTACCCACATCCTAAAATGTTCTGGTCTAACGGCTTGAGTTGCGCCACTCAGTTGATGCACAAAATATTCTACACTACGTACACAAGGAGGCGTTCAACATGAGACTTGACTACATGCCATCCAAGCATGTTACTGGGTCATCTAGCAGAGCACCATATCCATAGTCCCAAATACACAAAAACAGTCCCCACTGTAGCATGTTTAACAGTAAATGACACACCACTTCATAGATATATAAATCAAATGCACACAAACATTTAAGAAATGTAAAGTAATTTGCATCTTATAGAAAAGCCTTTGCATCAGGAACCTGCTCATGATGGCTTACAAAGCTGACCATGTAGACAGATCACAATATTTGGGCTAAAACTCCCTTGTCTTAACTTTTCAGGAGATACCTATTTCTTCAAGAACAACTCATATTGGGTGCTGAAGAGTGGAGGATTGGACCAGGACAGTGTCAGTCACAGATCAACTGCAGTTGATTGGATGATGTGTCCAGAATTAACTCCCACCAAGCTTCCTGGCAATCCACGTTCAAAAGAAGGAGACTGCAGATGTGACATCAATAGTTCTTTAAAGCTGAGTCCATCTTGGTTACTGTCAATCATATTGTTGTATTTTTTAGGTGTACTTATGTAAGTCAAAACCTACCTGGCAATATATGTTGTAATAAGACAAATATCATTGCCTCATTTTATATGGACTTTATCCCAAAGCATTTAAAGTATATATTATAACATCTAAATGTAATTTAAAAGAAGTTTCACAGCATAGAAGACATTTTTGAATACCTTTTATGTTTGATCTATGCAAGTGTGATGTATAAAGACATCAAAAATAAAATGTTTTAAATCTCATTTTAGAGCAAAGTTTAACATTAAATTATAAATAAATGATTTTTTATGAATTGAGCTTCAGCTTCATGAATTTGCTATTCTTAATAGATTATACTTATCCCTATTGCAATGTTCAAAATTATGTAGTGAAAAATGTTTTGCTTTTGTCAGTGTGACTACAGGGTAAGAACACATAAGAACATATAACAAAGGTTTATTTAGCTCATGGCTGTATATACATTTACATGAGTTGTGAGTTTGGTCTGTATGCGGCTCATAATCTCAAAGCTGCAATGGCAAACAAAATCCACAGGAAGGCATTAACACACAGCACAGCATGGTGGAGTTTTGGAATTATGTAAGAAATGCTGTAGAAAGGCTGTAGCTTAAATTCACAGGTCCCAGATCATTTGTGGGGCCATTGTAACAGAAAAGTGAACATCACATAAAACACAGTGTCATTCATTCTCAGATAAAGAATGAAAATGTGCCAAACTTTCAGTAATGGATTTGCCCTAACAATACCTGGGAGCTCAACTCAAACCTTTTTCAAATAACTCAAATAGTTTAATGAACTGTTGATAATAACTGAAGGGACATAATTCTGTAGTGACTGAAAGGAATTCTTTTCCTTAGTACATGTCAAACATTTTTGACTGGAACTAGAATGTTCAGTGCTCCCCTATACACACCTTAGAAAGATAAATAGCTTAAGAACACTTTGTGATTTTGACAGGGTAGTTACTGTGTGACTGATATTAATCACCACATTAATCTATATTCCTATAGACCAATAAAACCTATATTTTAAGATCATGACAGGGAAAATGTGAAATTGTAATATTTACAGTAGTATGTATGTTATCAGTTTCACGTTTATGCAAAACAGTGTGCTCAAATCAGTTGAAGTAGTGCAGCTATTTGTGGCATGTACAAAACAATTTTTTGGAATCTGGTAAGTTTTCGCCTGCTGAGATGATGAGATAAAAATGCTCAAACCACAGTAATGTTCAAATATTGAGAGCCTGCAAAAACACCAGCTGGCTTGTAATAAAACAGTTTTCTTTGAGGGTTAAGTTTAGGGGTAGGGTAACAGTTTGTACAATATAAAAGTTATTATGTCTGAGTCCTCATAAACAACATATGCCATTAAATGGCCAATCTGTATATGACAATGTTCATGTATGGGGGAACATGGTTGTGTTAACAGGTTTACAGAATCTTTCACAGAGTAATTTCCAAAATCTACACAATGGTTACATTTTAAAAGCATACATGTTATTGTGAAGACTGCATTTTGTTTCTGCAATTGCCCAGTGTCCTTAACAAAAACTTCTTGAGGTACTGTAATTTTTTGAGGTACTGTTTAGTGTAGCCTTCTCTGTCAGCGTTAAGAGTTTCACATGTGATAAATGCAGGAAATAGTTAGGCTGACAGAGAAGATTTCAAAGACACAAATCCAAGCGTTATTTAAAGATAGTGAACAATAGTTTTAGACTTAGGAATTCGTTAATTACAGACTGATCTCAAATCTGCCTTTTATATAAAAAAATAAGGGTGGTTTTCTTATAGCTATGTTTCTTGGAGAGAAATTGAATCTGAGAAATTTCAGTTGGCATTTGTACAATGTCAGTTCATTTGTACAATGTCAGTTCTCATCAGTTACAGATGACTTGCTCCTGTCGTTCAATCATGGTTGCATCTCTCCATTAGTGTTACTTGATCTTAGTGCTGCCTTTGATACTATTAACCATTGGATTCTCTTAAATAGGCTTCAAAACTATGTTGGCATTAGTGGAATTAAACTGCCATGTTTAAAATCATATTTATTTGACCAGTTTTCAATTTGTAGCTGTCAATGAAAAGGTGTCACCTTTCAAAAATTATGACCATATTCGTCTGGTTCTCTCAGCACTACATTGGCTGCCTATCCAACATAATATACGTTTTAAAATGTTGTAAAATACCTATAAGGCCCAAAATCATTTAGCTCATCAGTACTTCTATTAAGCAAGCTTCTATTACATTATAGGTCTTCATGTCCACTACAATCTCAAAATTCTGGTCAGAAATTTATTCTATCTAAAATTTCAAATCAAGCACAAATCCTTTCCATATTTAGCATGCAAACTCTGGAACATGTTCCAAACTTTTACAACTATTCCAAACTTTGGAACAGTTACTATAGTGCTGTCCAAGGCAGACACACTCTGTTTTTTAAATCTAAATTTAAGTTTAAATCTAAATTAAAGACCCATATCTTTAATCTAGCATTGCTGGGCTGCATTAATTAGGTCAACCAGTGCATGGTCGGTCTTCAAACTAGGGCATAAAACACTATAAACACTGACATTACCATGGTTTCACATTATGTATACAATAGTACTACTTTGATGTTCCAGGTAAAAAGGAAAGGCATCTGAAGTACCAGGTAAACACCATATGGATATAAAAGTAATTCAGTACAAGTGTCAAAGTACTATATTTAATACTGCATCAATGTACCATGACTTTTGCCATATTATACCAGCATGGTGCATTGGCACTAGCAGTAGGCTGCTTTTTGAAAGTGAATTTTAAGAAAATATTGTTTAGTTTATTTAAATTAAAAAAAAAGTTTATTTAAAAATTTAAATACAGCAAGGAAGGCTGACCAAAGTAATGTACAATAATATAAAAGAATTAAAAGGAGAGAAACGTTACAAACAAACCATAACTTCACAAAGTGTTAAAAGCCAAAGAAAGGAGTTAGTAAATTTAAAAGCAATTAATGACAGGGCCAGTTTGATGTGCACCATCAAAGATTTTTAGACAAAAAGCAGAATTATAAAATCAATACACTAGTGTAAAGGCAAGCAGTGCAGTAATTTTAGAATACGGGTGACACAGGGTCGAATTTGTGCTGTCTCTTAAGGAATTATGAAGCAGTATTTTGAACTGAGGACAAGCAACAGACGTCTTAGAAATATCACAGTAAAGAGAATTGCAGTAGTCCAAACATGAGGTAATAAAAAATGGATAGCAGCCTCCAGTGTTTCTTCAGAGACAAAAGGTTTAACCTTAAGTCGTTGTTTATTATTAGTGGTGCTTGCAAAGCAAAGCATCACTATTATTCTTCTACATCATCTTCCTCAGGACAAAATTTCTACACACTTGTGGTCCTGCACAGTTTGTCGTAGACCCATAAATGAGTTTTCAAATTGACTGGCTTATTGTGAAGGGGTGTACTTTAACTTTTATAAGCGATCGGGTGTACAATGTTCTTAGGGCATACAAAAAAGTGGCCGAAAAATTCCATAGGCTTAACATTGGGCTGAATTTTGTGATGTTATAGCTCCACATCAGAATGTCGTAGAGAGTTGGGGGTCAGCTCATATCTGTCAGCTTAGTAAGCAGCAACACACAGTGACATTTCAACTTCATAGTCACACCCTAACAACCAGTTACACTACCCTAGCAACCAGCCCTTTTAAAAAGATGAGAGGCATCAGAACATCATAGAGACAATTGGGTGACCTCTTTTGACTCAGACTGCCAGGTAGTCTTTAATAATTACCATGGAAACTGTCCAGCCATGTGCTAGCAACCATTTAGAGAACCCTAGCAACCAACATGAATTAGCTATATCTCAGCACCAGAACATCATAGAGGCATGGGAGTAGGCTCTTTTAATTCACACACACATCCGTTGGTTGGTTGGTTGGTTTTCCCCTTTTAACTGTCTAGCTACACCCTGGAAATCATTTACTGTACCCTAGCAACCATATAATAAATTGAATATACCATATCTCAGCATTAGAACACTGTAGAGACATGTATTGCCCTGGCAACTTGCTGACCTTACCCTGGTAACCATTTCTATCACCCTACTCCTAACATCATGAATAAGCCATATTTTAGTATATCTATCATGTTAAATCATGCTAACATTATGCTAAGTCATGCTAACATCATGCTAAATCATGCTAGCATCATGCTTAGTCATGTTAGCATCATGCTAGAATCATGTAATTTAATTCTAAAACATGCTAACATCATCCTAATATCATGCTAAACTGTGCTAACATCATTTAAATATTTCTGAGTTTTGCCATGGCAAGCGCCACTCACATTTTCTTCAGAAAATTTACCTGGTTTTGTGTATCTAGTTTGGTTTTGTGTACCTTGCTTAGTATTATTCCACCTTTTTTAGTTAGCTATATGCATGACAAGAACCAGAATTTAGTAATGTCCACAATATTAGTCATGACCACAATTATATTCACATTTATCTAACCTGCATGTTTTGTTTCCTTGTTATCAATTACCTGTCGCACCTGTTCGGATTATTTTTCCCCTTTATCAACCCCTCTTGTGTGCTGTCCGTTGTCAGATCGTTTCGGTTGTTGCCATTTACCTGACCCAACCTGTCTTGTCTTGTTTAGAGACTCCAGTCGTGCCTGTTGTTTTCCCTGTCTGTTATCCCGTCATTTCTGTTACACATTGCCACTCTGGTTCCATCATCATCCCTCTCTCTCTCCCCAGATCCTGCAGTGCCACTCCTGCCCCTCTCTCCCCGACCACCCACACCACCGCCCATCTACCGCTCAGCCACTCTCCTGCTCTGCCTGTCACCCTCCCGGTTCCCACTGCCTCCCGGGAAATCGATGATCGATGCCGGTGTGGTGGAGCTCCAAGTAACCATTGACAGCTGGCAGCGGGAGTCTGCGGCCAACTCGCTGATTGGTCGAGACGATCTGTTTTGGCTTGGAGTCCATCTTGTCTAGCATCTTGCCTGGGTGCTGCCTCTCCTCCTGTTCCTGTTTCCCCTGTTTTGCAGATCGAGGCAGCAGATCTCACCGGGGTCCCGGCGGAGTTCCGAGATCTTCAGCTGGTTTTGTCATCAGCCTTTGAGTCTTCAGTAAGTTAGACCTCCGCAACGCCTATCATCTCATTCGAATTCAGGAGGGGGATGAGTGGAAGACAGTTTAACATCTCCATGGGACATTTTGAGTACCGGGTCCTGCTTTTTGGCTTGATTAATGCTCCCGCTGTCTTCCAAGCTCTCATTAACGACGTGTTGAGAGACATGGTAAATAAATTTGTCTTTGTCTACCTGGATGATATCTTGATCTTCTCTCCCTCTATCCAGGTCCATACACAACACGTTAGGAGAGTTCTCAAACAGCTATTGGCTAACCAACTGTACGTCAAGGTGGAGAAGTGTGAGTTCCATGCCGAGTTGGTTTTGTTCCTTGGCCATATTATCTCAGCACAAGGGGTCACACCTGACCCATCAAAGGTAAGGGCTGAATGACCGGTTCCTGACTCCCACAAGGCATTGCAGCGCTGGGATTTGCCCATTTTTATAGGCATTTCATCCAGAATTTTAGCGCTATCGCTGCCCCGGTCACAGCTCTTACCTCCATCAAACAGTTGTTTAGGTGGACTAACTAAAGTCCCATTTTGTCACTGCTCCTGTTTTCCAGATCCTGAACGACAATTCATTGTGGAGGTTGATGCCACTGACGTGGGAGTCAGTTCGGATCGAGAGTGATGGGAAGGTGCATCCCTGTGCCTTTTTCTCCCATCGGCTGAATGTACCTACAACATCAGTAACCGGGAGTTGCTGGCGGTTAAGTTGGCTCTGGAAGAGTGGCGTCATTGTTTGGAGGGAGCAGTGCAGCTCTTCTTGGTCTGGACAGATCACAAGAACCTTGAGCACATCCGTTCATCCAAGAGGCTGAGTTCACAACAGGCAGGATGGGCACTCTTCTTTGGTCGGTTTAACTTCACCTTCTTGTTTCGGCCGGGTCATAAAAATGTCAAGCCTAATACCCTCTCTCCCACGTTCAAGTCCTCTGGAGGGTGGGCTATGGCTGAGGCCATTCTGAAACTAGCCGTGGTTGTAGGATCGCTCTCTTGGGGGATCGAGAGGCGGGTGAGGCTTGCCGGACGAGGGGTCAAGGTTCCGGAAGGGTGTCCTAAGGGTCGACTGTTTGTGGCGGCTGTGCTGTGGCCTAATGTCCTTCAGTGGGGCCATTCGACCAAGTTGACTTGCCATCCAGGGATTCGGATTTTGGTAGCCCTCTATGATGGCTGACGTCAGGCAGTTCGTGTTGGCCTGCTCCAACTGCGCGCCAAAACAAGACTTTATCTGTGCCTCCCTCTGGTCTTCTCCACCCACTACCTGTCCCGTCCCGGCCCTGGTCCCACATCACCCTCGATTTTGTCACTGGGCTTCCTCCCTCAAAAGGCAACACTGTCGTCTTGACTGTAGTGGGCCGCTTCTCCAAAGCGGCCCATTTCATCCCTCTGCCCAAGCTTTCCTCAGCCCGGGAGACTGCTCAAGTTTTGGTCGACCACGTCTTTAGGCTCCATGGTTTACCCACTGATGTTGTGTCAGACAGGGGTCCGCAGTTTATCTTCCGGTTCTGGCAAGAGTTCGGGCCACATCGAGTCTGTCGTCTGGCTTTTACCCATAAAGCAATGGGCAATGTGAGCATGCCAACCAGGACCTCAAAAGAACTCTCTGCTGCATGATGTCGCAGCATCCAAGTTCCTGGAGCCATCAACTCTCGTTGGTGGAGTATGCCCACAACTCCCTCCCTGTTGCCTCCTCCGGTATGTCCCTTTTTGAATGCTCCCTTGGTTATTCCCCCCCGTTTCCCACACAGGAACCTGAGGCTGCGGTTCCATTGGCCCTAGCTTTCGTCAGGCGCTGTAGACACACCTTGAAGAGGGCTAGGGTGGTCCTGGCCCGGAACTCAAGATGCATCAAGGCAGCTGCCGACCGTCGCCGCACCCCTCACCCCATGTACATCTGTGGTCAATCTCGTAAGATGGCACCCAGGTTCATTGGGCCGTACCGGATCGCTAAGGTGTTGAGCCTGTCTTCCCCCTTCCCTCGGTCGGGTTCATCATGTCTTCTATGTGTCCAAGATCAAGCCTGTGTTGTCCTCCTTCCTCAACCCCCCCACCTCTGCCCCAGCCCCCCAACCCCTTCCAGGTCTGTTGGATCGCTCGCCTATTTACACTGTCAGGCAAATTCTGGACGCTTGCTGTAGGGGTAAAGGTTTCCAATATATTTTGGACTGGAAGGGCTATTGCCCGGAAAAACTGTTGGGTGTTGGGTGCCATCCCGGGACATCCTGGACCACTTGTTGATCGAGGACTTCCGCACTTCGACAAGGTGCGTGGGGGGTACTCTCAGGTCCGCGGTGTGATCACCCTAGGTTTCTGTTTGTCCCTGTACCTTTCGTGCTTTGTGTTGTTGTTTTCTGTCGGAGCACGCTGCATTGTTTGACAGCTCGCCATGTGCTCCAGCGTCCATGTCTCCCTGCCCCCTTGTTTCCTTGTTATCAATTACCTGTTGCACCTGTTTCGGATTATTTTTCCCCTTTATCAACCCCTCTTGTGTGCTGTCCGTTGTCAAATCATTTCGGTTGTTGCCGCTTACCTGACCCAGCCTGTCTTGTCTTGTTTAGAGACTCCAGTTGTGCTTGTCGTTTTTTTCCTGTCCTATTGACTGGTATTATCTCTGTCTAAATAAAAGATTGTTATTGGATTGGATTCTGCTATTGGATCTCTGTTGTTGTTTCTGACTATGTATGTAACTTTATAAAAAGTGCTGTGATTATTTTTCATTTGTTCAAGATTGATGGAATTACTCTACCGCTAATATTGCATAACTGAAATTACACTCTCTCCACAAAATAATAAAAAGACCATTTGATAAATACATTTTTGAACAATAAATAGCTTGTGACAAAAGACCAAGTGTGACAGTAGTTTACACCCTGATTTATGTTTGCCGAAAGAGCAGAGGAATGGGACCATTTGTACTTTTCCTTTTATTGAAACAGAATTTGATCCTTTAGGGGTCAGTGTGAAAGCTTTCAACAATCAGCAGTACTGAAATTCACACCCCCTGGATTATATTTCATGCAGCTATGAGAAAAAGAATTGTACAACAATACAATTTACTCTAGTAAATTCCTCATTTTCGGATTAACTATTTGATGATTTGATCAAATGTCCAATACATAATTGTAGTAAATCCTTGTCTTTGTTCTTAAATTGAACTGTTTACACTTTAAAAGTTCTTTGAATGTAAAAAATAGCTTGAATTGTTCTAAAATGAAGAGATTTAATATTTACCACCTTACACAAACAATCCACTGTGCAGTGATGCATTTGTGACATTGCACATGATTTATAAAACCATCTTTATATCATTTTGCCCTACCCCTACAGCCTTAACATTTCAGATTTTGACAGTGTCAGATCTGATGGGAATCAAATGGCAGAAAGATTTGATGGAGACACAATGTCATAATGTGCAGACATGTTTAACAGCTATCTGCTGTTTATTGTTTGGCTTACAAAGACTGTATATTATGTTCTATTCCAGTGGGGGTTTCATTCTTCAGAAGAAAATCAAGAGAATAGCTGATGTCCCATAATGCCAAAGGACCTGGAGAGCCAAGCTGAATTCAAACTGTGAGCCGAGCAGCTTTTGTTCATCTGTGCTATCAGTACAAAAAAGTTGTTACACTTATTAATTACACTTGTTTAACCACACCAGACCATTTTTTATGGTTGTTGTTAGTACATCATAATTCAAACAAGACACAGTTCAAAGAACAGTGTGAACATGATAGAGGTAGTATGTCTGGGAATTTTATGACACACATGCAAACTTACAGAATGTATTGTATCAATAGTAAGAAAGTGAATTCTTAATCAAATTCAGTTGCAAAATGTTCACTGTCAGAAAACTGTAGTATTGTGGTCCATCCACATGCAGACATTTATGAGCTGTTAATAATAAGAACCGTTCTTTGATTCCCAACCCTGTGTCTCATACAATGACTAATTCAATAAATCTGTAAATAATAATCCCATCTGACACTTTATCAACTGGTTCCTCATTTGTCAAATGTTACCTCAGTCAATATTTTGTGTAATAATTGGCACTGTCACAAAGTGGCACCACTGTATTAAAAACACAAAGGATACCACTGGGAACATGATGTTATTGTGTGGAAACAATATATGCCGTCACATATAAAACACAGCCACCTATTGTAATAAAAGTATCGGCCTACATAGCAGACTGGCCATTGGGAATACCAGAACCTTTCTTGTTGGGGTACAAGAACGTGTGGCTCAAGAAATTGCCAGAGATATGAGATTTCATCCATGGAAAAATACCTACCTTTTATGCAAGTATCAGGGAATGCCAGAAAATTTTATGCAAATAAATCATGGTTTAATTGTAGGCAAATTTACTTTGATTTGTAGTAGGCTTAAACCGTAACCAAATTTTTATCACGGTCCTATTATAGTAACAATAGTTCTCTGTATAGTCTCTGTATATCTATACAGATAATAGTACCTGTATAGATACCATAGATATTTTGTAATTAAATGATGGTAATACAAATGGTAATCCATCAGCCAAAATCCATGGTTTCTCTTTTATGTTATATGATAATAATTAAACTTTGGCTTTAATTTAAAATTTTGTTGTAAAAGGTTTTCCACTGTTGTGTACACAGGATTAGGAAGCAATAACAAACTATAGTTGTAATAGTTTCATCACATATGCTTACAGCTGGTCAAATTCTGGTTTGAGATCGCTCATCTAGAGCATAACCTGCCCTGGAGCAGATTAGCTGTATAGCGCAAGTTGCCACGGGTATAAACACAGACTAAAGCCAAGCTACTTTCATCTTACCTTAAAAATAGGGCTGGCACAAACTAATTTTAAACATACCTGGCTAGCCACCTAAACCAGCTTCATGGTACAGGCCACCGGTATGCTATAACAATGTAATATGAATTGGGATATACGTCAGAAGATTAACATTGAGAGTTAATCCAACCAATAAAACATTTAAAATGTGGTTTAAATATGTGCATGAGCAGTACTTGACTGACATAACACCTGACATAACACCATTTCATTAAATTATCACTCCCAAAAAGTTTTTTTTTGTTTTTGTCTTTTGTACAGCAGTATGGTATTCAGAAAAGAGGATGTGAGCACCTGGATAGGTTTTGATGCCATTAATACTGGTGTTATATAGCTAATACTTTTGGATCCTGCTACCTTTTCTTACAAATGGAGCAAGGCAGGCAAGGAAAACAAATGTAGATGAAGATCCGAATGCAGGGTTTTTTTAATAGTAAAATCCACAAAAGTAATAAACATAGAGAACTGGAACAACAATAGGAAGTAGATCCAAGTAACAAACTCAACTACTGACAAAGCCTAAGGCCAACACAAGGGCTATATATACACAGGGGAAGACAAGCCAACAGGTTAACAAGGTGCTGGGGCTAGTAATTAGCACACATTAGAGGGTAGCCATGACAACAAACAATGGAACAGAACAACAGGAAGCCAAGAGGTGAAATACAAAAGACAGGGAAACACAAACAAGAGCGTAACACCTGTGATATTACAATTCTGCTGTTGATGGGATGAATACTTCTAAAAATGTTGGTCATTAGTGAATTGTTAATTGTCTAGATGTGGACAGTTGTACTCAAGAGATTGATATAGCTGCTGTAGAGAGATAAAGGCAATTTAATACATGAAGACCCACATGAAAACAAAGGCTTATGTAATCATGTCTTTCTCACTTTGAAGAGGAGCCCCCCTAAGTATACACCTGCCCATCTTTGAATTAAAATAATCTGCAACAAAAGATGTTTACATAATTTCTTTTTTTAGAAGTCACATGATTTGTTAGGAACACCACTAAATAGCTTAGTTTGTTACTAGTATGAAATGCCGGTATGTTGGTGGCCAAATACATTTTCTTAAACAAAAGCATCAAGATATTTGAACCGTTTGAAGACATGCATCATGCATCAGAAATACCTGTCATTGCATGTGAAGGCTCATACCTATGTCAGTGGTTTATGAGAAGGTAATGCATATCCAGACAGCCTACTAAAACATTTAGTCAATAAACATGATAGATGAGAGGTAGCATATTAAGATATGCCATTTAGCTTACATGATCCCTAGAAAGAAGATAAAATTGTATAGAACAGAAATATAATATACATAAGGTATTTTAAATAAAATCATAAAATATCTAAGACTGTAGTTAGAAAACACTTCTCTGACTTTATGATAGCACAATGAATGGTCAAACAACCTTCAATGTTCTTTCAACTGAATGAATGTAGACTTACGAAATCCTGGCTTAGATTGTCTACACCACACCTCCATTGCAATTTGGTGTGGTGAACCAACATAATGGTAACCCGGGGTGGCATAATGGGGGAGGATTAGGACGATTCTAAGGGCCCTGGTTATACAGGGGCCCAGCAGAACCAGAAACCAATGGTCTGAGGCGGTCCCCCAACACACCCCACCCCCAAAACACAATCAAGAATAAACAGAGGGGGACCCCTCCTCCCCCCTAAAACCTGGGTAAGATTTTGGCCTGCTGGTAAGTGAGTCGGACTTGTAATCAGAAGGTTGCTGGTTCAATTCCAGCACTGGCACGTAACAACTGAAGTTCCCTTGAGCAAGGCACCTAACCGCCAATTGCTCCCTGGGCACAGTAGTGTGTTGCCCACTGCTCCGGGTGTGTGTGTGTTCACTCCTCTCCAGTGATAGGTTAAATGCAGAGGTCACGTTTCAGGTATGGGTTACCATATCTGACAAATATGTCATTCACTTTTAAGATGGTTTTGCTGTGTAAGATGGCAGAGTCCTCCAGCTCTAGTTTTCCAGTCTCATTAGCAGCCTGCAGATGACATTGCACTTGGAAATCAGATAATAAATATACTGTCAGGGACGTGGGAGGAGGAGCCCAAATGCAAGCCAGCTTAACTCAAAAAATACATTTTATTAACAGAAACTCCCTTGAGGGGAAAAACAGAAACAAACCATGAAACATAATATAAACAAGAACTCCCTCGAGGGAGAGAAACAAAAACCCAGCGCCATGGACAAAACTCAAATAACTGGACAGGAAACAGGCAAACAAAAACGGACCAGCACAAGACAGCAAACACAAGGGTATTAAATACACAAAACCAAGGCAGGTAACAAGGACACACAGTAGGGAGGAATTAACTAATGAAGGGAGAATTACGAGGGAACAAGAGGGTGGGGTCAAGAATATGATAGGAGAGCACATGGCACAAAGTAAACAAACAATAGCCATGTGCTTCCACAGATGACAAAGACACAGAGAATGAGTCTAGATCCTGACTCCAAGAAACAAGAACCAAAACTAGGATTGAGTCAGGATCCAGACAACATGCTCTGACACAAACACACAGGGAAGTCAGGATCCTGACAAGAGAATCTAGGAGATACTCAAGACATGAAGCCAATCCTAAAATACTTTTATTGGTAGAATAAAACAAAACATAACACTAAAAGCAACCAATAAAGACTCACCTAACATATTTCCACCATATACAGCCTTATTTACTATATGCAAATAATAAAGCACTTTCATAAAATAGAGAAAAGGCACAATTGTTCCTGTAAATTAAAGCAATCATACCTCCATGTACATACCTCCCTGGGTATTGTTTGCCACCCACAGTGTGTTCAGATCCAGTCGTGATATTTCCATTACCCCAGTTTAAATGAAACTGCATACTGCTAAACAAGCCTGGCAGGTCTCCACCTCTCACAAGCATTTTCTTCAGTAATCTTGACTAAAGAATAAGGCCAAAACATTTAATTGCAATTTAATTAACTGCAGAAAGTTTCTGCCCAAAGGTCTAGGAGTTTTACACAAACTTATCAGAACAGCAAATTTCCAGTTAACATAGCACGACAGAACAGGACAGAACAGATATTCTTTCAACATCAGAGCAGCCAATTTCAACATGTTCACAAAGTTTTTAGCAAGCTGGAAATGAAGGTAAGGTGATAATTAATACAGCATGATAAACAGCATGAAATCTTGTCTTGCTTAAATGCAAGAAATAAACTGACCAAAAGAAATTTAATTACTAACTTGTTTTGCTAGCATTTATTATGTCAGTCAATTAAAGTTGTGTCATCATAACAAGTGAAGCTGAAAGAGCTTTAATTTGCATTAGCATGGACACTGGCAGTAACAATGTCTATTTGAGATACATATTTTCTTTGCAGTTATGAGCCAGATGGCATCACCTGAGCACAGTAAACAGTTAAAACAAGAAGCTCACATAGTTCCTATTGTCACAACCTTTTTAATGTTTTACTTTAACTGCTTTTAAGAAATTAGTGAAGTTGATTACTTGTTCTGATATTGCAAGTTAAACTCATGCTTACTTTTTTAAAAGGTGATTTACCTTTAGCTTATTTGTTATGGCTTCAATTTAAATAGAAAATTTTAGATTAAAAATATGAAAGAAAAGCATACTTGCTACATGATGGCATGGGATGACACCAAACTGGAAAAAATGAAAACGGAAAAGGAGAACAAAATTTGAAACAGAACACACTATACAATGGCATGACATTAGTCTGGGAAATAACAATGGGCCCAAACCAAACTAAGCTTGTGAATGAAGCCAATCAAGTGTTTACCGTCACTTTCACAGAGGCTGGTGCATTGTGTCCCATGGGTAACAAACAAGCAGCAAAGCTGGTGAACAAAGCATTCATCTAAAAACAAAACAAAGGAAATAAAGAGAGAAATGCAAACACTATTCCTGCCCAGTTCTGTTATGTAGTTTTCAGCTAAATCTATTCACATTCTATTCAAAACTCACAGTTCATTCCCACAGAACAAAACAATAACATTAACGAAACATTAGAAAGAGAATTCCAGTCATTTCTTTTTATATGTACAGATTCTTAATCGCTTATTCACAATTCTCAATTCAAAATATGTCATTATGTAATACAACATACCAATACTCCATTCACATGAGAAGTGATTTTGTTGTGATTTCTTTTTTCCACAGTAAAAATCATCATACTTCATATCTGTTACCATTTAGTAAAATTTTGTACCATTTAGGGTAATGGTTAGTATAACTGACAAAAGGCTTTGACAAGTATGAATGAATTATTACAAAGATAAAAATCTAGATTTGGTTGGTTAGTTTCAGTAGCTTTGCTTTTACTAACAGTTTTTTCCCCAGCTTCCTGCCATTATCCAATGCCGATATCACAGCTTAGACAGTTAATACCTTGGGACTATGTATTCTGGTGGCATTACCAGTCAAGTAGTGTTTAACTGGTGTATTGTACAGAACCTCCTTTCACTTTTTGTGACAGTTTGTTACATTATGATTTTGTTTGTATTTGTTTTCTCCCAATGGGGAACAAAATCTGACCTAGTGTTTTAAGGTATATATTTTACATAATTGTTTTAATATTGCACATATTCATCTTTTGGAAGACTAATTGTGGTGACCTGGAAGAATGCTCCTTTGAAACCCAGTTGAGTGGCTGGCAATCAATGAGCTGAGGTAGATGTTACTGAACCAATGCTTTGTGCTTGTATTCTTCAACATTAGTAACAATTTGTTAAAAGTAGCATTAAACAAATTGAAAACAAATCAACATAAGTTAGCAAGATACAGTTAAAAAATCAATTTATAAAGAACAATAAAGACTAACAATTGTCTGAAAAGCAAATCTTTATGAGTTAATATACATATATAATATATATAATAGTTTTACACATTTTTAAAACAAATTTACTTGTACATTGTACAGACGTTGTACAGCTGTTTTGCTGTATATCTTATTCTTACCAGTACACATCAATTTTACATAAAATGTAAAGTGAGGTACAGTGGTGAGACACTCAGAATGGATTCTAAGACATAAGAGCATCAGACCTGTCCTCTTAATTTTAACTTAAAGCTGAAATCTGTAACAATTTGTTAGTTACAAATAAACAAAAATCAAAGCATCTATTCAAAACCACCTCCAAGTTTATAATAATTTGTAATTTGAGCTGTCAGGGCTTTCATAGATCAGGAGATCTGGAGATCTCTCTTGTGTTTCATGTTCAGATGTTGTGTTTCTCAGTGTTTTCTCAGGAAAAATAAAAACAGAAACTGAAAAGAACATTTTCTGAAGAAAATGTGAATGATTCCTGCCATGTCAAAACTCAGGCCAGAATATTTCAGCGGTAACATATTTTATGATGCTGCTAACCTGATTACACATGATGCTATTATGATTTAGCATGGTAGTAGCGTGACTTGACATGATGCTAACATGATTTATCATAATGTTAGCATGAGCTAGCATCATGTTAAAATTATTTAGCGTAATGCTAGCATGATTTAGTATGATGTTAGCATGATGCTAGTATATGTTAGCATGAATTAGCATGATACTAATATGATTAACATGATGCTAGCATGATACTAATATGATTAACATGATGCTAGCATGATTTAGCATGATATACTAAAGTATTGCTTATTCATGATGTTATGAGGTTGCTAGGGTGCTCTAAATGGTTGCAAATGGTTGTTAGGGTGTGGCTATGAAGTTGCCAGTGCAAAACCTAAAGCCCACTGACTGTGCGAGTTAAGTAAGCCAACCCATGTCTTTACAATGTTCTAATGCTGAGATATGGCTCATTTCATTACATGGTTGCTAGGGTTCTGTAAATGGTTGCTAGGGTGCGGCTTGTGCGGCTAGTTAACAGGGTAAAGCTTATAAACGGATGTGTGTGTCTGAATCAAAGGAGCCAACTCCTATGTCTCTACGATGTTCTGGTGCTGAGATACAGCTAATTCATGTTTGTTACTAGGACGCTCTAAATGGTTACCAGGGCATGACTGGACAGTTTCCATGATAATAATAAAGACTACTTGTCAGTCCGAGTCAAAGAGGCAAGCCACTTGACTCTACGATGTTCTGATGTCTCTCACCTTTTTCAGTGAAAGTTGATGGGGGGGTTGCTAGGGCGTGGCTATGAAGTTGAAGTCAACATTTGTTGCTGTTTGCTAAGCAGAGTTATATGAACCCACCTCAAGTGTTTACGATATTCTGATGCAGAGTTATGACATTACATATTTCAACACAATGTTGATTCTATGGAATTTTTCACCCACTTTTTCATATGCTTTAAAAACATTGTACACCAAATCTCTTATAAAAGTCATGGCACACCTCTCCTCAATAAGAATGAGTTGTCATTTGACTACACTATTTCACTAATAATAATAATAATAATAACAATAATGTTTAAATGAAATATGTTGGCTTTCTCGAACCAACATAAAAACAGCTCATCTAGTGTTTTAACCTCTTGTCAACTACTGAATTTAAATTTGTTTTTTTCTCCTCCAAATAAAATTTACTTTCACGCCATAAAGATTTTTAAAATGTTTAAAAATGGGTGGGGTGGATCATTTTACCAGCTTTTTACACAATGGCATGTGAATGGCATGTGATAACACCTGAGAAAAGAACATAGGAGGAGAATACCAGTTGAATATGTTTGACAAAATAGAAAGTTACTGATAAAAATGACAAATTACTTCCTACTGCAAATATATTTAAAGACAATTAGTTTCTGTAAAAAAACAATTAGTTCAATTACTTGTTCCAGAAATAATGTTCATGTGTCATAGCATTTCTAAAAAAACTTTACTCAACATTTATTAAAACAGAAACCAAAGTCTAACAAAAGATTCTAAATTTATCTAAAAAGTTCATTAGAACTGTGCTTTTCCACAACTGGCTTACCATTGAATTAAGCCCAAACTAGCTCACTGAATCAAAGCTACAACTCTAAATGTTTTCAAAAGTTGTAAGCACAAAAATTATAGGATGGCCCCAATAACTAGTAGAAACAGGTGTTGCCCTTAAGGGTGATTAATACCAATTTGGTTCAGGTTTTGCAGGTCAACAGCAATTACACACATATAGGCTGTGTCTGAAAGTATGAGGTACTTCCTGAGAAATGATTTTAGACAAGTTTAGCAAAAAAGCAAATATTTAATGACTACAAAGCTGATTTCTTTACATAAATTGTATTACACTTCATAAAAATGATTTTTAAGACTTTATTTACTTCTATAAACTTCTAGAAACTGCTTTCTAACCTTTCTCTTGTAGGATAAAATGCTTTATCTAATGTTCTTTTTTGTGGTCCAAAGAATCAAAACATGGTTTTACCACACCAACTAATCCAGTGGGTGAGTGAGCTGTTCAAATGATTCACACTGAATTGCGTTTTGCTGGCCTGTTTGATCAAATATTTTAAAGGAACTTAAAAACAATTCCTTAAACTGAAAGACATGAAGTATTACCAGAACTATTGCGTGCTAAATAAAAAACAGCAAAAACAGTTAAAAGGTGATGCTGAACATATAGACTATTTTTTAAAAAAGCCGGGGACATTTTACCCCCGTGAACTGAAATGAATGAGAAATATTAGCTGCAGGCACACATAATTTGGCTCTGACTATTCCAGGTTGCCAGGAAGCTAAGTGTAAGTGACATTGGTATGTTGTATGAATGAGAGCTGGACCAACAATTCAGACAGGGTCCTAAAAGCATCTGTGTTTAATTTAGTTTAAATTAAAAATGGACTTAATTCTGTTGAGCATTACAAACAATAGCAAATTAGTCCTCAAATGTCCTGCACATCATTTACAGCAGCATTGTGTCGTTATTAGAGAAATCTGCTTTCTTTACACTGGAGTACATTGTCGGCCACTAACAAATAGAGGATATAGGCTACATGTGACCATCATGTTAATAACCTATAATGATCTAACATTAATTTAATCTCTCAAAGTTATTACTTTGCCACCAGTGTGATGCCACTATAATGACAGTTCTGTTTTAATTTCTCAATTGTGACCCTCTCTGGGCCCCTCCACAGTAATATGATTGTTATGGAGGAGGTCCCTGCTCCACCTCCTCCGTGCCACCAGAGGGAACCATCACTGGAGTACTAACCGGTGTTTATTCCAGTTGGACTCCATTTACCATCCTTATACCTGTAATAAACTCTGTACACTTGAACTCCATTTACCTCCATATTTAAACCTGTATTACACTGTCTGTCTTTGTAAAGTTTTGTCTCTGCCTTTTTTTTATTTTTTTTTGTCTCTGCCACATTTTTGTTTCACTATTCTAATAAAGCTGCAAATGGATCCCCGCGTTAACAGCTCATCATTACAATGATTAAACAGATATGCAGATTTAGAGACTTTATTAGAAATTATTATTTGTAGTAGTAGTAATAGTTATAGTAAATGGCACACATTTTGTTATTAACCAGCAAATATTTCAAACATTCATTTTTATTAACTTGAGCATGTCACAGCATATCATAATGAATGTAATGTTAAATATTAAACATTTACAGATGCAAAATAATCTGCATACAGTATACATCATTAGCAGCCTTTATAATTCCAACTGTTTAACATTTGGTGTTTTACACCAGATGTATGTAAATGATAACGTAAGTCATTATGTTATAGATAGATTAGATAGAAGATTGTGCGTTTAAGACAGGTAGAAACAATAAAATGAAACAAGATCAGTTAAATACCATCAACTAATAACTTCAGTCTTGTTTTTCCAAACAAGTAATGAGTTAAACAAGTCACAATATTTACACAGTACAGAGGATATCAACCATAATCATACATGATAAACCCAACAAACAATGTACAGAAAAATAAATACACCAGATCATAACGCTTTTAAGGATGTATGTTACTCATCAATCCCAAGTTTTTACATCCAGTATAAACTGGAGAAGAGAAGTATTATGAAAATGAAAGTAGAGGCGATCGCTGATGAAGACACTGCGGAGTTCACCTGTGACATCACAACTCTACCATTGATGTTCTGAACACCTCTGAAGTTATTTGTATTTAAAACTGTGGTACTTGTGTCTTTGAAATGAATAGTTTTGCTGAAGAGGCGAATCTGTTTGAAAAGATAAATTAATATTAGTGACTTCTGTCTCAGGGGACAGATACAATAGGATTCTATTACAATACCATGTTATTTATATGATCTTATTTCTTTATCATAGACATTCTTGACTTACCAAGTCACTGTTAACCTTGATGGTTTCTTTAAACACTGTCCAGATCACAATTTCATTACAGTTGGGTGTTGTCAGGGAGCCTTCATAACGGTAATACTTGGTCATGTTTACCCCTTCAAGCAGACTGTCCATTGTAATTTGGTTCATGATGTCCAGTGTTACATTACCTAAATATTCAATGTTTCAAGAAGGTGTCAGGAAATCACAAATCTATTAAATTGGCTATGTTTAATAAATTAACTAGATGAATAGAGATTAACCACACATTCCAAAGGTTCACATATTCCATTAGAATAAGCACACAAAATACATTTATACAACTGACAAAACCATTTTCTTACCTGAATAGGTGATGTTTGACAAATAAGATGCTAGGATCTCCCAGCTTTTTGATCTATTTGTTGTATCAGTTCCCTATTGGTTAAACACAAGTACATATAATATATGCACAACTGCCTATAAATTAAGAAGCTACAGCACGTATTTACTTCTAGGTTTGCATTTGCCTTCTCTTTGTAAAACAAATGAGGAATTACTCACCTCAATAAAGAAACCCAGGACAGCTAATGCTGCAGAGTCATTAGAAGTTATCGCAGCTTTTAGACTACCGTTGTACTTTGAATGGACATTCACAATGTGCAGCTAAGATTTAGAGTACAAACAAGAACAAATGATCACATATGCAGGAATTTGTTTATTCAAACTTAATTCTTATCCCATTCATACCTCCATTGGGTATTTTTTGCCATCCACAGTGTGCTCTGAGCCATTCTTGGAGCTGCCATCACCCCAGTGAAGATGGAATTGTGCAGTGGTATATGTACCTGGAAGGGCACCTCCCTCCACTTTCATTTTATCACCATCCAAACTGACTAGCACTAAAATGACAATAGAGTTACTAGTAACTTGCACAAGGTCCACCCTTGATGTTGAGCATCAGGTACTGACTCTGCACCATCCTTATTCGCATAACTTATGCAAATTTGAATTCAGTGAATGACCAAAATTAGTTAAATTATTATATACAATTGGAAGGGGACTGATACTGTATGGTAATGGGATGGCTACCAGGGAAAAATACATGGATCATGGATACATGCCATGGCAGCAATATATATCAAGGTGGTCCAGCAAATGTGCTTTATAGTCTGCTTGGCCAGACAGGTTAAGAGACCTGGACAATCTTAGGTTTATGCGACTCTCTCTCCCCTCTTTCCTTTTATTTGTCTTTTTGAAGACGGGAGGTTAAAAAATTCTGAAACTTTGTATTGCAGCACTTATCATGTTACTGTCCCCCTAGAATTCACTTTTGTTGTAGCATTTCTCATTTGTAAGTCACTCTGGATAAAAATATAGTTATTACATTAAATGTATTACAATTTACATTTATTCATGTAATAGATTCATAATTTAGCAAAACTGTTCCCACTAGACAGTACCCATACCTGAATCACCAAGATTTCCAATTGAAATGAAGTTTGATTTGTCATTAAAACCAGTGAAGTTGAATGAGGTCAGGTTAGGATTTCCTGTAACGTTTGCAGTTACAATATCAATGGGAGATTGCCTTGATCCATTGCAGAACTGTGGAGCAATGTTAGGCCAGGTGGTAAAATCTGTTACAAATGAAGATGAGAAAAAATCATAATTAGACGATGAACAGGAGTTTTATTCCAATGTTGATTTTAGAATGAAAAAGGGACACTTACTGCATGTTGGTTTATGATAACACCATGCTGTTTAGGGTTAAAGGACAGTATTAAAAAACAACCAATGGGCTAAAACAGCAGAAATGAAAACTCTTAAGCTCTTAATGACTAATTATTATTATCAATCCTAAAGAGAACATTTGAAATATTTTAAGTTAATATAAATAAATCTGTCACTGACAAAGTAAATTTACAGCTACACTCACCCGCTCCTGAGTCCGCACTGTAAACGGCGGGACACAGAAAAGCAGCGATGCAGAGCAGCAAGACGATCATCTAAATAAAATAATATTAACAATAAAGAAAACCTTTTCTTGCAGGCTTGCTGCATTAAATGAATGCTGTGTTAAATTAAGGCTCTATATTTTCCCCCAGCAAAGATTGGTTAGCGTTTTTAATTGAACTTACAGTGCCAACAATTTAACTAATTTAACAATACTTAATCTTAATAGTAATCTTAATGTTAATTTCACCATTTATTATTGTAGGTTTATAAGTTATTTCTGTTAACGCAAAATAAACATGCATAAACGTACAATTAAGAGCTGTAATACTAACAAATGTTAACGATTTAATGTGGATGAATCAGCTGTGTCTTACCTTGGGTTTACGCGTATATCACGTCTCAGTACAGAAAGGTGATGGCTTGGTTTCATTCGGACTATTAATACCCTTGGCAGCTCACCTGTATGTGGGTGTGTCACTTTCATTTGTGTTCCCCGTTGCTGCTGACGAACAAACTAAATTCCGATGAAATCCTCTGCAGAGCTTGGCGTGGTTTTCCTTCACCTGCATTCACCTGCTAGATGTCAGTCATGGTGGACGAATAAGTTGGCATTTTTGCAGACATGTAGACATTTGGGTTTTTACACTTAAAGTCTGTTAGGTCATGTTCTCGTGACGATGCACATTCCTCCATATTGATGAAGGGATTGTGGTAAATGACGCCGTTATAATTACTACTAGGTGCGTTTCCTTTCTAACCTTTAAAATGGGTTTCATGGATGTAATGTTTTGTCACTCACTCATATGTGGGCTAAATTATTTTGCTCTTGAGAACTCACTCAAACGGCTCGTACCATCATAAAAAACCATGTTACAAACGTTGTTAATTAAATGAACGCAAAATAAAGTCGTTTAAGCTATATGTAACCGGTTGCATAAACTGCTTAGACAGGTTTTACAAGTTAGTAAGCTATTTCTTTTTCTTCAAGACTGGTCATAACGTTTAAAGTCAATTACATAGAAAGTCTCATTTGAATCCCAAAGGTAAAACTGATTATCCACTAATAGCTAGTTGGTCACACTAGGTCTGAAGACATAAAGTCATAAAATAGTGGTTTCTTTAGATGCAACTTCTCCATGATAAAGTGAAATATTAATAATTAATAGCATTATAGAACCTTTATGGAATTTATTGAGCAGTTACAATTTGATTTTATCATATTCACTTTCATTTTTTTTTAGTTAATTAAAGCATTACTTATTGAAGTAGTGCTTCAACCCATACACCTCGCTGCTTACGTAATATTTCATGTTTATTCTTGAACCAGAAATGTTTTTTAGCCTATTAAAAGTGTGGACAGCATCCTTGAAAGAATTAGAACAACAATATATTCACGAGTCATCAGTCATCTTCTTTGGAAGTTTTGTTAGTTTCAGGGAAATCCTCATGAATGTTTAAATAAAGATGTCACCTCATGATCTCACAGCTGTTCACTGTTCTCTTTGACATGTTTTTGCCTATAAAGTAAAAATAAATTGGAGAGAAGAATGGTAGCTATGTGGTGTAATGGTCATTGTCTGGCCATGGTTGAACATTAGAGTACCAAAGGAGTATTTAGTATACATTATTTATAGGTAACGTGTATACAGAGCTACCTCATACATATGAAGTGTTTATTGTTGTAAAATAACTTTATACAGTAGGTCAGCTAACAAAGTGTCAAATTGTGTACTGTAAAAAGACTAAATATAAATGAAATAAATATCTGATCATCCAATCCTTATCCCAGGAGGTGATTTAAGACACATTCAATAAGCTATGTGATACTGCCAAATGTGAATCTGTTTTTTCAGGCCACATGTATGCTTTATTCCTGCAAAACAGATCAACTAACTATGGAAGACTTTGGAAGTTTGTGGACCCAAAGATGGCAAAGACATTTCAGTACAAAATAGCTGTAGCCTTTTGTATCATCATTACCAAAGCAGAATTGTCCTATATTTGGTTTTCACATCAAGTGCAGCAATGATCCCTGACATTGTATTATTACAGAAGGTAAAATCTATCAAATTTGCATAAAGCACAAGATCAGAAATATATCTGTTTTGCAAAGATGGCTGTAATTGTAATATGCAAACTAAATCATACAGCAAAATTCAATCAGAAATGAAACATAAAGTGTATATATTGTGAGCCCATGCTGCTGAAAATATTTAACCCCTTAGATGAAACATAATCCTTTGGCAACAATGAGTCTTAAGGAATACAGCAAAATAAGGAAAGGCTAAAAATAATAGAAAAAGAAAATAAGGAATAATATTCACAATGCAGTTGTGTGTCAACTCAGCCAAATGGAAATGGACAGCAATGTGCACAATTTTAAACTAGATTAATTATATTCTTTGGTCGAATAAAACATAAAAAATGCTAACATCAAGGATATGGTTTTGTAAATGGTGTCATTGGTCCTGAATTATTTTTCCCCATAATGTTAACATAGTGTTTCTCAACACTGGCCTGGATCCACCCAGGACAAGGTTGTGGTTAGATATATATGCTCCTCCCAAACCATATTTTAGAACTTTATTTAGTGTGATACCTGAGGTTACATGAATGCCTTACCAGTGCAAATTTTTTTCCTTAATGTAATTCTGCAAGATCTTCTTTTTTTAATTTATTTCATCAGTTTTTATTGAGTTAACAGAGAGATCAGGGAATGGAATGAGAACATGACTGGCCAAACAAAATGGGCTGTTCAGTCTTTATATGCCATCACAAAGCTCTATTGTTTTGTTTTCTAGGCGTAACACATCTCACATGATATCTGAATCACTCTATATCAGTTTGATCTGTTTCAGTCATTAAGCTCATCAAAACAGACAAAATCTTTCATTTCTTAAGGATTAGATGCCTGATAAAATATTTCCTACCAACATCATTAAATGTTAAATAAGATTCTGTGAACATGCTGCATTTTTGCATTATACTTATGTATTAAAGTCTCACTGTAGTTGATAGTTGTATCTCTTAAAATTCATCTTTGATAACTAGAGTTAAATATTTAAATGTTTAAGTCTGTGCCACCACAGGTCTAGGTTTCATTCGCATTTATGCTCATAACATTTGAACTGTAACTGCTTAAAAGTCATTTCAGCACTTAGGCTCTGCCTCAGGCTCCCTCTCTTCCAGCATTGCTCTGTCAGTTCTATTTCCTGGCGTCACCTGGTTCCTCCCTCATCCATCTCCACCAGATTCCTCCTTCTGGCTCCACTGGGTTCCCTTCCATCATCGCTTCATTCTGCCAGGCCTCGTCTTCACCTCAGGCCTACAAGTCAATGGCGCCCCTTTGGACTTCCTAGACTTCCTCCTCAAAACCACGCTGGGGACTCCTTCCGCAGCTCCACTTCTGTCGGTTGGCCCCTGAGCTCTGCCCAGGAAGGCTCCACCCTGGCTCCTCCATTCAGTGGCTCTACCTTGGGGTTCATCTATCTCCTCACCTCCTCCCAGACCTCCTTCCTCCTGCAGTTGTTGGACTGTGTGGTGGGGAGTAATGTCACAGATATGTTCTGTTCTTTGTTTTCTTTTGTATTTTTGGGCTCCTTGTGTTTTTCATGTTAGTTTTATGTTTGAATTATGTTGTTAATCAGTTATCTTTCTCTTGGTAACCAATTAGTTCACACCTGTTTCCTGTTTAGTTCTGTGTATTTATACCCTCTGTTCAGTTCTCTCAGGGTCATTATATTTATTTTTGGTTAATGTGTATGCCCATTTCTCCTGTTTTCCTGAATTCCTGAGTTTTTTATTAACCTATACTTAAAGATTTTGTCCCTCATGCTTTCTTAAATACTCAGCAATGGTGTAGACTGATATATTTGTCCATGGTTTGTCTTATTAAAAACACCACATAGACATATGAACATTAAAAACCTTTTTTAAGGGGTCTTTAACAAAAACTGAAATGAGAAATAATTAAACATTTAGTTTAGTGAAATAAAAATAAAAGTTTGTGTACATATTCTGTTTCTGATTTCTACAACAAATTACTTGTGATGTAAGTGTAAAAATAAAAATAACAAAAAAACAACTACAATTTTTTATGACTCCATTTCTAACTTATAATAAATTATCCACCCTAATTTCAGTTTTTAATACATAGTATTGGATATTGGTTAAAAATTTTACCATTGTTTTAGTTCCAAAACCATTGTTCCTACTAACATTTACAAATTTGTGTATGCAATTTGTATTGCAAAGTTGTGGTTAAAGGCAGTTTCTTTTTAGTTTGGCATGTAGACTTACAAAGATCATGCTATTGGGCAAAATAATCAAGTAACACATAAGCAGTATGTTCTGTATCCATCATTACAAATATATACAAATTTAATTCATTCTTTTATTTCGTCAAGAGAATTAAAGCACTGTTTCTGAAGAGTGTGCCTGTGTGTGCATGCTCAAGTAAGCCGGGGAACCCCAGAGTGACGTAAGAGGGATCTTGCGATTGAATTAAACATCTGGAAATAAAGCAAAACAACAGAGAACAAAAACAGGAAAAATACGTTTTTAAATGCCATCTTTGTTATTTACAGCAATTATGATTTCAAATGGATTAAGTAGTAGATGTAGTTACTCCACCACCTGTGTGTGGTTCGAACAACAGATATGCGTAGATATGCGTAGATTATATTTTTTGATACATTTCATTGACCCGCAACCATGCTGTTATGGATGTATATCCACCACATCTGCTGTTCTTATTTGCTGTTTAACGTTTTGGTAAGTGAATGATTTAGTAGCACAACTTGATAAGTAGTAGGTTTTAAAGGTAGGGTAGGTTAGCAATAGCAAGCTAGCTTTAAAAGCAAGATCACTGTTGGTTTAACTGTTTTTATTCATGTTTATACTTTTAAAGGTAATCCAAACCATATCATGGTTGAACATTCCTGGGCATGTGACCATTTGTTCTTGGGTGACCTGAGGAAAATCTAGATTAAAATGTAAAAATGGAAAGTATTATAAAACAAATATGAATGCAACAGGTGTGATTGCATGTAGTATGTATGTCTGTCGGTATGTATGTTTCAAATTAGTAACTACCAGTAAGGAAGTGTCAGTAGTCAGAGCAGACACATAGACGACTCGTTTATTCAGAGATTGTTGTGGGTGATACATGTTGTCAAAGCTTTTTCTGGAATTTAAACTTCAGAAAAGATGTCACAAAGACATGAGGTTGGAGATGGCGTGACATCTTGCACAGGGTTACTGATTACATTGCATCAGAAGAAGGCGCGTGTGCATGTGCTCACATGATCAGATCACAAGCCCAAAGCACCTGATGCCAAAAGGCATGTACGGGATACTGTAAGAGATGACGTGTGATAAATACCAACACCAGTAAAGACTGATAAAGAGATGATAAAAACTGACAGTAAAAGGGAATGAGATTAAAACAGATATAACAGAAGTTATAGTAGTTCATTACCTTTCAGTCAAGTCTAATAATTATACTATCATATAAATTTACATTAGACTGATTTTTTGTTTGATATAGGTACAGCAGAAGTACACGCCATTTAACAAGAAACCTCTTGTGGAAAGGATTTCTAGCAGCAACATTGGGTGGAAACCATGATGTAATTAAATAGGTTTTTTAAATTTAATCACACCATGGTTGCCACCCAGTGTTGTTGTTACAATGCGAGAGTCATTTCTACAAAAAGTATTTATTCTTTTAAAAGGTGTGCCTTTAATACAATGGAAAGACACAAATTTCTGGCTGGGAATTGAGAACCTCATCTTTATATGGACGAGGAAGTCACTAATTGCACAATTAATGACTTCAGTGACTTCATTAGCCATCCATAGAAGGCTAAAGATGTCTACAAATCATGTTTTCAATGGGCTGAGCAAGAATTACAGTAAATAAAACCCTCCTATTGCACTCCACCCAAATCATAGTAAAGCATAGGACTTGGACAGCTTATATTTTCACAGAAAGTGAAGAGTTTGGCCTTTGCCAAACTGATCCCAGACATTGTTAACACAATTCACTAACACAAGGTTCTCCCCTGGAAAGGAGATCTGCTCCTGTGTTCAAATGACCTGGAATATGCGTGACTTTAAGAGATAGCAGGTGCTTGCCACACCACGTCAGAAGAGAATGTGACTGGTAAAAATCTTGCCCATTGGCAACCCCATGTGACCAGACAGGAGTTCTTACCCATTGCAGTACTGTGCATACCTGCTAGGCTGGGAAAAAGGCAGCAGATGATACCACCTGAAAAGCCATCCAAGGGGGTAAGTGCTCTCTTTATAGAAAAGGTGGAACTAAAACAGGAACTGGTACTGTTCTTTAAACTCAGATAGAGTACCACCCTCTTAGCCCGGCTGGTTAAAGCTTACAATGCCTCTTTATCCAAAAAAGTGGTCTCCATACATGTTGAGTGAAGGGGTCTTGTCTGTTCACAGCAGCACAGTGTGCTTTCCCATCAAAAATCACACATAGTTCAAAAGTGAGCTGCCACTTTCAGGCATCTATAATTTGTATACCTGCCTAAGGGACATAAAGTATCTAAACAAAACCCTAAGTTGGTGAGGTCGCCTTTAGATGATGATGCAAAAATTACTCCATCTACTGTGCACTTTCTAGCACAACAAGAAAACAGCTATTTCATATCCAACAAACTCAGCATTTACAAAATGGAATTTACAAACGTTAGCCCAAATACAACAATATGTTTTTAAAATTGAGTATATGTGTAACACTTTGGATTTTATGGTTTATTTTCATTGTCTTTATTAAAGTTTATTCCTTTATTAGATTTTATGGTTTTACTTCAGCATTGGGTACAAGGAGGCTACAGTACTTGAATAGTTTAATCTGACACAAATCACACAATGGTTTAACTGCATAAATAAAGACTAACAGATAAACATCTTGGCAAAACATAACCTGTTCAACAGCATTATGCTTGAATATGTTAACTTTCACTGGTATTTTGTAAGGATAATCAGTGGTTTTTCCAGGTCTGTGACTCCTTTAGCTTTCTCTTCATAACCTGAAGAAAGTCTTTCCAACTCTCTTCAGATTCAGATTTCTCTTTCATCAAACAGTATGGAGAGAAAACAAGAAACATAATAGCGAACTGTACCACCAGAATTTCAAGTCTGAATTAGGCATTTCTCACAGTGGTGGACAGGGTTTCCTCACCGCATTCTTCACAACCACCAAAGAGATTGACATTTAGATTGTGTCACTGCACTAGAATGTTGCTTTACTGCACTCATAATTAGTTAATAGTCATTAGGAATTCTTTTGAGCATCATTGTACAACCAAGATATTTCTTCTGATTGATTCATTACACTGTAAAAAAAACTTTTTTACAGTGAAACAAACTTTGCTGCCTTAAGGTTTTAAGTTTAATCAACTTGGCTATACAGGTTATTTCAACGTAATATTTTAAACCCTGAATAGTATAACTTAAAAAAAGGTTAAGCATTTTTTCAACTATTTCTTTTAAGTAACAGCAACATTAGACCAGTCAAAATTACAAAAAGCTGAAATGACTTGTGCAGCTAAATTGATTGGTTGTACAATGATGTAAACTCAAAAGAATTCATAATTTTGTGGACATGACACTGAAAATTCACTGCAATGTATCAAACCATTAAAGTATAATTATTAAGGTATGAGAGGCCATACTGTATAGTAAATAGGTCACGGATGAAGGGAATTGTTAGGCATGGTGTACAGAGAACTGCTGCAACTGCTTTATCTGTGATATGTTTAAAACATTAAAGGAGTGGATATTAAAATTATGTAGCATGTGGTTGTTTATTTAATAAGTGGAATTGGTGTTATCACATAAATTACTTGTATAAAAAGGGCCCGAGTCATATTTTTAACTGAGTTAAATATTTTTAGTGTCAAACAAATAAAAAATATCTTTACACCAAAGGAAAATAAGAATAAAAAAATTATTAGCAATGCTGGAGTTAGTCAGTACAAAGAAAAACACGTCATTAAAGGCATGCAAAGTGAGAAATAGGCATATTAGCAGATCTTTGCATTTAACACGGATAATATAATATTATTTGTTAAACAGTAGAATGTATTTAAATCTTGAAATTCCTAAATAACACTTTATTTAAATCTAAAAGCATTTAAGCTGCTCTTCATTTATTTGAAAATTTAACACACCCCTTTTCATGTGCCAGTAAAAGTTGTGTTGCATAAAATATTTTTTTATAGACAACTCTGCAACAAGAAGATGGGAGTGATATCCAGTATTATTCTAGCAAAGATATTACTTCTAAATGTTTATATGCTTTGATGTAATCCACAGACTGAAAACAGAGAAAGTTGGTTTTGTGTTTTTGGTGTTAGAAGCTAGAAAAAGCCAGCAAAAGGTGGTTATCAAAATAAAACAAACACAAAAGAACAAGTTCTGTTCATCAGTTTATTAAATGACACAGGACCTTATTTTCTAGATTTGTCTATTGCAGAAAGTAACTCTGAATATATAGCAAAACATTCTGTAGACCTTTACTTCTACTAATTGGTCGCTATAAAACGCTATGAATTCACATAAAAAGAATGCAAGAATAGAGTAGAAGTAACAGTTATGGTTTCTGCAATCTAGATTAGGTTTAGACTGATCTAGGTTTTCACACATAAATAGAGAGGGGTTTTATTTCTGTTGTTTCTGTTGTAGCAACAATATAGCTGGTTTAGTCATATAAAGTTTTATTATGCTGAAAAGAAACTAGTGTGTTGATTAGAAACAATTACAAAGAATGTGTGGGGAAAAAAAGAGTATTATCCTAATATACTGACTTTAATGCTATCTTAAACCAGTCTTCATTTATATTATTTGGAATATAAAATTATATGGCATCAAACTAGTGCTGATTTTAAAGTTGCATATGATCACTTCTGCTGTTGTCAGGATAAGACAACTGTGGGCATTGTTTAAGCACAATGAAAATTAAATATACAGTCATGGGACTGATAATTCTTCACTATAGTTCAATATCTAATTATTTATTACCATGGTTACAATTTATAAAATCAAAAATCAGTACAGTTACAACACCATTTATAGAAAGAGAGAGAGACAACTTTAAACAAATAATTGCACTAAATTCCTAAATCCTCAAATTATGTTTTATTTCTTTAATGTATTCTGTAAAGTCACCTTTCAAGAGGCATTAAATGGCCACAAGGCACAATCTCTAGATGTGGCCAACAAAACTACAAGTATGATCTCCAGTTTGCAGTTACACTGTTCACCACAAGATGGCTCTAGGAAGATTTTTCAATGCATCACAAGTAACATGGACACAGTTCTGAAAAGTAGAGGGCAGCAGAATAGGTAAAGAGAACAGCATCAAAAACCATACTAATAAAAATTAATATTTTTATAATGTGACCATTCTGCAAGTTATTAACAGTATTCTGCAAATGTTCTGTACTAACTTGTAGAGAGAATGACTCAGCACATCAAGAATCCCACCTAAAAATAAAAACAAACATTATTCTAAAAACTCATCAACCTCAAGATGTTATAGCAAAATTTGAGTTAAACTGTTTAATTTTCTTTTGTATTTACAAGTTTGCACAGTCTTGTCTCATTTATATTAATCAATGGTGCCAGTTTTGGAGAAGTCTCAGTTTATCTCAGTTTAGAGGAATCTAAATTCAGCAACCTTTGGCTGATATTGTTTCCATTCAGAAAACATTTATTAATTCTTATGGTATGGATTAGTATGGTGGAGTATTTTTATGATGACATGCATTGATTGTTATGCATGTGCTTTTCGAATCATCAACATTTTAGGATCTCTTACCTTGCATTGTATGGGCTTACAGAGATATTTTCATAAGAATCTTTGTTGATGTTATAGATCTGCAATGGCATTAGAGTGAATAAATTGTGAGAGAATTTTAAGTTTTGGGTGAACTATTACTTTAAGCTTTGGTCCTGAAGTACCCACAACGCTACATTTTTTGGATGTAAAGGATGAATCAACTTCGTAGAATAGCATAGTAGAGACTCTCTGTGTGTCTCAATCAGATTCCTAGTTCAGTAATCAGGGAGTCAACCATTTTAAGGCCTTGTCTCAGGATGTTTTCACACTCTCAAACTCACAGTTTAGTTCAAAAAGGGGCATGGTTTGTGGGAAAAACTGGTAATATGAAAGCTGTCATGCGAACCTGGGAGCGCACCAGGGTACCGAGCCCAAGACTACCTGGAAGAGGTGGTCTTGGTCTGGTTGCACTGGAACTGTGGCGTGATTTGAGCTAAAAAGCAACTCGGATCTGGATGTGCATTCATTCAGGAAGTAAAGAAACCTGCACATGCATTTTAACCCATGACAATGTTATGTTTCCACAACAAATAATTACTGGAAATTACATTATCTGACGCATCTTAGCTTGCAATTTCATGAGCCAAACTTTTAATACCTCATGACACATGATAGAAGGTTTGAAATGACAAACTGTTATTTATGCATATTTAAATGTAAGCATAAACACATATCTAGACTGACTGGAAAAATCTAGTTTATGTTTATTTTTAATAGTAATCAAAGGATCTTTATAATGTCATTGAAACAGCATAAAATAACATAAATAATGTCAATGCTTGTCTGTGATGAATAGCAATGGTGAACTTACAATATGAGTTAATTCAGACAGACATCACCAGAAAATGACTGATCAGAGTGTAGTGAGCCAAGATTCTTACCAGTGCCTGAACTTTTGGACAGGATACTGATTCTAGGGAGCTGATTGTTTTAATTTTGTCAGACATCATAAATGTATGAATGAAATGTTGGGGATGCTCCAGGGCCAGGACTGGGAAAGCCAGATGTGCAAAGCTTTAAACCAGGAGAACAAAACCCACCTGATGTTTCCATAAGGCCCCCAGGCTAAGCAATGGAAATGTAATGCAGTTGCAAAATTATCTACACACAAATGCAGTTACTGCAGTTACCACTAGAAATCCTTTTGCTAGGGCATATGCGCCAGATACTGGTGCCATGGTGGTTGTTACGTCCTGTGTTACATTTGTTTGTTTTCTATGTATTTTCTGCTTTGTTTTACCAGTTTCTCTCTGTTACTCTCACCTTCTTAGGTCCCTGACATTTGCCACTCCTGCTGTCAATCTAAATTATCCGGATGACATCATTTACCCACACAACCTGTCGTTGACTCCCATCGCCCTTTTAAACATGACAGCTTGCATATTCACTTATGCAAGCTTTGGCTGTGTATACCCTGTTACTTTTGTCATTATTAATCTTGCTGCTATGTTGTTGTTATTTTTGTATGTCATTTTGTCCTGTTTACCCTGTTCTTCAGTCACTTGTTTTCATTATATCCATTGTCCTTATTTACGCTCATGTTGTTTTGTAACTTTTTTTGTGCTGAAGAAAAGTGGGCAGGTAAGCACACTATGTGACATATATTGCACAACACGAAGGGTATCTGTTCCTAACTGGGTAGGAGCAAGTGCCACCCTCTGTATGTTTTGCAATCGGATAGTGTAATTTTGGTATGGTGCATTTGATTTTCTTTGATTTGGCACCCCTCAGGGTCCCTTATTCCCTCCTGGGTGTACATGTTCGATCTGTAAATATTGTTATTTTATTACATAGAATCTTGTACATTGAACTTGTAAATAGTAAATCTTATATTTGCACTGAAACTGTTGTTTTGTTCTTGATTGCCTTGCACACAATATTTAATAGTGGATTTTTATAAATGTTTTACCCCTAAACATCTAGGGTTGTAACAGTAGTACTAGCCAGGCATGGACAAAGTAAATGAGATGGTTGTAGCATTTAAAAAGCAAACAGTCTGTTTTTTCTCATAGTCTAGCAATTAATGATGCTACTACAAAAGCTAGTTACAACATTACCCAGAAATCAAAATTAAAGCCTTATTGGAAGGAGGTATTTGTTACAAACATGCAACATCATGTTGAAAAGCTGCTGTACTGGTGTGCACTTTAAACAGCAGCTTCGCAAACAAAAGTTTGATAACAATGGTAGCAGACAGAGTAACAGACTTGGCACGACACTGCAACTTAAAAAAGTTTAAACTTCAGCATGTTTTTCTTTGCAGTTGATAAGAGATGGTATGCTCAATTTGCAATTTTAAATAGAGGAGTTCCTGATAAAGTATTACAATCAGTTATAATTACTTTTTAATTACACTTTTTACACATATAGGTATTATACTCAGTTGACTTGTATACTCGTTATTTTTTGTCTAAAAATATCAGATTCTCATTGTTCTCCCATTGCTGTTTCCTCAACATTGAAGTAGTATTTTTAGTATTTTTTAGTTAGTATTTTTAGTAGTTTTAGTGTGGTTAAATGGTAGGTCTTGCTGTTTTATCTTTGATGTTGTGTGCTAGATTACTCCTGCCAGTTACAATATTTTAAATATGTGTTATTTGAACATTTTGGGTGATGAAGTGTCTAATAGAAGCCAAAAGGCAATATATTTTTCAAACTCCAAAACAGACACTTTAGCATATTGAAACTAAACTTGGCATTCTAACTGAATTTGGCATCATTCTCACCTGCACGGGACATATCAATTACAATTACAATACGTCAATTAAAATCTCAAATGAATGTTAAATGTGACTTAGCATGCCAATACAAATGAAGACCTCATATGCAACTTTCTAATTGTAAGGATTTCTGTTATGCAAAATACAGAATTACTGTAATATAGCTAAAATTTCTTTAACATTTCCTAAGTTGCATTATTTCATTTACTGAACATAATTCAGCTCACTACTGTACAACATAAATTTGAAAAAATGCTTTAAATCTAACATACTGTAACACAATAAGGGATTTGCTTTCAAGTTTTTTTTTTACACCAGGCTGGAGATAACCTCCTGACTTCCAATTGCTGTTTAGCATTGGATGTGTCAAACAAATGTTAGCTTAGTATGATATTAATCATGATAATTACAGCCTTTTAGAGGAATTGAGAAGTCTTATTTCAAATTTGTAGGCGTATAAGACAAGACCAAGACCTATAATACATGGTTTCAAGTACTACAACACATGCGATTTGCAAAAAAAAAAAAAATAATTAAAACATTTGGAAATTGTAGACCACATTATTCAAAAGTTTTAAGCATTTTAAAACATTTGGTCCTATCTTTTAAATGCCAGTACTCTAAGAGCAAAGTAACCCATACCGAATTGAATAATAATATGTCAGTGCTTAAAATAGCTGACCAAGTTTAACATGTCACCCTGCACACACCAAAGAATCTAAAGAGACCAGCCTCAAAGCTAATGTATTGGACGTGTAAGTGAAGCTTACAGGTCATGTCTGTGATGGCATACTGTATACTCCCTTACAAAAATAAGTACATGTATTAAGTATACTTAAGTTCAAGTATATTCCTAACTATACTTTATGTAGTGTGTATAGTAGTACATACTACCATCAATGTATTAGTAAAATGCTTGTAAAATATTTCAATGCTTCTTGGGACTAAATTGGGCCACATTTTAAGGACAAACCATTATTTGTCAACCTTCTACAGAACACTGAGGTCCAGTAAGCAGTTTAATTACCTTTTTCTGCTTTTTACATTGTTTTGCTTACTCTATATGTCACTATTCACTGCGCAGCGAGGACATTACTTATAGATTATAGATAATAAGACTTATAAGTATACTGTTGACAAGTTCAATACTTGTGGCACATTTTTTAGTTTATGAAAGTATACTTAGTACTTATACTAGTTCAGTAGTTTTTATACTGCAAGTATACTTGTAAGTTTTCTTTGGGTAAACTTAATATCTTACTTATAATTTCTATTTTTATTTACTTTTGTTTTATTGACACCAACATTTGAGGCATCCTACCTGGTTGGCAGACTGTCTCACAGATCACAGGACAAATGTAGCAGTAGGAACAATGCTGTGAAAAGGAAAAACAGTGCATAGTATGTTTAAAAACAAATCGTCCTGATTACGTTTGTAACCCTTGTTCCCTGAAGGAGGGAACGGAGACGTTGCATCAACGTACTGACGTATGGGGTCTCGTTTGAGAGCCCTATCACCTTCGAGTAGTAGAACTTGCAACTCGCAAGACTTTCATTCAGGTTGTGCTGAGGAGCTGAGATGTGTCCCGGCCAATCAGCGGTGAACCAGGTTTGCGGCAAGGGGACGTACTGTCTCCGTTCCCTCCTTTAGGGAACGAGGGTTACATACGTACCGTACTGACGTATGGGGTCCCTGTGGAAAACGCTGCAAACCGACCCACGTTACGAGCTAGGAATGCAAGTACTAGCAGGCAAGGTGTGCCAGGGGAGCTGTACGACTGCCTCCGTAACCTACCCAGTGCTCCGTGCAGGCAACCATCACAGCCCCACTGGGTATGGAGCCTGGACGCGAAGAGATCATGACAACTGTTCCTATCCCCCCCAGCTGAAGGCACCTCGGTGCATGGGTCTCATTTCTCTCTTGAGATCCCCAGAGAACACTGGAGAAAGCACCCTATTCGAGGGAAAGGTTGCTGGGGAGACCACACCCTGCTAAAAGGGCAAGCTGAGACATGCGTCGTGTGCGTAGACCACCTTGGCGGTTGATGTACGCCACAGTCACAGTGCTGTCCGTGCGGACTAGCACATGCCTGCGCCGCAGCAACGGAAGAAACCGGCACAGGGCCAAGAACTCTGTCAACAACTCGAGACAATTGATGTGCCACAGACGTCGAGATCCTGTCCAGGAACCCAAGGCCGCCTGCTCATTGCACATAGCACCCCAGACTGTCTTGGAGGCATCCGTTGTCACAACAACGTGTCTGGACACTTGTTCTAAGGGCACCCAGGCCCGAGAAAGGCAATGTCCGACCATGGGTTGAAGGTTCAGCGACAGGATGGTGTGACAACCACCTGATGTGTGCCGTGGCGTCATGCCCACCATGGGACTCGGCCGTGTAGCCAGTGCCGCAGCTGTTCAGGCAATGCAGCATTGACTGTGTGCACTCGACAGAGAGGTACGCCACCATAGTGACCGAATCCAGCTTCACACCAAGAAAAGAGATGCTCTGTGTTGGCGGAGAGCTTGTTCTTTTCCCAGTTGACCCAAAGCCCCAGGTGGCTGAGGTACCAAAGCACTAGGTCCCTGTGTTTGCACAACTGCTCTTGAGAGTGGGCCAAAATAAGCCAGCCGTCGAGGTAGTTGAGGATGCGAACACCCACTTCCCGTAACGGGGCAAGGGTGGCCTCCGCAATCTTGGTAAAGATGCGGGGGGACAGAGACAGCCCAAAGGGGAGGACCTTGTACTGATATGCCCGACCCGACTGCAAACCGAAGGAACGGCCTGTGTCGAGGCAAGATCGAAACGTGAAAGTACGTGTCCTTCAGGTCAATTGCTGCAAACCAATTGTTGGGACGAACGCACAAGAGGATGCATTTCTGCATGAGCATCTTAAAGGGTAGCTTGAGCAGGGCCCGATTCAAGACACGCAGATCCAAGATTGGCCACAGCTCACCTCCTTTTTCGGGCACAATGAAGTATGGGCTGTAAAATCCAGACTTCATCTCGACTGGAGGGACAGGACCTTTGCCAGGAGGACTGCAATCTCTGCTTGCAGGACTGAAGCATCACTGTCCACTACCGGGGTAGAGGGGATGCCTCTGGATCCGGGCGGGCAGCCAAGGTGGGGCTGAGCCACTAGCCCCGACCGGGAGGCGGGAGGCGTGTGAGAAGGCAACGCGTCCTGCAAACGCAGCCTCACCTGCCTTGGTGAAGTAAAAGGACAAGCTCAGGAGTGAGGAAACGTCGGGCAACGTCCAATTGGGCCTGGACTGGGAGGAAACTGTCCTAGAGAATGGGGGTACCGCTAGGCCTGGTGGCGGAACAACATAAGATTCTCCACCTGGCCTCCAAGGGAAGGACTGCAGCCCAGGCCAGTTCTCTCAGGGTCGCTTAGCCATCCTTCTGGAGGGCTTATCAAGGACCCGAAGAGCGGGAATCAACTTCCTGTGGCCGGCTCTACAACGGGGATGAGGGACAGCCTCAGTCCGCGATGGAGCAGGTGCAGCAAGGGGGCGCCCTCAGTGATAAACAGATAAACAGATGACCTCGGCTCAGAACTACCCTCGTGAAGCTGCCTTGGCTTGGTGAACCTGCAGGATGACCATGGCAAGCAGGGTGGAGGCTGCCTGTCCAGCACAGTGTAAGCTTTGGCAGCAAGAGCTGCCGCAGTCTACAGGCCTAAGACGGGAGATGCGGGCGACTCATCCAGGTGGCAGCATTTTACGGGCACAGGCCTGTACACCATAATAGCACACTCCAACAGAAGAATCTACACACATCCCTTGGCAGCCCCCCCATCGAGGGTAGTGAGAGTGGAGGGCAGAAAAGGTGCCTTCCGCAACTTAAACCTCCTCATGCACTTCCAGGAACCATCCAGCTGTGAGAGCTCTGGACTGGGCGGAAGGTTCCACTCCAGTCCAAAGGCACATCTGCCAGGGCAAGCACGGCCGTCAGCTCTGAGTCTGACACAGCAAGAACGACCCAGTCCGAAGGGGGAAGTTCTGTCTTGTCCTCAGAGAAGAGCAGCCCACTCTCCAATGCAGCAATCAACATCTTGTCCTGATCTGGAACACCAAAAGTGACAGCTGAACTGAAAAGGCGACAGTCAAGTGAAACGTGAGTAGGGCACACTCGGCTCAGAAGCGAAATCTGAATGAAAGTGAGTTGTGGCTGGCTTTATACCCGATTCCAGGCAGGCACGTCTCGGCACGCATATCCTTTGCCCCAATGCTTATTGGCTCTGTCCTCACGGGCCAATGTTCATTGGCATGTTTTCTACTACTCAAAGGTGATAGGGCTCTCAAGTGAGACCCAATACGTCAGTACGTTGACGTAACATCAAAGTGGGAAAGTAAAATTTCTGCACCACTAGCGACACCAAATAAAAAACTAAAAATATTGATCGTTTTTAAACAGGTTTAACAACCTACCAGCCCTTCTACCCTGTCCCACGCTACTGGCTGAGCCAGAAAATTGTGTAATTGACTTCTCAAACCACTCAGATTGCTCAAATAGTGTTTTTAAACCATAGTGTTTAAATTACTATTTGGTAAGTGAGCCTACAAATAGTTAACTTGTAGTTGTCTGTGCATAAGATGAGATACAAGAGTAAGTATTTTAAACTGTAAAACATGTAAACTGTCATTGTTGTAGTGCAGTTAATGTCACCATAGAGGTTAGGTTATTCAATAGTATTCAACCAGCATTCAATAAATGCTGATTGAATAAAACGAGGGCTTTAAAACTGTTGTACATTTTACTAAACTGAATGTAAGGGATAATCCAGCAACAAAAACCCACAACATTTCATTTTAAGGTGCATTTAAGAGCACTTACTTCACAGTTTTGGCAATGTGCAGCTGACATTTGTCCCTCCTCACAGGGACATTTGTCACAGTTACCGCAGTGCTGAGAAGAGAAAAACAGAAATAGAGGTTAGTAAGTTAGTCATCTGCTCTTGCAGAAAGAAACTATAAGAAAGTCTGCTTATAATTCAGTTCAACACTTTAGCATGGGTCATGCTAGTTGAAACAGGCAACATTAATACCTTGAATGCCATGATCATGGTCATGGCGACAAGTTGTGATGCTTTTATAAACATGTTGTGAACATCAATTAACGATTAACATGACAGTGTTTTCATGGTAACCAGATACATTATAAATGGAATTCTACAAAATTATGATCAAGCAGCGCAATAAAATAGTCTCTCTTTTCTGCAAACGATACCATGAAAAATATAGATTTATATAGTATAGATTTGTTTTCAAGGCAAAAATGAAATAAATGGCAAATAAGTATCTATATTCATTCAAGTGTCAGCAAAGTGCGATCCTCCTCTAAGATGGCAATGTAGCATCAACATGCACCATGGTGTGATGTAAGTTCACATTCTTTATTAAATATCTACAATTTAGAAGGCATTATTCTGCACTTCAGCTTCTTATAAAATATCCTGTCCAATCACATGCTCTCTAGAATCTGAAAGTGTCCCCCCTGCTGCGGTATGATGCTAAAGCTGCATCTAAAATCAGCCACTTTTTATAGTAAATGTCAAATAGTGCACCATATAAAGGGTATGGAATGATTTAGACAGTGTTTTCTTGGGCTAAAAAGTGCTGCAGCACACAGTGTGCTCCAGTCCAGAGACATAATAGCACAGAGTCGATCACATGCATGAATCGGCACAGGCAAAATGTATCCAACCCATTTAAATTTTAAACAACTGCTGTAGGAACAAGAAAAATGCTTTTTTTCAACAAAAAAATGCTGAACCATCTCTGGTTTCCCGCAAAATTGGACCTAACAGCTCAAACTATAAATAAGTATTATAAACTTACCATAAGGGAGATCATGTTAAACACTGATTTGTCATTATTTTTAACCAAAAGAAAAGTTTGCAGATTGCAGTTTTATTAATTATTTTTGAAATAGGTAAGTGGCTAATAGATAATTAATGCTAACCTGTAATCTGGCTTTAAATGATTTCAGTGCGCCTAATTGTTCATAACTTATAAACACTAATTATTCATAATTTATAAACATGGTACAGGCTGGGATGTCCCAAACTATGCCAAAACTGAAGGTTAAGGAACATCTGATAACTGAAAAGTCTGAGTATGAAGAAAAGGTTGTTGTTTTTAATTTTCAGAATTAAGGAATATATTTATTTTATTGCACAACTAATAACGTAACTGTTTGGAAAGCACCAGGGTCTTATATTCTTGGCTGAGAAAAAATACCAAGATTGTTTTCATTTTTTTATAATCCATTGCACATTGGCACAAAATGCATCTCTGTATAAGCTATATGCTTTAATGTAAGTGCACTCGGGACTTTTCACATATAGCATGTTGCTTATTTAAAGATAGCAAGATGGTTTACCTCACAGACTGAGCAAAAGCTGCATAAAGAGCTAGATCTATACTGTGCATTCACTGCAGGGGTCACCTCTACATTTTTCTCCTCAGCATCTTCTGCAGAAAAAAAGAAGTGAAAGTGAAAAAGTGAAAGTGACATATTTTGTCAGATATGGTAACTCATACCCGACATGTGACCTCCGCATTAAGCCTATCACTGGTGAGGAGTGTACACACATTGCAAGTCATGAACACACACCCAGAGCAGTGCGCAGCACACTACTGCTCCCGGGGAGCAGTAAGGGGTTAGGTGCCTTGCTCAAGAACACTTCAGTTGCTACCTGCTAGCGCAGGAATCGAACCAGCAACCTTCTGATTCAAGCTCGACCCACTGACCTGTAGGCCACAACAGTTTAACAAATGATTTGCATTGTATTGTGTAGAAACAACATGCACAAAATAAGATTCATGTTACTTTTATGAGTCCATGCAAAAATGTTCTAAAACATTATTGAATAATTAACATAAATTAATGCTGTTACCAAGTTTGTGATTCCTTAAATTAAAGTCATTGTAAACTTTATCATAGCGCTATGGTAACAACATATCCTTGGTTTTACCGATGGCTGTACAGATATACAATACCCTATACCATACAATTTATGCTGTTTGTCTATCATGTCAACAGCATTCAACCAGCAAGGACCTAAAAAGGTTGAAATATTTCAGCTGCTGAAGCTGTTCAGATATAGCAAGCTATTTTAGGGTTGAGGTGTGCCTTTGCAGACCCACTGCAGAGCATACAGAGTACAGTACCACAGCTGGCTCTGTTCCTAATGTACTGTAAGCTAATGTACTGTTTATGCAAGCATCATAAGACGTGTTTCCATTCACCAATTTGTATGCACAGTTTTTGGATATCACATTAAAACCCCTGGAAAAATGCCAAGATACACATAAATTCTAAAAATTTGCATAAAACACATGTGCTAAGTTGAGTCTAATCAATGTTTAGCTCACTAGATAGAAACAGTACTTTACTTGCAAATGTTTTATGCAATATTCAGATTTTGCACATAATTAAAATGTACAACTTCGGATGGAAACATAATGGTTGGTAGCATAATTCTACAAAGATTCTTAGATTGTACAAAAATAATTTCTGATTAAATGTTTTAGATACATGCTGATGACCCTTTTTCCTGACCTAAATTAATAATTGTAAGAACTTGATATATTGTATAGATTGTGTGAATTGGTGATGGGAATCTGGCTTAAAATAAAGGTGTTGCTTTTGTGTATAGAGTATTGAAAAATATGGTAGTTACCTTCAGAACTAACACCTACACCATCTACAGACTTTTCATATTCCTGATTTATACTGGCCTCCTCTTTTTCTTCAGTGAGTTCCTCAATATCTTCCAGTTCTTCAAGTGCTTCCTCATTAACCTTCTCATCATCTTCATCCTCATTAACAGCTATCTCTTCCTCATGTGCTTCTTCCTCATCTGGTTTGGCCTCCTCCGTTGGTGCTGTTTCTTCTTCCTTTATCTGTTGTGCTGATTCTTCTTCATCTGCTGCTATTATCTCATCCTCCTCTTCTACTTCCTCTTCTGATCCTACTTCCTCCTCCTCTAATGACCCTTCCTCTCCGTCATTCTCTTCCTCCCCCTCATCATCACTTTCTTCATCCTCTCTTGTGTCATCAACCACTTCATCAGATGTGTTTTCACTCTCCTCATCATCAGTCTCAAAGTCAAAGTCCACTTCCTCACCTCCAGTGGTATCCAGACCCCCCAGCTCCTTAAACTCCTCAGTTTGCAGCTCTTCTTCAGCCTGCACATCTTCATATGCTCCAGTGCTAAGCAGAGCCACAATAAGCCACGAAAACCACCTATGGGAAGGTTTAAAATGGACTACCATTATGCAGCTCACTCGCTCACACAACTATAGCAAGAACAAACAGATTAGCCTGTTTAGTATCCACCCAAGGACAGCAGTCTCATAAGCAGTTTTAACTGGACATGAAATACTTTTTTGTTAGGTTGAAGGCTCCTGATCTGTTGTATCTTCCAAAGAAAATTGGAGAGGGTTAGTTGAGTGACAAAGAAGGGGCTGGCCCCTGTTGTGCAGTCACATGTACCCTCACACCATTTGGAGGACAATGTAGAACAGAAGAACATACTAAGATGATTGACAGGGCCACATGCACAAGCTACTGGTGTCCTTTATTACATCTTTGTTTCTATGAGTAGGAAAAAACAGAGGAAACGTGAGATCAATTGAAGTGTTAAATATCAATGCTGACAATGAGAGCAGCTGGATGCAAAAATTTAGCTTTGTTTGGGCCAACACAAACTGCACACATGCTGGAGTAAAGGAAACCCCATTTTGACCCTTCACAGGCTTGGCTAGGTTTGGCAGAAGGGTGGGGGGTTATATAAAAAGGATCTGTATAGCAGCAGTACACTGCACCATCTGATGTTCAATAGATTTTTCAGCTGCTAAAACTCAATAGCTCTCTCTCTTTCATACACAGTCATTCTAAATGTCATCTCTATCAGCCTTGTTAAACACCCACCACCTTTTATTCTCTGGTCTCTACAGCTGCTACCTGATTTTACAACCTGCTATTACAGTATGTATAGAAAGTGAAACTCCTGTCTGGTATCTTGGTTTGCATTGGTAGAACCTGTAGTTTTTTTGTAGACTTACTTTTAGGAAACAATATACACTAAAGATCTCAGGCTATGAACACCAGTACTCAAACTCAAGCCACTTTCCTAGATAAAGAAGTGTGCATACTGTGCCTGTTTTATAGCGCATGTGCAAAGGAGGTGTTTTTGAATTTAGAAAGAAATCAGCTTTGAGGTGTGTCAACTTCAGGTGATTCATCAAAACTGATACTTCAACAGGCTCTGTGACATTGTTAGTGGATTATGGATAGACTGAGGTGATTCACCAGGAAATTGAAGTGAAATTCATCAGGGTCAGGATCAGAGTATGTGAGCAGAATGGAATGGTTATATTTCTTCAGAAGCAGAGGCTGTTTTACTAAAAATTTCTCTGAAGATATTACAGATATGCTCACTGAGGCATGTATTTAGGAAGTATATTACAAACAGAAAGAAGTTTACTACAGAGAAATGTCTTTTGCTGTGAGATTTGAGCGAATTTTACTGGTGAGAATGAGCATATAGAGCAAAATGTTGAGCACAGTAGTGACACATCACTCCACTGCACTTCAGTTACATGCTCTGGCAGACGTGTTCCCACATTACAATCAATAACAATAGAACAGGAGTTCTGTGCATGTAGACTTATGAATCTGGTGAAAAGTTTGTTTTTCCTGCACAAATAAACAGTTTGTTTGCGTTTATTTATGAAAGAGACCTGTTGTTTCATCTTGGGTAACATGTCCACTCATGACCCTTTAAGTGCCTTTATTTTCTGATTTATAGATTTACTTGACAACCAAAAAGACTTGGAAGTAATCCAAGTAATCAGATTAGAATATCATCTGTGGCAAAAGCCTGAATAGGTTAAAGACCACCTTGGGTGATATGCAAGGTGGGCAGGCCTTTCTGTGGTCAGGTATGCGCAGATCCCTCTAGTTTCTTTTTGTCTCATGGGCATAGAAATTAAAACATGCCAGGGTCAAAAAGCAGTCAAAATAATTTTTTTAGAAAACATATTTATTTGCCTTTACCTAACATCAAGTTCACCATAACCTCTTTATTCAAATAAGACTACACAAATATAAACAGAAACACTAATCAAAAACACATTGACAACTATTGACCTTTACAAAAACCTAACCAACTGTAGGGTATTCTTAAGTTTGTTTGAAGCTAAAATTTAATTACCTTTTGTTAATAATCTATTAGACATTTATTAGATTTGAGCAGGCAGGACTACAATTTTTAACCTGATCCTGAGCAGATTCTGGCACAGGGAATTTGTGTAATTCCTCTGTAACTTACACTTTGTTTAGGCATAGTTTTAGCTACAGTAAGCCATGAGGGTAAACATTACTTATCGTTCAAGCTTTCTAATTAGTGTACATGCAATCTACATTTGGTTTTTAGTAGTCTTATAAAATTAAGTATCACAATACAAAAAGTATCACAAAAAAAGACAATGAGGAACAGAAATGGCATTACGAAATGTAACAACATATAAATAAATAAAACTACAAAAATAAAAATAAACCCAACAAGAAAATTATATATAAATACAAGACCCTGCTGAAACATCCAAATCCTAATTATGAAATTATAAAAAAAGATTACATGAAAAACTTGAATGAAAATGAAATGACAAAAAAGACAATCTGTGCTATATTTAAAAGTAAACGTGTTGCAGTATTTTGTAATTGAGTGTAAACTTATTGCAAAAAAACTTTGAACAACATTAAGCTAAATGTATGAACCTTGTAACAAGGCTCACAAGGCTCAATGAATATAAATTGCTAATAAAATAATTTACCCAAAAACAAACGTTATGGTGATGCCAACCCAGGTGTAGATAATTTCCTTTATTCACAAAGATTTTTAGAAAAATCCCATCTTTGCAGATTTATACAATACAAAAGTAAAGCTTACAAAATGTTGATCTTGGCTGAAATCACGTATACACACCCAAATCAAATACAGCAGCATGAAATATGATATGGTGGCACATTGATAACATCAAGATTTTTGCATGTATCAACATGCCACCAAAATATTCAGAGTGAACACATTACAACTATTTCATTTCAGTGTAATTTTTTAATGACGGCTCTATGTGCTTTTTGGAAGTATTATATGGACATACAGAGATGAAATATTTTTCTAAACATCTGCATTTGTGTTCCCCTTTAAGAAACAAAGTCATATACATCTGGAATAGCATGAGGGTGAGTACATGAAGAGATTCAAATGAACTTACATTTTTAGGTAAATTATTTATATTTGTTTGTTCACAAACAATAACTGATATACTGCAACTTTTAAAAAGGCATACATCAAAATTAAGGTAAAATATTTCTGGGTGTTTAAAGATAAACTATATAAAACTATATTCTGTGAACACAATACAAAATATTAATCTAACCTCTAAAAAAAAAAAAGAGATCTGCACCTAACTATGTGTTTGATAACTGTAATAATAAAATGTTGTACAGTAAGATCACATGGAAATAACAGCAGGTCAGCTAGGAGTACTAAACTTACAAGAAGAACTATAAACTATAAAGGCCAGGATGAATCATTTAAAAATGAAAATCACAACAACACAGGCAGTCCTCACTACTCCTTTTATTGGTTCTTTGCACTTTCTTTTGGTGTCTGTGAAAGTGCAGGACAGAATCCAATAAAGCATACTCCTGTTCATTTCTCAAGAGAGGCTGAAATGACGGCTGAGAAAACAGTTAAACCACAACATCAGCTCACACTGAAACACAGTCACCTACATTCACTAAAGGGTCTGTAGTAAGTTTTAAATCATAAGAATATGGATATGAATAGTATAACTAAAATATTATTGTTAGAATGCCAAATTGCTCTTCCACCATAATAAATACCCGGCAGTTACTACACCACAGATGCGCACAACAAATTAAAAACTGGTGTACCTTTCCGAGTAGGGTGCACTTTACTCGTCTTTACACCACTGCTTTGAGACAGCGTTTCCATAATCCACTGAAGAGAAGAAGCACAAAACTCCATCTGCATATAGGTGAGTATAGGGAGGTTTAGCTCAGAGCAGCAGCTATAAATTGGCCACACAGTGTAACATACATATGACAACATGTGCCTTCACCTCTGACTCTAGTGCTCGTAGTCTGCTATCAACATTTTTAATCTCTGCAACCTGTTTAAGAACACCATCCACTCTGAAACAAGTACAAAACAGACACACATTTACATTATTTTGAAGAAACAGCAACCTTTGCAACATGTTAGTGAGGCATGGTTTGAGGAGAGATCCTATCAAAACTAATATCTCTGTGTGTTCTGGAGGTACACTTCATTGAATAACTACAAACTGATCTACAAAGGGGGACAACAGCAAACCTACATTTACTGCATATGCCGTCACTGTATAGAAAAGAGAAGTAAACCATATGCAGCCATAATCGCCAGTAAAACACATGACTGGAAATGACATTTGCAGGTAAGTCATTCAAAATTCAACAAAAGACAAGTACAAATGTTTTAATGCTAACGTCATTTTATCAGCTATCTGATAACTACCTAAATGCATTTTTTGCTAAATCAAAAGAAACTACTGCTGTCCTGTATTGTTTAGAGAAGTTACTCTAGAAGTCATCATACATTAAAAAAAATGAAGGAGCACATCAATGGTTGTCTGTACTGAACAAATACAACCAACTTCCTCCACCCCAGTTCCACCTGTCTAAATCTGTTTTCAGGATATTACGCCTAACATTGCAGCAGCATAACTTCCATGCTCGCTGCAGCATGTTTTATAGCAGTAGCAAGTGTTCATACTTGCTCTGCAACACTGTAAGTTCTGCAGTGTAAGCAGATATAGTTCCACCAAGACCAAACATATTGACATGTCATGACTATTAACATGCTAAAATCTATCCAGAGAGTTGTCATGACTGAACTAAACTAAAACACATCTAAAAATAAACAGCTTTTTAGTCATAAGACTAAATCAAGTCCAAATTGCTGTTAAAATTAACACTCGCAACAGGTCGAGATTTTTACTAAATACTGGTTTATATTTTAGTTATAGCACGAGTCCTGTGGAATTATTTTATGATACAGCGTTGTTGAATTGTAAATGTGGCCATAAGTGTCATGACGTCAATCTGATTTTTGTTTTCATTGTCAGCATGTTTTGTTGTCTAGGAGCACATAGTCTTTGTTTGGACAGATAGTCATATCCCCCCCCACAAAGCATAAGTTATCAATGCTCATCTCTGACAGTAAGTGTAATCTGTCTGATGTAACTTTTTAAGTACAATTTATTTATTTCTGACCTTTAAGTTCAAACTTCTTTAAAGTTGCATTGGTGATGCACTCACTTGGCATTCATACGCTTTAGCCTTTCAGTGTCGGTCCCTCTTAGTTTTTACTCTCATCAGACAGGAAGTTGTCCTTCTGCAATGTCTCCCATTTTACCAACTTATTAGCAGCTTTACCCTTTAGGTCCAGGGCTATTAAAAATGACAGTGAAAGACAAGTACAAATTTGAACATCAATGTAAAGTCAAACACTTCATCTGAATCAAACTTGGTGGAACTTATATATCTTATTCTAAAATTGTTTGACTGTTGATTTGTAATGAATGGATTTAGAACTGCAGTGGCAATTTGCACCATTTGAAAATATTGCTGGCCTTTTTCTGTCTTTATGGACCTCTCTTTTTTTCCTTAGACCAATGACATTAAGAATAAATGGCAATCGCTAATTTTCATTATTATGTAGCACTTTTTGCTACACTATATATTTGTCCTCAGAAATTTCTGAGGACAAATCTTTTTGTCCTCAGAAAATTGTTGGAATGGCCAAACTCATTCATTAAAAGATAATGTCAACATACTTTTGGCATATTGCATGTTAGTATTTATGTTGGGTTAATAGTTGCCACTATTTACACTAGGAGGCAAATTTCTAACTTTACCAAAATGTTGGACTTTGGAAGATGGAACTTTGCGGAGGTGTCTTTTAATGAAAAGATTGATGTGGGACAGGATGATAAAGGGTGGAGCAAGAGTTGGACGAGAATGATACTCCACGATCAGATTATAGCGTTGAAACTTCCAGTATATGTCACTGCGCTCTTGAACCTTAGAAAACGTATAACTGCAAAGATAGATACAAAGAGAAAAGACATTACACACCGAGACAGGCCGAGTGAATAGATCAATGTCTAAACAGATAAATGGATGCACAGACACATACCTGAACGTGGCAATGAGTAGGTTAACAAGTAGGATGTTGGTAACCAGTAGGAAGATAACCAGCAAAATGACGATAAGCCAATTGTGGCTGGTATCTCTACATGGCTCCTCACCTCCATTGATCAATGTCAAATTATCTGTGCAGTCTCTGTCCCAATACTTGCCAGCTTAATACACACAGACAAATATACAATTGTGTCAGTACAAGCTATAACAAATGTGCAAAATATAATTATGGTCAGAAGTTAACATACTGTCGATTTCTTCCACAGGAATCTGTCCAAATATATGCAAATATGGTCTGTACAATACTCGTCTAAACACTCTATCAGGGCTTGGGTCGTATGTATATAGTAGAGCTTGATTGGCCACTCCGTATGCACACAGCCACACCCCCAGAAAGAATAAAAAGAAGAATGCATCCTTGATCTGTGATTTGTATCCAAAATACAAAAAATGAACAATTATTTAGATATAATGGCTCATTATTATCATCTTTTATTACACAACAACAACAACAACAACACACTATGGAATTTTAACTGATTGTGTTAAATTGTCATTTATTCTCAAGTCATTTAACACAATTAATGATAAAAAGTCCATAGACCCCAGTGATAAATGGAATAATTTGGTTTTAAAACAAGAATAACTGCCGTTGAGATGATAATGCAAATGGATAGCTAATAGATGGTATTATAGACCTCCTTGGCTTTAATCATGAGGCAGTATAATGTTTACTGATTGCTTGTTATCATCAATATAGCTTAACATGTAATGAATCCAGAAAGTGACACCTAAATTTCTCTCACCATTTTGCCCAATATGATGATTTTGGGTCCCAGCTGTTTGTGAATGGCAAAAATGTGAATAAGTCTGAGTGTGAAGACCATGTAGTCCATACACAGTATGCCACGTCCAATGCTGTACGACCAGTTAGACATCCTGAAGTGAACACAAATGCACACTTACACCCATAAATAACTTAAAAAAGGAAGTTGAATGCACATTACAAAGGTTTAACAAACTTTTAAAAAATTAAATCTGCAAAGTTGCTTGTTAGAATATGCATTACAGTTAGACTCGTAATACTTAAAGCATAAGGCATCATGACATAAAGAATCAAATTTTCATTGATCTCTTGACATTTAATCAGCAAAAAGAGGTCTCTATCTCAAACCCTCTCGCACCACCAGCAGTTGAAATATTGACTTCTGTTTATGCCATTGACATGTAAGAATGAAGTAAAATTCCTTGGCTCATGATGATTCGAATCCACCTTATTTTCTATAAAACCTTTTCTGAACTGTTCCTATAGCATTTGTCCTATATTTACGAAATGATCTAGATAAAATTATAAGTTATAACACCAAGTTATTAAATGCTTTTTAATGGACCAAACCATTCTTGTATAACACATCAACAACTTTGTCAACAGGCATGCAGAAATGAACATAAGGCTGTATCTGCACAAAGTTTTTATGTATTGACATAAAACTTGGTTATATTTCATCACAACCATAATACTATTTGTTCAAAGATTTTTACAAATTGCTATTTTTGCTTATAAATTTGAAATACTTTTGTCAAAAATCACACAGTGGTCTCTTCAGATTCCTTGTCTCATACCGAGTCAAATTATACCCAAAGTTCCTTGCTCAGCCATTTTAGGCAATGACCATTTTGAATTTTCCCATAAAATATAGTACTTTACAAATGCAATTACATAATGTAAAAAAACGTTGTTGGTTCATTGTCCTTATAGTCTGAGGGTATCTGCAAAGTATGAGACCAGCACTCTCTAGTGGTTATCACAATGTTATAACAAATTTATTAAACTGCTTATAGCTTTTTGTCATTTGTAATTTGACTTATTGTCATGTGACTAGATTCCCTGGCTTATGCAGAGTACTACAATGCCATACATGTCAGGGTCAGCACTACCTGCAAGTTTGACTTATTTAAAAACCTACTTTACCAAATTCTTCCTATGTTGACAACTGATTTGCATGAAATTTTACATGCGTCATCTTAGGACACTCCTGTCATAAAGTTATTAAAATCTTTTTGATAGAGACAATGTTTTTCAAATAATCTGGCAACAATTTAGATGCCAAGATGCCAAAAAATATCTGTGTCTGTGATCTGTCTTAATGCTTTGGCGTATTGACATGAAACTGTAATTGTCACCGCATTCTGCCTCGTAACAATTTGGTCAAAGCGCCACATATTGGTATAAAAAATTATAAACCATTTTGCTGCAAGTGGATTTACCTAGATTTTGTAACCTCTTTTTCAAAACCCATCATCAGTCCACAAATAATTCCCTTTGTGCTGTTCGTTTATAATTACCAATGACCAAATTACCAAACACATGGTATTACACATGTACATTTCCAAATGAATACAAAACCATGGGACCATATCCAGCAAGGTTTAACATTTTTGGTAAATTCATCTAAACCAAAAGTCAAATTATAAAAAAAGGAAACAGGTTCTTTACAATAGAATTATGCAGAATGGCACATATGAACCATATGATATAATGTTAATATGCAACTAATATGGAACTATCCGGAAGTATTACCTGCAGCACAAACCAACGATGAAGAGGGAGATGGCAAGGACATCAAACTTATTCCACACATCCTGAGCATACAGCATCAACCTCTGGCCAACTGTCTTACTTCCCACAATGAATGTCTAGCAGTGAAGGAGAAGGTAAAAATTAATGTGATGACCCAACCCTAACACCTTTATGATAAGTGTTCATTTGTTTTAATCAGATCACAAAATGTTATTGGATAAATTAAGCATCTACCTCTCGAATTTCCTCGCACACGATAGTGAACACCCAAAAATACAGAACATACTCAGAGACTGCAGGGCCATCAGGGGTCGGTGGCTTGAAGTCAACCAACAAGACATAGGCGTACAGGAACAGAAAGAGGAAATACATCACAACATTGCCGAGAAATGAGGTGACCGGGGCATACCAGAACTGCTTCCAACGGGTGATTGCAAAAGGTTGCTTTTTACGATGGATAGAAGGTACACCTTAGTAAAGAAGGTAATAAACAAAAAAATACAATGAGTCTTCCCACCTTTCTCAAGAAAAAGAACAACATTTATGAAAAATGAGCTGAAGAAATTTTTCACAAAAAATATTTTTGTGACTTACATAACATTTTACGTAAAAATGGCTTTATGAATAATTAGCATAGCCTAACCCATTATATTTGTACAGTTTTCTTTATTATTAGGGGTAAATAGCCCTAAAAATACAGAGAACCTATTTCTATTCATTAGTTTATAGCTATACAAGAGTTATGGCTGGATATAATAACATTTTTAAAAATGCATATAACAACTAAATAAAGAACTAAATAAACAACTAAAGAATTTGATCTTATACTTTTAATATAGTCTTATGCTTTTGCACAATACCCGTTTACATGCGTCTTTTAAATATACTTTGTATGCCTTTTTTCACATATATAAACAGATATGTGCCTTTTTAAATATACGGTCTATGCTTTTTCATACCTGTTTACATGTCCCTCATCCTGATGTGTTTGTTTTAATGTGTATATGTACATGTGTAGAGCACTAAATTTTGTTGCACAGCTATGCAATGCCAATAAATACATTATTATATTTTATTAGTTTCTATTCTATTGTAATTGTGTCTATTGTCCTGTTATGGCTCTTTTAACTTGGGGTCACACAGAGTATGAACATACCAAAACATACCAAAACTATAGTTTATAATCCTTGACGCTTCCTGTCCACCATTTTGAATTCTATTATAAATGTCCTTTTTGCAAACTCCTTCTAGGTCAAATGGTACATTTTATGCAAATCATATATGGACACTCATGAAATAAAGTTATCAAAAGCTTTTCAATAGCCCACACATTAAACACACATGAATAGATGGCAAGATGCCAAATACTATAATAGCATCTTATAACAACTGTACGTCTTGATATCACCTATTCTGGTTCCCTATCTGCCCCTCATTTGATGTTGTGTCGATATAGTGACAGTAGGGAGTCGCCTTTGAGAGCCCCTATCACCTCTTATTCTTCTAAAAAGGCTACGAAATGCAGATATAAAATATCAAGCCACATATGATGGCTTGCTCCACTCATTCAGACTCAACAGAATTTCTCTATAGAATTTTCTCTAAGAGCAGCACTGGTAGACGGCATCTTTTTTTGTATTTCTGGATGTGATTAATACCTCTTTCCCTCTGACAATCTGAGGCAGCGCTTGTGTATAGCATATGCTCTCATGGCAAAAACAAATGTTGCAATTACAACTCTCATTTTCCTTCTGCAGAAGATGCGCACAGGACACAATGGCAATCATCAAGGGCGATTTGAGGATATTAATAGAAGCCTCCTGTTCATCATCATGCTCATTCTGCCGTGCCCAGAGTTCTCGGATATTCATTTCTTAGCTTAATTTTTCATTTGGGGCTTGTAAGGATGCAACATTGGAAGGTAAGCTCGTACCTTCTTCCCTTTTTGATGGTGTGCCAAGGATTCTCATAGAGGTGAAAGTGTGATCATGGTACATCTGTGCCCACAGAGTGCCACCACTTGAAGGAAGCTTTTTTTTTTTAAAAAAGCACCCAAAAAAAAAGCACCATTAAGCACCCAAAGATAATAGTGCAGCTGATCTTTAACGAAGGTCACAGTGTCGGCTTTGGGGAGTGACAGGCAGGGAATGTCTTGATTACCATTAAACTATTGGAATAGTCCCTAATGGGGGGAACAAGACATTGTGTCCCTCCTGCCACAGAATTGAACTGACCATTGAAATGGCTGGGACACTGTTTCAGCCCAAACCTGCATGAGTTGGAGCAAGCCACTTTCTTTTATACCCATGTCTGGGGAGGTGGCAGGTTGAAATGAACAATGTGTCACTATGTCAATAGTGACACCTATTGGTAAAAAATAAAATTGCATTGCACCTCCTAGACCATTTATCTGATTTGTAAAAAATTTGGTATGTAGTATCTACAGCAAGTCCTAAAGAGCCTCCACATTTTCACTATTTTAGGTCTTGCTGTCTCCATTACTGAGCTGGCTTGAGAATCAGTAACATAAACACACATAACAACATAAAGTTACCAGCTTTCATCTAAACCACACTGTCCTCATATACCACAAATTTGCACGCCCAGTTCACATGAAACTTTGCATGCCATCTGGAGACATTAAAATGTTTTGACATCAAATGCTTATTTAAATATGTTTTGAAATGAAACCTCAAAACACATTTAAAAACACAATATCAAATCATGACCACACAAAATCATTTTGGTAACAGCACCACCAATTTGTCAAATGATTTAAACAATTGTGTTCTTATGTAGTACTATTATTATATACACGTCCTATTATTATTATTTATAATTTTTTAAACTGGTTTTCTTAAAATTATCATCAGTGATGCCCAAAAAACAATCATCAGGGTCACCCTGTGACATGTTCTGTTCAATATGCATAAAGACAATTGCAACAACATTTGAAGGAGTGTGGTGTAAAAAAACAGGGTACTCTAAATCATCAGTTAAAGTCAAGCTTTAAAGTCAAACCTTTTGTTGGATATCTGATATTTGAGTCCTCGTGCTCAGCATCACTGTTAATTATAGCAAAAGTGAAAGAGATAAAGGCATATTTGTCTGCAAACACCATATATTAATACATGATGTAACAAAATTATGGGTATATGTACTGGTGTTTCATGCCAGAGAAAGAGAAGACAGTCTCCCCATAGTGACTGTCTGCTTCCATAGTTGGATTTACCACCAGTGATGATTTCACCTCTTCCATATTCTCCACTTTCCTGTGGACATACATTTATGAACCTGTGATCTTGGTGTTGCTAATGCTCTACAGATACAAAAGCATTTTGCTTAATGCCCATATTGTTAATGCTCACCTGAATTCAATGAGGTTGGTACAGCAGAGAGGAGGAATGATCATGGTCAGGATGACTTTCCAGACGGCAGTGTTTTTTTCCATGTCACCCCACCAGATCTGAGACAGCAGGGACTGAAAAAAAAAAAAAAAAAAAAATCAGTTAAAAAAAAACCTTACCCTGTGTACAAAAAGAGACAAAAATTTATTGTGACAGACCTGCACTCCATCATGGCTGAAGAAAAGGCGGGCATCAGCTACCATGGCCATCTTCAGACAGGTGGCATCAACCCAAAGGAGAGACTTCCGTATCAAAAGCTTGAAGGAGTAGCTTATTTTGGTTTGATAGCATGTGCTAAACACATCTGTCAATAATGACAGTGGAAAGAAGTAGTCAGAAAGAAGTCATTCCATGTCAACTTAACCTGGGGTTTCTGGTTGAAACAATTGATTTGGTTAATGATCACTGATTGTTTTAAATTAAGCTGCCCTAAATCATTTTGTCATTTTGACCCTCCTCTTAACAAAAATGGATTACTCCACAAATGTTGAACTGTGACATAACATTTTGGCTTTCATCATTATTTATGTTTGTCTTTTTTCAGAACAATATTAACAAAATAAAAAAAATAAATGCCGGGAAACTTTCCAAAAAATGTATTTGACACAGAATGACCCTTCTTTAAATTTTTAAATATTCTTTAAATATGTGAAGACTTCACCCAAAAAAACATTTGGTCATTATTTAATCCTCTGTCTCATTCTAAACCTGTATACTGTTTTTTCATAAAAACTCCAAACAACTTTATTCCATACCACTACACAAAAGCCATTTTGGTAAATTTTCCTTTCCACTGTAGTTCTCTAATCAAATACTGTGATCCAAGATATTACTGATGTCAAACCTTGTGTGGACATTTTAGAAGATTTAGAAGACTTGAAATAGAATGAGTTTTTTATTTGTGTTGTGTCAAGAAATTGCCAGATTGCATAAAGGTCTCTGTTTGTGGTCTATTTAAAAAAATAACAGCAACTCAAGGTTGATTAGATAGTAACTGAATTTTTAGGTAAACTATGTGTCACGGTCTTGTCTTCTATGACACTACACCTTTAATCACTTGTTTCCTGTGGTGTGTCAAAAAAAGTTCTTACCGTGGGCCATATACTCAAACTTCAGAGCCAGATCCTTCATGGAAGACTTGGTCTCTGTTTCATTCTCCAGCTTAGACAGCTCTCTCAAGAGTTTGCAACCTCCCAGAGCAGTCATAACTGACTCTCCACACTGAGAGATTGAGAAGGCAGAGATATGATACTGACAAGCTTAGCAAAGTGAACTGAAAGACAAAACTACCGCAGCTCATCAGAAGTATCTTACCATTTCCCAGAAGAAGACAGCCATCTCACCGCGGTTCTGCAGCACTGCCCAGATAAACAAGCATAACCAGGGGTGCTTACAACGTTTTTCCCGATAAGTGCATTTTCCCTGGAGGTACCTGCATGCTTGCTGAAGTGTAGTATTTGGAAACAGCAGGGCACAAACAATCAAGCTGGATTTAATGACTTTCAATAATTGAATTTGCAGGTGAAAACAGGTGAAAAATCTTTAAACAAACTAATACCTTAAAAGTTTTTCTTTTGGAGGATTGTGTGTCCAGCTCAAGTACATTCATATAAAATGGCAAGCATACCTCTCCTAACAAATTCTCCAGTAGCTGAGACACCTGGGAAGACAATTTAGGAAAATCAATTTAGGAAGTTTTTGTAGTCCTATAGTTAGACTAGTTATATCACTTAATTTAGTTTATTAATCTTTTCTATCTTACTTTTCTCTCAGTTTTATTGTTACCTGCTTGTGCATTACTATGGCATAGTATAACCTAACCTAATTTACTGAGATGGGTTTTTAAATATCCAATACCTACAGGACTGGGTACACAATCAATACAGTGTCAATACATATTTTATAAGCTACAATTATTTAATAATGTATTTAATAATAAAATATTTCAGTTCAATTATAGCAATTGTAATGTATTCACATCTGAAATTTAATATTTACTAGAAATCCACAAAAAATATTTGAAAACTTTTTTAGCAAACAAAAAGGTTGTAGGTAGACTTTAATCTTTTAATGGTACTGAAGTAATACTGTGGTATTTTACTATGTAAATATGTCAAGTGGTATGTGAAAACCATGATTAGGTATCATGGAATATATACACGTTTGTAACACATACTCTTTAATCCTAAATCCGTACCTCATAAAGGCTGATTTTCAAGGGCTTATTGCTGATGGTCTCATTCAGACGGCCAACTAGAAGATGCTGAAGCAGTGTGTTTGCCAGACAGTTTTCAGAGATAGAGTTGTAAAGTTCCTCCAGGCGCTCATAAGTCAGGTAGTCCAAAATGTTTAGACCATTATCAATGAAGAGACGTACAAACTGGGGTTTATTGTTCTTCAGTGCAACAGTCACGGAATCTTCTAGGTCGTCATACTGTATCAAATTAAAAATACCAGATTATCACCACATGCTAGTAATCTTTTACATTTTTTAATAACTTTCATTAATAAATTATTAACAAGCAGTAAATAATTCCTAACAGATCAGATGTTCTTGTACATTTAAGTCTAAAAGTAAATGAATCTAAATTTGTAAGACTGTAAACAAACTCAATTATCCATATTTTTTCAATTTTTCTGTATATCTGTTAATCATTCTATAATGTAATAACATCAACACAAATTATTGCCATAGCAAATTTTTATTCCTCACAATCCTGTACCTTCCAGTGAATGTTTCCATTGAAAAGTTCACTCCTGGCAATATCCACTCTGTTCCAAGTTACAGCCAGTCTCAACTCATCAGCATAAGGATTAGTAGTCCCAGACAAACGACGTTTACTTGCTAGCATATATACACAGAGAAGGAATTACATATATCAAAAGATTTAAAGATATATAAAGATATATTAGATATATAAACACCAAAGTAGGCTGTAGATTGAAGACTGGTTATGTAAGAGCGCAGTTGGCTCTTAGCAATATCTAATAATGTTTTAAGACACAAAATCACAACACACTTTGTGTACATTTCAATCATTATTACTGTGGATAACGGAGTTTACCTTGAACAAGAGTTTTAAGTAACACAGTGTCAAAATCATCTGCTGCCTCCTGCTCTGCATGATAAATAGAGATGAGGTCTTTTTTCTGGTAGATGCTTAACAGCTATCAAGAGGGGGGGAAAGTTATTTATTAGTGCTCAGAAATGGCTACAGAAATGGCCCTGAATTATTACCCAATTAATAACCAAAATGTTCAAAATATTTGAAATAATTTACATTCAGATTTAGATATTCGATGTGCAAACCTGTTACTGTAAGATTTTTCTCGCATTAAAATAAATTGTCAATATTATTGGTACCCTTGGTAAATATGATCAAAGAAGGCTGTGAAAATCACACAAATCTAATGTTTAGATCACATTATAAAATTTATGCTTTTCTCCAATATTTGCTGCCCTCAATGATTGGCTAGAAAGGGATCAGAGACCATTCCATACGGAATCTCTTCACATCCTTTAAATCTTGGTGTTCTCTCTTAAGTTCTTGATCTTCTACAGGGTTCAGGTCAGGGGACTGAGATGGCCATGGCAGAACCTTAATTCTGTGCTCTGTGGCCCATTTTGTGTTGATTTTTGATTATTATTTTGGACCAGTCTCCTGATGGAAGATGCATTCATAGTCATTATCAGATTTCAAGCAAGGAAGTCAGATTTAGATTTTTTTTTATCTGTTGGTATTTTATAGAATATTTGGTATTTGTATCTGAACAAGATGCCCAGGGCCTCCGGAGTAGTCCCACAACATTAAAGATCCAGCCCTATATTTAAATGTGGGCATGCTGTGCTTATTTTATCTCTGTGTGCAACAAAACCATTTTGCACTTTGCTGCCAAAAATTCAAGACCATAGAACCTGGTCCTATTTGAAGTTCTAATAGTGTCTGGCAACTGAATGTCCTGGAGTTTGTTTTTGGATAAGAGCAGAGGATTTTTTCTTGAAACCCTCCCAAACAAGTTCTGTTGATGTAGGTGTTTTTTGCTTTTTTTGATCAAGACTCAAGATTACTGCAATTGTCCAGCTGTGATCCCTGTAGAGTCTTTGGCCACTCAAACTATCCTTCTCACCATGAATTAAGCAAATACGTTTTGTTAGGCAGATGTGTAATATCTTAATTATTGCTCTGATGGTAATCAGCGCTATTTTTTAGCCATTTATTACAGCAACTTACTGTTTTGTGAAGCTCAACAATTTTGTTGCTTTTGTGAAACAAGAAGTCATGGCTGGACAATTTTTATGTTCCTAGTCACCTTGGTGTGCTAAAACAAATGCAAATATAAAGGTAGTTATATACCACAATAATGGTATTGTGTGTCAAAGATATTATACAAATATACATTTCTAGGGATGCCAATTATTGTGGGCAACATGTATTGGAGAAAAACACTAATTTCATAATGTAATTTTTCCCTCACTTTTAATAGTTTCAAATCTTATCTGCTCATATTTAACAAGGGTGACAATAATTCATTTCTTTTTTACTCCTCAGCAGTAACATAATTTGAACTCTTTCTACAACATGGCTGGAAGTAAATAAACACTACCCGTTTTCACAAACATTGTTGTGTTAACGGTATTCAAGCTCATCATTAAAGTTCAATCATTCAACTTAGTTAAAAGGTTTGATAAGAAAAATTATAAAAATGTTAAACAATATTTTTTGTTTAATTTCGTGGAAATGACATTTTTATTTTTGGTTTATTTTATTTGTGGAAAGTCTCAACTATGTAGCATCTGTAGGTCTTTTGTATTATTATTGGTCATACAAAGAAAATCCTTACTGTGATACCTTGTCAACAAGTTTGTCCATCTCACTTTCTGAGAAATGCTTCTTTACTTTGTCTGCCAATCGTTCTCTAAGCTCCATGTTAGGTGCCACTTCGTCTTTCTCTGCTCCTCCAGATGGAGGTACTGGAGTAGACTGCACATTCTCCACAATGTCAGTCACAAGATTTGCAAGCCCCCCTGAACCAGCCAGGACCAACCATGGCAAACCATTCTTCAGAGAGGTATCTAATGCCTGAGATGAAGAAACATAGTAAGGGCTTTTTTTTTAGCAAATAGATTGACATAGTATAGAGGATGTTGTGCGTTTTGTAGAACTATATCCTGCTCACCTCTATCATAGCAGCTTCCCCAGATATCAGCATACAGAGAACAGGAATATCGATGCTTCCACTACCTGAACATCAGATTATGTTTGATCAACAGACATATCAGACTTTAATGTTTTTGTTGCTTCAAAAAAAACTTTACATCCTCACCTCAAAACTTGTATTTGTATTATGTATTTGTGACAAGCATAAATAACTGGTTACTAAATTTGCTTCTATGAACATGGACTTTCATTGCAATTTCGTTGAATTTTTTTGTCCTATTCTTCACAAATGGAACAGTCAAATGTAACCCATCAACCAGGAGAGTTGATATTGAACACACCTGTTACACTTAATCCTCTACTCAAAAGATTGACACACTCAGATCCCACCTACTGAAAGTACAAGTCATTATAGCGCAACTTGATGATAAAGAGTAGTGCAGTGGCAAAACAGTTATTCTGGTTGAGTACCATCTGGGAGGTGTATTTTAAGATTCCCTACCTGAAGCATAAAACAAAATTCAGAACCTATGTTTTGTCAGGTTTCAACATTTTTTTTAAGGAAGCAGATAAAAATCCTTTGCAATTTCACATTCCATCCCTCATAAGAATAATTTTAACATATTTAGCACTTGCCCATCCAATATTTTTTGTATTTAAACAGAAACCTGTGGCCTTGCTTCGAAGTAATTAGTTTTAACTATGGTGTGTAGCTTTAACCACATTCTATATTTTAAATTACTGTTGCAACTCAAACCCTCACTCTCATGTACCTGAACGTTGACGGGAAATGTGGTCCTCCAGTTGCGTTCTGAAGTTGACCTCACCACCTCTACGGCCTGTGCTCCCATCATCCACCAGGAGGAAGGCCTTGTAGTTATTATCCAAATAACAAGAGTCACGAGATGTGTTTGAGACATAGTACTTTGCAGGAAAACTTCCCTAAGAAAGAGATAAAAATTGTGGAATTGAAATCACCAACAGTTTTATACTTATTTAAATCACTGATTGATTGGACTTCCAACAGTTAAGAAGTTAACGTCAGGCTGGGGTCATGTTACAACAATCTAGCAAACTACTATGTAAAATGTTTGTAAATGCAAAGTCCATTAGATCCTGTTCAGTAAGCGGCACACTAGTACTCCAAAACTTCTTCTGTCTCATTACCTCAGCGTGGACAAGTTGTTGACGATTCTGTACCATTCCCCAGGAAGCAATGCCTATAGGAACCACTTTATTGAGTGACACAGAGGATGCTGCAGTGGCATGATACTTCACAGCTTCTCCTACATATCTGCCAATGCCTTCCCTCAACCCACTTGTTATAATCCATGCTCCTGTGTTTTAAAATAAAAATTGAAAAGCTTCAATTAAAAAAAAAAATTCACAAAAATGTAATGTTTCTTTGAAGAAATCAATCAATCCACAGTAGTTGGCCACAGTCACCCATAGAAATTAAAAATTATATATACAGTAAAATATATATGAAATCCTAAAACAAAGATCAAACGACACCCATCTCCACATGTTGTTCGAATCCTCTGCTCTTATCAAAAACAAACTCCAGCACATTCAATTGCCAGACACTATTCTTTAAATGGGACCAGGTTCTATGATCAGATGAAACTAAAAAATGCTTTTGGCTGCAAACACGCAAGAAGGGTTTGGTACACACAGGCAAAAAAAAAGTACATGCCCACAGTATATAATATGCTGGGGGCATGGGCATAAATTTTTTTTTTTTTTTTTTTTTAATTTTGTGGACCTACTTCAGAGGCTCTTGTTCAGATTCATAGCATCATGGAATCTATCAAATACCAAAAGACAATAAAATCAAAACCTGACTGTTAGAGATCCCATAATAGGACAGGATTAAATCAAAATAAACATCAAAATCAGTGCAAAATGCATCACAGACCACAAAATTAAGGTTCTACCATGGTCATCTCAGTCCCCTGACCTGAACCCTGTAGAAAATCAGTGGGGTAAACTTAAGAGTAGAGAACACCAAGATTTAACGGATGTGGAGAGATTCTATATGGAATGGTCTCTGATCTCTTTCCAGGTGTTCTCCAATCATCATGCATTATAGGCGAAGACTCAGAGATGTTATCTTGGCAAATGGAGATTAATACATAATTGTGTGAAAAAGTAAAAAGTATTGTATTGAAATAACTGGCCAACCAGTGTTGGAGAAAACTAATTTCATATTGTGATTTTCCCATGACTTTCAATTGTTTTACTTATAAATGAAATAATAGATTTATCAAAAAGATGACAATTGCTTATATAGAATACATACATAATTGCTTATATTATATAAAAGTAAGCTAATGCTAAGCTTTTTACGGACAAAACATAATTAAAATTCTGACCTTATATAACAGCCTTTGTGAATAAAGTGCACCCATGATGCCATAAAATGCTGCATCCTCAGGAAACTTACCAGGTTTTGGAACAAATAATAACAAATTGAGGGGAAGGACAGGATACCTGTACTCTGTGCAGCTTTTACCAGCCCCTGTCTGAGCACCTCTCGCACCCAACCACTCTCCTTTGACTTTCCCTCACCACCCACCACTGATACCACAAGGTTGGGCTGTGTGAGTTTCCAGTGTACTGTCATAATTTCATATACTCTGGAAGGAGGTGTGCTGCTGGAGAAACGTAAAAACTGTGGAAAAGGGAAGGGGTGGAAACAATAAAATAGTTCATTGTTGTAACTTAGTCACTTTTTTGGGATAACTACAATTTCTAAGCTCAACATTTGTGAAAGGTACAAGCTTAATCTGTGCAATGCCTATATAAACTATATCAACCTGTGCTAGGTTAGTTTGCATAAATCTTATTAAATAACATCATGACCTCAAAAAGGCTGATCTCAGACCAGCTCAGTTATCCACAAATACAGTATATTCAAAATTCAGCAAAATACAGTTGTCATTTCTTTTTGTAATGATAAATATGGAACTGAATTTTGAGATAATTCACCTGAACCCTGCTGAATAAAAAGCAACAGAAATTCTTTGGCTATTGGCATAATACCCAATACACACTACATAAAGCAGTTTTGTAATGATTTCAGTGGAAACTACAATGGTCTCTGTGGGTTCTACTGGTAATGTATTGGGTCCTATTGGTGGGATGGTATAGGTGGAAAACTACAGGACACTATTAACTCTAGTGAAATAATAAAAATATAATTTTTTTTAATGGTTTTAACAGTTAATGGCTGAGAGTTTGTGATGGTTTTGTACCAGAAAGCATTTCTTTAATGGCTTCTATTTTTCAGCAGGGAAATTAAAAAAAAATAAAATTTGTATTAATATATTAAAGACAGATTATGAAGTCATAATATTACTGTCATTATAAGTCACTATGATAACAAGCATTACAAGGCTATAATTAGTTGCATAATGAGTGACTTTAGGACCTGTTCTATGACCTGATTATGAAGTCTCCTTCTATTTGCTCTTGTACGTACAGGACAATGTAAGACTCACACCCATTTCACCCCAGACTCAACCAGAATTCATTTATTTGAACACACCAGCATATAACTTTGGGAGAACTCACATAGCTGTGTCTTTTGCCAACTCCGGCAAACTCCAGCTCTCCAAAGGCATCAGTCGGCTGCTCTGAGGAGTGTTGTGCACTGTCCCAGAGACTGACAATAGCCGTGCTGAAGTAATCACCGAGGGCCACTGATTGGTGGGAGTCTCTCGAAGCCCCGCACTGGCATATACGTCCATTACTACAAAAGAACAGAGAAAACTGACTTAATATTTAGACACCTGCTGCAGGCCTGTCGATCAATCTTACTGTTTTATTCCTCACACAATTATCATTATGTCTATGAACACTGATTGTGCCCCAGAATCAGCACAAAAAGACAAAAAAGCCTACTTATTCCATCTGGGCTTGATATTAGACTATAAACACCATTTCATCTTGATTCAGTGCCCTAGTGCAAGTTAAGAGATCCATTGTCTGTATTTCCTTTCCAGTGGAGGTCCAGACAAAACTTAAAAAAATAAATACATTTGATTATTCAAGCCCAATTGAGTTGTGTTTTCTTCCCATCTATACCAGAACTGATCAGTTTTTATTAATTGGGAAATTTATTTAGAGATTGTTACCCCAGCCGTAGAGCAAAAACAAAATTGATACCTAAAACACCTTACCTGAAAGAGTCCTCCACAAACGTTGTGCACAATCTCTTTTTAAATTTTTCTGGAATCCAGTTCTAAAATCAATAACAAAGTTTTAATACACTGAAAATATATACTGCAGACTCTAAAGGTTCAAAAGACTAGTGCATTCAGTGATATCAGGTATCAGTTCAAATAAAGGTTTCAGCTAAACATAAATGTTCACTGTTTAAAAAGTCAACATGAAATCAAAATGGAACATGTTGACTTTCACAATGAATATTCCTTTTTATATTGTGTATGATACATTAGTATGCATTATTTCAAATAAAACAATTGTTTGTTTTCGTGATCTATAATAGCTTGCTCCACTTCTAAGGAATCCACCTTTCCTTTCAAAAGATGTTCACAAATCCCCTATACTTTTCAACCCCTCCCCTTTAACCACCTGGCTTTATTCTGGCATGTTGTTAATTTCATTAATCCCGCAACTGATAAAATCATGTCCAGCCCATCAATCTACATTCAGTGAATGGTCAATAGCATTTTACTTGAACGTCTAGGCCTATGTAATCCTCATATGTTAATGTTATTGCAAAAGGACTTTGTTATGTATCACAATGCTAGTAAATAAACAGCTTACTCCATTGCAACTCCACCATTAATTTTAATACTAAGTCCTGAGGCACTATAGCCTTCTTCATTAGGAAAGCAAGCCAAACCAGTTTGGCGTTTGCCTTATCACTTATTTAGATTATTAGAATAACCTGTGAGCTTTGTGTTATGTGCCCTCAACTTTAAAGCCAAACAAAAAACACTTTATACATTGTCAAATGACCTACAATTATTAAATAGTTCTTCTGTGATTTGTCAAAGTGATTTGTCATGCAACTGAAACCCATAACCTGTTCTAATTATTTTTTCAATTGTGTAAATTGTTTGCTATTTGCATTCTTACTAAATATACCGTAATTCATCGGTCACTTTATCGGGCAATACATCCTGATGTTGGTGGACAAACTGTACTGTGCAGCAGAACACAAACATTGTAGCAAAATGTAACTAGTAATAACATACAAGAATCACGTGACAAGCGCGCATGCACGCGCATGTATTAACCCTTTGGTATGTTGTTTTCGCCTATTCTTCCTCTAAAACTTCCTTTCGTTCCTGTTCGTTTTAAACATTAGGTCAAAAGATATGGGGTTTTGTTCTACGACTGGAGTAATGCTTGGAGCATGCAGTAATATTAAAATAACAAATGCATTAACGCGCTTCTTCAAGAGAAGTGCAATAAAAATGATTCTGACAACCCTACCAGATCTGTTTTGGGCATTGCACCCAGTCCGCCTTCTTCGATGTTCTTCTCGTCCATCCGTGATTGTTTTGGCTTTACAAAACAATTAAAGTAGTCGTAAGTTTCGTTTGAAGGAGCTCTGCAGTGGAGTGTAACTTTCATAAGTGCAATAAAAATGATTCTGACAACCCTACCAGATCTGTTTTGGGCATTGCACCCAGTCCGCCTTCTTCGATGTTCTTCTCGTCCATCCGTGATTTTTCTGGCTTTTCAACACAATTAAATTAGTGGTAAGTTTCGTCTGAAGGAGCTCTGCAGTGGAGTGTAACTTCCATAACACGGGCTTGACGTGTTGAAGTAGGAAGTCCGGTATTCAGCGACCTCACTTTCAGGTGCTTGTGAAATCAGGTGTAACCACTCTTGCAGGGTGTGGTTAGAGAGAAGCCTGTTGGGAGAGGCTTGTCCTCGTTTGTACTATTGAGCTCGTTTGCTTTATTGTCGTTATGCTATATTGAGTCATACATTCACAGACAAAAAGAATGCAAAGACTACACAAAGACCATGAAGTGATTTCTGGATGTTATTTATTTTACTACTGTTGTCATTATATACATTCTTTACATACAATACACAATTATCTTTATACAATCATAGCAGCCTAAACAAAGTCAATACCTTAGTTAATTAGTTAATACGGTATGCAATAGTTAACTTATTTAACTTTATTAATATAAGCAGTACCAGTAAAACATATTCTGTTCTAGATGAAGACAGAGATTTGAACAGAATCTCCTGTTATGTATTATTAGCGGCCATATCCTTGTGGGTCATTTGCCTTTTTGGATTCATCTTTTCCGATACTCTGGCCCATTCGATATAACTTGTTTACCAGGTTATGTACTTGACATGTTCCAAGCTGACAGCCTCTTTGAGTTGCACGCCTTCTGCAGAGAAAAGTCACATGTAAATCTATCAATGTCTATATTTCTACGCAAGACACTGTGTAATAGGAAACAACAGGGATAATTGTAACACTCTTTGTTTTTGTTAATTTATCCAGAATAAATTCCAGAAAGATTTGAAATTTGACCTCTGACATCTTTGTCAAATAAATTTCCATGTCAAATAAATTGAGGAAATAGTAATAATGTAATACAGTTAAACTAGAAGTTGTTACATTCATTTGACATTTTATGCATTTTTTTCAAACACTTTAATCTAAAGCGACGTATAGTGCATTCAAGGTATACAATTTATTAGTGTATTTGTTCACCTGGGAATCAAATTTACAAACTTTGTGCTGCTAACACAATGCGCTACCAACTAAGCTACACACATTCATAATACCTACTCCTTTGTAAAAGGTATGTGATAAATGTAACAAAAAAATTCTCTATAATGCCTATATGTACCTTGTATACATACAAATGTTAGATGTTAGACAATGTGTAAACACACATAAGGATAATTGAAATACTTAAGTTTAAAATTACCCCCATCCAATTATGGCAAATGTATGCTGTGTTGCTATCTACAATGTATTAATTGTTCATGTGCTGGAACCTAATGTACTAATTTAAACATAGTCATACAGGCATGATCATCACAAAATTTCTGTAATATTGTAACCAAATCAGACCATTAAACAACACAAAAACTTATGTTTTGAGACATAAAAAAACTGATAAAATGAAGTGATTCAAACTAATGTATATTAAATTATTCAAAACCCAAAACTGCTTAAGGGATACATATTTTAGTTACCTTTCTTTCTTATTAAGTTATTGGATAGATCAGTAAATAGTGGTTTACTTACATTATGGATTTTTTAAGAATTGTTTGTAGATGGAGAGTAGAGGCTGCATCTGGGTCTTGTTTGCTGATCGTTTTGATGTTCGCGTCTATTGATGGACTCTTCTTGAAAATATCAACCAAGGTTACATCCCTCGACCTATAAATGCTTATCATTAATGTGATGCTTTCTGTCTGTTTTCTGTTAAAAATACATATAACTTTAAATATACTATCAATAAGCATGTATCTGTATGTGTTTGTGGGGTGAAAACATAACAAACCTCCTTGTATATCTTACGGTTGTGGCTGTGGTCATATGTATGGTTAGCAATAGTAAAACAGTCACTTCCATAATGGTATGACCTGTAAAAAAGCAAGTTATACATTCAATAAAAGCTGGAATACATAAACTCTATCAAATGTGATGTTTGTAAATAAAACAAATACATAAATCAAAACTAAAACTAAGCTCAATGGAAAAAATAACCAAAATCATTGCTTCCATTTGGTAGGAACTCACCTTGCATGGAAGGGAGAAACTTGGGAACACTTCTAGCTTTGACCATCAGTTTTTTAAAACTTTATTGTACTGATTAAAATAATAAAGATTCAGTTGGCTTTACTGCGAGAAATGCATGTAAGTTCTTCTCTGCCTTCACTCTCAATTTATATGATAGTGATGTGACACTGGAGGGTGGAGTTAAGGAAGGGGGTGTGTCTTTAGTGTCATATTCCTTTACAGTTTAACATAATTGTAGTAAATTGTAACATATTTAAATTGTAACACGTTTCTCCTAGTGGACAATTCGCCATTACAGTTTAAAGTAGTGCATGTATGCTATCTCTGTGATAATATATGGTATATGTGTTCCTTTTCAAAACCTTCGGTCATCCTTCCCCCCAACCTCCACATCCTTTTCTTTTCACTCATGATCCTTGTACATCTGACAAACTGACTGTTTGTTCCTGAAACTTTTTTCCAGTTCTCTCACCTGCCGGAAAGCCCATCTCCTAAAATAGCTCCTTTTCTCACACAAGCTTTCCTTTATCACACCAGTTTTCCTGTCATTTTGTTCCCCTCAACCTGAGTCACACTTTTCCATCGCTATATACCCCTTGGCACTCTAAAGCCCCTCTAGTTTTGTTAACCCTCAAAATTCCTATTGGTATTCCCAAGTACGTCATAAAGCAAGTAGGCTACTTTTTTAGATTAAAAAAGTTTCAACACAGTCCATAAATAAAACCTTTTCAGACAGTCAGGAGCTTCCAAGAATTTTGATTTGACATCTGAATTCATCTATATAATATATATTGTCAAACCCCTTTGCCTGTTCTTATTCATATCTTCCACTCTTGGCTGCCTAATGACTGTCCACTGTTTACTAGCTGTTTTCCTTCTAGACTATTGTGTACTTTTCCTGCTTTTGGAAATCTGCAGTTGTTTTCCCATGTTAGATAACAGTCACTGCTGGGATGCTTTTTGACCTAAGTGCCAGCTGCAAATATTATGTATACATATATACAAACGTATCATTTAGTTGCCTGCGTTTAACATCAGGACAAAAGCACATAATTCACCTCACACAGTCTACATCATTATTTTAGTTAGGATAGACTTCCCAGTCTTGTCTTGTAACCATTAATGCATATACAACATATATGCAACAAGTCAAGAAAACATGGGCCATCTAAGAAATAAACTACTTCTAGCCAAATGTGGTTTGTGGCCCACTTTTTAGTTTCTTAGTGTTAGATTTTCTGTCAGGATTCCAACCCATTTTGAGTTCTATTACTTAAAAAAATAGACTTTATAGAAATTGTACTGAAACAGAACAATTCTAGCTTTTTGAAATATATGAGGTGAGCATATCTAAAAAAAATCTACTATTCTGCGACACAGAAAACAACTTCATAAACAAATTTTCACTTCATGGAGCCATGCACCCCCTCAAATCCAAGACAACACCCATTCAAACAATCATCTATAGATGTCTGTTTCCTATAAAAGTAAAATGTAGTACCAGTATTACAATTAACAATGATGTTTATTACTCAGATTTACCTTTGGTCAGCTTGCCTTTCTGTTCAAGATGTAAACACTTCTTGGAGCTTGCCAACAGGATGCAGGTGTGAATGCAGAATTATAACTTGATTAGGTTCAACCACAACAGGGCCACAAGTGCAGTTGTTTGCGCACATATTGTGATTTATTGTCTGTGTGCGTCAGTTTGTGGATGGAGTTGAGATAGGGAATGCTTTAAAAGTTTATTCTCATGTGAATTGTTGCATATATCATTTCAAACATTTCCCTATATTTAACAGGCATATCCTGTTGTTGCTTTTCAATGAGTACTCAGGTCAGTGGGTGTGTGGGTTTATTAATGAATGTAATTTGTGTATTTTTTATATATAATTATATTAATTATATTTGTTTTTTGTCCCCTAGGCATTGGTGCATATCCTGTCAGGAAACACATAGACTCAGTTACATAAAGTTTCACAAGCTCTCACTACTGTTTTATTTACCAAATGTTTTTTAGGAAATTAATTTCACCAGAAATTTAAACCTCAGCGTATGCAACCCTCCATCCAACAAAAATTACTACATACTGTAACCATGTAAAAATGATTTTGGTTTGGAAAAGGTTTTATCCCCCTTAAAGATGTCAAAACAAACTATGGGAGGTGTTGACATTCACATTTTACATTTTAAGTTTTTTACATTGTAAGTTTTATTAGTAAAAAAATACTCTACATTGCTCTGTATCTGTAAAGAATAAGTAAATATAAATATGAGCACCCCTAATACAGGTCATACCATTTTTACTGCATGAGCATGCCCAAGAGGCTATGTCCAAAAAGAGACTTTTAAAAGAGACTTTATTTTGGACAATGTTTTATTAGAAATTGTATCATATACAAACATTTTCCACACAGTTCATTATAAGAAAATGTTTGAAAGTGAAATTAAGATGATGTTTACATACTGTCCTGAAGTATCTTTACGTCTTGGTGTAAATGAATCAAGCTACTAAAATACTGATAATTAAAAGAGAACACAAAATTAGACTGTACATTATTCAGTGTAGTTTATCTAAACTGTAATTTAGCTTCTTGCTAAATCAGCATCAACCATACAGATACATCATTTCTTTTGGACTTGAAGGTGGTAAGATGTGGTGTGATAGATAATGTTGTATATATTACAGATGTGTATTGCCAACTGAATAAATGTTTTTATGGATAACGTGTGTTTGCTAAATTGCTTCATTGCAATTAACAAAGGTTACTAAATAGTTCTTACTCATCTAAAGGCAGCAATCTACATTTTAGTATTTATGTGGTTGTATTACAAATAAAATTTGTAATACAACCACAAATTTCTGCTATCGTGGAGTGAATACAATGGTAATAGACACTAAAGAAAACTAAATTTGAACTTATAAACAGTGTGACTCTGAAAGTGTTATGTAGAAGACATTTGTAATCGTTTTAATTATTTATAAATCTAATCAGCAATGCTCTGAATTAACTTCTGCCACACTAAGACCAAAACAAACGTGAAGTGCTGATATTGTGAGTACCTGCAGTCATGTCATCTGAGGTGACAGAATGAAGTTTCGATGATACTTTCATATTTAATATTTTAAATATTATAACCATTTTTACAGTGAAAACAGGAAATGTGCTTGTCTGTGTTGAATTTAATACTTCCTGTTAATCTGTAGGTCCATAATGTTTAAGTCTACTGCCCACCTTTTTGTGGAACAGGTTATGAAATTCTGAAATTCTTGACTTCCTGAAATTCTTGATTTTCATCCCTCAAGAAGAGAAAGGGAACCTCAAAAAGGGAAAACAAGAATATGCATAAAGTCAATGAGAAAATGTGAGTCTCGTCAACTACAGTTTTCAACTACAGAAAGTTACCTAATTTAACGCAAAAATGTTTTAAGCAGTCTATAAACATACGAATTTGTCTTGCAACATTTAACATTAGCAAAATCTATTAACATTTGTTTATTGTGTTAATGGTCAATGTTTATTCTTTGTCTGAGATTTTGTTATTTTACGTTTCACACTTTTTTTATTTTTTATTAATATCCGGTTATCCAAGCAGGAGTTAAAACAGTTATTGAGCAACAATATGGATTAACACATGATTATGGTTTCAGTAAAAACTACATTATCACATCATGCATGGTTATGACACATCTCACAGCTATAGAATGTATTGTACAAAGATCATTTAATCAGATGTTCAGTCAATACTTTCAGACATTCGCAAAAGCACAGCTTGTGTAAAATGTATAATGCATGTTGTTTTACTTTTTTAACTATTGTAACATTTTTGACAATTTGACTTTAATTGTAGTAGTGTAAAATTTAACTTAAAAGCTAAAATGATTTAATAATTATAATACCTTTATTGTGGTTTTTGTATTTTAAATGGAATGGTTTTTTTATAAAGAATTGCGTTCTATCATGAAAGAAATGTAACAATTCAACTTTTAATGTATATACCTTTTACAATTGCCCTGAATTAAAACTGCCCAGAAATATAACTAGCTCACAAAGGATCCACCATGAATAAATATAATTAACCATAAAGCCACATCTTTACAGTTTAGAGCCAGGAGGCCCAGTTAGTGCAGATTCGAGTTTGCTCTGCTAAGGTGAGCTTTTTAACATAACTCCATCATTTGATCCAAAGAGATTTGAAGCTCCATTGATTGCAGTGAGGAAGCCCCACATGCAACAGCCATTGCCTTAAGATCCTCCAGTGAAGTTAGAACAACCTAATAAAAAGAGAAAATGGGTGAGATAAAACCATATTCAGCTATGGGGTGCTCTTGTACGATTTTGCACACTGTACGATTCATCTAAATCACTGCGGATTTATTGTCTTTGCGAAGCAGCTTAGTCTTAGACAGACTAAAACATGGCTACAATTTGTACAACAGAGCCTGACATAAAAATCACGTAGCGATAATGACTTAAGTGAAATATTGCTATCATAAAACAAGGTCAACAACAACATGGTAAAAGACACTAATGTTAAATAATTTGTAACGTTTTCTCATATTTCTCATATTCTCATTAATCAGATTCAATTCAACCGGTAGCTGATGCATAACATCTTCATGAATTTTTTATCAACTTTAAGGTTTTAGGTTAAAGTTAAATGTAATATACAAATATTCGATTTGCTCATAAAAGCTACATGCATAGTAACTAAAAACAAATTACCACAACATTGTTTCAAATAGCAAAACATAGTAAAAACAGTGTAGTGCATCATATCACAAGACATGTCAACGATTAAAAAAATGTCATTTCAAATACACAAATACAAAATCATATCTTTTCAACAATGTTAAAATAATATATTGTTTTTGATATATTGCTGGACATGCATAGTGGAAGTGCATAGTTTTGTCTTAACCTCTATCATGATGAGTTTCTTCTCCCATGGATTCATTTTGGGATCTGGCCATTTTTCTCCTAAACAGAAGTAGAGGGTATAAGGTGGACATGGTCCAGTTCTTTTCTCAATAAACTCCTTCAGACCTAATAGAATGACAATAACACATGCAGCAGTGACCAACCTTACATAATAACCTCTATAATCACAGAAATATTAACCAGCTAGAATCTGTACTTGCACAAACACATATTCACCCGATATATAGTCCTTGAATAAGTAAATGGGTTCAGGTGTGTTTTTAGAGAGTTCTCTGGGTGTTTGGCTCTTTTCATGTTTGCAAAGACCCCAATAGATCTTGCTATGTCCCCAGCGATGTCCATAAACCACACCATCCACTCTCCTAAGCTCCAAAGCCCCTAGATTCTCCAGGATTTTCCTCGTAAGCATAGCCTGTATTTGATCCTGAATAACATCTGGACTAGGTAGGTTCAGCACTGGTAAATCACTGTCTATTACACTGGGATCCCTATAGGAGTAAAGAGTATACTGTAAAGAATTCATCTCTATAAAACATGATCCATGACATTAAGTTAAAGATCAATAAATTAAGTACAAATTAACTGACATGCTTTCCTGATACATCAGCTGGAAACCAGCATCATTCTCCAACAAACGATCGAACACAATCTTCCCTTTGTAATAAACCTTAATCTTAAAATATGTTTCTGTAAAGGAAATTAATGACAACAATAAATAATACAATAATACAATGACATTAATGTTATAAAAATAATCAAAGTTCAGTAATCTGTGTAATAGTGTCATACCTAATGTACCAGTTGTGGCAACATGATCACCCACATATTCCCCATCTGCGAAGCATGTTGCCTTATCATTTGCCCCCTCAGGAGGCCCAGCCTGTTCCAAGCCCCCAACAGCACCTCCGACTGAAGAAAAAGGTGGATGAGTTTCCTGTATTGGAAAATTGACCATTCCAATAGCACTTCCTATGGTAAACTGTGGTTCAGAACATGGACTGGTTTCTAGGTACAGGTCTTGTTCAGTCATTCCCAGAATTGTTGTATTCCAAACTGCAATAATAAGAAGAATAACTTCTCATTAAAAAATGTGTTTCAATTTTTTAACTGTCGACTTTTCATGAAAAACCTACTTAGATTATAAAGTTTTAGGCTAGGCAGCATTACATTTTTAAGCTCACAGAGAATATTAAGGATTTTATAAATGAGGTATGAATGGGATTAAATGATAAGCATCAATCAAAAAAATGGCACAACTTGATCAAAATTATGTTTGAAGGAAAATGGAGATAGCAAAACAATTTTTTTGTTTTTTCTACCTTGTGAGGAACCTTCCCGGAGGTGTAGGTCAAAGAAACACTGCTCCAGATCATGGGGTTGGAGATCTAAGATCAGATCAGAGCAGACACAGGATATTTAAAGTGACAACTGTAATCACAATGAACAGATTAGCTTAAAAAAGTGTCCAAAATAGCCATGGGTGACATTGTGGTAACTATGACAATGTTTTGACTGATCACAGCGGTGAACAAGAAACATGAATGCCAACAGTTTATCTTACAACAGAGTAAAAACTTTGAATCTGATGCTTCCCAATGGAGAAAGAAATCTTGTAATAAGGCAACCTGATCTAAAACATTGGAACTGATGGATGGTACAGTAATAATAGTGTCCAGAGATGCATAGTTTTTAGTATACTGTTTGGGGGGCTTCTTGTGTTCTTTCTAGATTGTAATGTATGGGTTGGTCCTAGACAGCAAGTAACTACCAGAACCAAAACTTAATTCAGCTAAAAAATGAGGTTAACATTCCCGTATGTAACCAAACTCTGTACAGAACAGGAGTAAGCACTTAAAAGAGAAATGAAAACTGAATTTAACTGCACTGTTAGTAGTTAAATGAAAAAATATATAAAGAAAATCTGTCTTACTGGGGGCTTCATCTTCTCCTAAATAAAGGTCTTGTGAATCCTGAAAAACATTTGGATATCAATGTCAGTGTGTACATATACATCTTATACCATAAATATACACAACAGGTGGTCAAATATCGTGTACTTTTGAGATGCTGGATGAAACTAAATGATAAAAAAAAATCACAACAGTGATGTACCAAAAGGAATGTTCATGGCCAAAATCAAAAATTCTGGACAAGCTAGGTCGAAAACCTGTCCATCTATTCTTTATATTAACCCTAATTTTAATATCTAAATTTTGGATAATATAATCATTGAGAATGGAAACACTCTTTATTAATAAAAGTGTTTTCTGATCAGATTTTTCTCCTATTTTCTTTTTCACTCAATTGAAAAGGCTTTGAGGTTAAACATATACTTACATCAGTCTCTTGAGACCCCTCAGATGCTTGTTGTGAAGAAGACAGAACAGAAATACTAGGTTTGTATCAGTTCTAACATTCAACAAACATCACTACTGCACATAATTTATTTGTTAAATACAATCTTAATAATGACCTTAACGGTATGTATACTATTTCCTACCTGCAGATTGAGAATCAGTTGGAAATTGATACACTTTATGGGGATTAGCAGTATCATTCTTGTTGTCGAATACCACCTTAAAGCCTTTTGCACGAAGAGCACTACGGAAGTTTCTCTTCCAAACAGAGGGGTCTCCATGTATTCGGCCATCTCCAGCTGCGCTAGTTTGAGCCCATGCCTGATGTAAGTTTGAGGACAGAGAATGTGAACAGACTTCAACCAGCATAACAAAAAATGTTTCTGGAAAAAAACAGGCCTACCCTGCCTTTTAATAAGGGACACATACAAAATATGCTGAGCTGTGGGTCCCCAGGACCAGGACTGAAAATCACTGCTTTAGAGTATTGTGTAAATATCGTGATAGGTTAATATTGTAATTATCCATTACCATGACAAATGTAAAAAGAATTATGCCTTTACCATGGTTATTTATGGCAGTAAACAGTATCTCAAATAAACATGTTTTGATGGTGTCAAAATGATTGATTATTCAACAGGATGTGGGTACATATTTTTAAACGAGCAAATAATTGGAATAAATTGTCTTTTACCCAGTAGTAAGATGGGGCTGACAAAGAATTGTATCAGTGTTACAGAGATGACAAATAATGATCAGTCTTGCCTTAAATATAAGAACATCATCACTGTTTGAGTCCTGCCTCAAAGCATGTTTCCAGGGAATGCTGAATGTTGTTTTCTCTTCATTTTTCCAACACACTCCTGGGTACCTTCCACTTTGGATTTGTTCGTACAACCAGGGCACAAACAGAGGTTTTGTTTGGGCCATGGTACAAGCAGCCTTTTGCATATCAAAATAACAACAAACTTAGACACAATAACACCACATTTAATTCATGAATACTACCCTTTCTCATAAACAATATATACTTTCTAGTATTGTATCTTTCGTCATTGTAAACAAACAGAGGACATTAAAATACAGAAAATTCATTGGTATGTGACATATCTTTGACATATGCTGAATTAAAAATGTAAATAACAATAAAACATAGCACGAAAATAACGACAAAATATAATTTAACCAAAAACTTACCTAACAATCCAAATCAAGCAGACAATATATTCAATGGATTTTAATTTTCAATGAATCCTTCCCGTGTCCCAACGATAAAGCAGTCTGTGCCTAACTACAGTGCTTTTATTTTAGTCTTAATTTAATATATATTACGCCTAGCAATCTGCTACCGAACATTACACGGGAAACCCATGTTAGTTTCGATTTCCCATTTTGACGTCAGCTACTTACGTCGCTTTAAGTATCCAATTTTAGGAGCCCGCTAGATGGCGTAGATGACCATTTAAAAAATCTTTGTATATTGTATCCGAGCCGCCGTTTAATAACCTTTTATAAAAACACACGTAAACAATTATAACACACTTGCCAAATAGTAACGAGTGTTATAGATTTTTATATTAAAAGATTTTCAAAGATGTTCCTGATTATTAGACCTATGACAGAAGCTTTGTTTTGGAAAGCATTCTGTGCAGCTTTACAAAAAACTCCTGGCATTCGAGGAAAACATTTGATCTTTTGCACTGCATATTTAACCAACTTGAATATGCCTCCTCAGATGCTTTTATACATTATTTAAGGGGCTGCTGTCCAAATGTCCACGTTCTCTTAAAAATCATTTTAGCTTTGTAATGTAATTCATATGTTGCCAATGGCCAGTTTACAAAGCAAACTCGTGATATGGCTGCAGATTTTTTGAAAACATTCCAGACCTTCTACAACACGTTTTCTATTTAGAATTCTATTTACACTGAATATGCAAGCAAGGCCTTTTTATTTCCTCACTGGAACACAATGATAGACAATATGTTCCTCACTGTAAATTCCCTAGTGTGGCGTAAATCACAGAATGACTAATAATAATACTAGTAATAGTAAAACACACTAACTATGCAGAGAAAACACAACATAGAAAAACAAAAAATGGGAACTGTAACAAAGCATTTAAAAAGTCACAAAAGTTTTCACTATCATTAATTCAGCCATCAATTTTTTTTTTTAAGTTCAAGTTCTAAATTTCAATGCGCCACAGAAAAGCGTTTTGTAATGTAATCCTTTGGGCTTTACAAAGAATTTACAAAGTTTTCTGATATTTTATATGCCTCAATTTTGTTTATGGTCAATGTTTTCCCAGCATGATATAAGCATTTTTATGCTTCAACACAAGCAGGAAATCTGGCTTTCAGTACAAAAGAGTCAGAAATAGTGAATATCACAAATTTGCTTACATTTGGTTAGTTAACTAAAAATGGTGCAGTACCTCATGTTTCTCTTTCATTTAAGTAGTTTATTAAAAAAAAATTTGCTTTAAGTTTTAAAAGTTTTAAAAAACTTCCAAATTTAAACCAAAAAGTTTTTAAATGTGGTCTCTAACTTTTACACTCTACTGTTAAATCCCTATAAGAGAAAAGCAATAGCTAAACAATTTAATAATTTGAGACAGTGTAGTTGTTGATGGATTTATTTGTTTGTCAAATACAGGGAGGGGCAGTCCATGTACAGAAGAACTGAGAGATTTTAGTCAAGAGCTGTACAATATTTACACAAAGGCTTTACTTTTGAAAGAAGCACAGTATTAGATTGTTCCAAAATAACACTCAGAGGACAGACAAAAGACAAACAAAACCAATTTTCCATATTAAATAGTAAATACGCTCTTAATTTCAGTTCCATTTTGCGTGGAATGCACTGCAGTAATACCATTTTGTGTAGCTTGAAATATTTTGTTCTACTCTGTTTTTCCATTTATTTTCTGAAACAGATACATTTTCATTGTATCTACCCACCTTTGATGAGCAAAAAGGAAGACAGCTTAGAATGTGGCAATAGGATCTATTTATAACATTTGAACAAACATTTTAACTGTTACGAAGCATTGATGATTTGTATTGTATGAGCGAATTCCTGTTAAAAATGTCTTTATAAATAATAAAAATGTATTACTCTAGCTAACTTGTTTCACGTGTGTAGATTAAAGTGTTGAATGTCATCACGTTGTTGCACTTATTTTACATGTCAGCTTTCCAATCACATGCTACTCTTCACTCATTTATAAAACAAAACCTTTACTCTCATTTTGGAAATAAAAGCAACAAAAAACGCTATTGTTTTAAAAAGTATTTGTGTAAAATTCAAACAGTAACAGACTTTCTCCTAGTGTTGAAACGAGGCAAACGCTTTCTGTCAGTTAATTTCCACATGATGAACCAGTTGATTGAAAATATAGATTCCACACAGTATATTCCTTCAACTGTAGCCCAATGGTTCTATGTACCATTCTGTTTCAGTAAATTCGGTAAGGTCAACCCATATCTGCTGAAGTCAGACTGGCAATATTCATTTGTCTGAACACTCAAAAGGGATCCTTTACCCTGTCTATGGCCTCTGTGATGTTTGTAAAGAGTTATTTGCCAGTGGCAACCTGCTGGACTCACTGCTCAGTCTGCTACTTCGCCACTGTTTAGAAGCCATTTATAGAAAAGATTTTGTAAAACAAAGGAGGAACCTAGGCAACAATAAATCCGGCTTCTTTGTACCTTGAGGCCTCCTTGTTTCTTAATTTTTCCCCTTTTCATGCTCCCCTTTTCCTTCTTTTCCTCTCTTAAGCTTTGGCACTGAGGGCCATCAGTTCTAAGAAAGAGTTGAAAAGTGTCTCCAACCAGCTCTGATTAGCCATGCACTGCTGAACAACTTCCTCTTGTCCAGGATCCTCTGAAGCCTGCTCTATAGTGTTTGTCTAAAAGAATAAGCAATTAGAAAATAAGTAAAGGATCTGAAAACCTTCATCTTGATAGTAATGCATTTACATGTGCTTTTGTTTACTGCGGCACCTTTTGGAAAGTGCAAGATGTTCTCACCTCTTTCTTACAGTGCAAGAAAGTATGATATTTATAATGATGAAGTGAATGGTAAAGACTGTAGATTCGACACGTTTCTGTTGACAACTTCAGGTCCTGGAGAAAACAAAGGTTGAGGACATGTTAGTATACAAGCACCATCTGTACTGTTTCTACACTGCTTCTAACAATTATTATGGCTGTTAATGGATTAAACATTGTAATCAAATTAATTACGAGGTACTGCTTAAATGAACTGCATATATACGTGCTGAAAAAAGCAAAGAAATAAAAGACAAATTACATCATGGAATTGCATTTAGGTGGTACCGCAAGCTTAACCCTCCTTTTGAGTCTGAGGGGATTTAGGGGCCCTGGAGAAGTTGTGACATGCCCTGCTTTTTCAGTTGATTATAAACCTTAAAAGCTGAAGTCTCATTTCACTGTATTAAGCACTCTGGCACAATAATGCAACATGTTTTTTTTTTTTTTGCACATACATGATTTGTAAAAAGTACAGTTTAAGTCACTGAAGTAAGTCAAGAAATAAAATTACTAATTATTTGTTCACAGAACTTGATAGTGGATTTAGTTGCTAGATAATTTTAGTTGCTATAAAATGATTTAAAAACCATTCTGCCCACTCACATAAAACAATATATTGATTTAACTTGGTCTGTGTGTATATATATATATATATATATTATATATGATGTCATATATGGTGTCAATGGTCATAAATAATGATGTGGTTCACAACTGGGAAGAAAAAGGCCAAACATCTAATGGGCCTATCAAGGTGGAATTTTGTGAGACAGCTAGAACAAAGAATGTGAGGAGCCTTAAATATTAAATGTTTTGTCTGTAGTTTATTTACAAAATAGTGCACACTATAATAAACAAAATGAGTGTCTAAAGCATATTTTTCAACACAGTTACACATCTTTGTTCCATTTTTGGATAGGTGCAGGGTCGCTATCATTCTCATATCTGTAGGAAAACAAAGAAACAACTTATGAGCATGCTGATTACAGAAAGAAACTATATTATTGACAATACAATACCAACATTTCCTGCACATAAAAACAAATTTTTGTAAAGCCATAGGCTACCTGCACATACATACATACATTTTGTATCAGAGGTGCCCAGTCCTGCTCCTGGAGGGCCAGTGTCCTGCAGAATTGAGCTTTACCCTAATCAAACACACCTAAACCAGCTAATCAAGGTCTTACTAGGCAAGCTGAGGCAAGTTGGAGCTAAACTCTGCAGGACACTGGCCCTCCAGGAGCAGGATTGGACACCCCTGCTTTATATCATATAATGGAATACAATTTAAATTTTATACCCATTATGTACAGTTTTTAAAAGTAAATAAGGGTTATCTATGTCAAGGACATATTTCATATTTTAATAATACTGGCTGATTTTAATTTGGAAGGTGGCATTATAGTTTAGAAATAGTGCAACTAATAAAACTTTAAAAATCAATAAAATAAAAATCAAGTCTTTTATTTTGAAGTTGGTTTTGTAGTCCAAGTCATTATTGTAGTTCTTTCATGTTTACCGATGATGATTTCATGTTTATATATACCACTGTTTCCTGAATCCTTTGTTGATTATTGTTTGGTGTTACATGCTGTGTTTTTGTAATGTTTCATGTTCGTTGGGTCCATGCTATGGCTTATGTTCATGTTTGGATTTATTAAATCACATATATCTGTACAAAGATCCTTCCTCTCCATTCATGTTTTGGACTGCAATGTTACAAAAACATCCATATTTATATGAAACAATATGTTAACTAATGTAAGTAAGAATAAATGACTTACTCGTTAGAAATATTGTCCTTTGCTGGATCCAGTCGCTCTTCAAAATGCAAATGTTTATTGTCGAAGTCACGCTCTGAGGAAAAGTTGAACACTTCCTAACCTTTGTAATGTGCCATCTTTCAAATGCACATCAAAGTCATAAACATGATGATAAAGCTTGATGATATTTTTGCCATCGTTTGAGGTCATGGTGCTTGTTTGCATGGCTCACCTCAGTTCACTACCAGATGAATAGCATGCTCTATAGGTGAGTCTGTTTGCATTAGCGATATTAAGCTGAGACAGGAAATTATGTACCCCTTCATATAAATTACATAATCAGAGAGTATTTGTTTTTAAGTTTAAATTGGTTCCATTACATTTGTGCACATTTGAAGCTTTCCTTTGACACGTATTTGCTAAGTTTCGGTTCATTTTTGTAACATGGTTCAGAAAGATGTGCGTGGAGACAGAGATAGCTGAAAGCACCGTCTATTTTATTTTACAAAAGCACACCTTTTTGTTGTTATTGTAAGTATATACAAAAGTATATATGTTCTGCTGTTATGAGGTAAAAATACAACAGAATGCGCTGGCATGTTCGTTAAACCCAGAGGGTTAAGTTGCTTAAAAGGGAAGGAAAATTCCTTATGCGATTTATTCCCAAATTGGAGCACATAAATGTGGTATTCTTGTTGCATTATTGACACCACTATTATTTTTTTTATTAAAAATTAAACAAAAAATAAAATCTCTGATGTAACTATTTACATTGGAAAGGGTTGTGGTTTTAGATTTTGACATCACCTGTGATTTGGATACACCCTTTTTGATGCGATTTAAGGTTTTGCGATTGTAGCATTCCCCATCCAGTCTGACTCTCACTGTCCCCGAGTCCAGAGGCTCTGCCATTATCTGAGGGAAGGTGTGAAGAGCTTCCTGTGGAACAGGGATAAGAGGACATTTAGTTGCTAAAGCTAAGCTCACACTACAAGACATTTGCTTTTTTACAAGACTTTGATTTTTTGAGTCAGTGACATGCAGTCATAGATCACTGAGTGTTAAAGCCTTGTAATGTTTGCTGCTCTGAGGCATGATCCGACCAGTCATATACACTAAGACAGACTTCAAACCAACCTGACATCTAAACGTCTTATTGTCAGAGGTGCACCCTTTCCATGATTGTCCAGAATTTAGTTTTTTTCAAAAAATTAAATTGTAAGAGAGAGGGATGTATGATGAAACAAAAACAAAATAATGTAGTAAAAACTAGGGCTGTCAAAATTGTTTGTTTTCATTTTAAGTAAAAACTTTCCATAGCTATGTGTGTGATTTTATGAGAATGAGTTTGTAGCTTCCATAAGGAAACAGCAATCTTGTAGTTAAGTGGCCATTTGGTAAAAATGAAAAAGCAATCTACCTGGTGTTGGGAGATCATATTGACTTTTTTCAATAACTTCCTCTTCTGCTCACTCAAAAGGCTGTCAATTTTGCGCATTGGAGGAAGATATAACTCATCTGAAATAACCATCAGGATAGAGAATGTTAAATTCCATCTTTTGCTTGAATAAAGACAGGGTGCTGCAGCTTGTCTCACAGGTAAGCATGTTCTCTTACCTTCTGTATCCTCTAGAGCTTGTATCATGTCTGGGTCAAGTGCAGTACTGACCAACATCTCCACGTAGCTGCGGTACATTTCACGCATTACTCGCGTATTCAGGCCAGCTTTTATTGAGACTGTCAGACAGGAGCACACGTTATTAGCTGCATTTAATTAATGCATAAATTAATACATGCCAAATGTTTCAATCTTTCACTTTGGTAAATCTTACAAAATATATTACATTTAAATATTACATGTAAATTTATATTTACAATTAAATTCTGCCATAAAATATGAGCGTTTTTTTTTTTTACCAGTTATGGGAGATTCATCTGCTTATTCTATGTAAAGATGTCAACCTTTGGCAATTACATAAAGAATCAAAGATGATGTTTAATTTTGTTGTATACTTCCAACAGTAGTTTTGGTAAATTTATATAAATTTGGTACACTTTTTGTAAATGTAGTAGGTCACCAGAAATACAAAGTTCTCGGTTGTGACTGTAAATCTCTGTTCCCTTTCCGTCACTCATTCAACATTGTCGCTCAATGTTTTGTCAATGACGTGACACTAGGGGTCCCTATATTAAACGGCACAATAGCTGAACTGTGTTATGAGGTACAGCGGAGTGGACATGGGTAGGCATGAGTGTGCTTTGTAATGAGCACTGAGACATTGTAACCTTCCTTCCAATGTGTAAAGTGAGGTGCCTCCCTGTCCCTGCAGAAGTGGGAGTGAGCTCTCAATTAAGGTTGCCACAGGCACAGGCCTTTCCTTGAGCTGCTTGTTGAGATCCAGGCACCTACTGGAATAGGAAGATGTTCCAACGTCTCCTGAAGGTAGAGCCTTAACAGAGACCACACCTGGGGGAGGGTAATGTGGACACTAAACACTGAAGCCAAATACAGAGCTTACCTGAAAGGGGCAAATACACAAATACCAGACCCAGTGGAAAGGTTGTCAACCTTCACCTGAACAGGGAAAGGGTTGGAGACAAGAACCTGTTCACGCAATCACTTCAAGATAGTAGAAAAGGTCCTAGCAATCAATACACACAGCCAGCCACTAAACCTTTAAGTATATGTATCTGTAAGACTTGAGTTGGCACTAGCTTTATACTGAAGCTGTATAACCCTACGAAAGAATTGGGTGTAGCCAAACCGCCATTCCCCTGTGCCCAGGAGGATGCAACATCTCTAGTGCTTGAGAAGTATGAAGACGTGATGTGAGAAGTAAGCCAGAGAAATGGCATCCACAATCCAACCTCTGCTTGGGGACAGCCAAAAACAGACTAAAAGCTGGTTAGAGTGTCTAAAGCTCTGCATGCACTTGCAGGTTAACCACCTGGTCCCTAAAGGAGTGGTGGGAACTCTGGGCATGTAGCCCATTAGAGACAGAAAGCACCTGCAGGGCCCCACCCTGAATGGATGCGAGCGCCACTAGGAGAGCTGTCTTCAGCAATATAAAGGCTGAGATTGTGTCAAATGTGGCTCTCTGTTGGCCCATGAGGTCCGTCCTTAGGCCACGGGGAGCTATTATTAAAAGCATTAGCTCTGAAAACCAAGTCTGGTCAGGTTAGTATGGGGCAACAAACAGAACTTGTAGCTTCTCTTCCCTGATCTTGCACAGAACCTGTGCAATAAAGCTCACTGAGTAAACATATACTTGCGCTGAGACATCTGTGCCTAAGGGGATCTTGGTCAGTCCCCCCTGCCCTGAATCAATGTCCTGAATTAATGGTCAAAACCTCCCCAGAGCAGAGGACTGCCATTAACTCTTGGCAGTTGATTTGCCATTGCAGAAAACCCTGTTCACACCACTGCATGCCCGTTGCACAATGCATCCAGCCCGAATTCGAAGTCACACTCATTAAGAGCAATAACAAAATCACTGTTTTGCACCACATGTACAGCACCTTTTAAATGATTGAACTTCACAGAGTGAGAACAAGCACCGTTCAGCGGTGCACACCATTTCCTTTTATACTCGTATGTCAGGGTCAGAGATACAATACAAATTCAGAAGATCAGAGAAAATCAGAGATGAGGCTTGGGGCTCTCTGGAATGAACCCCTATTGTCATGTCATTGATACAACACAGAGTGACAGAAAGAGAACTAGTATACCACACAGCTACTCCACGCTCCAGTCCTGCCATTTTAAACATATTAATATGCATACTCACTTTCATCCTCACTTGCAGAAGAGTCTGATTCTGATGATGAAGGAATGTCCTTCAGCCACTTCCTGCGTTTCTTGGGTGGAGGCTCTGTCTTTACCTTCAGAGGCTGAGGCTTTGCAGTACGTTCAGTCTTCTTTTCCAGTCCACAGTTTTTCTTTTCTTCCTTCACCTTCCCTCGTTCAGTCACTGCTGTTCGTTTCTCAGCCTTCTGAGGTGGAGGAGGTAGAACTCTTTTCTCTTTCTCCTTCTTTTCTTCCTTTCCCCTGGCTTTCAGCACTTTTTCTTTGTCTCTCTGTTCTTTTATCCGAATATTGTTCTTCTCTCTGCCCTCATGAGGCTCTTTTTTCCTATCTCTGTCATTTTCAACCATCTCCAATGGAGTCTGATTGTTTGGGAGTGAAGCTAATCTCTGAACTGGTTGAGACTGCCTCCTACAGAGTGAAAACAAGAAATGTAATACAGCTGCAAGCAGCAAACAGGGTTTATATAGTTAAAGCCAATTTCATGCTTTGTTCATTTTATAGTACCACCAAGTGGCCAGTTGCGAAGATTTTCTTTTATGTAACAACAGAAACATGCTTTTCAACTTAGTTATCAACTTTTCTTTTGATAACTATAAACATTGGGAAAGAAAACCTTTCTGCACTAGTTTGGTTCTGATCGGGCAAAAACCTAAGACTAGCACAAAAGCATGTTTTGCAAAAAATCCAAATTGGCAGAAGATTTAAAAAATGAATTAGTTATATGTTTTGATTGTTTTGACCCAAGGTCAAACATCAACATGCCAAAGCATTAAGATTCAGCCTCAGATACTTTTAGCATCTTGCCATGTAATTTGTTGATGTGGTCTGATTCGAGAACTGTTGGGTCTAGTTAAAAGATTTTATGTACTTTTTGTAAGGAATGTCACTAGATGATTGCATGCAAAACTTTGTGTAAATCGAACATACAACCTAGAAGGAATTCGAGAAGGAAGGTTTTTTCAATGTAACTAAAAACGGGAACAGGAAGTATGGTCAACTATGAAAAATTTGTTATCGTAGTACTCAGCATGTACCAGGGAACGAGATCAGTCACATGACAATAAGGCACATTAATCACATTTTAAGCAGTTTCACTATATTTTTTATATCTTTTAATCACTAGGAATGCCGGCCCTTTGCAGGTACCCTTAGACTCTGAAGATGATGAACCATACCAAGTTTTGTAACAATGTGGCATTGCATTTACAAAATCTTGCAGTTTACAACAAAATTTAAAATGGCCGACCATGCAGCATTAAGTATCATTTAACTTAGTATGCCCCAAGGAAAGAGACCACCCATGTGATTTTTGACAAAAGTAAAAATGACTGTTTTTCATATTTTTGGACCAGTTGGTGGCATTGTGCCAACACTGTGCATGTCCCCTTAGGTCATGGTTGTCATGACATCTTAAGTTTTATATTAATAAAGCATTGTGATTATACAGCCTCACAGCCATTTTGTTGTGTATGAAATTTGTTATGTCTATCAAAAAGCTTTTAATAACTTTCTGTCATCAGAGTCTCTAGATGCAGTCTAGCAGGAGTTCCAAAAAAGTTTGGAAAATTAATGAACCCTTAACAATAAAAAACCATAATAAAAATAATAGTGTTTCAACACTTTGTTCTTAAACCCATAAAAAACATTGCAAAACCACTAAGATTATAAAGCTTATTTAAAATAAACAAAAAAATGTAACATGATTTGCACCCCGAGTAAGGGTACTGGGGTGGGCGATATACCAGTAGACCATCTCCAAATTTTAAGCTTTGTTTCCACAGTGCTTATACAAAACAACACCATAGAAGTTTTTAAATTACAGGACTATTTTAAATATCAATTTCTTTTAAGTGTGAATACTGCAAAAGCATTGTGGACAAAACATTAGAATGTAGTGATACACATTTCTGCCCAACAAAAAAACATTTTGATGGCATATTTGATGTGACAATTCTCAATACCTTAGGGTGACACTAGATCTGTGCCAGGGCTTGCAGGAACAGACCCTCACATAGTCCTTCTTGTTTATGTTTTCCAGAAACTTTACGTATAGCCGCTGGTACCGTTTCTTGGCATCCCCAAAGTAACCCAGATACTGTGATGATGGAGAAAAATTTAGAAAGGCAAAATTTAGAAACATGGTGAAACAACTTAAAAATGCAGCTCATAAAAACATACTTGCTAGATGAAATTTAAATGTTTTGCTAATCATTATTTCACTATCCAAACAAGATTTGTTTTACATTTTCTGAACAAAATGGGCTTTAGATGGTTCTAGGAACATTGCTAGGTTCACTGAGCTGTTCATATCATAATGCCAAGCAGTTACAAGGGTGTTTAAGGGTGAACAGTGGATCACGAAAAATCTGGTCACCGAAAATCTTCAGACAAAAATGCCATTTTCAGTTTTGGGCCAAAGTGAAAATAGGCCAAAACTGAACAGAGAACACTATTTGAACAGATAACAGAACTTTTTCTTTGACATGCAGAGAAAGTTGGATGCACATGAATCATTTACATTATATGGTATTAAATGTAAATGCTAGCTGCAGCTGATGTGTTCTTGCCAGGAAAGAGTTTGATGAAATTTGATGAAATGATAAGATGTATATGCATGTATAAGCTCTGTATGTGATGAAATGCACACAAAGACATTCAGAAAAACAACAAGCGCAACTGGAGGCAAACTGCAGTCAAAATACAAATGCAATTGCATTTTGCAATTCTTTAGATTTTGTGTTTCTTAGCTGTGTATGAATGATGAGTTACATTAATGGCTGAATATACTTTAATATAATGCATTTTTGCATTTACATTTGCCCTAACAGTGACTGACCTCTTGGATACTTGCTTATTAATAATTTCTTAAATGCGTATTAATAAGGAATATAATGCCATTTATGCCTGGTATTAAAGAACAGTTCACCTAAAAATGACATTTACGTTTACTCATCCAAAGACCAACAGACATCATTCTTTAGCTAAATAAAAACAAAGGTTTGATAAAGACTGAAAAATAGCCTATTTTTATAGGTCCATACAATGCAAATGAGGAGGACTGAAAAGGCTACTGCTCCAAAAGCACATACATCGAATATAAAAAATAATTAATATGACTCCAGAAGATTAATAAATGCATTTAAGTGAAATGGATTAACAAAACATATTTTAAAACAATTTTATGAAAGATTTCTTGAAATTAAGTCAAATATACAAATATCATACATTCCTTATAATTATCATATAATATCATATATATGTATGCCTATTAAATATTGAGGCATATCAATAACGTTTAATGTCACTGATTCTCATGCTTCATGTCTCATGCTTCATGACATCAAGTACAACCATTGCAAATGGCAAAATCTGCACAAGAATTGCAATGAAAATTTAAAATGGCTTATTTCTGTTGGGTTCAGGACTTTGCTATAGGAGACCATTTTGTAGGTACTGGGATACATACAAAATTTCATACATGTACGTGAAACATAGCATAAGGGTCACTTAACTGAATTTTTGTGGTGATGATACAGAGTCATTTTTGCCACACCTAGTACCTGATGTAATTCATGACTTTGAGCATGCTTAGGTCCTCAAAATGTGATTCATTTCAGAGAATAATAACAAATATAGCTGCTAATAGGGGTTAAGCCGACTACAGGCACAAAGGGAAATTTTTGTGGACATCACTTGATGATTGGCTGAGGAAAAGCAGTTTTATAAAACAAAAAACTAAAACCTTTGCAATTAAAGGATTTTTAACTTTTGACCAATAGCTGGTACCATAAAATCATTATGAGGCAGTCAGGATGTTGTCACAATGATGCTTACAAAGTTTCATCCACCATTTTTTTATAGTTGCCAGGAACTGACAAATGTTCAGCTTTGGGTAGAGCTCATCAATGTCACTTTTTACCCAACCACCCACAGTGCAGGAGGGGCGGGACAAATACCACATCACCCAGTCTTCAGAATCTAATTTTATAATGAGTGAACAACAGGCAGAAATTAATATTTCTGTCTCTGAGTATCAATTTCTGTATGAGGTGACATGCCCTGGCTACCACAATTGTAATTGTTGATTAAGCTAACTTTCAGCGAAGTCATACTAGTAACAATACTTTGGTGGATATTCCGTATCATAGCAACACAGTCTCAGCTGAAAAAATGCTGTCATGCACCAACAGGTGGCGTTTTCACAAGAGTGCACTGCATTTTCAGCTATGTTTAAACGCTTCGGTTGACACCCAGCCATAGAATATAATTTGCTCCTGTTGTTTGTTTATCAGTTTTGGAAACAAATTAGAGCCTACTTTTGCAAAGAAAGATCTATCCTTTTGAGTCCTTGCATGTTTGTAGTTGCAAATTTTAAAGGTAAGGATAAAATGGATACATTTGTTTATTAACTTGAGGTGGGTTTTATAATTAATTGATATTCACATTAACAGATTAAAATAATGTTAGTACAAAACTGGAGCTTGCTGTTGAAAAGAAAAAAAATCTGTCAATTGTTACATGTTACCAGCTAATTGTTTTTATTCTGCTATTGTTGCATTTAAATTGATAAAGTAATTCCTGTCTTCTGGAAAATGGTTGGGAACCACTGCTTTAGGTGATACATACCAAATTTCGTGCCATTACAACAAATGATTTAAGAGGTGTTTGAGAAAGGTTTTCAGAAAATTCAAATTAGCAAGAAAATTTTCATCACAGAAAATGAAATACTTTCAAATCCTTATGAGAAAAGGAATCAGAGGAAAGGAATATTGTTTCTATCACTTTCAAGTCTAAGGTTATGAACATAACTTCCTGTTGGGCGAAGCTAATAAATGTAATTTTGAAAGGGACACTAAAGGCACATCTATCTTAAACTAACTTTACTTCATTCTTTAACCAGTAGTCATGGTAAAACCAAATTAATTTCCAATTCTGTAAATTAAGTTCATTATTATTTCAAGAATGGGCACAGTGACTCAAGTGGCTGGGCCACATTCCCTTGGGCCTGCTTATAGTGAAGACACTGGCCTTAACAGCGCAAAGTTTGTGGGTTTGCATTTACATTTATGCATTTAGCTGCTTTTGATCCAAAGTGACTTACAGTGCATTCAGGATACACATTTTATTAGTATATGTGTTCCATGGGAATCATTTTTGATTGTTGTTTCAACTCCTATCCAGTTTACTAGATTTAAAAATTATTTTTTATTCAAGCTAGTTAAATCCATTTTGGGATACAAAATCTGAGAAGTGTCTGCCCAAAGGACTTCCAGGGATTTTTCAATTTTGTGAACCCTGATATAAAAGCCTCATAAGGTATTATTCATTATTCATTAGATTCTGAACAAGTTACTTTACCAAAGTTCAGCATATTGAGCTTCTTAAATAATATATAGTAAAATTTTAGCAACTGTAATAATTATGTTTGTTTTAAGAGGATTTGTTTCAAAATCGTACTAAATTGTACTAAATAGCTAAAACACTGTGTACCACAATCGATGTTCTGGGTCATGACTCACATTACTAGTGGCACAAAACTGTCTCTGTCCATCTTTAATCTCAGGGGAAAACTTCTGCAACAGAGCTTTCTGTACGCGCCAGATAGGAGGGGGTTCTCGTCCTGTCTGCAGGGCCAACTGGGAAGAGAGAGCATTAGCAAATAAATTATGTCTGTATATTTTGTCACAATTGGAAATGAATAATAAATGAATAAACAATTTAAATGAAAAAGTATAAACAATTTATCTGCCAATATGCAACACCTTCTAAATGGAAGTACAAAAACTAATATAATATATACCTTCAGACTCCTGATGTCCTCAATCCGCACCACAAACTCATCCCTCTCTCTAAAAATCCCCTCGCCTCCACTCTCACTTTCATCCTCATCAGTCTCTCCAACAATGGCAGCACCATTTTGTTTCTGTGCCAAATGTAAGGGTAGAATCTGAGGCGCAGGGGGCTCTTCAGGGGAGGCGGGTTCTGAAATGGTCTCCTGTTCATGAGATGGACTGGGTGAAGGCAGAGTAGGAGATGCTGGGGGATCTACAGGAGCAGGAGGTGGAGGAGAGAGGGCAGGCACAGAGAACGTTACAGGACTAGCTGGAGGTGAGACCTGTTGTGATGAAGACCTCTGAGGGGGTGGATTATCCTCTTGTGGAGGTAGAGGAGAAGGAAGAGGGATGGGAGGAAGCGGTGAAGGTGAGGAGGAAGCAGACGAAGCAGGAGATGATAAGGAAATCGGTGGGGGAGAAGGTGGAGCTTGGGATTCAAGAACTTCTTTAGGTGAGTCTATAAGAAAAAGGGTACTTTTAGCACACGCAATTTCAACAACAATATAATTCAAAAAAAGTGTCTATTTCTTTCTTAGCAATGCCCTACTTGTTCACCTTATATTTTAAAACTTTCCAAAAATTACCCTTACCCCCAACTTTGGGAACACTCCGTGGGTCTGTATTTGGGCTCTTCTCCTTATCTTCTTTGTTTTGTTCCACTACCTCATTTACATCCTTTGGACTTTCTTCCATTTCTTCCTCCTGCTCCTCTCTTTGTAATCTTGCAGGCTCAATAGACTGGGAGTGTGAGGAAGGGTGAGTATGCATTGGTGGTTGAGGGCTGAGGGCTGGTGGTTGATGAGTTGGTGTCAGTGGTTCAGGAGGAGGTGGAGGAGGGGGTGGTGGAAGTGAAGGAGGCTGCATTGAGGAAGTGCTGAGTTGAGGAGTGTCATACAGTGCAGAGATTGCTGAAGAAATGCTCTTTTGCAGATCCTGATTCTTTCCAACAGAGTCCTCCTCATCAGATGAGAATGAGGGTAATGTCTCAAGGTTCCTTTTCAGTTCTTCATCCAAGCGCTTACATGGGCTAGGGCAGCCACCCAAAGACAATCCACCATCACTTTCACCATCTCCATATCCAGATACAACTGCTGGTGGAGGGGGTGGTTGAGGGGACAGTGGGCGTATGCCTCCAATTTTCCCAGGAGATGCTTCCTCATTTCCAGTGCTGTCTGCAGACCCTGTTGACATCCCTGATGGCCTTTTTCCAGACTTAAGAAAATCTAGAAATGAGGCAACAAAGCCAGTCTTCTCTGACTCTTTATCTTCCATCTAAATATTAAAGGACAAAAAAAAATAATTAAACAATTAAAAACAATAATTCAATAACTATTGTTTATTAAAACATTATGACAATACAACTCTGGAGTATGTGTTACTTTGTACTGTATTCTGATACCTCCTGGGATTTAGACTTGTTTTTGTCCTGAGGTCGTATCATGTCAGGCACCCCGGGTGTCCCAGGACTTAAGCCCAAAGATGGGGCTGAGCCAAGGGAACCATCTGAGAGGGCTGGATCAGTGCCAGATAAAGAGTCTGTTCGCAACAATGCATCAGAGGATGATGTGGTTCCAACAGGAAGTTTAATCTAATAAAGGAAGACAAGACATTATAGAAAAATATTCTGGCAAGAGAACAACGTAAATGTTCTAACATTAAACATTCAATAATTACAGAAATCTCAATTTATAAATTCACCATCAAGGGTAAATTTTCCATTACAAATATTTATAATTATTAGTAGCTTACCTTGATGGGTTTAATTGGCTCCTGATGCTGTGGCTGCTGCTGTGACTGGTGATGCATTTGCTGCTGCATGTGCTGTTGATACAACTGATTTGGATCTTTATTAGCCATCTCTATGTCTATCATAGATTCGTCACGTCTACCTCTGCCTCTTCCTCTTCCCCTGCCTCTGCCTCTTTCAGGAACATAACCTGCTCCATATTCTCCCATCAGACCCCTAGAGTGGTGAGTTTCTGGTAGTGGCCGTATCCGTGGGCGTCCCCGTGGCCTAGGTGGTCCTTCTCGTTTGGGCTTTGTGGGTTTCCTGCCCCTTTTCTTAGGTCCATCATGGGACAACATTTGAGTAGGAGTAAGGGATGGGTATCCAAAGTCTAGATCACCCATTAAAGGGCTTAACGTTCCTACTCCCACTCCACTTGATTTGCGACAACTGGACACAAGATCAGGAAGATCTGGAAGTCGGCTTCGGCTGTTGAGGCGAATATCAGCTGGAATGTCAGCTTTATCCTCATCATCCTCAAATTCATATTCCTGTGCATAGCTCTTCTTGGGCAAGGAGTTTGGATCAGGTCTCTCCTTCAGCAAGTGGAAAGAACTAGATTTAAGGAGTTTTTTTGGGCGAGAGGAACAAAAGATTGGAGAAGTCAGACCTGATCCAGAAGTAGACCCTCCCCCAGTACCACCTATTTTGCCACCAGACGCTTCCCCAACACTTCCAGTTGTCCCCATTCCAAGACTGGATGGTTGAGACTGGATCAGTCCAAGCTGCTCTGTGTTAACTGTAGATGGAAGTTCATGAGTCTTCAAGGAGTCAAGATCTAAATGCATGGTTCCATTGTCAGGTTCTGAAAGACCATGGCAATACTGCCCATAACCCTGATCACTGTGATGGCCAAGAATATCATAACTTGGACCTGTATTGTCTCCTCCCGCAGGTGTTGTTTTAATTCCATCCATTCCTTCCTGCACTGTCTGGACTGGTGGAACTCCATCCTGACCCTGCCCAGTCCCCCCTGAACAAGTGGATTTGTACTCATCTGGGCAGAACATATCCTCCATTCCAGGAAAGAATGAACGTTCCTCATCTGGCAGAAGAGAATCAGGAAAACAGATGGATGTTAAAGGAACAAATCTCTGGCTTTGCTGGGTTTGATTTTGATTTGATTTCACTGCTGGATTTCTGGTGTCAAAGTGGGACTCTCCTTCATGTTGGTCAAGCTGAGATGGAGGAATTTGAGAAGCATGGGAGTGCTCTTGTTGCTGAGAGGCTGAGGAGGAGGCCTGTGGAGCAAGATGATGATGACTCTGTGGATTGGAATGGGAGGCATGAGGGTGTTGATGATGGGAGTTAGGATGCTGAGGACCTTGCGGTGGTTGCTGCTGTTGGTGGTGATGGTGGGAGAGGTGATGCCCATGGGATGATGCCGATAAACTCATTTCTGGCTCAGGGCGATATGAGTGTAACTCAGAGGCATGGTGCTGTGTGGGGTGGTGAGATGAAAGTCCTTGTTGCTCCTGTGACTCACGCCTTTCCACGGGTCCTGCTGGTGCTGCTACAGAATTCCCCCTGCTTACTTCACCTCCTGTTCTGTCATCCACCATTCCTGCCTCCTGGCTAGAGGTCCGAGACAGGGAGTGCTCCAGCATATCTAATGAAGAAACTGTGTTAGATTTAGGGCGGTTCTGGTCTTGTTGCTGAGAACCATGACCATAGTGCCCAGCTGCTTCCAAAGCCTGGGATTGCAGTTGGAGTTGGAGTTGGGATGTCTGGGGCTGGGAGTGGGTCTCTGCTGACACAACTCCCCCAGCTGCTTCCATCAGGGCCTGCTGGTTTACAGAATGCTGCTGCTGAGGATCTGTTTTGTTTCGGGTGTGGGAAAGCACAGACTGCAACAAATGAGAAGGCTGGTGAGATTGTTCAGTAGGAGAATCCATAAGTGACTGCGACTGAGAGTGACGCTGTTGGGGTTGTTGTTGACGTTGCTGTGAATGTGACTGATGATGCTGAGTTTGTTGTTGATGTTGATGGTGGTGTTGCTGCACATCAGGTGTCTTACGAATGTAAGCCATATCTGCTGAATCTTGAGGTTTTTTCTGAAGATCCATGTGGGGGTGAGGGTGTAGGTGTTGATGCGTTGGTGTATGTGGAGTGTGTTGATGGTGGGAGGTAGTGTGCTGAGGAATAGAGTGTTGGGAATATGGGTCACCCCGTCCATAATGTACCACTGATCCCAGAGAATCATGATGATGGTGAGGATGGGAATGAGTTTGATCTGAACTCCCTCGTCCTCCATCAGTAACTGTTCTGGTACTCTTCTGTTGTTGTGGTTGATGTTGTTGTTTATGTTGCTGTTGTTGATGCTGTTGTTGCTGCTGTTTCTTTAGGGACATCTCCAGTTGACTGTCTAGTCCAGCTCCACTCCCTGTGCCAGAGACAGCAGCATTAGAGGTGGCACTATGTGTTCGAATAACACTTTGAAGGTGGTACCTCTCCTCTGGGCTTTTGTTTATCTCATATGCAAGCCCCTTACTTCCATCCTGAGCTGGAAGTCCTGAAGGCTGCTGGGTCGGCTGTGAGGAATGATGGCTCTGAGGAGGATGGTGGTGGGATGTTTGAGGAGCAGGACTCTGAGATTGAAGAAGGTGTTGAATAAGGAAATCATCATCAACATCATCCTCTTGTTGTGGCCGAGACTCTGTTACACCAAGTATGCTGTTATCAGACTTTGTTTTAGGAGGTACAGAAGGGTGGTAGGGTTGTGACCGAGGTCCTCTTGTGTCTGGGTACCCTTGTGGAGAAGGCAGAAATGAAGGAGAGAGAACAGAAGACAAATATTTATTGGATCCTGTACTAACAGGTGATTGAGCGAGTCGTGAAGGTGCAGGAGAATGCATACCAGGGCGTAAAATTCCAGAATTGCCAGATGGAGATGGGCTAGAATCAGGGATGTGGTAACCTCCACCTCCTCCACCTCCCACATTGTTGCTACCTCCAGTTCCTGTAGTGCCTCCACTACTAGTTCCACCAGTTGCTCCACTACTTGCTCCTGACCGAAGAAGAGCAGGGGAGTGTCCTGATGTGCCATAGGCCATTGAAGGGCTACCAGCTCCCCCTAACGATTGTGGTAAAGACCCATAACCTGAGTCAGTCCCATATACTGATTCTGCTGAAAATGACTGACTTCCCAAATTCCCATACCCTTTTGAAACTCCAGAGGTCCTAGCTGAAGGAAGATCATGAGTTTGCGGAGAACTGAATCCACCATATGACTGAGAAAGGTGTGATGGATGAGGCTGACTTGGAGAAAAAGACTGAGGTTGTGGCAGAGGAGGGGTCTGACCTGTAAGACCACTGGATGGCTTCACTGGTGCCACTGGAGATCCATAGCCTGAAAGGCATGACTTGGGAAGGGTTTGCTGAGAGGAGTTAGAGGAGCTTTGAGGGGGTTGTGAATGTGTTTGGGGAGGAGGAGGTACAGCCTGAGTTGGTGTCTGTTGCAGAGAGGATGCAGAGGCAGAAGTTGAGGTTGGAATGGAATTAGATTGACGAGCACTAGCCGATGCAGAGGAGGAGGAAGATGATGAGGATGAGGAAGAAGCCGATGAGGCAGAAGGGGGGGTGTGAGGGGTTTTGGAAGAGGATGCAGATCCAGAGGAGGAGTAGCCACTGCTGGAGCTGCTCTTTGTCCCCTTTCCTGGCCCACCAGAGGATGAGGATGATGAGGATCCATAGGAAGGCTGGATTATGGGTCTATACTGTTCAGTCCTGGGGGAGGGTTTATGATCTGAGGAAGGACTGTGTTCACCTAGAGGACTGCAAGAGAGGCCAGCATGGCGAGTATGAGCGGCTTGTTGATATCCTGACACACCACAACTGAGGTAGTGCTGGAGGGGGTGAGGCGTGGATGCAGAGGTTTGTGCTGGTGAGGGACGTTGGTAGTGTTTAATTACACTGTCTTGTCTTGGTACTGTCCGTTCTTGGGATGTTGGCTGAGGTGGAGCAGGAGTAGAGGAAAATACTGAGGCACTGTACAACTGGGTGGACTGGTCTTGAAGCTGGGAGGACAACAAGTTGAACTGATGAGACTGTAGATGGCGGGCAGAAGCTGAGGCTGCAGAAGAGGCTTGAGCAGAAGTGACACTACCACCAGTTGGATCATGACTTCCACGGTAGGCTGCAGCTGCACCCTGTGATGACAACAGACGATCAAAGCCTAGGCTTGACTGAGAAGGTGTCTTGATGTGGAGTAAAGGATCATGGGGTGACAGAAGACCATTGGAGGTGGGACTAAAGGTGGGTGTGTCCTGTAAGGATAATGAGGGGGTCACACTCGGAAATGACCGTCCCGAGAATGAAGCTGGATGTTGATAGGCAGATAGAGCAGAAGAGGATGGGAAAGATCCAGAACCAGGAAGGGCGCCCGAGATAAAGAGTTCCGCAGGGGCAGGAGTATGCATGGCTAAAATGTGTAGAGAAAAGACAAAGAACAGACAAACACCATGGCTAAGAAAAAATACACATTAAAATAAAAAAGCAAAAAGACAAGAACGGCTTTTAACAGCTTTGCACACAGCAGTTATTACAAGAGCCAATTAATATTTTCTAATATGTGCCTTACAAGTTGTTACTATGGCAACAGTGTTGACTGTGCTGGCTGACTGCTTACATTTTAACAGATTTTCCAACATATATTCAGTACATCTCTAAAGCAACCAGTGACTGAATTTATTATCAAAAATATTATTTCATTTTATTGCATACTATTCAAATACAACATACACCAGTGTAAATTCCTTACAACCATGTTATCTTTGCATACCAGTCTGCCATGATGGAGTGCGGAACTGTGAAAGGAGGGACGAGGCAGAGGGAGGTGGCTGTGGACCCCGAGACTCTAGTGCAGAAATAAGGTTCATAACCGATGGATCTGGGCCAGTTGGGCTTGGGTGGTGCAGCCCAGCATCAAAAAGTCCGGACAATCCTAAGAATAACACAACAAAAATGTTAACATATAATGAACACATGGTAAATACTGTGGTAAATAATTATGATACTGAAAGGATCGGTGCCAAGTCAATACTAAAATAAGTAGTACTAAGTAAAGACTAAACTTTTGAATGTGTACTTGAATTAATAATAGAATACAGATATTAATAAAATATTGTTATATAATGACACTTAGATATCTAACACAGGTTACTTCACGTGCATCTTTGCTGTACTATTGTAATATATATCTTTGTAATGTTGTATTCTTGTATCACTGCAAACAAATCTTATGTATACTAAGTAACACATACTATATATTTTAATGTAGTATTTTCATTAATATTTAATTTTTAAAAATGTAAAAGGTTTAACACCATATTTTTGCTCTGGTTTCAAAATCGGCATGACTGTCCTTATAATTATTATTTGTTATTTACCTGCTGAACATCAAATGTAGTCAAAAAGGTCATATGATAAGCTTTATAACAAAGGTTTCCAAAAACCTTCTAGGCTGGTGTGAAACGTTTTAGTGATATTTTGGTATTTATTGATAAACATGTTTAACGGGAACACATAAATAAATGATTAACATCAATATTAGGGTTGCCCCCAACAGTCGACTAATCGTTAGCCGAAGACAAGAGGCTTACGCGAACAAAACTGAATTAGTCTATCAGTCACAGAAAAAGTAAAAGACTGTGAAGTGAAATCAAAGAACATCAAAAGTGTTCATTTCGAGAATGTAATACATGACCCAAAAAGGTGACACAAGCTTTGTAGGAAAATGTTCACTTAAAATTCCTCAAATATCACTTATTATTTGAACGTGCGTAGCAGTCTTAACGTTATAGCCACTTTATATAGCCACTCATGCTAGATAAATGTGCACTATTATTAGGAGCATATCCAAATTTGATAAAGTGTGGAAGTGTGCACATGGTGGTCAAAAAAGCTGCTATGCTAAGCTTGCCAGATCTGCTAGGCTCCACACTTTAACCTTTTACATCCACGGCACCAGCACACCCAAAGGCGCAACAGCTTCACTGTGAGTGTGACATGGAGCTCACTTTCCCTGACACTGCAGGCGAACTCACATCCTAAAACGCTTGTGGCTTAATCCATTAAGACCAAATGGCAAGATTCACATCATTCAGATGATCACCTTATTAATTGGGAATATAGAGCCTGTCACTTACCCAGGCTCCTTCCAGCTGCACCCCAAGCCCCACCCTGACCAGAACCACCAGGGTGGTGATTTGTAGCATAACCCTGCAGGGGATGGGGAGCGGCATAGGCTTGGCGATGAAGTAGTTCGGATTCCGGATGTGATGATCTAGAGCCGTACACCAAGCTGTCATAACAAGAAAGCCACTGCATTAATAGTCAACAATACTCAGTTGCAAGTAGCTTTGTGTGTAAATACTACTATGCAAACTTAAATACGAAGTGTGCATCAGACAAAAATGGTTTCATATGTTGAACAGAATTCATAACTAGGATTATTTTGTTAAAAATAAATATATATTTGTGCTTCAGAAACTGTGTGAGACAACACAGTACTTTTGAATGGCCCAAATATTTCTATATTAAATGCAAATTATTTACATTTATATATGGTGATTTAGATTATATTTAGATACACTTACATTTTAAGCATTAAATCTGTATTTAAACTTAACTAAAATTTAAATTGTTTAAATATAAAATTTGTTTTATTACGTCCTCAGATGCCAACCACTACTCATCATTAACTTGCTGTCTGTACATTATAATACAATAATATTGACGTTTATTCTAATATATTCATTCTACTGTTATGTTTATAATGATATATTTTATGTTGTATATTGTTATTAATTTTAAGCAACATTACTGGAGCTAGTATGGTTATTTCTCCGTTTGTTTTCTGACAGCTTTTTGGCGTGATGCATGGGCAAACAAACACGCCAGTAAACTACTTTTTATCTTTGTATAACAACAATTATAACCATTATCAGCCATAAAAGGAAATATAAAGTTTTTTTATGCAAGATTTTTTATGCATCCGTATATTGACGTGATTTAAGATCATGATATGTGACAGTATAGCTTTGAGGGCTTGCAGTACTTGGCTAACGCGTTAGCACCAGCCCTGCAATCGGTTCCATTTTCATTGGAACAAGTCAGAGAGCTAGCCAGCTATTCGGAGATATTTCCCCTCCATAAGTGACAACTTGATCATCAATTGAAAAAATAAACGTTTTCTTGTTCAACACCGGGCCCACATGTGACAATGGTATTAGCAAACGTCAGCTGTATAGGTTTAAACAGGGCACTTGGCCCTTTCTCACGAGAGGCCGCGTAGCAGTGTTTACACGTTTAGGGTCCCTTTTTGGCAACATTATAAAAATGTCCGCACGTAGTTTAAATTGTACAAAGAATGCACTTTCAACAATCAATTCTTGTACAATGAATCTTTAATAATTTTCCTAGTTTAAATACTGCAAAAAAGCAGGGCAGGTAAGTTGCAGCATCTTGATAAAATGGCTGTAGTTTGTCTATGGATTCGTGTTTTTTCTAAAGATTTTGTTCTCGGCTCTCAATCTTAACCCTAAACCCTCATTTATTGTGGATGCGAAATGAATCAATAAATGAATTTGTATAAACACTCTTTACCCAGCTCTTTTAACCCCACCCCCACCCCCAACAAACACACACACATTCACACACTCACACACACATCACCAGCACACACACGCCTTTTTTCTTCAGTCTACTCCTCATCTTCTCTTCCCGCTGTCGACCCAAACTACACATTAGTCTATCAATCACACCTCGAAACCTGCAAACCTTAGCTTATTTGAATAACAATGACTGCACTATTACCTTATGACATCCCACGCAAATGCATCGTCAGAGTCGGATGCAAATGCATGGGTTCACGATTAAGGCCAGTCCAAGTCTATTTTCACAGTACAAGCGGACATCGTTCAGTATATTAAGCATGGCTGCACGCTTACCTTGCTTTCGCTGATCTCTCGTAGCTCCATCCGGCTCCTGCGCCCAAATCACCGAACCCTGCTCCAGGGTAATTTCTATCCATTGCTTTCAAATATGTGTGGATGGATCAAACAAACGATTTTGGTGCAATAAAAAAAACTTGCACATGAAGATCACGGCGCTAATTGTTAATTTTTCATCATTCTTTCTGGTAAGAAACGAGTAAGTCCATAAGAGTGAAAAATAGCATATTGAAAAGGAAGAGGGAAATGGAGGGGAGGAGATGAGTGCGTGATAGAGGGGGTGTTCACCGACCACCTCCAAAAAAACAACTCACCTCCTTTTCAGCCTTTCCTCGTTTAAAATCAGTTCAGTTAATACCATGGTTCTTTCGGACTGCAATTGCGTATATGAGAGATAAATCAGCTTGACCTGGTTACCGACAAAATAGGGATGAACGCATACGACCCGTACACGTCCTTTTCCTCGTTTCTCCTCCCTTTTCACAACTACTGCTTAGATGTATGAAATATGTATCAAGCAAGCAAGGGCTTCGATCGTAAAACAACTACTACATTACGAATGAAACATAATATTAAGCAAATTTGGCGCTTAATGCTTTCCAATGAAATATGAAATACAAATTAATCTCACTCCAAAATTGCGCTGCGAGCTAGCAGCGCGCGCTAGCTATGTCGACGCATCAAAATAAGACGGTGTTGCTCTTTATTTAAAAAAAAATCCCGCTCCTTCATATGCTTTGAGTTGGATTCGAGATAATGATATTGACTGAGGCTGGTACAAATCCAGAGCACTTTGGTTGTATGTCAAGATCGAGGCCTCCCGTTTTCATAATATTAGTCATTTTCCCTTGAAGACGCCATTTTTGAAGGCTGCTGTTTCTCTCGCTTCTCCCTCCCCTCTCTCAAACTCTAGCTCACGATAGTCTTGTCCACCTCACCTCCGCCTGTTCTCGGCCTCCACACCCGCCACTAGCAAGCGCTATTCCGGGAAAACAGTGCACCCTCCTATTTATCCAGAATGGTCAGAACCCAGAGAAGGGGGAGACATTGGCCGATGCACATTCAGAGATGTAGGGCATGTCTGGCCTTTAGATGAAAAGAGTCTTCATGATTCATTGTTAGGCTAGGTGTTTTTTATTTTGGTATATTTGGTCCCCACACCCACCCACACATTTTATGAGCAACATCACAGTGACAAATATAAGACTTCTGTTCCATTCTTTACCAAATGACAGCATTGTAATAATACAGTAATAGCCTACCGTAGTAACAAGTTAAGTAATTAATATTTATATAATATTAATTAGTGCATTATATAAGGGATATCTGCCTAATGAACAATGTTTAATATAGCAGCATTGTATTTCCTGCATTGCTGCTAGTTTAGAAAATACATTTAAATCTATTATTTAACAATTAAACATTTTCCCAACAAATAATGTGATACTGAAATGGTTATCGATTAATTATCATTATATATTTACATGTCCAGTTGGCTAATTCATATTGTTTGTTGTTAGTATCAATATTTGGTGGCACATTTCTTTGCTCTTTACATATTGGCATCAACATGCTGTGTAGGTATAGGCACTTTGACACAGTCTTTGATTGAATTTGTATAGGCACATATTGAACAGCCCTTTCTGATACAATTAAGCATTTCCTGTTTGGCTGGGTTTGTTTTGAAAAGTAATAATTAATGGATAGATTTTTAGGAATAGATTCAATAACCCTCAAAATGTATCTTAGATATGTCTGTTTTCTAATATAAAAAATATTCCAGGACGCCAATCATGCTGTCACCCCTTAAATAGGCATCGTTACATGACCTGGGAGGGTTTAAGCAAACACTGACATCCAGTGGTTAAAGAATACACCAACAGTTTCAACAATTTATTGAAAAGCGAATCAAACAATAGGTTAAAGAAATTGAGAGAAAATAAAACCCTATTTTACTGGTTCTGTTTTATTTAACATTTCATTTAAATGTATTATGATGCACACAAAACACATACCAGAGCGAATGCCCTATAGGTAAAATTTTCTGGTTTGAGTAATAAAACCTGGAAGTAATACCAGAGTTTGCACGGCAGCAAAAGGTTTTTTGTGTGGATGGTATTTATTTATTGTAGTGCTGCATTGAACACCATTGAACACAGAACCAAGCTAAAAAATCTAAATCACCTTTGTGATTGCATTCTGGACTTTCTGACATGCAGACAGGATCAGCAACTGCTGCACGTACTTCATACTCCATATAACACTTTTACCCTCCTGGGATGTGTACATAGTCCCCTCCAGTATTCCCTGTTCTTGCATGACTGTGTTCACAACCATCCTTAGCCATCAACAGGAATGTAGATGAAATGCCCTACATAACATTCAGCATGGTGCGGGAACAAAAACCTCTGTCAAAAGTGATGATTGCGAATTATAGTAATACACAGAGAAGGGGATTTGCTTCTGATCAAATCAGTGGAATGGATTTCAAGCTACAAGTTCCTTGGTGTCAATATCTCTGATGATTTCTCCTGATCCCCCTAGTAAAATGAATCCCTTCATTGTCTCTACTGTCTACTGAGGTTAAAGTTTGTAGTGGCTTCAAAAACCACAGCACATTTCTACCCCTTATGCCACAGAGGGAATACTTAACTGGCTGCATTTATTGCTATACCATAATATATTATATTAGTGTATTTAATACTATATATTATATTTTTCATAGTTTTCAGTTTTACTTTAATTACTTGTACAAACCTACTGTTGCACTAAAATAATGTTTAAACTTGATAGTAATTCTTATTCTGTAGTCATTGTCTCATACTGAATTTCACCATTTACTTCTAATTCAGTACTACATACTTCCCTTAATATGTATTTTCTACACTTGTTGACAATGTTTTATTGGATCACTATATTAACTTCATACAGTGCATGTGTTGTTTGTTTATATGTTATTGTGCCACTCTATGTTCTGTGACCTAAGCTGTTGTTCTGTTCATAAGCATTTTAATGTCTGTTTCAATGTCAAGGACTGTATAAAATTATATATTGCTGACCACTAGTCCAGTCAGCAATTTATTTATTTAGGTGTGAAATGCCTTGAGACATAGCTTGAACAGGGTTTAAGGGTAGCCCATGTAAGATCACAGACATCAACAGACATTAGCTCCTTTCACTCACTCACTCACTCACTCACTCACTCACTACCTTGCTGCCCCCATACACACAACCTACTATACAGACTGTCACTTCATAATTAATGTACTGTTACTGAGGAACTAGATTGCCTGGTGGAATATCACAAAATTTTTGTTCCTGAAACAACAATTTTAAAGGAATTTCTCCTTGAAAATCATCTCATAATTTAACATCCGTATGCCATCTTAAGTGTGAATGACTTTCTTTTTTCAGCCAAACACAATCTGAGTTACATTAATAATATTTGCCTCTTCCCAGCTTTGTAATGACATTAAATAGTGCCCAAAAAGCGCATCCATCCATTATTAAAGTAATCTATACAACTTGTTAACAAATGTCTTCTGGAGCGAAATATGTTTGGGAAAGAAAACAATTCTTTATTCTGACTGATCTAAGTCACATTTTCTTTCTATTTTTTTTGAGTTTGATTAAATCATTTTTAACTGTGAAAGAATATACCTGTGAAAATATTTCCAGTAAAGTAAGTTGGATTGCAGTTTTAAATTTCATCGACAACCAAAACAACCTAGATAAAATGAGTCAAAACTCACCAAAACCATTGTTTTTCCTCTCTAAAGTGTTACTTTAGGTCACTGTCTAGGTAAATGTTATTTATTTTTGCTTAGGTTCTCTAAAGCAACTATTAATGACTTGTTTTATCAATAATTTTTTTCTTAATCTTTTTGCTTCCTTTCTCTGCTTCAGCCCTTACATTCAGATTGGCTTGTGTACAATTTCTTATAGGCATGTCTTTCTTTTTTAAGTTCCATATAATTCCTAAAGAAATATATAATTTTAACTAATCTGTGAGCTACAAAATATTATTTTCATTGTATTTTATACTGTAATGTTATAAATTATTCCAGATATTATATTTTATATTATAATGTTATAAATTATTGCAAATATGTGTTTGTTTATACTCATTCAACCCATATTTTAATGTGGGTTACACTAGGACGGCATGACGGTGAGTCAATTATGAGATAATTTTCATGTTATGATGATCTATTCCTTTAACAATGAATTTAGAACCGCTAAAGGGCGTTGTCATGAGAGGACCCCTTACAGCTGTTCTAAATTCACTGAGCCTTTGGCTTTGTTTAAAAATCAAAAGGAATGTAATTAATGTAAATCAATTACTAACACGCACTGAACTTGCGAATATAGGAAAAAGAATAGTGTAATAGTATTTTTACTATTCTTTCTTCCTTAATAATTAATATTTGCTAGTGTCACTTATTCAGGTTACCAGGTTAGATTTCTATGTTCGTGTTATTGTTTTTACGTCACCATGTATAAGGAGGGACATCTTGCAGAACTGCCTGATATTACCCAGTGTTTATTGTTTTACTATAGTATTCGATCTTTGCACACTGTCCCCATTTCTAATCAATACATAGCTCTATTGAGATATAAAACTCAGCAGCGGCTTGTTTTTTTCCATCACGGTGTTTTTCTCCTCGTAGTTAACGCAGTTGATTCATTACACGCTGTTTTATTCCCTCCTGTTACCTCCTTCCGTTCAGTGTGAGTGAGAGGGATCCGCTGCGTGCTCGAGCTCTGAGCGAGCTGCAGAAACAACATCACTGCTGATCTTCATCTGCTGGACGACAGGAGATTCAGATGCAACAGAAATGATTAGATTTCATTAGATTTGTCAGCGATATTGTTATGCTGTTGGAGTAAGAGCGCACGTGAGGCTTGAGTTGTACACTTCAGTCGTTTGGTGTAAGGTAGGTGTGTTATAGTAGCCTATAAAATAACGCTGACGACGCGTCCCTTTGTCTTATTAGAAAACACAGGGCTGCAATCGTCCTCTGCTGTTTTCACGAGGATAGAAGTCACCTTTCTAATATCAAAGGTGTTGTTATTTATAAGTTTATTATGTTTAATATTATAGCCCATGTATTTGGTTTAAATCATATCGATGCTTTTGTTTTTCTGTCATTTCTCGCTCTCCCCTCTTTGCATCCATATGTCAGTAATACTCTTTGTCAGTGAAAGGCTTTGTTTATTTGCCGTCATATTTAACGCTTATTAAGAGTATGGGCTGATTATTTTTACCATGTGTTTACATATAACGAGCAGACGAGCAAATATCTGCTGTTTCATTTTCACATGTTTCCTCTTTCTGCTTTGATGTCTGTATAAATATGATGATATGGAAAGAATTATATAGAAAATATTGTTTATATAAAAAATTATATATAGATCTGAATGTAGATTAATGTAAACATTTGCTCATCTGTATAACTGAGGTTGGTTCAGCACCTTTGTATCTAGGTTAATAGGTTAAACTAAGATAAACAATCATGCACCATAACAACTGTGCGACTGTGAACAAAAATGTGGTTGAACAGATGATGTAAATGACTCAGCATCACCCTTTTAATACAGAAGAGAAGAATAAGGAACATCAGATCATCAGGCATATGTATCTGACAGCATGTGCAGAAGCTGTGGTGACCATCATCATCATGTATTTCTCTCACAGCCAGTGCTAATGAGAATAAGATCTCCTGTACACAGAAATTCTGTTTTACACCACTTCCTCTGTTTTAGCTACACAGGAGACCTGAGATCTAAACATCAGTGCAACACTGGTCACCTTTGAACCATCCATTGTCACTATGGAAACAAACTACCATCAGGCATCACTGGGCTCTTTGGTTTGTCCTCAAGATGGGGAACCGATTAGCAGCCAGACCCCGGGCCCCATTACATTTCAGCCAGGAGTCCCTGGGAAGATCAGACCATCTGACTCCTTCCCATGTCTGCGGCCTCTCACTTTCCCCCAGCAGACCAGTAAGGATGCGCACTGCTCAGAGGATGTGATCGTTATGGTCAAGGAGAAAACAGATAATGGTAATTCATGAATTCATCACTATTATGTTTTTTTATGTGGTTTAGAGAAAAATAAAAGCTTCCAATTGTCTCTGGGGAAAACATTTTTGTCCTGCTATGCCAAATATCATGAGTGTGATTTGCATACAGTAATCAGGATAATCACCGGCATATAAGTAAACAACAAACAACAGAAATGTGAATAATGACTCAGAGTTAAAACACTACAGCAGATGAAGAAAAACACATTATATTTACATTGTTATAGTTTTTACATATATTAAGGCATGTTTTTCTACATCATTTATGTCAAGTACTTAAAATGAATTTTGTTTTATACAAAAATGCTGAGTACAAATGTAGCTGAAATAATCATTGTAGCTGTAAATATCATGGGAATTTCAAATTTTGGAGTTGTGTGATTTATTTACATTTGTCAGAGCTGATTTTAGTTTTTTAATCAAAAGCCACTTTACATTAGCAGCAGCCTCTTCTGGGATAGTGATTGCAGACAGCTGCTGTTATATTAGAATAGAATATTATCAGACATTTTAAATGTACTTTCTGCCCCCTCATTTTAAATATCTGGGCCATTTTTATAATTCACATTTTAATGATTTAATATAGAAAGAATATAGCAAACATGTTATTTGTATTCAGTGAGGAACGTTGTAAATAATGTAAAATCTCACGGCTTCTCTTTGTGATTCAGGTCAGAAGTGAACACACATGGCAGCTTTCATCAGCTGTTTTGTTGATTATTGTGGCTCGAAGAGGCTTGTGAGTGTATCTGAGGTTAAGATAGAGTTTTTATTTTCCTTCTTTTTACAGTAGCTGAGTGTGTCGTAAATGTTTTTAATTAAATTAATGTTGCATCCTAATTAAAATTGCTGAAGGGATTTCCTGGCAGGAAGAGCATGACAGAGATTAGTGAATTAATGGCATTGGTGGCTATTTAATTAAAGTTTGGTTGCAGAGCAATGTGATCCTGACTATCTGACATGATCATATCTGGAGGAGATCATGGTGAGGTGGAGGACAGTGCTTACAGAGATCAAAATCTTGATTGTCATTTTAATGAATGTGCACATTATATGCAGTAATATTATTGTCCAGTATGGAAAAAGGTGTTCTCAGAATGTTGCTCTGATACTTCAGGCGATTTAAACAGTCTACTGGCAAACTCATAAAATACCAAATAACATCATAAATATACCATGAAAGTAGTCAAAAATAACCAAAAGGATTCTGTGGCTACATCACAGTTTTGTGTGAGAAACTGAAATTTAAACTGCTGTTCACAGATAATCTTCCCCTCTGTTGCAGCTCAGACCTAAACTGTAGTTTACAGACAAAAACCAACAGCACAGCAAATCTAAAGGTGCCATTGTGGAATATAAAATGAATGTGAATGAGATTTCTAAACTACAGCAGAGTGTAAGATCACCAGTGAATTACTGGCATTTTGGTCTGTTCCTCATTCAGAACTGTTAAAAGGTTTTAGAAGGCTTAAGTTGTGTGAAATGTTTTCATGATACCTCTGTTATTTTTTGGATCTTAATTGTATAAATCAACCTACACTTTAATTGTATGGAAGAGGGCAGCTGTGCATCTTATTATATGTTTGATGGAAGTAAGAAAATAATTCAACATGAGTAAATGAAGAATTTTCAGATGTGTAGAAAAAGCTCTCATTTTGAATATATATTTGTCACTTTAAAGAACTTTTCAGTTTTCTTAACTTCTTAACTTTTCTTTGGTAGGTGAAAGGATTTATTCTTGTCCTGCTGATGGTTCCAGACCGATCCTGTCATCTCCTCCCCGCAGGCATCATTCTCTGCCTCACACTCATCACCCTCACGCAGGCCGCACAAGGAAGGGAAGCAGGTCCAGCTCTATCGCCTACACAGCCTTTTCCCCACGACCTTCTTTATCACGACACTCCAGTATCGCCACCAACCCACCGATGGACCGCTCCAAACCCAAAGACTACCTCATCCTTGCCATCATCGCTTGCTTCTGCCCTGTCTGGCCAATCAACATTGTGGGATTTGTTTACTCCATTATGGTATTGGCCCTTTTGTCCATGTACTTACATTAAGTTGAAGCAGTTATTTTTTTGCTCTCATATCTTTGTTTTCTAACATTTAAACACAAAAAGTAACTCTTTCTTGTTTGATGCTCTTGCATTAATAAAGCTCAGAGGGGCAGTCATGACACCCTTGATGTTGACTTGACATGATTCAACATGATTCTTTTCAACATGACTGTAATTGACTGGAAAGAGAAATTAAACTAACTGCAGACATTGTGAACATTTAGGAATTAAGCTTGCATAGTTAGAATTTTTGCGTTTAAGTAATTGTTTAGAGTTTGTTGCAGACCATGTGATGAATATATAAAATGATTTTGACTCAGATCTCATGGTCATGTTCTTGCATCTAGTCTCGGAACAGTCTGGAGCAGGGGAACATTGATGGAGCCCGGCGGCTGGGTCGAGTAGCCAAGCTGCTGTCTGTGGTCTCACTGGTGGGAGGAGCTGTCATTATTGTAGCATGCGCTGTGAATCTGTCAAGTAAGCAACCCATAACATCTTGACCCATATGTTACACATGCACAAACACACAGACACACACATATACACACGCACACACTTATTGGGCTCTTGGTGAATATTGATGAGTTCTAACTGGGAAAGGACTTTTCTTACTCTACACATAAAATGTGTAAGTAGGTCAGAAACCAGAACATCTAGAGGTTGTGTCTACTGATACTGTTCTTACTTTTAAAAGCTTCATTTTTAAATACTTTAAACTTCTTCCCAGCAGACATTGAGCAGTAATTTGACAGAAAACAATTAACATTAGAAATGTCACAGAATAATGAACAATCAAACATAGATTACATGAATTATAAGAAATAATACATAAATATAAACACATTAATTAAATAATGGTTAGATATTTGTGAGAATAGAGCTAACAGACTAATCTGTGTATGTCTCATGTGTAATATGACAATTCTATGTACAGTATGATTTTCAGTGAGGGAGAGCTGTAGGGTTGTCTATCTATACTGCTCATCCTTTTCAGGGTCGTTGTTTTAGAAGAATCCCATGATGCAGAGGAAGCAGAGCTGTAATCTACTGGAGCTCTTTTAAAAAACTCATATTTCCATGGAATAAATAACAATATTAATTGAGTGCTCACACCTTTGCTTTTTTCCTTTACATGAACAATAACATGGTGTTTGCAAAATGTTTGTGTTTTGCAGTTAATGTAAAATCCTGAGTGTGGTGAGCGCTGGAGTTCAGTTTCACATCAGAGCACTGACCAGCACACAACAGCACATTTGTTTCGCCCCACTGTTGTTGGGACGGCAGTCGATAATCAGATACTTCTGCTGTCAAACCTTCAGTAATCTGACATACTTCCACTGACGTCACACACACACAGAAGCCTGAGGTCAGATTTTACTCCGAGCACGACGTGTAAACCCGAGCAAACATGGCTGATGTTCTGTGAGGCTGCTGACCACTTCAGAGAAAACTGCTGCTAAAGCAAAAGTATTTTTATCCAAAACAAGAAAAAGCCAAACAATATACAGGCATGGTTCTGACAGATGATTTGCCTGTCCCAGTTTCCAATGTGAATCTTACACCAGTTCTTTTAAAGAGTGTCAAATGACTGCTGATACAGCCAAAGAGTCAGCAACAGTTAGGAGCATCTATATGAGATATACACACAGATGTAGCCGAGCAGCTGGATCTGGGATGCTGGTCAATATTTGGTCATTTCCAATATCACTGGCTCAAAGAGAACCAGTAGAAAGGTAGACAGAGAGTTATCGTATATCTTTGTTTTAATGTCAACATGCATTAGAATGTTTAAAAATTTATTTTCTGTGGTGTAATACACCAGTTCCCTGTTTCTAATTCATTTCTGTTTATATTATTTTAATTTTCTCTTTCATCAAATGATCCAGCTTTTGATCATTTCATTAAAAGAATTTGACTGTTTCTGAACATGACAAAATGTAGCTCATAATTCTGAAATCTAATGTTATTTTTTTAAGCAGAAAAAATCTACATCCCTTTTGACAAAGCAATACATAGGCGCTCACAAACAAGAGATTTTCATCACAGGGTGAAGGTGTTTAATATTGTTTTTGGAAAGAATCTTTATAAAAGACACTATAAAATGCTTCACACCTTTGCATTGGACTGTGGTGTTGGTTTATTTCTATACACTGTGTTATCTGAAAGATCTGTAGCTAATTGTAGCCAAATCACAAGAGAAGCTTCTGATTTCTACAATACTGCATTAGTTAAGGAACCTGTCGTAGATCCAGATGAGTCTGAACACTCTTGGGTTTTTGATGTTATTGTATTAATAAAAATTCCCATTCAGAAATCAGATATATTAGAACTCAAACGCTTAAATAAACAGACACAAATATATGCCATTGTTTATTTTCATTAAAAGATTTCACAGATATAAATATCACATACAAATATATATTTCAAAATACTACAAAATTTGCCATTTCCATATATGTAATGACTATACTACTATACCACAAATATGGATACTTATTATATTGTATAAGTGAAAAATCATGTTCTCCACAAATCATGTTTGCGCCTATACTTTATAATATATGTCTTGAATGAACAAATTAAAAATATATATAAATATATATTGTATGCTCATATATGGTCATATGTCAGATTTCTGTATGGGAAGTGACTTTCGGGATGTTATATTTATACAGCAGGATGTAGCTCTTTTGTTCACTGTTATTTCAGAGGTTTGGCATATGTTGTGATTTGTGAATTAATATATTTGTGGTAGGATCAGTATGCTAAATGTATGAATTTTTTGTTGTCATTTACATCTTTCCTACTAATTGTTTTTATTTATACATACTTTCCCATTTACCCTAAATCCCTATTTGGAAAACATATTCACACACATTCTTGTTTTAATCAAACCTAAAGGAGAAAGCACTAAAATGTCATTCTGGTTCAAACAATTTAGCTATTACAAACATTGTGCACTTATTTTTGCATGTCACCCTTCTGCAATATTTTGATAGTCTTGTAAGCAACACTGATTCCCTGTATATATTCTCTTAAGGGAAAACAGAATAAAGCTTCAAACACATTTTCTGACTGCTCGATTGTGTCTGTCCTCAGCTGTAAGCATGTTTGATTCTTCTTGAGACCATCTGTCTCTCTTCAAGTGTGTGGGATATAAAAAAATAAACTGGTTGTATTAAGACAGCATGGAGAAAAGTGTAAAAATTGAGTTAAAATTGGACAGTGGAATGAGACCAGAAAGAGTTTCAGCATGAAGCAAATAATCTATTATGTTTATAAACATAATAGATTATTTATATATATTATATATTATATATATATATAGCACTAGCAGCCAAAGGTTTTTAGTAATTTATTTAGCTATGGAACAGCAAAATTAATGTAAAGGTAAAATGAGAGCATGAGAGAGAGAGATAAGGTATGTTACCCAATGAAGTGAACCGAGAAAATATAGAGAGAAGTGGAGCGGTCAGCAGTCATGAGGGAACAGATTTTAAATGAGAAACCACATTCTACCCTTTAAATCTTCTCTGTGCTACAATTACAAATATCTAACATAATACTGCACCTCACGGTTTAGATGAGCTTCACATTACCAGCTAAATGCTAAACCAGGTAAGAGTGTATTTGTGTTTGTGAACTGCAGTTTTAAATTTTATTCTCTGCAGTGTTACTCTTAAGATCCATGTGAGCTAAATGATCTGTCTGCAGTATATTTTGTATTTACTGAAGTGAAAATCCTAAAAAACTTTCCTCAAGCATTTCCCCTCCTCTAGCAGAATCCAGGATAAGCTGGATTTCTAGATGCATGTTGCGTACTGAGCATGTGAATGCTGACCTGTGCAGTCATTCACAACTGCATCGTGCTGCAGAAATGTGCTGGACTCAATGAGACAAAAGCAGGACAACATGAGACCCAGACAGGACAACAGACTTTCAACACCCAAATCCCAGTTCTCCACAGTATATACACAGAGCCCATGAGGCACTGTGTGTATGTGTGTGTCAGCATAACATAAACAGCTGCTTCAGTCTGCAGTGTCATTAATGCAGATTAGTGCAGCTGAGCACAGATGCAGAATCCCCCACCCACCTCCACCCCCAAACAAACACACACTAACCTTGGCTGAACCAACAACAAAATCAAACTTTTACTGTGTCCCCATTAGCTAACATTATATCATTTACAAAGACGACATCACAACGCAAACTGACAAAGTAAATTGTAGAAGGATACATATAACTGTTATTGTATAATTGTACAAAACAGATTAAATAAATATCAAAGTATTCAGTATGGTTTAATAACAATACTAAAATAATGCCACATGTTGAGAATGTATTGTTGATATTGTTTTTGTTGATAATGATATTGTTGTATGTAAGACTATTTCGGATGTTCTGATCCTGCACATATATTGTTGTGTTTTTTATTGTAAAACATCTTTAAAAATTCAAACATGATCAACAGCTCAATACAAATTTACTATATGACCCACATTTACGCTTCCATCTCATATGTCTTCGCTGAGGCTTGTTCCGGATGTGACGTAAGGCGTTTTCAGGATATGACGCAAGACGCGCCGCGTTTAAACTTGTTTTTAATATTACGGAAATGAGACGAAACCGTTTCTACGGCGTTGACTGACTGACTGACGCACTGAAGCAGCTTTTCTCATCGTAAGTCACTGTTTTACTTTATTTACTTCACTTTGCGCTTTATAACAGTCTTAAATCAACATAGCACAATGGCTGTTTTGTTGATGTGGTTTAAATTACAAATGAGTTGATTTGCTTTGTTATTGTTGTGTTAATGCTGATTTGCTTAATTTCTCCGCAGGAGTCACCGCAGATATGGCAGCGAAAACGGCCAAACAGAATCTAGTGACTAAACTTGGTTTTAAAAACAGTAACAGCTCCAGGTCAGTGGAGACGGAGACAGAGAAGCTGAAGAGAGAGAATGAGCAGCTGAAGAGATGTCTGGAGATGAAGAAAAATCATCATTCAGACGCTGATAGAGTCAAACTGCTGGAGGTGTGATCATCTCATTATACCTGATCTATAACTTTATACTTAACATGACACCAAGTCTGTACCTGTTTGTTAAAGGCAGGGTAGGTTTATTCCAGAAATATTTTAAGTTGGTTGAAAGTCTTTTCACGTTTTAATAGAAATCAGTATGTAAAGTGATCTAAATACATTTATACAAAAATTTTCTTTGGAAGCCGCAGGACCATATAATGTTCGTCCAATCATTGCATTTGGTCCGAACAGGATGTCTCAATTGCTTGTCAAACTATGCATGTGTTATATGTTGGAAGAGGCGTGGCTTTGGAGAGCGCTGTGACGGGAGGGTGGGATCTTGTGCTTTCAAAGCTGGGCGCTATTGCTAGCCTCTCCGAAATTGCCTACCTCACCTTTAATATTAATACAACCTTTAATAATTACTACTATCAATAACTGATATAGATTACATATTGTAATTCGATACTGTTTTTAAAGCCAAACATTGTTCACAGTAAAGCTACAACAAGTAAAAGTATGAAGTAAAAAATCAACATTGTAACTATAGCAAACATTTTAACTACAGTAAACCTGATACACAAAAAAGAATGTAAACCAATGCCCTAATGTTCTCTTTGTCCAGTATTATGAATATTGACAGAAAGCAACATGTCCTCTGATATATCCCTGTGTAATCAGTAACTTCATAAATCTTTTGACTTCTCATAAATGTGGCAGAGGATTCTGGCCCTGGAGACGCTAAGGGAGAAGAACTCACAGCAGCTGCTGGGGAAGGATCAGGAGATGTCCAGCCTCAGACAGCAGCTGAGGGCAGCTCATGGGGACGTTGTGTCTGCACTGCAGGACCAGCTGGAACAAAAACAGAAGGAGGCACAGCAGAGAGAAATGCAGTTTCAGGCTCTATCCAAAGAGACAGAAGACCTGAAAAACAAGTTTTGTGCAGTATCTCAGAGATGTGAAGCACTTGAGAAACAACAGGTAGGCTGTTGACTTCAGACTTTAGAACTTTGACAGATCAGCTTAAAATGAAAGTTATTGTTTACTCACACATCATGTCATTACAAACACATTTGACTTTTTCCCATGGAACACAAAAGCTTATCAGTTCAGCTGATGGCATCTGCACTGGCCTCAGCGTCTGCAGCTCACTGGAGTAGAATAGTCTTCTGAAACTACCCAATACTCAACGTAATCCTGGATTTATGAAACCTTTATGGCTTTTGTCATTTCGAAGCTTGACAACCACAGTCCTCATTTACTTTCATTACATAGAAGAGCAGCTAGTACAATTAAAACAAAAAAAAAACTGTCCACTCTCTCATAACTTGAATTTCGGTAAGTGATATTGAATTGTGATAAGGTAAGGAGATTGTGTTGAACACTGTTCTGTTATGTACTTGCTCAATATTTTTATTCGTTTTTAACCCAAAAACGTTACGGATTGCAGCTTTAAAAAATGGGCGGATGTAAATTTAACACATCTTTTGGTTTTGTAGTATTTAGCAACAGGATGTTCAATCAAATTGGTGTGTGGTGATGTTCACACACTAGATGGCGCCATTTCACCAAGCACATGGGGCTGCTGTCTTAGAAGCTGCCTGGCCACAGCGAAGTTTTCTATAAACAACTACTTATTTCATTCATTAATACTTACATTTTATTGGAACGTCTGGTAACTCATGCGTTGTGAGTGATCAGTGGGGAAAATGAGAATATAAGAGATGGATTTGCCTACAATAGCCCATCCTCACAGTCTTGAAGACTTTGCATTGTTTTTCATTTAATCTCTATCTGGCATTTTTAAACTGAAGAATGTGTCTTCATAATTAAATGAGTTGTAGGATTGTGTTATGGAATGTTGTTAGATGGTTGATTGAGTGTTTGGGGACAAACAAACATCAACATTAGTTAATAATAAACTTATAGTTCACAAACGTTAATTCATATTATTTCATGAAAACTAGGGTTGATGAAGTTTGATGAATGCAGTCAACATTACAATGTGTGTCAAACAAAACTAAGAAAACAAAGACTTATTTTCCTGTCAGACTGTAGAAAGGTGACTTGCTCGGGTCTCACAGTTTTGAGGACTACAACATTTTTTTGCAATAGTAGAAAATCATGTGATAATAGAGTTGAGCCCTACATTGGAAAAACGTTATGCTTTAGGTATTTAAAATGAGACCATTTAGATTGTCTGATCTCTTTTTGGAACGTGGGTTGGAGATTTGATGACATCTGATGAGTTTCAAACCATCTGCTTGTGTTGGATGTGCTTTGACTTCTATGTATTTGCTAATGTTTCTGTGTGATAGTATGTTAGATGTTAGTTGATCTGTGTTCTGTGTGTGTTTGCTGAGATTTGTGTTATTGATCTTTACCAGGTTCCGTCTGGTGAGCTGTCTGTCCTTCAGGAGCAGTTGAGAGACGTGAGTCCACAATCCAGGATTTTAGTAAGATGTTCCTGATGTGACCTTCTGGACTGATGTTCTCCTTCTTTCTGTTACTGAGTTCAGGCTCTGGAGAAGAACCAAAACTGGCTGATTTACGACCAGCAGCGGGAGGTGTATGTTCAAGGGCTTCTGGCCAGGATCAAGCAGCTGGAGACACAGTTAAATGAACCAAATAAACAACAGCACAAAGACGCCAATTCAAGTGGTAAAAAACAAATGTGGTCTCTATGTGGTTTACTCAAGAGGGACAGAGTCTGGAAGTGATGTAGGCCAAGGAGCAGAACCCCTCTTTAGAATCGGAACCACCTTTGTTTGGTTCTTTACAGAGTGATTATATGCCTGCTATTCTCCTCACTTAAATACTAAATCTCTTCTTTTCCTCAAAGCTGCAGTGTGTAAAATATTGGCATTATTTACCTTCAGATCATTAGATCTGTCATGACAAGTGTCAGTTCCTCAATGAAGATCTTGATTGCATCAGGAGTAGAATCTGTGTTTCTACAGCCCCCAACTAAAACCATTGGTTGTGCATGCACATTGGTTAAGCATGCACGTAAAGGCAGTAAAACAGACACGTTCCTCCTGAATCTCCTGCAAATAATCTGTGTGTGTGGGGTGTGTGTGTGTGTGTGGGTGTGTGTGTTGTTGTGTGTGTGTGTGTGTGTGTGGGGGGTGTGTGTGTGTGTGGGTGTGTGTGTGTGTGGGGTGTGTGTGTGTGTGTGTGTGTGTGTGTGGGGTGTGTGTGGGGTGTGTGTGTGTGTGTGTGGGGTGTGTGTGTGTGGGGTGTGTGTGTGTGTGTGTGTGTGGGGTGCGTGTGTGTGACGCAGAAGCATCCAGGCAGCTGGAGGCAGAACTCGATGATGTAACAGAGAAGTTTGCAGAGAAGAGCAGGGAGGTGACTCAGCTGCAGGAGGTTTTGTCAGAGGAGAGGAGGTGCTCTGAGGAGCGAGCTTCCCGACTCCACCAAGAGCTGCAGACAGCCAATGATAGACTGGAGGAGGAGAGGAGAAGAGTGTCTGAACTCCTGCAGCAGGTAATCAGATGATGGAGTGATGTATAATGATAAACTCAGATTTCTCATTAATAATTTTCTCACCTTAATGTCTATCAAAGCTGTTGCTACAGTCTACGCAGCTCACACGTTACAGTCCTGCTGAAGCTGTATCATAACTGTGTATGAAGAACTGATTTCATACATCACTGATTATCACACAACTCTACTGTAATGTTTCAAACAGCATTTGTGCCCCACACAGGGCACAAATTGTGTAGTATGCTGCACACTGGGCATTAAAGGTGTTGTGAATTTTGGTCACCTGAAGTGCGTGTGTGTGTCTGTCAGATGACCCCTCTTTCCTTTTGTCTTGGGGCACCAGCCAAGGAATTAAACCGTAACAGTATAAGAACAATCCAAAGAGTCTACTCCATAAATTAAAAATATGTAAATTAGAAGAAGCTATAATCTAACTTATCTGAAGGATATTATGAAATATAGGCTAACTTGTAGAGGCTTTACCTGTATTATCAACTCAAGCTAGACACAGTTTTAATAAAATAATTTATTAACAAAAAAATACAAGAATAATTAACAACGCTACTAAATGTTACTAAAACTAAAGGATAGTAAAGATGGAAAATAGAAAAAAAAATAGAAAATAATATGAGGGGCCTGTATGGCAGAATGCTATTCTCTTATGAGAAGATTTACTGTTGTTTTCTGTTTCATGTTGAAGATGTTAATTCTAGTTAAATCAACAACTTATCCCCATTGTTACACATTGAAGCAGTGAGGAAGGAATCAATCCCACTGCAGCCGAATTTTCTCCACCATGGCAGATAGAGAGGGGCTCTGCCATGGCAAAGCTGTAACCATGGAATGTCTGCTGATGTGTAACATGTCTCTGTGAAAGGTAAACGTCCTGCAGATGTCGCTGATGAAAAAACAGGAGGAGCAGAAGAGAATCTCCATCCTAGAGCAGCAGGTACTCAGAACATCAGTGTTTGGCTGAGCTAGAAATGTGCATCAATATGTTTTTACCTCCTTGTTTCTTCTACAGATCCAGTTATCAGCCAAAGAGTCTGAAAATGAAAAATTGGACCGTCAAACTTTGCAGCACCAACTCCACAAAGTTTTGAAGGAGCTTCGTAAGGCCAGAGACCAGATTACGCGCCTGGAGTCTTCGGTATGATCTGAGATATTCCTGCTGGATGTTGTTGAGATCCTTGTGAGTAATGTGTGATCATGTGTTTTGACCTTGTGATGATGTGTGTTTTGACCTTCCTCTGTAGAAGCAGCAGAGAGAGTGTCGGTTCTCTGAGCCCAGCTCTTATAACAGGATGGATTTTGACAGATTGACTATTCAAGATCGAACCACATCTCCATCAAAAGCACACAACATATTGGATGAGAGCATCCTGGAGTGTCCAAACTGTGGTGCATCCTACCCCACCAGTCAGCACAGAGAGCTTCTCGCTCACCTCGATTACTGCTTCAGTTAAACCCCCGCGAGCACACCAGAGGAATAACACTCCATCCCACTGCGCACATATCCCACTGTGCACATTTCCAGTGTTTTTGACTTTTGCTTGTTTGTACTCGCCATTCCAAAGAAATCTTTTAGTATTTTATATCAACTGCTGTTTTATTTTATTTGCATATATGTAAATGAAATTTAGTTATTTCTCGAATTTGAAAAGTTTGAAAGAACTTTCCTAGGATAATTATGCAGGAAAAGTATCTGTTTACATTAGGCATTTTAAATAGTTTAATTTATAAAGTCAAATGTAAATTTTATTGTTCGTTTTGGGTTAGTTTAGTGTTCATAGGTAAAGGAAACTTTTAACTCTGCTTATCTTTTGTATATCAGTGTAATTCAGTATTGTGTATTTTACAATATACTATCAAAACCTTACCTGATAAACAGCCAAAAATGTTATTTATTCATCTGCTTACATGAATAAAAAGATCACAGGTCCAGTCTTCCTGCTCATGTCTGTATCCTCATGTGCCTCTGATGTTCTCATCCATCAGTCTTCACTTTACAAGATCTGCCCTGAATTAGCCTGCATGTGTAAATCCTGCCTTTACACTATTTAAAGCTAGATTAGAAGAGGTGGTGGCAGCCAGACAAGAAGCCTAATAATAATTCAAGGTACTGAGAAAAATTCCACTGTCAGTAAACAATGTGAGTGAGGAAACCAGCCAACAACACAAATGTTCAGAATCCTTTATCTTAAAATGTTTAAATATTAACTTCAAATATATTTCTATCCTTTGATATAAAGCTTAACAGATCAGTAGTTTCTCAAAAGACAAAAGGAATACTTTTAAATTAATTTTTATGTTTTGTTCTAAAGTTAAACATGTTCTGTATCAGGTCCAGTTTGCACAACAACAGCTCTGATTTGAAAGAAACATCTGGACCAGAAACTGATTAACTGATCTGTTTCTTCATGTCAGTCTGTTACAAAATGCCTGATTAAATATTCACTCTTAATCACTCAATTCAATAATTAACAACTTGTTTTATCGAAGTTTATTTGAAAAAAAAAATGGTTACGCCATGCACCTATTGTGCATTAAACAATGGTTGCTACACATTTTTACATTTTCTGTGTCAGATTTGTTTGATCCTTTGTTATATACTTAATTTGTATATTTACATATTAACTACAAATACAAAACGTCCAGGATGACAAAAATTAACCCTGGTTCTACTACAGTTTCAACCAAAAAACATGGTTACCACAAATTAACAATGGTTTTGGTACAGCAACCAATAGTATAATAGTAAAACTTATATAAATGATTATATAAATGGTAATCAGTGTGCCAAAAACCATGGTTACTACACTTTTACTGTAGTAAAACCATAATTCATTTTGATAATGGTGTGCTGCTCCTGTGAGGTGATGGTTTAGGCTGTGTTACAAAAACCTGTAAAATTAAAAACAGCAAAAACACATCAGTCCATTTTAACACCTTGTCAGATCTATTTCAATATTGTTGAGGAATTGGTCTAAATAATGTGTAAGACTCTAGCATCTTACCGGTGTGTGCGACCCGTCTGTATTTGCCCAGGAAGCAGAGCTCCTTTTTCCTCTCAGTAACGTTCGCCTGGTCCTCGGGCCTGAGGCCTGCTGGGTGTCGGGAGAAGATGAAAGAATATCCGTCCAAACAAGTGCCGTCATAGTCCAGCTCTCTGCAGGAATAATGCACCGCATAGTTGTCGTAGTCTGTGTCAATGATCCAGTGGTCATCATCTAAGGTTTGAATATCACAACACATGAATAAACACATGCAAACAGACACATGAACAAACAAGCCTCTGATTCAGGTTCAGCAATCACAGCAGGACAATGTCCACCTGGCTAGTCATATATCATCCAATAGTTGTATTTTTCAATAGTATTTTTAAACCTGTTACAATATCTCAATATCTGAGTTAAAATGATATTATCATGTGAGAGGAAGAAAACTAGTGCAGTGTTTGAGAGTTTAGTGTCATGATACACAAGATATTGACTGCAGAATGCAGCAATTAACCCAAAAGAATCACATAATTCAGAAATTTTTCATACAATCTATAATACACAAATTTCACACTTATCTTCAATGCAAATAAATATTCACATCCATTTATTAATTTATTTGGTAGGTAGCCTTGTAAAAAAACAGAAATCTCTAATCACCTGTACATGACCCTTTAATTCTGTAAAACAGCATACCTTAATTCAATGGCCCTTCATGTCATCTTTTAAGCTGAATCAAATACATGTGTTGCTGCTAGTTTTAACACATTTATAATTAATGACCCATATATAATAAATAAACATAACTGTAAAGCTGCTTTGAAACAATCTGTATTGTGTGAAGCTATATAAATAAGGTGACTTGACATCACTTCATCAGTCAACTCCAAACTTACATCCATTCTGCAGATACGCAGCTGCTCCCCAGTACCTCATCTTGAACTTGGCGGGGTCCTCCGTGTCCTCAAAAGTGCCGACCATGTTGGCGCACGTCTCCCAGTTACTGACATGCAGACAGGGAATAAGTGTTAGTGTGAGAATAGTGTAAGTTCTACTAAAACCACAACAGCAGAAATCTAATTTGAACTCACTTCAGAATGATGACACGACCGACGGCCGACGCTGTCATTGTTCCATCCTCCTCCACATTGTAATTAGCAACAACGTTATCAAGAAGGAAAAGACCAACAGGATCTTTCTTGGCTACAGCATACCATATTCCTGCATACTGCATGGGGAAAGAAACAATATAAAAACTAAAAACAAGAATCTCTCCCAACGACACGTGGATGAAAGAGGAACATCTGTTGACTCACCCTATATTTGTCAAAGTCCTTTTGGACGGTGATGTTGCTCACCAGACACTCTTGCGCACAGCAGATGGCCAGCAGGCCAAGAGCGAAGCAGAGTCTGAACATACTGCTGCTGTGTTTGAGCTGGGAAACAGGAAAACAACAAATGTACTCAAATACACAATCCACAGACCGCATTGAAAAGAAATGTCAAAATCCAATATATATGTATGTATATATGTATATATATATACATTTTGGAATAAATACCTAGGCGGTAAAGAACGTAGTACCTTGATCCAAATGTCTGAACTGATTTTTGCAGTGGGCTGCTGGTTCATTTATATAGGAGCAGGTATCTGGGGCATTTGATAGTCCCACCCAAACACTAAACATTTGATCCTCACCAGTGCTCTCATTGGATAGGTTTAGGATAGTTTTTACATAACAGCAGGTTTGTTTCTCCATAGGGAGCAGCAGTTTTGACCTCTGCACTTCCACACATGTTTTTCTTCAAGCTGCAGCTGGATTGTGCAATAGCTTCTGTGATGCCAAACTACACATCTGCAATTCTGGATACATGATACATCACAACTGACATGCCTGTGATTTCTGCTCATTCAGTGCAAAACCTCTTTATTATACAAGGGTCATGTAACCAACAGCTTTTTAAGATACTTAAGTTACTTTTTAAGATCTTTGCTCTTTCATGTGTTGTTGCTCATGTTAAATGAGGATTATGACTCCTTTAAATCTGACTATAAATTTGACTTAAATCAATGAAAAAAAAAAGAAAAACAGCAGAAGTGATTGTGCTGACCAAAGTCCAGATGACCCCATTTTGCGTAATCTGTTTTGCTGTTTGTTTAATGTGCAAATAAACAGAATGACAGTGACACCTACAAAGTGACACTAAACAGTCATTTGTATCCATGTAATAAATGGGATAATATACAGTTCAGGGTGATACTTTTATTTTATGAAAATGACTGTTCTTTATTTTGCTTCTTAGTTTTTAACATATTAGCATATTGCAAACCTAATTTAATGGTCTGTTAACCTTCATTAAAACTCCTGAACCCATGATTTGCAACATGGTTTACATTACTATGGAAGTAAAGTAAACCTGATTCTGATATCTGATTAACTGTGTGTAATCTCAAAGATCACATTTTTCTGATATGCAGAGATCAGTAACTCTCTCAGTTCAGTGCAGCTGAAATGCTGAAGGTTTTTCCTGCAGAATCAAATATTTATTGCAGCCTCAGGAACCAAAACTGCTTTACTTTGCCTTTTTTCTCTTTCTTCTGTTCTACATTTTTTTCTGTGCTCTGGTGAGCTTAAAGTTATGAGTAGGTGTAATTAATTGAACCACATCATCAATAAATAAACTGTTTATTGTTTTTGTTGAAGGGGCCCTTATTATAATTTGGACCCTTCACAATTGGTCATTTTTTACATTTGTGTGTGATATTTTGTTTATTATTGTTCAATTAAATTATGGGTGAACATAATAAATTTGGCATTGCAGTTTCTGTGGAGACGTGTGAGAGGTCTAAAGTTGGCACAAGCTCTCTCTCTCTCTCTGTCTCTCTCTTTAGGAGCAATATCCTGCTAATGACTTTTACTTAATCCTGGATTTACAGCACCAGCTACAAATGATTCAGAAATTTGACATTTGACAAATGCAGAAATTTTACTATGCGGACCCCCTTCTTACCCAATATAAACCCAGCATACTGTTTATATGTCTGGGTTAATCCTGTAAGTGGAAATAGATTATGGACGCCTGTGTGCTGAAAGTTAAAAAAATGCTAATTATAGCTTGATTCAGAGAATTTACTTCTTACCTGGTGAGCTCTGAGCAAGGGCCATGCTGTGCTTGGTGGTATGAGGACAACATTAAAATAACAATTGTATTCTGGTAGTTGATGCATTTATTGATTTAACATAATGGTTCACTTTTAACTATTTTAATTACCATTTTGCCATCACTGGTTCTTTTTAAATGGTCCTGCAGTATGACAATTTAAGTTTAAAAATGACCTTATAATTTTTATGTCAGCTCTCCAGTTGTAAAGCATCAGCCATGATTATACTGTACAATTGTTTCTGTTAAATTGTTTCTGTTAAACAGAGATCGTTCAGCCTCACGTCACTTTCTGGGTCAGTGAAGCACCAAATGCTGCTGATGGTCCTTCAGATCAGAAACAAATTAAACCAATGTGTGAAATATTATGTCACACGGCGACACTTTCTCTGGTGAAAACATGGGACTTTGCCTGTGATTGGATTGTCTGACATAAAATGATCACGGTGGGGATTTGCAGGTTAAGAAAGCTTAAAGGTTTAATGTCATGACGTCACTTTAATTAGCGACCGCTTTGATCCGTTCAGCCGTAAGTCACCGTCAGAGAATCCCCACACATCTGAACGCCAGTACCGCAGAGAGCCTGTTGCTTCTCATCCTAACGACCCACAAGTAATGAATCTGTGAGTGGACGTCCAGAGAACAACTTCACGATGGCAGACAAGGACAGCGTGGAAAAGTATCTGGAGAACAATCCTCAGTTCGCCAAAGAGTATTTTGACAAGAAGCTGCGAAGCGAGGTGATCGCGGCGGCGTTTGCCGAGAATCTCAGCATCAAAGACACGGCCTCGTTCAAAGATGTCAGCCAAATCCAGGAGGCAAACATCATCTTTGACATGATACAAGAATTGCATTCACAACCCGTCATGGAAAAGGCTATGCATAAGGCCCTTCAGAGGATATGTCTGCTGACAAACGCCGACCGCTGCAGTTATTTTATATACAGAGCAAGAAACGGCATCCCCGAGCTCGCCACCTGTCTGTTTGACGTCACTCCCACCTCCAAATACGAGTCCGACGTGGTGAATCCTCAGTCTGAAATCGTCTTCCCCACTGACATTGGCATAGTTGGCCAAATAGTCACCACCAAAAAGTCAGTAAATATTCCTGATGTCAAACAGGTGAGTTAAGACAGACCTCCAGACACCTTCTTACATCTTCCTTTATATCCATCACAGATCTGTGTTCTTGGCACCTTCATATGTTTTTCAGTAATGCTGCTGTGTAAATGGGCTGTGCAAAATTGGAGAAAAAAAACATTAAGCAGACTTTGAACCGGTTAAGATGTTTTGTTAGGTAACCTAAAGATGTGCTTTATGGGGAAACAGCTAAATTAAGGGGTTGAAAGTAAAATAAAAGTTGTTTTAAAGGGCAGGGGGAAGTAGAACATTTTCTGTTGGGTTACAGCTGTGGTCTCTCCATTTACCGGACACATGAAATGTTTTACATGCACATCAGCAGTAAAATCACACATTTGTTGTGTTGAGATAAATGCAGAACATCTTCTGCTCATGAAGGAAGAGCGTCTGTTTGATGTTGGATTAAACTTTATTCTGTCCTGCCTCATCTGAGCTTTAACCCCCTGCAGAAAAGGAGCTTATTTCTCTCTTCCAAGAAACCTGTCACAGATCTATATCATTCAGCATTAGATAAATGAGTGTCAGTTTTATTAGTCAAATGTTCACAGCAGAAATATTATTTGTCAGAAGTACTATTAGTTCTCAGAGGCAAGTTACACACTTCAGAATGACAGAATCATGATTTTTGAGTTTTGTAAATGTGACTAAAGTTGCACTAACACAGTTCATTTAATCTTTTATACTACAATGCCAATACACGTTGTTTCTCTAACACATTTGTAACAAATTTGTACAGTTTGTGTAACTTGGACAATATAAAGTATCACTAATAAGAAAATCATTTATTATAATTTTTGGAATAAAAAGTATTAGATACAAGTCATGTTGTAATGAAATTACCTTCATTAAACTGCAATTCTAAACAGAAAAGGCACACTTCATATTTCACATCATTCAGTAGTATGCAACAGGTCTTCAGCCTATTAAGTAGTATTATAGGAGACACAGTCCTGTACTGTACTATATTTACAATCCTGATGTTTAATCTTAGCAGTGAAAGGTTAACTGTCCCCAACAGGGTTAATGTATTAACCCCCATTACACAACATACAGGTGTAAATCTAGGTAGAATTAACCTAAGAAGAGAACCAATCCGAATGTCTTATTGAAAGAGATATGATAATAATTTAGCTCACTTAACCAACGATAGCTTGCTATTATTAGTGCTTACTTGCTAAAAAATGCATGTAATAAATACAATAATAATATGTAAAATAAAATGTGTCTCAAAATGCAGCTAGAATACTAACAACTATAGATCAATTGTTTGAAACATTATTTGCCTTAAGATTCTTAACCTTTAAAATGTCAAGGCTGATTTACTAAAGCTGTATTGACAGAAATTATTCTTAACCACACATCATATTTTAACTACACATGATATGCACCTGCTAAAATGATGAATATTTTGCAGTAATCAGTCTGGATTACTGTATTTCATTCCTGCTGTTAATAATCATGTTGGTTAAATAAACATTTTTGTTTTGTCATTTTTAGAATCCAAAATTCAGTGACTTTGTGGACAAACAGACAGGATACACAACCAAAAACATGCTGGCAGCTCCACTGATGCAGGGCAAAGATCCGCTTGGTGTCGTCATGGCTATAAACAAAGTCGGAGGAAATGAATTCAATAAAGCAGATGAAGATGTGAGTGAATCAGAACATCTGATACTGTCCTCCTCATGTTGGTATTTTAGAGATGAGTCTGAGGTTCTGATTTCACTGTGTAATGATAGATTAAGCACAAGGTTATTATCATTTATGAAGTAAATGTGTTGCTAATTTTGTTTTCAGCTGTTCAGCAAGTACCTCACGTTTGCTACAGTGATTGCCATCCAGCACTACACTGCATACATGTATAATGTGGAGTCCAGGAGGAGTCAGGTAATACTACAAACTAAAACACCTCATGACATGATCTACCTCTTCAACAGAAACCATATCAGTTCTGCTTCTGTCACAGGTTCTTCTGTGGTCTGCTAGCAAAGTGTTTGAAGAGTTGACAGATATTGAACGTCAGTTCCACAAAGCGTTGTATACTGTCAGGAACTACCTCCAGTGTGAAAGATACTCTGTGGGCCTTCTAGACATGACCAAAGAGAAGGTTTGTGTCTGTGGTCCTCATTCTTCATTGGTAACTGTGTGTGATTTCTAAATAAAACATTGGCCTTTGACTGATTGTTCAGGAGTTCTATGATGAATGGCCGATTAAACTGGGTGATGTGGAGCCATACAAAGGGCCAAAGACGCCTGATGGACGAGTAAGTGTCCCCTTAGACATTCTGGGTTTCTCTGTGTTATTGGTGACTTGTATTATTAATAGTTTCTGTGCCTTCTTCACAGGAAGTCAATTTCTACAAGATTATTGATTATCTTCTAGAAAACAAGGAGGAGATCAAAGTCATACCGTATGAATCTTTGGATATTACTTTCATAATTTAGATTAGTAGTTGTCCAGATGAAATTGCTGTTCTGAGATATGGAAAGTCATGTGACCTACTGCCTATTCAGACACATAAATGTAGAACAAGTGCATATGTGTAAACAGAGTTCGACAGCTTCTCTCTCTGTTTTCAGGACTCCACCTGCTGATCACTGGGCTCTTGTCAGTGGACTCCCAACATATGTGGCTGAGAACGGCTTTGTAAGTCTAGAGCATTTCCTACAATCTGCAGTAAAACAAGAAAGTAATGGTATTGTAAAGTAAGCTAGTTTTAAGTAAAGTAAGTTTGATCAGGTGATTGTGGTAGTTACTGGTCAGAGGTCAGAAGGCCATTGCAGATCTGTCTATACTGTTATAAAAGCAGGTAAATCACATTGTATTTTTCTTTCTGCAGATTTGTAACATGATGAATGTTGCAGCAGATGATTATTTCACATTCCAGGTTTGCCATAATTCCTCCTGCTCAGAGTTAAAATAATTTCCCAACCACCCCTAAAACATTAATAAGGTAATTCTGTAGACGTCCATTGATTTTATATTAGGCTAATGATTTTTTTCTATCCCACAACCCTAACCCTACCCCAAATCAGACCCTCACCAAAACATGCACATGGCATAAGATTTAAAGAAAAACTTGATTTGGCTTATAATTCAGCAAGGACCAGTAAAATGTCTTGCAAGTTGGTTGTGGTTGTCATATTTCATTATTAGTGAGGACCTTTGACCCTTACAAACATAGATAAACCTGCACACACACACACACATGTAAGCTGAAATGTACATTCAAACTGGGCTGGAACACACAGTTTTGATCAAAAAGAACATTTACTTTTATTACAAATTACTTTTATTTTATTTAATACACAGTTATCCTTAAATTCGTACTTATTCTTTATACATATTATGCATTTAGGTGGGTCCTGGAATGTGTTTGGGAACCCCTAGTCCGCACTCTTAACTTATTCACTTATTAATCTTTGCCATATTTTGATTGTTATATTGTTTAATTTGCACAACTTCAGAAAGAAGCCGTGGATGACTCTGGATTCTTCATCAAGAACGTCTTGTCTCTCCCCATTGTCAACAAGAAAGAAGAAATTGTTGGTATCGCAACTTTCTTTAACAGAAAAGATGGCAAACCCTTTGATGAGCAGGATGAGCAGATCACTGAGGTGAGTTGCTGTTATTCTGCCTCCATCACCTGCAGAGACACACATCACTATATTCTGCTTACCCTCTGTTTCAGGCTCTGACCCAGTTTCTTGGCTGGTCAGTGCTGAACTGTGACACATATGACAAGTTGAACAGGATGGAGTGGAAGAAAGAGATCGCACAGGAGATGGTGCTGTACCAGACCAAAGCCACGCCAGCCGAGGTCCAGCAGATTCTGGTGAGTCATTGTGACTAACCTAACCCTAACGTTGTAAGAAGCTGCTTTCAGTTTTTATGTATTTAAAACATGTTTCTGTCCTGTTAGAACACTAAGGAGAAGTTTGATCAGAACCCAGAAGACTGCGACCAGAAGGAAATGTACAAACTCTTGGTAAGATTTTTCGCTCTGTAGAAATATGGCAGCTGTTGTCAGGCCTATTGTACTGGTAACAGTCAGTGTTTAACTTACATGGTTACATTAAGGTCATATTTGTACTGTAACACAGAGAGCCAACATTCCTGAGGCCAAAGATGTCGATCTGCTAGAATTTTCCTTTAGCGACTTCCCTCTGTCTGAGGTCGACCTGATCAAGTGTGGAATTCGCTGTTTCTTTGAACTTGGAGTGGTGGAGAAATTCAAGATACCAGCAGAGGTCAAACGGGTTTATAAGACTCTTCACATATGGATTTAATATTTCAGCCAATTTAAAATATGCATTTAACTAACAAAAATATTCTGATTGTATTAAATCCATTCTGGCAATTATGAAGGTTTTTACCCTAATATACAAAGCAGGAAACACTACATAAATGCCTGCATAACATAATAATACAAACAGTTGTTTTGTGTAGATAAAAAATAGCTAAATATTCTATATGTAAAGTTTTAGGTCTACATGTTTAATATTACTGGAGCTGCATGTATAAAGAAATGCATGAGCATAAAGATTTGTGTATGTGAAATGAATATGATGAATCTTCTGGGATTAGAATGTGTGCTGTAATGTTTAGGTTCTGACCAGATGGATGTACACTGTACGTAAAGGCTACAGAGACATCACCTACCACAATTGGAGGCATGGCTTCAATGTGGGCCAGACAATGTTCTGTCTTCTGCAGGTGAGAACAGCAGCTCCCTGTATCATGTTCATTTAATTAAAGACAAACACAGTTACAAAACAGCTCAGAGGAGCTCACAGTCTTTAATAATGATAATGTTTGCTTAACAGACTGGAAAGCTAAGAAAATACTACTCAGACCTGGACGCCTTTGCAATGGTAGCAGCTGCGTTCTGTCATGATATTGACCACAGAGGCACCAACAATCTCTACCAGACAAAGTAATATAATATTTATGTTTATTACAACCAATATAGTCATAAAAGCACAGAGCACATTGTTGTTTGGGACACGCACACAATCGTTCCACTTCTGTCACAGGAGCGCATCACCTCTAGCCAGGCTTCATGGTTCCTCCATCTTGGAAAGGCACCATCTTGAATACAGCAAGACGCTCATGGCAGAAGAGGTTTCTCACTTTCCCACCAATCATATTAAAGTGGTAATGTTCCAGCACCCAGAGTTCAATGTCATAACCAGTCCAATGTTGTCTTCTCGTCGCTGTCCTACAGAATGTCAACATTTTCCAAAGTCTGCAGAAACGGCAGTTTGAGACTGTCCAGCACTTACATGACGTCTGTATCATTGCTACTGATCTGGCCTTGTATTTCAAGTAAGAGATTAAATTTCATTTAAGAATGTGTGTTCTCAACTAGACCTGCTTCTGAACATATTCCACTGATGAGAAAAAATGTTCTCTAAACCAGAAAAAGAACGATGTTCCAGAAGATTGTGGATGCCACAGAGCCAATGACTGATGAGAAGGAAGCGATTGCTTACGTGGCCAACAACCCCATTAGGAAGGAAATCATTATGTAAGCATTATGTATCACTGTTTTTCCAGAACATCAGGTCTTTGACATCATGTCATTTGATCTTTACTGTTTGATCCAAACAGGGCAATGATGATGACTGGATGTGACCTGTCTGCCATCACCAAGCCCTGGGAGGTCCAGAGCAAAGTAGGTACAAGTTTGGCATGTTGTAGGATTAGCCATTTAGGATTAAAAAAACCTATGAGTTTTCTCTGTTTTTTGTGCAGGTGGCACTTATGGTAGCAGCTGAATTCTGGGAGCAGGGAGACTTGGAGAGAACTGTACTAGACCAACAACCCATTGTGAGTTAATGCAGATTAATTTAACATAGTTAACCTAAACCATATAAAGTAAAGAATGTTATAATTTAGTTGGTCGCATTTGTAAGGACATCAGCGTGAGCTCTTAATGATATTGGCCTTTTGTCTGTTTTGCATGTTCTCAGCCCATGATGGACAGAAACAAGGCGGATGAACTTCCAAAGATGCAGTGTGGTTTTATCGACTTTGTGTGCTCGTTTGTGTACAAGGTAAGCTGAGGTGGATCATTCACTCAGACCACAGGGAATGATTGATTGGTCGGCTTGTTGTAACAGAAGCTTCTTGTTTTTTGTACAGGAATTTTCAAGGTTCCATAAAGAGATCACGCCCATGTTTGATGGACTGAACAACAACAGGATGCACTGGAAGGAACGGGCTGATGTTTACCAAGCAAAAATAGATGCTCTGGAGAATGAGCGAAAGAGACTAGAGGAGGAAGAGGCTAAAAAAGGTATGCATTAGCAGATATTTCTTTTTTAATTTTTGCCACATGTAGTTATGAAAATAAATGTGGATAAAAGACAGGAAATAAGATCAGGAAATGACATATATCACTGCAAACTTATATTGTCCAAATGAGCACCACAGCTCAGCATGTACTAAGCACTAGGCCCAGCTCTAACAGCCAAATGTTTTTGAACTTTCTTTTGTCAACATTGTTTTCAAAAATATAATTCATATTTGTGAAACATATTTGTTTCATGATTAGCATGCTAGCATCTGGTGCTAATGGCAGATATTATTTATGAAATGAGCTTTGTGTTAAACACATTGGAACAAACATACCAAACACACCTGACAGTAAATGACAGTAACCGTCTTCATTCTTTCTCCTACTGTTTGATCACGCAGCAGGTGGAGATGGTGGGGAAGGAGGAAAGTCCAAAACCTGCACCATATTTTAAACCTGATCTCTGACAACAGCAGAGAAACACTGGAGTCTGGAGAAGCTGACCAGTAGGCAGCCGGAGATGATATGTGCTCTCAGGATCACAATATTTTCACCACCTTACTCTCATCTCCTGGGATGGACCTTCTCTAAGTGAACACATAGACATTCTCCAGAAATGGAAGAACTGTACGTTTCTCTTTCTGAACAGATGGCCGCTTAGAGAAGCAGCCAGTCTTCACCATATAGAAGATTATGCGCTCATTCCTAAACCTTTATGTCACCTTGACTGCATTACTAACATCTAACTACAATGGAGGAAAACCAACTTTACAAACACTATATCTTCATAAATGTAGAAATCTGCTGCAAGTCATTAAGCTCTAAACTTATGAGGAGTGAGACATTATAGTCCGTAACAATTGATTCTTTGGTTCCAAAGATTTCATGTCAACAGGAAACAAACATTTAGATTTTGAGCTTTGACAACACAGATTAATAACTTCTTAAACTTCTCAAATACAAGCAGATTCTCTGTAAAAGAATCATAGGAGCTTTATAGAATCTGACTGAATCTAGATTCTACATTACTCCCACTAAATTACCTCACTGAAAATCATTTTTAAATAGAGATCAGTTGCTTTTTGTCAGGATTGAAGGAGCAACACAGTTGATCAGGCTTTTAGAAGCTGGAATATGAAAGATCTCATGCTACAGGTCTCACACTCTGACAAAACATCTCTCGACTCGCACAGTAAACTGCTTGTTGTATTTATTACATTATGATCTAAGACTTTTCAGTCCTTTAAAGATAAGAATACTCTTCTACTTCTTTGATCTTTAAATGACATGAAGGCTCAAAAATATCACTGATTCTATGTCAAACATTTAAGATGTATGACCAGAACTTTAATGTTTGTCCTCTAATCTTTTAATGATACCTAAACTTACATCATAGTTTTCAAACAATGTATTATTGAAAAGTATAACACTGAGCTTGTCATTACATAGACTATCAATTGATAATATAGCAGTATTTCTTTATACCAAATGTTTCAATTATTTTAAGAGGTATTGCATGGAGAAAAAGCAGGGACAGAAAGTCAGGGAATATTTACAGGATCACATAGTGTTCCATGAGCAGGTGGGGAGAACACTCAGTACTTGAACCTGTGTAAACTTGTAAGGAGATTAAAACTGAGGTGGGGAGGGGAGCTCCTGAGATTCACTCACCTGTAATCTTTAAATACCATCTTAAACACACGACTGGAGCCTGGAGATACACACACACCAAACTTGATTTAAGTTTTCAAAACTGTTGGGAAATTTTAACTACTAAATATTCAGTTAATTACATGTAGCTACATGTTGAAATCACAACAAAGTATCATTTACTTAGTAATTACTACTTATTTTAAAAAAAAATATTTTGCAACAAGATCAATGTAACTGAGATAAGACTTGTTTAAAAAATTATATTTGCAGCGATTGACAAGTGTCAAAGATTGGGTATGCTGGGTAAGGAAAGACTTGACCAATTTCATACAACCACAAAAGAAACAAATCAGAAATAAAAACATAATAAAAACAAAATTACAGTAAACACTTTTTTTAGACACTGCAGCCTAAAGAACTTCAGCAGAACCAAAGACTTTACATGTTATACTCCTTAACCCATAACAGTGAGTTAATCTCATCTCTGGTTTATGGTTTGTGCACTTTGTTAGGCTTGTTTGTGAAATTGCAATAATAAGTAAACATCTTTATGAGTGGAACTGATATCTGATCCTCTTATTTATCGAATACTGTTGCACATATATGATACTGTAAATGTCATGAGAACCAATAAACACATTATTCAGGGTTTTTCGAGTCTTGCATAATTACTGTGTATCTTCTGTTAGTTTAAGGTCTCTCTGACATGTCAGACACTTCTATCATGTTACAGGATTACCTAATAAAACTGGATTATCCTCAGGTAAAGAGGCTCATCTAATTGGCTGACAGTTGAGACCAATGACCTTTCCTCTGTTTCATGACAGCACAGGGGTTCTATGCAGTTTTATTACAATCTTATGTTGACCAAATTGATCATAGACCAAATTGCTTGTGTTATTTGTTTGTAAAGGAAACAGAAATGCAACATAAATACAACATAAAATGCTCCCATGTTTGTAAAGGTTTTGGATTAAGAGCACTGAGTGAATAGAAGGCCTTAGACCCCACCCAGCTGAGTCTTCACACTGCCTGGCTGTCGAGTAACTCTGAAGAGTCAGACATAAGATGGATAAATATCTCAAAATTGTATCGTAATGATGGAGAGCATGACTATTAAATTATAAATTGGGAGATGTAATCAAATTTTACAGAACAGAGTAAAATTGAAAATGTCAGGAATGAGATTCTTCGAACACGATCGTGCTGTCAGAAACTCAGAGAAACATGTCTTCAAAATAGTCATCAAATTCTTCCTCCCTGAAAGACAAACAGACACATTTGTTTAGTCAGTGTTGGGTGTACATGTTGGAGTGTTAGTGCTATTTAAAGGTGCAAAAGCTGCACATGGCATTAGTAAAGAGTAAGCAGGACTTGTACCGTGATTTCTCCTCCACAGTGGGGGCTGGACCCCTCCAGTGCTCTGATTCTGAAGGGCCATCATCCTCCTCACTCTCTGATTCTGAAAAACAGACACAAGCATTAGTGTAAATACATACACGCATTAGACACAAGCACAACAAAACAACATGACTGAAGCCCAATGAAACTCTCCTGTTGAAAGAACGACATTTTTATATTGGTTACTAAAAGGTTCTTAGTGGTTGCTGGGGTGATGCTAAATGGTTAAAAGAACACCCCAGTCTGTACATTATTCTGATCGTTATGGATCAGGTCTCTGTTTCTCTATTCACACATCTAAACTCAATAAGCAGCAAGATCATTCACATCTGTAGCACAAACAGCAAAGTTAGTTTTCTGAGTATGAACTTTAGTGTATGTAAAGAGATTTATTATGACTACAGCTGTCAGATATCTAGAACATTCATTGCCAGTGGGTGTTAAAGGTGGGGGACAGGGGAGTATTCATACCTTTATCAGACCCCTGAGGCTCCTCTGAACTTGAGGAAGAAAACTCTGTACAAAAGAAATGAGATTTATGTGATCAAAATAAAGGCTAATATATTTATTGCAAGAGTTTGTTTAATCCTTTTCATTCTTCCATCTATCTGTGCTGAAATATTTAAATCATTATCCATGTTTTCACAAATTTTAACAAAAGTTTAAACAACACAAAACTGTTATTTCTGTGCAGACATGTGCTGGAATGTTGGTATTTATCAGCAGATGTTTGAGCCTGCAAAACTGCTTTAGTTAACAAACCACAGCATGGCTGAGCAGTCTCCAAAACACGCAATTAAAGAGTGAAGAAACTCACCTTTGCGCCTTTTCTTGTGTTTACGTTTATCTTTGCGTTTTTGTTTTCTGGAGTGGGTGGATTTGGATTTCTTTGAGCATAATTTTTCTACAGTCTCTCCAGATGGCCGCCTCTTCTGAACTGTGACCTCTTTTCTCCTGGAGGAGATATTACAAAACTTCTGTCAAGGACTACAGGACTACCATTCCACAGATCTGTAACAGTGTTTCAAAAAGACTGTATTCTTACTTGTGATGATAGTTGAGTTTGAAGGAACACTCTGGACAAAGACCTTAAAAACAGTGCAACAATGTAACATTTTAAAGATTACTTAATCTTAATCAAAATGTTTTAGATTAAATGTAACAGACAATGCAACTTTTCAATTGTCTTACAGAGCTTAAATCTAGCACTGAATCATTCCATGAAACTTTAATTTAATTTTTTTTTTACAAACTACTGTATTTTTCTAAGTGAGAATGTTTTAAAGAACCTTACCGAAAACACTTAAAACATTAAGACAAACATAAAATAAAGCAGATTAAAGGCACAGAAATATAGGTGGTTAATTATTGATCTATAAATAGTGCAGAATCAACATATAAAATTTTGTCAGTAAGCTTCATTTAATCTTTGTTTTGTGTATTCTTTGCTTAATTGAAGAAATCCTATATTTTACACTATATAGTATAAATATAGCTCATAATCTACACTTACAATTGACTGTATAATTGACTATATAGTTCATAATCTAAACTTAAAAGCACTATTGTCATTTGAGGTAATGTAATTGTGTTTTCTTAATCTACATAGTAAGTAGGCAGACATGGTCTTCCCTACAAAGTTCATACTAATAAGATGATCTCAGCACAGGTTCCTGTCAGAAGAGGAGATCACAGCATGCAAGGTTTAGATGGCCACATGGTGGGAGGGGCTAAAACACTTACGCAGTTTCACCAGGGCGTTCCTCTTTTCTCCCTGCTCCACATAAGCAAAATTCACCTCCCAGCTCTTCAGACCCTCCTTGTTCTCACAGCGCTTACTCCCACACAGAAACTGTCCTGAACATAAGTGTGAAGAGTAACACACAGAGTTACACAGGACAGAACTAGAAATAATCACCAGACTCATTTGGAAACAACAGACAAAAGCTGTGCCAACTCTTTGTTTTCTCAATAGTTTTGCTAATGTTACTGAGGGTTTGGCTTCAAATACAGGTGTGAACAGACTCCAAAACACTCTGTGATCTGATCATACAACCAACATTATAAGTCAGGTGCCCATATTGTGTTAACAAGTCAATCATTGAGCTTTTAATACATTTACATTACATTTATGCATTTGACAGATGCTTTTATCCAAAGTGTCTGAATGACTTACAGTACATTCAAGTTACACGTTTTGTAAGTATGTGTGCTCCCCACAACCTTTGCACTGCTAACACAATGCTCTACCAGCTGAGCTACAGGACATCATCACTTAATACTTTGTTGAATACATTTGACTTGATATGACACATATACTGTATATGCACAAACATCTTTGTCTGACATCAACCTGCAGAGACACACGCCAAGTGAAAGCTGAAGTTCAGTTATTATTATCAGTTACAACACCAAAGAGCATTCAGCTCCAAACATGTTTACAATGAGATGAAAGTTCATGTATGTTTGGAAGCCAGAGCATGCCAACAATATTTACTTGTTTACATTAACACTAATGCAGATATCTGATCACACAGATGGTTAGAGGAATTCCAGCAGAGATCAGTTTCCCTTGTGATCAGACCTGTGACAGATGTTAATGCACACTTTCACTTCCATTTAACAGTGTTGAAATATAATGAATATAGCAAGTCATATTTTCCTTATGTAAATCTGAGCAATGACAGGAGATTTTCTGTGGTGTTGTGCTCAAAGCTCCGTCCATACTAAAACCTCATTGGTTCAAAATCCTGCTCCATGCAACTCTATATATTAAAATATTTATTTTGTAACATATTTTAACTTTAAATCCAGACAGATGTGAGGTTTAACAATAATGTCACTATTATTGAGAGGAATGACAAGTCATCTCCCCTCCTGTGACCTTGCTCTGGCCGGCCAGCATTCAGCTCAGCCATCAGAAGCTGACAGAAGCTCCAGCAGGATTACGGGGGAATCCTTCAGAAAAGTGCGTCATCAGTGAGGTTTCTGCTTGACTGGCCATGCCTCTAACAGCGTGCCATCTGGATCAGCTTTAGCTGTTACCTGATTGCTCAGAGCACGTCACACTGGTCCACACCTTAGCTTCTGCTGCATTGCTCAGTGTTGACTACAGTGTGACAAGCTCAGCCATTTGCTTAGTATCAATATATTTGTTTCACACCACTGAGGAAAAATAAAGATAACTTTAGTGTAGTTACTACTTTTGTTAGTAACTAGATTGTAGTTCAACAACTTTAAATTGTGGGTAGCTTAACAAGCTAAAGTTTTATACAGCTCCCCATCATTGGCATGAAATACCACATCTGTGGTATTATAAAATATCATATCACAATATAAGAGTCCATATAGTATCATAATATGAGATGTGATATTATGGGATATTGCATCTTTCCAGGCGTCCTGGATGTGAGATCCTGGGAAGGTTTTTGCAGCTCTTGTTCCAGCGATCTGAAGTGACTCATATGAGGCACGATATTTACAGTTTCCTGACCTTTGATAAACACTTGCACTTTGACAGAAGGACACTCTGTTCTGTAAGGTGATTTGACTAAGTTTGTCTGGTCACAGTGAGAGTGTGTGAAACATCAGATGCATGTTGTACATGAGGATTACTGAGACTCAATTACTTTGTCTCTCTGATGACGTACGTAGAGCTCTGACCCGGCCAACCAAACTCACGTGAGGGACAGAAGCTGCTAAAGCCAGTGAAGATGACAGAGTCTTTAGAGAAATGACAAAACACATCAGGGTTAAACCTCCATTAGGAGCTTCAGGGAACCCTCAACACAACGGACATTCCTCATGAGAAAGACCTTCAGCTGATCCTCTGCAGAACAATATACAATATATAAACTTTGTTTTGAATGTCAGAGTCCAGCCTAATCCTCTATAATGTTGTGTCTATAAATGTGCTTCATCTCTCTGCTACAATATAAATCTAGATCATTTTCAGACACTTTATTGTACAGCAGGTGACATTCATGAGTCTGACCTGATCCTAAAAAAGCCACATAACTCTATTGTACCCCGAGAAATACCAGAAATCTCTGACCTTAAATATGAGCCAAAGCAGGTTTATTTTTTTAGTAATTTTCACAATATATACTGCTTTAAAGCGGGTACATTTCCACACATGATTCTCATGATTCAATATATCACAGTTCATTCAAATATTAAAGATTAAACATGATCATCACATGTGATGTTAGTTTACAGAATGTGTTTTGTGTTTGTGATTTCTGTGGCTCTGGGCCCCGAGAGATGCCTGCAGGCAGCCAGTCTCACACAGCAGATTATTTGAACATTTAAAGGTCTCTCCATTGATCTGCTCAACTGTGTGTTCAAAACTCTTGTTTATCTACTAAGATAAAATCTACCATGAACCATGACTTAGAAACAGTTTTTGACTAGCCAACACTGAGGTCACTGTCACATTCTAAACTAACAACCTGCAACTGAATTATTCTAAAAAGTCACATTCAATGAGAATCAGAGAGTACATGTTTGTTTGTCATTTTCTTGCCAGACATTAACTTAAATTGGACAAGTTTTCATGCCTACAAAGAAATTACTCTGACATTCCAAGATGCCTGTACAGCAATGATGTAATTCTATTAATAACTGAAGAAATGCTTGTATTGTGGCTGATTGCATAGAAGTTGCTGTATAATTGCAGAAGGGATTAGGATGTTGTTATATAGTTTCTACAGTGTTTTGGATGGCTGATTACTGCACTCATGTCCAGTTAAAGGACTGGTAAAAAAGTGTACACGTTTAAAATAATAACTTCATGTCATATTGCAAGATTTATACTCCAGCAGGAACAGAGGACAAGGCAGCTTTGATTTTGTAATTGTAAACGGTCAGATAATTGTAAAGGAAATAATATACAGAGCTTTAAAACAGCTGTACACAAAATAAAACTACATCACCACCTAGTGGCAAACAATAGTATTGCTTTCAAATATCTCTGACTTTCAAATGTCTCGTTATTTATTATTTAACTAAAGGTACTTAATATAAAGGTACGAAGGTTCGGGAAAGGCAGCAGAAAAATCTCCAATTACCTTTTCCAGATATAACTTCATTCTCGATGCGCCATCTAAATCCAAACTAGCAAAATAAAATGTTTTCATTTTAATTCAGCTGCAGAAATGACAGAAAATATTTTAAATATACTTTATTTTAGACTTAATTTAACATTGTGTACCATTAAACAAACCTTATTTTCTTTGTATCTGCTGAGGTCTGCGATGCAGTACTCTTTAAAAAGTTTATCATAGTACTTCTTTGCGAGCTCTTTCTCCCTAAAAATGTCAGAAACTTTGTTTTAGTGAGACTGCACAGAAATCAGAGTAACAGAATGACAGAGAGATAGAGATTATTACCATGTCATCTCCTCTTCATCCTCGTCCCTCCACAGGAAGCGATGGTTCTCTCTCACCACATCCAGATCTGTCTTGTCTTTACACCTGCAGATGGACACAAATCAAATCAGCTGTTGTAAATAAACGCAAATGTAACTAAAAGTTAAGTGTGTTAATTCTGTGCAACTAGTGCCACCAAATATAATCGCAAAAATAAAGGGGCATTTTTTTCTGACACTCCATCTTTCATTAGTAGAGAAACAGTCAGTCTTGAAGCTGCACAGACACAAAAATTTGATGGTTCTGCCACAGTGTTTACACTTTTTGGGGGATCTTATTTACAGTAATTCTGCATATTAAGATGGAATAAGACAGTATTTTACAACAAAAAATAAAAATTTTACCATGAACTACAGAGTTTCTCTAAAAGGGTAGACAATGTAGGTTTCTTACGTGGATCGTCTGAAGTCTTCTAGCTTCCCTCCATAGTACAGAACGTAGTCACTGACAAACTTCTTGTGACGGTCAAACTGAAGAAATGCTGTCAGGGAATTCTTAAATCTCGCTTGAACTGAATGGAGTGTATGAACTTATTACAATCATGATCTACATAAATCTGTCTTTCCAACATGAATTTCAATCACAATATAAATGAATTTTAGTTTATAAAATTTGTAAAGTTTATACATTTAATTTAGTTATGTATCTGTAAATAATATTTCTTTTAGTCTCTGAGTCCAAAGAGCTAAAACCATAAAATACAAAGTATCTACTGGGAGTGAAGCAGACAGGATACAGCATTCATAGATATCAGATGTTGCCGTCGGTTTCTGGCTTCCTCTCTGTCAGAAAACACAACATTAGTTTCATTCTGCACACAGCAGACAGATGATTTTAATGAGTGTTACTGTACCTGTCCCACTCAGAGGAAGCCACTGTTTTATTTGCTACCTTCACATGTTTGCCTTTCTGAAATGGCTTTCGTAACAATTCATCTTCACCTGCCCTAAAAGCACACAAACATTTGTGCTGATTGGATTTATTTACATAACTTTTTCAGATGTTTAAAATAAAAAAACATACATTTTTACACATTATCAAAAAGTGCAGGATCTATCAGTATTGTAGTGGTGTCAGTGTACAGTGATGCATTATATATTATCTAAATGACTACTATGTATTTACATGCTACTGCCACAAAATGCCTGTATTATAACTTTCTCACCTAATGTCTCTGTGTTTGGAACGTTCTTCATCAGCATCTTCATCACTGAAGTCTGAGTCATACCCTCCGCCTCCATGAACCTGTCACAGTGAAACACAGTATTACTATAGTACACATAGACCTATTATAAGCACAAGACCCTGACCGTAAGAACAGTATTAAAGCAACCATCAACAACAACGTGCATGTTACTGAACATCATGTGCTTCAGCACAATGACAACAATGTGAAATGACAACAGCGGTTTTACTGCAGGACTGAGTCTGAACAGGCAGCACATGAGGAAGATGAACCAGAAGAAGAAGAAAAGTGTTTAATCATCTTCATGACGGTTACAAAGCTCCAATATTATTTAATTTCGCGCACCTTAACAAGATCTAGAGCAGGTTGATCCATCCCGCTCGCCTGTGTTTACACACCGCTGAGTCTCCGACTGGCGCAGATTGATGACGTTTAACTACATAGCCAAAATAAACTTTGCCCCGCCCACACTCTTTGAGCAGTAAGGTTTATTCTTTTGTCTCTATGTGAAGATCATCTTAATCAGAATAATGGTAATTTGGGCATACTTATAAATAAAGATAAAATAAGAGCTCTAATGGTTGGCTAAATTTGTTGATGATAAAAATGGAGAAATCTTTAGGACTTAATTCTTTATTCTGCGTCAATAATACGTTTAGTTTCCTTTGTTCTCTTAAAGCTGGAATGATTTGTCAGCTTCAAACAGCCTTTTTTATTCACATCATAAATCAAACTTGTTTTCGTCGAAAATTGGTAAAGAATCAGTGACAGGAAATAAGAAGGGGGTGAGGGGCGACGTGCCATTTTCTCAACAACTGCTCTTTTATTCCCAACAATGCTAAAAATGAATGAACTGAAGAAAGAGTTCCAGAGACAGAAACTTCATTGTTCTCAAATGTCTATATACGAGCAACACAGGAACTTGCATATGGCTCTTCTTAAGAAGACTCCTGAAACAAAACAATATAGACAATAGAAGGCATTTCATTACATAATAATATTTCTGATATTGTGATATTTAAAACTAAATAATATCAACAAATATATAATGTAATAAATAGTATTATATATAATAATTCTATATACATAAGTTGTAAATAATCTTTTAATATTAAAAGTAATATTTTAAGTATTTTATTACAACAATAATAACGGAGAATATGCTTTATAAAACCCACAACAGTACAATGGTAAGAGTGTGTGAGGGACGCAGGTGCATGTGTCCAAGCCTCATGAATATTCCCAGTATCTCTTCTTCATGATTGGTTCGTGCGCTTTCACAGTAATAACACCATTGGACACCAGCTGGTACATAATGATGCCAAACAGGGGTTCTCCCAGGATCTGCAGGATAAAGATCCGATATCCTGATCCGATACAATTTCACCTTTTTTGTTGATCTTTTCTCACGTGTTTTGAGACTGGTTTGCTTTATTATCACAATTCCAATGTAGGAAAGAGAACATTTCCGCCCGCTGGATCTTTTCATTCTAGCAGAACGAATCGCTGGATTTGCGCCTGAGCCCCAGAGAACATCACAATCCAGCTAAAGGAGACCACCGCAAGACCTTCACCCATTACCAGCAGCCCACTGCACTCAGGAATACAGCAGGACAGAATGGGATATGTGCATACAGTTATCAGAGGATTCACTTTGCTGCTCTGGGTTTCCACCCTGTTACTGCTGGTGGAGGGCAGAAGAGGCAAACAGCCCAGATGCCCCTTTGGATGCACGTGCACTAAAGATAACGCCTTGTGTGAGAATGTGAGATCTGTGCCCCACAGCTTTCCTCCTGATGTCGTGTCACTGTGAGTTTACCTTTATATTCACTTACTGATTCATCCTCACACTATTTATACAGACATACACCTCCCTGTATGTTGAGTATTCTTTGTGTATTCATAAACAGAGATGTATATGTAAACTCTTTGTATAGGCAAATATAAAATTAAAATATTTGTTTAACTGTAAAATTAAATACTTGTAAAATTAGTATGCATAAAGATATATATATATATATGTATATGCACTGTCTATATGCTGTTTTGTCATTGGTAACAGATCATTTGTGAAGTCTGATTTCAGTAAGATTGCAGGGGGCAGTTTTCTCCACACGCCATCTCTTCAGCTTCTGTGAGTGTTTACTGATGTTATGTGTTCTTTATTGTGCATTGCTTTATAAGGATGGGAGTGATCACCATATAAAGTGGTCCAGTGTTTGTTGTAAGTAATTGCTGGCTGGTGAGCATTTGGAGGACATTCTTCAGCGTGTCTAATTCCTCAAAGCCCTTTAAATTAGTGTGAATATTATGCAATGGTGCTTTTGTCCTCGTGATCAAAAAACCAGAAGATTGCATCTTGAACAGTGATGTGTGTTTTTACAATGCAGTAAACATTGAAGCTAATGTGTTTCTACGGTAAAACATATAAACACACAGATGTGATGCTAATTCAAGTAGATGCAGTTTTTAATTTGGCACTAACCTGATAAATATACCCAGCAGTCGTCATTATCTTTTCCACTCTGAGTTGTGCAATATCTTGTCACCACGCACATGGAAGGAATTTATGTTGGCGCTCTGATTATGTGGAAAATACCCGTTTCTGTGTGTGGGTCAGGACTCGTTCAACCATATAACAAAAACAGAACACGTAATTCATTTTAGAAGAAAGATGTTTGTTATATATAGTAATGGTCCTGTGTTTAAGCCCTGTCCTATTACTGAACAAATACTAAACAAAGTTTGGTGCTTTCTTTGCTCCCTTTTGCCCCCCCAGATTGTTTACTGCCAATTCATTTGACTCCATCGATGAAGATGCTTTCCAAGGACTGCCCCATCTGGAATATCTGTCAGTTAATTTGATTTATTTGCTTTGAGACTCTCATTATTCAATATGATGTCATGCAAGAAAATCTAAAGCAAATAATCAATTTCAGGTTTATTGAAAACAACAAAATTGAATCAATATCGCCCCATGCATTCAGAGGTTTGAAATCTCTCATACACTTGTGAGTACATCAGAATATTATGAATTATGAATATTATGAATAACTGAATACCGATGCATACATCTATATCTTTATTTCTAACATTATGCTACTGATCAGCTGTGCTTGATTCTTTGTTAGGAGTCTTGCCTACAATAATCTTGAGACGTTGCCCAAGGATATTTTTAAAGGAATGGATGCCTTAACAAAAGTGTATGTAATTTCCCTATTACTTCGAGCATTTCTGTAATGTAAGGTATATAAAGACAAAGTCCTTAAAAAATGGCGTGTGTAACAGGGACCTGAGGGGAAACATGTTCAGTTGTGACTGTAAGCTGAAGTGGCTGGTTGACTGGATGTACAGCACCAATGCAACAGTGGACCAGTTACACTGCAGTGGCCCTGCACCCTATCAAGGGAAGAAGATCAATGACCTAATGCCTCAGTCATTTGACTGCATTACAGCAGGTAAATCTGCACTGGACTGTCCTGAGTAAAACTGATGGGAGGAGACAATTTACACTAATTTTACGCGAGAAACTTGTTACATTTTAATAAATGCCTCAAATGTATTTTATTTAGGATTGTCGGAATCTTGATGATCAAAAAAGTCTTCCATGCATTCTTCATGTTAATGTATAGTAGCAGGTTTTGTATAAGTGCTGTGAGCATGTATTTCCTGTTGAAGCAGGGAATATATTAAGAGTTTATATTTTTATTAAATAAGCATAATCTTTTGTTTACAATGAAGCATGCCTTGCTATTTGACAAAAGTGGATATAATTTGGGGACATTATTGTTTGTCTATGAGCATATTGTTGGACACAATTTTGAACACACCCCACAAACAAGATGGGTCATTAACATTTTTAGTTTATTTTCAAAAAAGACATAAATGCAAATTCTAAATGTGTATATTTGTTTTTTAAGAGTACATTAGCATATTGATAGCCTCAGATAATGTTGCTTATGGTGATAATATCAAAAAGGACAAATTGTGGCCTGGCTGATATACACTAGCCTCAAAGCTAACAAACAAGACCAGGAGACACCAGTAAATGAATAACCACCACATTAATGAAATTTTGCCTGTTCATTGCAGAGTTTGCTTTAAAGAAGACCCTTACATTTGAGTCCATATCTGTGGAGGCTTTTACATTTGGGAATGATCAGTATGTTGTATATGCTCAGCCTTTTTCTGGAAAATGCAGCTTCATGGAATGGGACCATGTCAACATGGAGTTCAGACCTTACGATACTATAGAAAGTAAGAATCATAAATCAAACATCAAAGCCTTAGTACAATTTAACAGCACAACAACATAACAAAAAATAATATTACTAGAACTGCAGTCAAAAACACTGAAGCACTTTTTGGCTTAATATGCAGAGACAACTGTAAGGAAGCCATTCGTAGGATGATTCACAGGAAAAGTGTAAACCCTGTGGCCTGTTGAAACATTGGTCTGTTTGTTTGAGTATCCTGACCAAGGGAATGTTTACAAAACCTGTTTCAAACCATTTTTCAATTCAATTGCTGATGCAACAGAAATGACCCACTTCACCTTTAACAATATGATGAACAACAACATTTCCACTATTGTATGGTACAGATTCAGTGCTATTAAATGTTACTATTATTACAGTATGTTCTTTGATTACTGTGATTTTTTTTTTTATTATTAATTATAGGCACATCCACTGTCGTTTGTAAGCCAATGGTCATTGAAAACCACCTTTTCATCATTGTTGCCCAACTGTTTGGCGGCTCTCACATTTACAAACGGGACAGTTCTGCAAACAAATTCATCAAAATTCAAGATATTGACATTCTGAAAATCAGAAAACCAAATGACATTGAGACTTTCAGCTTAGACGGCGAGTTCTTCTTCGTGATAGCAGACAGCTCAAAGGCCGGTTCCACCACAGTGTACAAGTGGAATGGCAACGGGTTCTACTCGCACCAGTCTCTCCATCACTGGTACAGAGACACGGATGTGGAGTACCTGGAAATCGGTGGCAAACCCCACCTTATTTTGTCTAGCAGCTCACAGCGGCCCGTTATCTACCAGTGGAGCAAAAGCCAGAAGCAATTTGATAGACGGACAGACATTCCAGAGATGGAAGATGTCTACGCGGTCAAACATTTCAAGGTGAAGGGGGAGCTGTTTATCTGCTTGACACGCTTCATTGGTGACTCCAAGGTGATGACGTGGGATGGTTCCATGTTTACGGAGATACAGACAATGCCCTCGCGGGGGTCCATGGTGTTCCAGCCCGTCTCCATCGGCAACTGGCAGTATGCCATCCTAGGCAGCGACTACTCACTAACACAGGTCTATCAGTGGGACACTAAGAAGAGCCAGTTTGTGCACTTCCAAGAGCTCAACGTCCAGGCGCCAAGAGCGTTTTCACTAGTGTCTATTGACAACAGAGAATTCCTGTTGGCTTCCAGCTTTAAAGGGAAGACACAGATTTATGAGCACTTAATGATAGACCTGAGCAGTTAGACACTGCAGTGAGGGTGTAAAATACACTATTGTCATCTTTACACTATTGTGAAACTACATGCATGATCTAGCCTAGTGCTAATAATAATTGCAGACGAATGCCTCTCTAGAAACACCTTTTGTGTCTTTCTCTGTTGTCACCATCTGTTTTACACTTCATTTTTCCACTTTTTTTTGTCCCTGTAAACAAAAGCTTTTGTCCATGTGTTCTGTAGTGTTACGTGCTTGTCTCACTAAAGGGGCATAGTAAGGAAACAAAGGTCAAATCAGTAAACATAATAACATCTGCCAAATAAACTGTTTACATTTTTACAGTAATAAACTATTTTTAACTTTTATACATAAAAACAAACATTTTAATGACAATGTCGCATGACATTCCTCGCATTGGGTGTGACAGACATGAACTTATTTTGACTTCATTTAATAATCATAATTCAATAGATTTAGACTCCGGATCTCATTGAGGAAAATAACTGTGAGAACGTTTAGTTGTTACTGGCATTAGTTTGTTTGTCTGTTTGCTAGATCTAATAAAAGGTATTAGAAATATGACCTTGTTTTGTCATGATGTGTAAACAAATTTACAGCGGCAATAACTGTTATTGTTGCGTAGGAAAGTGAATTTCACATTCTCATCCCAGAAATAAAAATGAAAAATAAGAAATGATATTTTGCTTGGCAATTTCATAGCAGTTAAGCACATTCCCACCCTAATTCTCGGCTAAAAAAAATAAACACGTAAGTGTAAAAAGCCGAAGTAAGGTAATACGAATTTTATGTAATCGGATTTAGGAAAGAAATGTACCCGAAAGTTTTCGTAACATTCACACATGTGTTGAGAAACATAATAAGTAACAAGTTAATATTAAGAATACGATCATCCTCATGGCTGGTGGTGTATTTTATGGAATGATTATTCTCAAACGTAAAACGCGCATTAAAAACGCAGTGAAATGTTATTGTCGTCCAACAGTATGACAGCGCCGCTCTTCAAACACGTGCTGACCTCCAGCGGCTGCATGACGCAATTGCGTGTGTCTTTGTATAAGGTTAATCATTGAACTTGTTGCTCGGTACCATATCCATCCGAGGGCAACCGTGTGTGAAGACGCGTGCTGAAGGTATGCTCAGCAGCTCTTCTGTCCTAACATGGGTGACTGTAGACAGCGCAATGACTCTCTGAGTAATGACACAGATGTATCTGTTGTCCCCTATAGAGCGGACGACATCAGGGCGCTTTGTCATAAAGTTCCCGATGGTGACGCTGGGGAGGAAATAGAGTTAGAAACTCGGGCAGAAGTGTGGATGGGTGATGCTGCTGCTGACGATCAAGACTCACAGCGGGTCTGTGTGCCGGTCTGCTGGAGGAGAAGGAATAGCGACCGTGACGATGATAATGATGATGGTGATGGTGAGCCGAACACGGGGACAAACAGAGGTAAACTGATCTCAGCTGTTATACAACCACCAGAGGATGTCATTATGAACATATGGATCCAGAACTGTGTGGATCGAACCGTTACCTAGTTTCTTTCGTGACCTTTACTGCTGTGACTCTGTTCAGCTCGAGTTTCATTGTATCACAGCCCCTTAAAAACATATTTCCATGGTAACCGTCGGCGTTTCCGTCGAACTTCCACGTAGAAAGCAATAAAACAGTATTAGCCAAAAACTTCCTGTAAACAGTGTAAACCAAATTTTTCTCTTGTTTCTAATGGTTTCATATATTGTTTTAATGAAAGTGATAGCTAAAGAGAGTTTCTTTTAGTTTTATTGTTTTAACAGTGAAAGGTTACATAAACTCACAGTGAACTTATAGTACAGTGATGGTATTGGTGACAGTATGGTTCTGAATGGTTATCGTATTCTTGTACCATGGTATTTACATATGTTCAATAAATGACATTAATATTGATTATAATTATTATTATAATAATTAATGGTCGTTTTTATTAATGCCACCTTAAATCTAAGTCATAAAATAGTGATATGAATGTTCAGACAGAGAGGGTGTTTTTTTAAAGTGTCACCTTATCTTTTACAAACAGAAACCGTGAAATGTATTTTCAAGGAAGTTTATTAAACCAGATTAAACCAGATCCTTACAATCATTATGACCAGCATTGGCTTTGTGGGAAATCACAGCAGGAAAGAGTGTTTATTCTTCTTCTTGTTTTCATTTAAATGATCAGATTTTCTACCCTGTTGTTTGTGGAACTCAAACTGGTGTTGTTGGGCATGTGTTATGTTACAGGGCCCATGATCAGATCCTCAGAGGATATTTCAAACTATTTGGCTTTTGACCAATATGGGCAGCCTGATTGTGCATGTACTCAGCGACAGGTAGTGAAGTTGTGTACCTTCAGTTACATAATCATTTCCGTCATGTAAGATCATTTCAGTGTTGAACAGAATCATCAACAGTGTGTGGAAATTCATGCTGTTCTCCAGCCTCCATCTCATTCCACTCCAAGATCAAAATTCAGTTCACACCCCACAAAGCCAAAATCACATGCTGTGCTTCACATTTCCATCAGGTGAATGGGTTTGTCTGCTAAACCGGTGCTTTCATATCTATTCAGTGAACATTCTGGAAGACGAGTCATTTTGATTTACCGTTATTGAAAGCATACATGAGACTAAATGTGATAATTGATTAAACTGAATGCTTTAATTGATGTTGATTTCTTTCATTCACAGAGAAGAGAGCCACATGTCCAGGGCTTGGTCTCCTGTACAGTTTGTTAGCATCAGCCTTTTTCTCGGTTGCTGCTCTTCTCGTGAAGAAGATTGAGGACATGCACGCCATCCAGATCAGTGCCATTCGCTGCTTCTTCCAGATGATGTTTGTCATGCCAGCTATGATTTATTACAAGTATGAATCTGTCAGCTCAGCCCTGTAACTGGATCCAGTGTAATTTGGATTTGTTCACACTGCATCCAATTCCAATCTGTTTTTAAAATCTGATTTGAACAATTGACTGTTCACACTGTCAGTTTGTAAATAATGAGTCAGATCTGTGTAGCAGCAAATAAGCGTTAGAAGTGACATAAGCATCACACAGTGCAGAGAAACATTAGTAATTATAGAAAGTTTTTTTTTGCTCATGTCTGTCACAGCATTTTGCCTCAGTGCTTCACATAATGTAACTTTTTCTATCTGAATTCACACACTCACTGTTCCGTCTATATAAATGTCACATTTAAAAGCACTCTATATGTGGTATGTAAAAATTCAGTTGTGACTACAACCAACTAAACAGATCTGATTTAGTTACACAAAAAATATTTTTTGCAGCTTGTCTGAATGAAGCCTTTAAGCCACGAGAAGCACCATTCGAGGATAATTGCCTGTAACCTTATTTATATTTTTGTAACCTGTATTTTCAGAACTGGCTTCTTGGGTCCAAGAGGCATGAGGATCTATCTGTTCCTCAGAGGATTCCTCGGGTCCAACGCCATGATCCTGTTGTATTATGCTGTTCTACAGATGCCTCTGGCTGATGCCACAGTCATAATGTTCAGCAATCCAGTCTTTACTGCCCTGCTGGCTTGGATTTTCCTCAAAGAGAGATGCACAGTATGGGACGTGGTGTTTACGATGTTTACACTAACTGGTGTCATACTGATAGCGAGACCCCCCTTCTTGTTCGGCGGTGAGGTGTCTGGGATTGAGGGAGACTACACCAATCACATCAAAGGAACGGTGGCTGCATTCATGGGGGCCATCGGAGCTGCTTGCACCATGGTGATCCTCAGAAAGATGGGGAAAAGTGTTCATTACTACCTCTCTGTGTGGTACTATGCCGTCCTGGGACTCATTGAGTGCCTTGTTGTTCTGTTCATCCTGGACGAATGGAAGATGCCGATGTGCGGCGGGGACAGGTGGACCCTCATGGCCATCGGGCTGCTGGGCATCGCTGGACAGACGTTCCTCACCAAAGCCCTGCAGATTGAGAAAGCAGGTCCGGTCGCACTGATGAGGACGATGGATGTGGTGCTTGCCTTCATCCTCCAGTTCCTCTTCCTCAATCAAACGCCCACCTGGTGGAGTCTGGGGGGTGCACTATGTGTGATCAGCAGCACCAGTGGTGTCGCAGTGAGGAAGTGGTACACCAGCACCAGACCAGAGAGCTGATTATCACATGATCCCAGTTTTCAGATTAGTTTGCTACTAATAACTGCTGCATTAGATACCAAAGAAGCTGTTTCTACTTTAATCATTTATAGCAGAAATGTGTGACATCTAGTTTTGTAGTTTCTTAAGTAGATATTCTGTTAGTCAAGACTCTACAAATCTGTTTTACTACATAATACATATTTTAGTACACAACATATTATAATAGACTGCTGGCCAGGATCTAAGTTTGAAGAGTGTGTTAATAACATTTCAAGAAATTTGCACTTTGTCTTTGACAGTGTACTGTAACACTTTATACCAAGACACAGGGCAACAGTTTGTCAGGATACTACAGTTACAAGTTAGTTGTGGTAAAAATATTATAAGTTTCAGTTATATTTGCTTAAAATAAGGTATGCAATCAATAATATGTTCTGCAGCTTAATGAACTCTGCCCTTGTGTACACTAGACACGCACAATTTTACTGCGCAAATATTAGCTAGATACGAAATGAGTCACTGTAATTTATTTATTTATGGACATTTAGCCACAGAGATAATTTATTATGAGCTCATGATGATTCTCAGATTTACTGACTTTGTTTATTGAACTGCATTCATTAAATTTGATATTTGCACTTGTTTGTATGAACTACGAACTGCACTTCACATATGTACTGACCTGTACTTATCCTACAGCAGTGTGATGCACAGTAGATCCCGCATTACTTATTGTGATTACGGTTGTCAGTATGAATAATTCCCATGATGGATTGCACTCTGCTTAAATTACAGAAATTTCATTTTAAACAATAACAACTGAAATAAATCAGAGGTTCTTGTTTCAGGCGCTACAAACTCTTTAAATCTGTACCAGCTGCTATGTCATGTGATTTTGAGCCCTACAGACCGTTAAAGAAGGATCAGAGCATTCTTGGGTATTTTCTTTTTTTGTAGGGCTGCACTATATAAATCACATACTTTATGCATATTAAGTTTGTACACTCAGTAAAATGACATAGACACAACATTCAAAATTTAATTCTGGCAGCATTCTAGCCAGTTCATCATTCAGGACTGTTTGTCCTCCATCTCATGAAAACATCTTAGCTGCTGTTGCCTCACACTGTTTGTCTAAACTCCTGATCTGTTTTACTGATACATTTAGAAACAACAATGGCTGTTTCAGGATTACTAACATTCTACTCTACTAACATTTTAGCATAGTAGTAAAGTCATTTAAACTACCATACAGGAATTATGTAATGACCAAAACATTAAATCAAAAATGTGCTTTATCTCAACTAGTTTTATGACATAATCTTGAACTAGTTGGCTCTAAAAAATGTTTTATATTTGTAATTAAGTTACTTGTAAATGTATGTTGGATAAATGTATGTGTTGACAGCTAAACATAAAGTTATTATGACCTATGAAGAAAAACATCTGAAGGATTTGTAATTGGATTTGCCTATACTTCTAAAATCTGACAGCTGACTGATGTCAGGCTATTTTAGAGGGCAAACACAACCAAATAAACCCATGACTATGCTGGAGCTACAGGAAACACATTAACCCTTCAGGGACTTCAGGAGGATTTTTATTGTGTGCTTTATGTAAAACTAATGGAATTTGGGCTCTTTTATCACACTTCCTGAGAGATGTTTTTAAAACAGAATGGACAAAATAGTTTTGGCCACTGTCTTGATCATTTTAACTGAAGCAAATTAGGTAGCAAAATACCTACATTTGTAATATTAAGTAATCAAGTAGTATATTTAAACAATTTCAAAGTTGTTTCTCACATTTATATAATTGTGTGTATTATATTCTCCTGCCAATAGAGAGTTTAATCCGGGAGCAAATAAAAAAAAATCTGTCTGTGTAAACATATGTCAGAGAAATTATATAAATGGACATCAAGAACATTTGTTCAAAGCAACACAAACAAATGTCCAACTGAGGTTGATGACTGAATAGTGGTCAATAAATATGAAAAGTTTGTACTTAAGCATGTGGTTTGTCAATTTATATGGTAATCCAGTAGAGGGCAGTATTATTTTAACAGAGACCAGAGCAGAATGTGAGTGGTTTTGATCAGCACCTTAAATGGCTGACAGGACAGTTCATATAAACCTTCTCTGCTAAGTGTTCTAAAGAAATAGTAACCAAGCAGAAAATTTTCCTTCAAAAACAGCCCAGAACAAAAATGTAATTTCCATAGAAACATAATGAATTTCCAAGCACCACCTACAAAGCATTGTAACCGCCTCATCTGAATCTCCAGTAATAAAATTTTATTTGTCAGTTGACTACTGAACATTATCACACACCTGAAACACCAGATTATGTTTTCCTGGTTATGTGACAAAACGCTAACCAAGCAGAAATCTAAAAACAATAAAAATGGCTGTTTGGTGTAATATAACACCATGTCAAATAAAGCTTTAACTTAAGACTTTCATATGCAACTGCAAAATACAAAGACTTACTTGTGTAGTTATGTACGTTTATTGCAAATGAAAGCCAGAGTTCCACATGTTGTAATATGACATGAGACATATTGACTGGGAGTGGAAGATTTGAGCATTCTTTCTGGATGGCATAAGAGTTTCCTCCGTGTGAATAGAGAATTGGAAAAATCACTGCTATTCTGCCAAGACTACAAACACATGGCTACAGTGAGTGTACATTGGCATGTGTCTATATAAGCGCCTGCCTAGAAGCCCGATGATATTCCCAGAGGCTCTGCTTCATAAGAACTTTAAGCAGCAGTGGGTGGGACTGTAGACCACTGTACACAACAAACATCTGGAGAGGATAGCCAACTGTATAATAATAACAATAAACACTTGATTATGAATCAGACAGAGCTGTATATTCTGTGTGAAATCAGCAGCATTACTTTGAGATCCATAAGAATCATTCTGACAACAGGAAATCCTCTAAGGCAGAGGAAGTGACCTTCATATGAAGCCAAAACTACACGATGTGATGTCTGTAGTGTAAGCTATCAATGACGTGATGCTTCACACTAAATGTGGCAGATGGTCACACCATGGCACCATGTCTTATCTTTTTTTGACATTTTAAAACATTCTTACATGTTGCTATATACATTTGCCATAGTATTTACATGGTACTTTGTAAATAGGATTATCGTGTTAAATGTCTCAAAACCACGGCATTTTGGTAACATTCTTGGTTTAGTACATCAGTACACCAAAGGAACAGTAGCCTATGAAGCACATCTTACAGTACTGCAATGTGACAATGTGTTGAGTTGAGCTCTTCATCTGGTTTTCTGCTGGTTGAGCGCCTCAGATGTTCCTCTGCTGGTTCCTCACTGGAGATCAGTTATTGTCCTCGCGCGCTGCTCGTCTACATGAACGCGCGTTTCCCGCGTCCACAAACTCCAGCGCGACATTGTTTCACTGTTGCAGCGAGTTTCTGCAGATGTTACAGTCATTTTCAGATCTTACGGCCATTTACAGTCATTTTCCGAAAGCATCATGAAGTTTCTGGATGTTTCTCATGACAGACGGTTTGACTTTCTGCAGCGGTAAGTTGTTTTTCCTTGGCACGTGTTTATGTTTTCCTGACTTTTAAACTTTGCCTTCATTTTTATCATTTATTTATTACCTTTGGGTTTCAAAACAAAGTTTGGTTTAGTGTTTCAGTGCGTCGTCTTGTTACAACAGACTGAAATGTGTAAAGTTTGCTGTTCTAGCCACTGTGTTTGTGGTGTATATACTAAGTTGTTTTATTTAGTGTAGCCTATATTTATATTTGATACCGTACTCCAGGTTACTACCACGGTGCCTGTCCAAAAATAGTATTACCACGATATCATAGAAACAACAACAACTGTAGTTCCGTAGCGTCATATTAAAAACATGGTGATACTATGGTACTTTTGGTAGTTTTGAGTTAAAGTGCAATGTTATGGTTTGCAGCAGGTGGGTGTTTAACTGATGCATCTTTAATATTTACCCCCTCCAATATAACGGATATTATTTTGTATTTTTCTGCCCTATGGATTCTCTGCTTCTCGACAGGCTTACTGAAGTCTGGATGATTTTCCGTCAGTCACTAATGGGAATCTTGTGTTGCTGTAGTGGGTTTGTCTGACCTGAACATCATCAGTATTCTGTAACCTGATCCTGCATGTGTAATCCTGGGCTTTGGGTAGTGGGCTCAATGTCCAAACTCTGTTTTAATACGCTTTCATTCGGCAGCCTGGAAAATCTGAATTGGTGGAAAAATGGTCTGCTTCAGTTCACATGGCATATACTTATTTTTATGAGAATTTTAATGGAGAAAGACTTGAATTGTACTTTGTTACTGGTTTGATACCAGATTGTATTTTTTAGCCTCACAGACCATTGATCAGCTGTGTATGATGTGCACCGAAACAGACAGTATAGACACGGCATTGTTTTATATGCTGTCAGTATGAATGGGTGTAATTGAATTACTGCTTTCTGTGCTTGGATTCTTTGTTGTAAAGCTGGAGTTGAGCTGACACACCTCAGGTCTGTGTGGCTAATCAAAAACATTGCACGCCCACGAAGTTTCAAAGATCATGAATTTATGACTGCAAATGCAGACTTAGAAAACTGTTTAAAAGTGAGTACAATTATCTAATGATTTCTGTATTATTTCTACAAATTCTCTCCTTGAACTAAATAAAATTATAAAGATAAATATAAATTTTACTATGGTGTTTTACACGGGCACACAGTCACATATTAACAAGAATTGACCTAGTTCTAAATTACGAGCCTTCAGTTTGTGGTCAGCTATTAGTCTAGCTTGTCTTAATCTTAATTGAACCTACATGTATGTTATCATGGGCATTGTTTGCCAACCCAGACTGTGTTTGATCAACTGTTGGACTAAGTGATGCTTTGCTGCAGTAGCCGCCCATTTTACAGGGCTGAATCTAGTGCAAATGATTATTCTGTGGTGGCGTCAGTAAAAACGGGGAGTAGGAGGGGTGCGGAGGTGGATTTGGGGAGGTGGGAATTCCCGTAATTTCCAAGCATTACAATAGCCTCATGCCTCAACAGACACTCACTCCCACCCACTGCTTTGAAGGCACGGCAGCTCCAGCCCAGAGTTTGGAGAACTGAAAAGTGTCTTTGACATGTTCATTTTTTGGACATTCATGTCTGAAACACCCACTTCAGACAGGCCAGTATAATCAGAACTTCAGCCAACGGCACGTTACCATGTGGAAAGTTGATCAGTAGATCAGAGATAGCAGGAAACAACCTTGACCAATTGGACACGGTCTCTGATAATATAAACAAATGTACCTTTAACAACCTCAATCAAGTTTTTCAGAACTTACAGAATGAAAAGGATCATAAGTGGTGTTATTAAGTCCAGCAGAATTTTTGGTACTGCTCATAAGGTTTTTAAAATCTCTAACCCTGAGTGTTAAAATTAAGTGTGTATCTGCATCATTTGTGCTTTAAGTTGCTGCATGCTGGTTGTAGAGCAGAGATTTGCAATGACTTTTCTGAGGATTTCTTATTTTAAGCAGCTGGACATGGTTGTGAGTTTTGTTACTTAAAATGCACTTATGAACTTACTTAGGAAAACACTCTAGTTTTAAGTTGCAAGCATTTAAAATAAAGGTCAGTTAGTGAAGTCACATGACACATGTTGATTAGGGTGTGTTTGACAGGACTGCAGCTGTTAAGGAATGTCTGAGAATATGTTGAGTGCTATTTGGGACAAAACCTGTTCAGCAGCTTGAGCCCAACAGTAACTGTACTTCCCCTTGTGTTAATAATGCAGGTACGATAGCTCTTGCAATTATTAGTGGTGCTTGCCAGGGATTTCTATTGCTCATATACAGTATGGAGTTGGAATTTTATCAAGAGTATTAAATCATTCACCCAAAATTCTGCCATTATTTTGCTTACCCTCATGTCATGGCAAAACACAATTAAATTCAACAAATATTGGCAAAAAACCAAATTGTTCCTTGATTTGATCTGCAAATCCTACAACTAAATATTAAAAATGTGCATAGTTTTACACTGAAGGCACCCTAGACATATCTGAGAACCAGATTATTATAAAGAGGTGATATTTTTGACTGGGGCTCATTTCACTCATTTTTCTTTTCTGGCAAGCACTATTCACATTCAGAAATGTAAAAATCTGTTTTCACTAGAGAAATATACTTTAACTCTACAGTAGCAGCTGTATTAAGGACTTTTTTGACGCCCTTCCCTTCACCCAGTCTGATTACATTGACTCAAGTGCTGAGTTATGAAAGAAGGGCTCCTCGCAGTGTTAATGCTCTGATTTATTGTTGACTGTGTGGGGGTGTGGGAACTCAGCCACATTTGAAGACTGACTGGCTGAATTCACCCAGAATCAATGCAATAGCCCCCAACCCCCCGGTCTCATTTAGGCTGTAGCTCCCCTAGCGAGGATTTACATTCCTGAGTCCCCCTCATTTTTACAGGGAGTGGGGGCCACAGACTACAGTGAGGTTTTGTACGATGAGGTTGTGTGATTTCCTCAGAGGGAGATATTTTGTTGTGTGGATGTGAGTTTTCATCTCATGTTGTCAGAATGTGCGTCCTGTTTTAACAACTTCCCCAGATAGCACCTCAAGAGACATCTTGGCTCTGATAAGGACTGAGAACTCCTACAGTTACCCAGTTCAAGATAACCAGTGTGTTAAGTTACAGTATGTTTATACTGCTCTTAGACTGTCAAATTAATTTCTTCATTCAGGAAACCTTTTCAGGTCACTTCAAATGTGGTGTTGTAAGAGTTTGTTTATTGACGTTTGTTTTTCTTGTCTCTTCCTCTCTCCTCTAGCGCTCTGAGACCCTGAGGTCTTTGGGGAAGAGGTTACAGTGGGGAGGGGTGAATATGAGAAGGCCCAGGCGTCACTTTATGCAGCAGTGATCCATAGGCTCCCCCTTCAGATAGACGAGCTGAGATATTCTCTTCAATATCAAGAAGTAGTTTGCAACAAACTTATCTTCATCTGCTTCCGAAGAGGTCTGGTGAAATCAGGATCAGTCAACAGGTCTTGGTGATATGAGGGTTCGTGTGGAGAGACAAACAAACATTGGCCTCATGGCTTCTGAGGGCGCTCCCACTGTGCTTGCTGGGAAAGGTATTGAAGAGCCCACAGGATCTTCTGCGAATAACAGAGATCGTCTCCTATCTGTGAACGGTGGCTTGCCTGATACAGAATCCCCTCGGACACAACTCCATCTTCCATTCACTTTGGAGGGCAACCAGGAAGTTTCACCAGGCTGCAGAACATGGAAGTCTTTGGACACTAGGTCTAAGAGTTTGGACTGCTTGGATGAGACTCACACGCCCAGAAGCTTCCACTGCAATGCTGCAAGACACAGGGCAGGAGGACTGTATACTTGCCAGATGTATGGATTTTGTGATCCAGTGGAAAGCAATGAGGGAAGTCCAGAGAAAACCTTTTCTGCTGCATGCTGGGGAATGGTGCCTCATCAGAGGAGTGTTGAGAAGAAAACAGAAGGGCTTTCTTCTGACGTGACTTGCCTCCCTGGAGGAGAGCCGACATTGAGTGGATCAGATGGTGTTATGTGCCAGCTGGAACTTGAAGTGGACCAGAACATGGAAGAGAGCCTGCAGCCTTGTGCTCTGGATTTGAGGAGAAGCAGCCTGCCAGACTTTTCGCCACAAGGACCCCATTACACCAATGGCTGTGGCACTAATGTCGATGTCAAGATGCATGAAAAGATGATCCTTAAGTGTACACTATGCCACAAAAATGGTTTCTCTAGTCTAGAAAGGCTCAATAGGAAAAGCAAACCTAAGTGCTCTCTGGTCAGATGCCTGAAGAGGTCTTTGCCTGTCAGGTTGTCAACGGGACAGGACTGTAGCGACGGTGAAGGTACGCTGTCTGACAGTGAGTTTGTGCGCAACAGGAAGGAGCGCTCAACAGTTCTAGTCAGGAGGTATCTCAAAAACAATCAGAAAATCAAGAAGACAGTTTGCACGGGCACCAGGGCCCTAGTGAGGAGCGGCCACATGTCTGAGAGAGTCTGGGAGAGTGTTTGTGGAAAAACATGTCACCTCGGTAAGAGGTGTACACATGCAGCCAGTGCCTGCAGCAGAGCGCTGCTGGCCATCCAGCTGCAGGTTTCCATGGCGCTTCTCATGTATCCAGGGGTCAGGTTTGCAGAGGTAAGGTCATTTTTTCCTCACACAATCTCAACACGTTATGAATGCTTCCTTTTATAAATTGGTGTTATTCAGGTGTCAAGTTTAAGACCCATGAATGTGCCAGTTTCTGCAGTGATTGTGTGAATGTTTTAAGAATAAGCGCGAAATTCTTTGCTGTTATATCAAGTGTTTATTTTATCATTGAACACTGAAAAATAATTACAAATTATGCATTCCTAGCTTGATTCTAAGGTTCATTGTATAATTATTGGGGCTTGCCGGAGTAGCTGTTCCTATTGCAGTTTCTTATTAAACTTAAGGTCACATTCTGCTTGTACTACTGACATAAGTGATAGCAGCTTCTGTGTGGTTGAGAGAAGGTGTGATGCTAAAGTTGTATGTGGTCAGACTAAAGCTAGATGTTAAAATGGTCAGGAAAGAAAATAAGATCTTCTAGGGACCAGAATAAGACATGCAGAGACAAGGGGTGACGGGTGAGGATGGATTATTAACTGCCCTAAAAATGACACAGAACACCCCAGCAATTATATATCAAAACACTAGAAGCACTCAGAGTATCTAAACAGCTATTCAGATATGAAATGAATACTGGCTTGAATTGTTTATTCACTCAACAAAGTGTTTTATTAAAAAAAAAAACTATATGGTTTTAATTCGCTGAGGCGAAAGTACTTTGTTCTGATGGGAGGACAGGAAATTACTGTTTGTTGTGGACATTTGGAGCAATATAATCATCTTTATTATCTGTTAATATTTTGTTAATATCCTTCATAGGAGGCTTATTGTACCTTATGTAACATGTTTTCTCTGTGTTTTAAGTGTTTCTTTAACGATTACAGTATAACATGAAATACAGTCATTTAACTGTATTTAATTAATACTGTATTTAACTGTGTCGTTTAATCCATTTTAATTTTTGCAAATGCTTTTAATCAGATTAACTTTGAATATCAAGGCACATGAATGCAGATATGAATACAGGTAAACAAATGTAAAACGTACAGCCCTTAATTGTGCCCCTAATTTGATGAACTTTCATTAGTGGGAGGTTTTTTTGGGCCAAGAAAATGCTTTCCACTCAAGCACACAAATCTCAAGTTTGTGCATAACATGTCGCTGCAGACCAGTGCAGATGGCTACAGACTTGCTGCAGACAGGAAACAGCGTGAGGTTTTAGTGACAGATGATTTAGAGTGGCTGCCATGCATTTTAGCTGAACTTCAGATCTGTTATTCTCCATAATGCGTCTCTGAGCTAAGACAGACATTTACTAGTCTGTGGTAAAAAGCTCTTGCATGTTGTGTTAAGGTCCATTCCTGTCTGGCTGGGACAGTGACGCCTCTGTTTCAGACTCACACCGCTGCTTAAACACATTAGGACTTTATTGCTCCTTTGAGCACTGAGAGGTTCCTGACATTCCTGACAGGTGGAAAAAGAGTCCATTGATTTGAAGACACAATGCGTGTAGAAGTAAATATGTACATAAACACTTTGCCTTTGTATTCTTATTGAAGCTGTGTGGTTTTGGGATGATAAAACACGGAGAACGCTTTGAAGGGGAAAAGAGAGTGGAGAGTGATGACTTCTGTTTGTTCAGCATCAGGAGTCTCCAAAACTTTGGTCCTGAGGAACCTGGAACCTAAAACACTGCACATCTCTCTTATTTTACAGACCTGATTTAAATAAAAGTCTGTTAGCATAGAGACTATTGACTGTGTCAGAGACTAAAGGACTAGAGCTCTTACGCTGGTTATGAGCAGCACATCCTGAGGTTTCTTTAAGCCACAATCATTTGCATAATTGAATGGCTGCTCTGTTAGGCCACTCTTTCCATAACACAGACTTTAGTGTTGGCAGGAGAGTGTAGCATTGTGTGCTAGTTTGTATTTTATTGGCTACATTTGAAAATAAATTGGCATTTGACTCAGTGTTCATAGTTTTATAATTTGAACTGTGTAATTTATTATGTGGGAGATGGTTTTACAGAATAGTATTGTAGATTTCTTAATAGAGCTTTGGAGTAATTTTGTAAAAATTAGGCCTTTTCTGAAGTTTTCTCATTTTCCTCTTTGATTATAATACATTGATTATAATGCCATTTAAACCACAGACGAAGTGAAAAATGTAGTGGTGACTGTACTGGTATTTGACAATATTAGCATAATATTCGGTATTGGTGCAATCAGGGTGATTATGAAATATAATCACCTGACAAACATGCAATTCAGGGAAATGTAGCTGTGCATTTGGACTGTACATTAAACAGGCTGCTCTCTGTAATTTAGCTGAGCTTGTTCTTCTCATGTGCCTTTAAGTTTTACTGGTGTTTTCATATGCCCTTAGATGTTGACACTCAGAGAGAATGACTTCCCACTCAGCAGTATATTTGAAAGACAAGCCCTTATTTGGCATCCAGGAGGCATAAGTTAATTATATCTGTTGTAATTGCAGCAGTAGGGAGGATGTGCAGAGTGTTTCTGTTTTGCAGTAGACAGCACTGAGCATCTTAAGCGGTTTATGGATGGAACAGACCAGATGTAGTGAGATTGTGAGAAGGGGGTGCCAAACACAAACTGTACACAGGTTTTGTGCATCTGTAAAAGTTTCTTCGTATCCTGATAGCAATCACCAAGTAAAGTGCTTTAAATATATTAGTTGCTATTGCTAGCGCCTCAGAAATGAACTATCGTACCTATAAATGTTTGTCTTATCTTGTTTGGTTAAAACAAAAAGGTAAAGAACAGGTACTCTTACTTGGGTAAAGAACAGTTCACCCAAATGAGAGGAAAGCTTAAAACACTCAGCACCATCACCTTACGGGACTTTTCATATTTCACCATCTCTAGAGATCTGTGTGTTATACACAGGTATTTACTCTGAATATATACATAAACATGCGTAGTTATTGGTAATATCTATTTTTAATATAGTTTACATATAGCAACAAGAAGCATTGTCCCATTGCCACTAAACGCCTCTGTACATGTGGACTGAGCACCAACCTTATAATTTTGTCCCAAGCTCCATGAATTGTAGTGGTTTTTACATGGCACTGTTTTTTGTACTATGTTTTTTTGTTTCAAAAAATATGTTTGGTAAAAAAACAAATACACTGAGTTGAAGTAACCCCACCCTTTAAAATGTGTAACCAATTAGGTAAAATATTTTGACTTCCTCCCCAAAATTAATAAACTCCCAACCCCCATTAGAGTCATCCAAGGGAGGAATTTTCCTCTGTTTTCAGAAACAAAATTTAGGCCCTGGTTTACTGCCCACATTTGTGGTATTAAAGGAAATCAGGGTGATAGCGGTTGCCTGCCACGACTCAGGAAGAGAAACACTGTGCAGAAAGAACTGACTTATGGCTGATTAACAGCTGATCTCCAAACAGGTAATGACTAATAACAACACTGATAAGACTTCTGTCAACTATCCAAAGACAAACTAAGAGGAAAAAATGTAACAGAATGGACTGTTGTTTGCTTAGATTGTAAATCAATTTTTAAGCACATAAAATGAAGTACATAAAAATCAAAATGACTCGGAAATTGTAGATAAAGTAGTTAAATTATAGTCAGCTTTAGTTCAGCATTAGTATTTTACTGTGCTAGTAACAAAGAGTAGCAATATTAAAGCTCCTAAACAGGATTCATCTGTTGAATTAATTAAGTGTATGTATGCAGTTCATTTCACCAAATCAGAACAGTATTTGTCAGGCACTCAAATATAGTGACAGCATTTGAGCAGATGAATTAATACTTAAAATCACTCATAAAACTTCACATCATTAGGAAAATACCATAATCTATTTAACTGAGTTAAAAACATTGGTGTTAAATGTAAAATGCTGTGCAGAGACTTTTTAAATTTCAGTTCTTTCCATTGGTAAGAGAGGACATTTAAAGAGATTGTGTTTAATAATTGCCTCACTGGCCTGTAAAACTGCCTGTGCTTCAGTCAAAAATACAGTAAAGTTAGTGTCATAACATTAGTTACTCCAGATGCAGCACAAAATGTCTCAATACATGATACTGGTAACAAACAAGTGAAATGACAAAACGATACTCTGCACATTCCACACATTCCTCTTGCTCTCAAACAAAGCAGCCACATATTTGACTCATAGACAAACAGCAGCTATAGCAAACTCTGATGACACGCCCATACCAGTGACATCATATCCTGTGTGAGAGCTCACGGAGAATGTCAGGTACTGATAAGAGCGGTCTTTCTCTAGCTCACATACTGCTGCACTAATCTATATGACTAACAAAACACAGGATGGGGGAGTCAGGGCAGGGCTTGATACTGGACACAAAGTAACTCTTGTGTCTCTGAGAACTTGGTGAGCTTACAAAGAGTCTTTTAGGATAAGGTCTGTGGATCTTACATTTCAAGGCTACAGTACATTTCCATGCATTAATAGGTTTTACCTATATAGTTATGTGTAAAGGACATATTCTCATTAGCGGCGAGAATCAGCATGGACCTGACCATATAATATTTTATCAGTATCTGGTCCTGATATTGCAGTTCTTGATATTGTTTAGATATTCAGCAGTGATATATTCTGACCTTTTACTCGTTTAATATTGATGCGTGTACAGTTGCATTCTATACAGTAAGTATTGATACTTGCATGAGGGATTCAGTGTCAGGATATAAAATATATTTATGTAAAATGTATTTTTTTCCTTTCCGTCCTCCACCCCAATATTTCATATCCTCAAAAAATGTTGTATATCTGTTTCTTTTAATCCCTTTTTCAATTTACAAAGTGTGTTGTGGTGACTCAACCACATTTGGTTTAGATTATCATAGGGTTTATGTATAGGTGTTTATTAGTGCTTGGCTGATGGGTTTATGGGTGGCTGAGTCTGAATGTACAGTGTAGTGTGGCTAAAATTGTGCTGACAGTGGGTTCAAGCACAGGGGCCCCGTGCTCTGAGCTCATGGTGAGAGAGTTCTGGGCCCTTTTACCAAACTGTTGTTTCAACACACAGAGTGGTCTGTATGTGATTCTATGCTCTGCAAACTTTTGCATTTCTGTGATGCTGAATATTGTTTCAGATAATGCATATTTAATTATGTCACCAAGATAATGTCATCTGCTTCCGTAGATGACGTTTGTATTTCAACAACACATTAATGTTGTTGAAAATAGCCTAGCCTATTTCTAATGATTTTTGTCATTTTACAGACCTTTACATTTGAAGATTTGTGGAACTGTTTTTTTAATATCACAGTTAAGATATGGCAATCATTGCCCAGCATTTGCTTTTAATTCGTTTGTAATAAATTTAAGGGGGTCCTATTATGCATTTTCACTTTGTCAACGTTAGTTAGTGGGTAATGTTGCTGTTTGAGCATAAAAAGATATGCAAAGTTACAACAGAGATATTGTCTATTGCTTTAAAGAACTGCAATGAATGGCTTGTAACACCAAAATGACATCACAACACCCCTGGGAATATACAAAAAAGGGAGTAGGCCTGGTTGCCCTACATTAGTAGTGTGTTGTAACCATGTTTAAGAGATGCTGTTTTCCACCCTGATACTAAAACCCCTTTGTTTAGCCTTTCTAAGACTGACAAATGTTGACCAAGCTATGCTCTCACTTTTACTTTTGTAAGCCAATGTTTACGATTCTTATACTGTGTAATACACAGATGTCGGGTGCATGTTTGAACCTTATTTTTGAATGGTTTGAGATTGCATCTGAAAACAAATCTTTGTGAAATGCCCTGTTCAAGTCATGCTTGCAAAGGTGCTTCTGGTAGATCTGCTTGTTTCATTATCTGAACTGGGCTCGAAGGCAAAACTGAGCTGCTGTTATTACTGTTGTTTATGTTATCCCAGTGGGACACAAACTGACGATAGGTCTGGCATGGGAGACGTGCACTCTAATAAAGAGTGAGGTTTACACATGCTTTCACACAATAATAAATCCTTGTAAATGTGGTTCTTGATGATCCGCTTGTTTAATTAATATGGCAAAACTGACGCCATTGTTACTGTTCAACTGAGAGCTAAAGCTTGCAGTTATTGTAAGAGGTGGGACATTTCTAAAACACGCTCTAAGCCATTGACCAATCACAACAGACTAATTTATGTTGTTCCAATCCAAGCATTTCGAAAGAAGGTCTTAATTGAATTTGGAACAAAACAGAGATATACAAATAAATGTGAATTGAAATGATTATGATCTGTGTCACAGCGGTGTTTCTGTTCTCATTATGTAATGCATCAGTAAACAAGGAGTAGGCCTTTTGTGACAGTTTGTTGAAGGCAGTGGTTGAAGGTAAACATTTACACCTTTATTTAGCATTTTCTGCTTGTAATTTGGATTGAGAAATGCATGCTAATAGCAGGTGTAAACAAGCCATCTGACTACTGATCTTAAAATGTTATTTCTGAGTTACCAGGTGGAACAGCAGAAAAAACTCTGCCATAATCTCTGTATTATAAACACAGAACAACAACAGAATTGTTGTTGAATTGCTGGAATTAACTGCTGTTTTACACAACATTCAATCAAAATTCACAAAAACTTGAAAAGAACCTAATTATTCCTGGCTGATTTATTGGTCTGTCACTACTTTTAAACTTTGCCAGTGAATGAAGCAGCTTGAAATTTGAAAAGGTTCCATGTTTGATTGAACACTTAATTTTCCCAAAGTCTATGTGGGCATTAATTATTTTTTATCTACTCAAATCCAAATGGATGAAGGAGTCAACAGAGAAACAGTGAAGAAGAGCTCTCAGGAGTACAGGAACATCCTGCTGATGGGTTCTGCTCAAACTTTGACATCGTTCTCAATATTTGACCTGCTCTTGTAAAAGTGGAATGGATTCCAGACACACATTAAACATAGACAATATCATTTATACCAAATCTATGTTATAAATGTGTGGCTGAAAAGCTTCAGAAGTCGACCTGGACTAGATACCACAATCTAAAGTGTGTCTCTTTGAATCCATGATGAATGTGCCTCCACTGGTAGAGCCCCAACCAGCACTAGCAAAGCCAAGGTCCCATTGGAAAAAATCTGTCAAATGCTTACATGCAAATTATTTTAGCTGTTCTTTGGCCAAATAGATTAGACCTTAATGCTAAATAGTGGCACATTTTCATTCACACAGATTCGTTCCTGGTCCAGAATGGTGATTGCAAAACACTTGTTTAATTTCCAGTTTGGCAGAAAATATCTAGCCAGAATGATTCCAGCATGACCTGGAAAAAGTCTTTGAACTGGAAAAAGATACCTGTAGTTTGATGATAAATTGATACCTTAAATTTTATGATTCGTAGCAAGCGAGTTGGTGAGCGAAGAGTGCAGAGCGAGTGAATGAGTGAATGAGAAATCAGAATGAGTGCAGTTTAGAGCAGTTGCTCTTTATTGTATCCTTTACAGTAATTAAACAGCAATATTGAATATTAGAAATTGCTCACTACTCATGACTGGATTACTTGGTCATTAGGAAATTCATGTCTGTCATTCTGTAGTTTTGAAGTACAAAGAATTAAGAAATGTAAGAATCATGACAGTTCACTGGCATTGGTACCAGTTTTGGTATCATGACAGCCCTAGCAAAAAATGGCAAAAACAAAGGAAAAAGATGATCATGTTAAAATCACATTTTGGTTTTTGCCAAACCACATTAGCTATTTGTGAATTCAGTCACTTCAGTTAGAATTTCCTGAAATGCCTGAAGGCAAGTGAATCACTCAGCTTCCAGCACACGTCTGTAATCTGTAATGAGTTCACCCACTCTACAGCAGTCAATGTCACTTGTTTGAAGTCTGGGAAGGATGTCTCAGGTTATATCAGAAATATAGTATATCAGAAATATCGAGCTGAGCGCGCATAAAAGGCAACAAAGTCATAATTACGGTGGGAAACTTGAAATTTTCTTTAAGCCTGTGTTTTCAAGTTGGGGGTGTGAAAGTGAAAAAGCATGGAAAAAGCAATGAATTCAACGTGTTTTGTATATGCGACAAGTTATTAAAAAAGAAGCTGGTAGCAGTGGTTTAGAATTTTAATAAAGAGAAGGTACATTGGCATCATGCGCTGACCAGATTGACTTGAATGTACCTAATGTGATAACTACAGACTTCCCAGCTTGTAAATACAAAATTCCCAGAAGGACTTGAACGCACCTTGTGTCTTAACCTGTTGTTTGTGTAGTCCTCAGAAGGCTTCTGGCAGTTAAGGGTGTTTTTAGGGAAGGTGTGGTAAGAGCTCATGCCACCAGTGAGGAATGTTCATGACAGGCTCTTTTCAGTCACAGCTGGAGTGTCAGCCCTGACAGAAATTATGCTGCTGATACTCAGAGACAGCTTTGTCTCTTTTGTGCATGTGTATAAATAGGTATTGACAGGTTAGAGTTTTTTGTCATGTCATTAAATAATAGTTTTGTAGCAATATGGAAAAACAATGGAAGTATATTGGCTGTAGTCTAGGTTTCAGGAACACCTTCAGCTGGCTGGGAAAATCAAGTTTAACATGTTTTCTTGTCATGTTCTTTTTGTATGTCGTGAAAAAAAATGCTTACACAAAAGATGCAATATCCAATTAGATTTTATTTGATCAATGTTATACCATTTGGAACACTTTAAAAATAATACATTTTATAATTTGTATCATATTAATAGATTCTCACATAATTTCTGCAGTTCCTAGAAGATTACTGGCCCTTTAACACGCTAAATCTTTATGCCCGCTGGTGTGTACCTGTGGTAAATCCTTTATAACACACCCATTTACGGTTGGTATTATCGTTGTAACATCTAAGGCAGATTTCTCTTGTCTCATGTGCAGTGAGACGGCAATGTTGCTGCTCTGCATTCCTGCATTAAAACAGCACACCTTGCCCAAAATCACAACATGTTGGTGCATATATCTTCAAATGAACACTTGTATGACAGGCAGTGTGTTCTGAGAAGTGTTCTCCACTCCCTTCACATACACTACCTGTATATATCTTATGATATACATCTTATGTATATCTTATGAGGTTTCAGAATTTAGAATAATAACAGCTATTAAAACTAACCTTTTATTTAACACTGATATATATCATATATTTAAGCTGCAAGAAAGCCATCCTTGATCTGGATTTCAGCTCTGCACACTCTGGCTTTCTGTCAGACAACTTCACATGGAGACAACTAGGATGCTCTTTAAACAGTATTGAGGTACTTCATGTGCAGACTTCCATTAATACATTTATTTATTTGTATTTATCCTCATACTTAAGATTTGCTGCAAAACTAATTTCAGGTTTACAAGAATATACCTTTTGTTCAACAGGTGTTTGGGAAATATACATTTAGTGAAACGTATGCAAACTGGTTGTGTAGGTGATTACCTTCACACTTGGCAAATAATTGTCGCATAAAAATGCTCAAGCTAAAACTATAGATAAACAGAGAATTGTAATTTTCCTGTATTCTCTATTTTTCCACATGGGTTTAGAAGCTACAGTGTTGCACCAGCAGGAGGCAGTGTTCTACAACTACAAAAAACATGCCAGTTTAATGAACTGCCTGTAAACACTTGCGCATCAAATTATGCTGTTACATGTATTCTTTCCCCCATGAAGTGATTCTTGTGTTACTGTGTTACTTAGTCACACAATGACTAAGAACATTATCTTAGAGGTCCCACTGACCGTGTCAGTGGCTGATGGTGTGGAACTCTGTGAGTGGTGTTCTTTCATGAGGAATGTAACTGTTTTCCAGCAGGTCATTATCTGGTCTTCGTAGTTTGCTGTATTTGTATTTGTATTGTATTTGTTACCTGGTGTCTTGAGATCTTGAAAATCACTTGAGATCTCTGTTTATAGGTTGATATGGCAACAGCAGGGAATGTCTGTAACTGACAGAATCATCCTGGACGAAACACACAGGTTCAGCTGTTGCTCTGTCTAATTAGATAATTACATACACACACACACAAAGCATTTTAGTCCATAGAGTATTTTGAACCGCTGGTTAGGAGCAGAGTTGTTAGTGTAACAATGAGTTGTGAGTCATGAACAATGAGTTGTGCTAACTACAGTGCTACCATAGTTGTGCCAAGGTATTTTATTTTGTTACTGACTGTTAAACAAAAAACAAATGACAGGAAATAGAACAAATCAAAACAAGACAAATCAAGTAAACAGTCTTTGAAGTTAAAAACAACTCTACCAGACATTCAGAAATAGAAAAATATTTATTAAAGTAATCAAACGATCTCCTGAATTGAGTAGTCTGTTATCAGCTACATCAGCAGCGTTTGAAAGTCTGACCAGTTAATATTCCTGCTGGTGACACTGTTAATAAACAATACGTTTAAAGCAGGAAATACCAATAACAATTATAACAGTTAAAACCTTGCTGCCATCTTGTACTTCTTTTAAATTACTGTCATTTTGTAAAAAAAAAAAGAAAGAAACTTTGTTTTATCATTATTTTTGTTGCAGTTGATTTAGACAAATATATCAGTGCACAGCAGTGACGTTTAGTCGATACAACTTGTAGAAAGCCGGTATGAATCTGCACTTTTAAATACCCTTGCTTGAAAGAAGACCATTTAAAGTGCTATTGAGGTAATGTGGGCAGCTGCTAATCTGCTTTGCCCTTTCAATATATTAAATCATCTCATGTTGACTGTGCTGTGCTTGGCTGCATTTGATTGGCTTCAGTTGAAGAGCTCTAGATTGAGCCATTATGAGTTGTCTCATTGAGTTCTCGTGCTGCCTTTAAAACATTCATAAGTTTACTTCCACAAGCTCATTACATGCAACAAATGCCTTATGAATAACAGAAAGACATTACAAGTCACTTCAGCTGAATGTGCAGCCAAGCAAATTAAAGGGAATGTAAATATGAAGTTGTCATTAGGATGGAAGATTATATCTGCTTCATTACTTTTATTACAACGGGCCATTTGCCTTATAAGGAAAGTCAAACTGACCCAAGACATGATCCCCTTCGTCTTTCTTGAACTGCTACTGGCTGTCTCTCCCTCTCCCTCTCTCTCTCTCCCTCTCTCTCTCTCCCTCTCTCTCTCTCCTTCTCTCTCTCTTCCCCATCGCTGTCTACATTCTGTCTGGAAGGCTGTAAAGACTCAGTTTACAGGAACATGGCTGAAGATGCATCTTCTGTCTGGAATGGGAATGTTTGCACACAGTAAGTGATGTTTGCAGATGAATGACCTGCTCATCAAGACATTTGCTCGTGTTTTAGTTTGTTTGACCATTAGCAGTTTGGGATTTTGGATGATAATACGAATTTTGCTGCTTTTATGTTCAATGTTTGGTTTCGATTTAGATTTCGAGGTTCACTGAAGAAGTTTCAGTGTGTAAGGCATGGCTGTGTTGCTCTTAGTTCTGCTTGTTTGGTTGGTAAGAAGATATTCAGAAGGACTTTCAGAGGGAAAGTTTCATTGTGACATCATGAGACACCGGATGAGATAACGGCGTCCTGCAGAGAAACTTAATTTCTCCTGCCATTCTAATTACTTCCAGCTTGACTCTGTTACTCTGAAGGTTCATGTTCTGTTCAGCCTTCCAGATAATGTATAAAACATAATGTGATGATGGCAAAGATTTACACATTCTTGCAAGTGTTTCTGCTTAAGTCAACACTGACCTAAAGGCATCACTGCATTGGTATCGCATTGGGTTCTCAGACATAATAAATGTAAAATAAATCTCAACAAAACTGACTTTTAAAATGAAGTGTGAACTGTACCAATAGTGTGTGATCTCTAGCATTTCTTTAGTGTTGCCTCCTGCACAGAGGTCCTGTGCAGAAAGTGTACAGACAAACACACACAAATGCACAGGCCAGGGAATTGCAAAAAGTGATTGTAGATTGCGTCCAGGGTTTTGTTAAGACAGTCTCGTGAAATTCAACAGGACATTATGAAGTGCTCGGGCCCCACCTCTCGCTTCTGTATGCCACAGGGTCACAGATCACTCCTTAACGGCCTGAACCTGCTGCCACAGTCCACCTAAACCCTGCATGTGACTCTTGCGTAAGCAAAGCTGTTGTGGACTTAGCTTTTAGGGATCAATCAAAGAAATTTTCTTACCAGAGATTTTCAGCAGGGATAACAGTAAGTAATCATGCAGTTTATTTTTGTTTTTTTCCTATAACTGAAGTGTTACCTTTTTGTTTGAGTATTTTGTAGGAAAATGTCACCGTCAGTATCTGCTACATTTACCTTTGTGGTTGAGATTTTGTTCATCACAGGCTGAATCTGAAAGTGTCTTGTGTATTGTTAAGGATTCATTTAAATATTCTGTGTTTACATTTAAGAATCAGGTCACAAGTTGACAATGTTTCCACATCATTCACTTGTTTTTGTGGCATTTCTCTATTTAAGGTACATAGTGCAGTCTTGTGTTTTGTTAACGCAATAGGAGATCTGAATAGGTTTACACTGTGTGAGAAAGACTATCAGCAATCATTGTGATACAGGCACATTTAGGGTCCCCCTGAGGTTCAGTTGAATTGTGGGAACTGCCACACAGTGGCATTCAGCCTCTGCTGTTGATGACAATAGCAAAGCATTTTTGGCCTTATGGGTCTCAGACACGCTAAGTGATGCTTTTGTTGAAGTCTTTGTTTCTTACCCTGTGTGGGGCAGCAGAAGAGCAGTTATGATGCTCTCCTGACTCCATCCCAGCATTCCCCATCAGAGCTGAAGAATCTAAGATCTGCTTCTTCATTTATGCCAGGGCTTTTCCTGAGGCCTTCAAAGCTAATTTAAAAATAGTTCTTGCAATTTTTTCCTCCCTGTATATGTGTATATACTGCAATGTGGCCCATCTAACATCACAAAGCATTAAACCTGAGTTAAACTCATTAGACTTTATTACTGTACATAATTGCTGTTGGAAATACTGTAAAAACTACTGTACATGCTTTAAAAGACAGAAAAACAGGTTAAAATTCAGACTGATTGCATGAGAAAATAATTGTAATACTTAGTATCAAGTACCATGTCTCTACCCTAAAGTTTTACTACTTAGATTAGATAGATTTTAACTTAATGGCAACCAGATCTATAAGGCTAAATTAAAATTTTCTGACAGTACCACAAATCTTTGTTTCCTTAACAGATATTGTTTTACAATCTTAATTATTAAAGTTATCTTTTTAAAAGAATAAATATTATTTTCACTTATCAGACAACACAAGAGATCTTAAACAGGAGGAAACTGTCTATGATTTAAAGAGTCTAATACTGCCTTGTAATAATAACACGCAAATAAATAGCGCATATAAATAGCAAAAATATAACATGGACATGTTTAATGAATTGCAGTGGTATTATCAGCCAAAAATGTTGACCTGGAAGAAACCCTGTCTTAAATATCAAACATCGTAAAACTGTGGAGCACATCTACTGTGTGAATGAAATAAGACTTTTGTTTTTCACACAAGTTAGCCAAGAAATGGTGAATGCTCTTCAGGATTGTTCAGTCTGACAGCTGGAATCTCATGAATGAGAGAATGTTTACAGCACCAGAAATCTGTGCTGTGCTAAAATAGGAACTTTGCCACAAGATCTCGAACCTGCATATTGTTGCTTAAGAGAATTTCTTCAGAAAAAACATGGTTCTGTGTGTAGATCTCTCTGTGTTCTGAGACTGGTTTCGTTTTCATGTGTAGACTTCTCTTTATTCTGAGACTGGTTTAGTTTCTCTGAGTTCTGTGGAGGGTATTGGACAGCAAGATATAATTTTTCCACTTCAGACTTTTGGATTATTGCCATAGTCCTTTTGCAAAAAGCTTTTACTTAAGTGGTTTTCGTATGATAAGAAAATTTCTATCAGCTTAGATATTTGTGTTTCAGACTAGCCAAACAAAATGAATTGATGTGCGATTGGCTGAAACAGCATTGTCTGGAAAAGAAGACAACGCTGGCATGGACACAAAATATTGAGTCAGTTATGAAGAAGGCCAGACATCCATCCACTGAGAGGGAGAGAGGGGGACGTCATACAGTATAAGACCTCAGATCAGGACGAGATTTTGGATGAAAAGCTTGTTGTCATGATTAAGAGACTTAAAACCTTTGGGACTCAGGTCAGTCCTGGCTTTAAAGATTTGGTTTCAGACAGTAAAAAGGAACAACATAATCAGTGCAAAAACCAAACACATAGACCTTGTATTTAAAACGTTTAACAGATCTAAAATACATTCTGTGTCCTCAACAGATGTCATTTACACTTAGCCACATAAATGTGTCTCCGCAAAATGAATTTAAATCTATTATTACCATGCTATATGCAAATGCAGTAGCATTCACTTGTGATGATAAAATCATTCTGTTGAATGTTTAGCAAGCACATAGCAACACCCTGGCAACCACCCAGGGTGATCACCTTAGCACAATGAGTTGCACATTTGCAAGTTTTTCTTCAGAAAATGTAAAAACAATTTGTTTTGCAATACTGTTTTGTACTGGCTGAGGTGCAGAAATTGCTTTTATCACATCAAACAGATATTCCAGAGAACTTGTTGTTTTTTCTTTTCTGTTGTGCTATTAAATGAATTGATTTTGGAGTGCTGATGGGTAATAATAGACAGCATGTACTTATGTGGCAACTACATAGAAAAATTATATCTGAAAGGAATGATTAGAAGTCCTTGAGTCATGTGCAAAACACTGAAACCTTATCAAAACGCTGCTGGCATGATTCTAACCTCAACAGATGATTGTTTTTGGCAGAATGTGTGTCACGCACGATTAATGCTTTGAGGAAACTATTTGAATATCCCACAGGAATTGGCTGTAGCTGGGCCTGCTGCTGTACAGTCTAGTTTTCATACATTGAAGGCCACTGGGAGCGACTGTGAGGTTTTAGCTTAAACACAATTGCTGGGATTTATTGGCATGTGTACTAGTGCACCTTTCAAAGTTTTTCACATTAGGCTTTTGCTGCATGGGTGATGTAATACTTCAGAGTTAATCCATTCAGAATAGTTAAAAACATCTGTACCAAACATCTGAGTATGTGAGTATAGTCTACTAAATAAATGGTTGTGGGCCAGTGTCTTAACCCCCCTCCCCTGGGCAAATGTATTGGGCATAAATACAGTTAAGTCAGGACCACTTTCCTCAAACAAGAGAAGAATGTAAATGCCATTTAAAGCCTGTCATACCACACACTACTGCATTCTGCCCCCTTCAGATAATCAGAATATATTGTTTACTTCGTTACTTATTACTTTTATTACTTGGTTTACAACTTTTTTCCAGGCAGAAGACACTGGGCAGCTCCATGAGGAGGATGAGAAATAGACTTAATGTTGTCATTGCTTGTTGATATTATGTACTTGAAAGTGAAATAAAATGAATTACAACCATTTCAGAGCTGTCCAAGTAAAATGGTAATGCCTAACTAAACATCAAGCAGTAAACTAAAAGTCTTGAGAATCATCCCTATGTGCACAAACGCAAAGCCATAATGGGAATTTTCATGTTTTGGGAAAAAGGTGGATACAGTTTCTGGCAGTTAGATACAGTTATACAATTTTAATGTTCATTGCAATAGTTTAAGAATTGGCAAACCGATATTGGTCACCCACTTTTTGGAATATTGACCAATGTTGAACTCTACAAATTAGGGAGTAAAAATATAATGATGGCAGATATCAGTTATATTATATACTGTATATTATATTATCAGGCAATTATATATTAATTATCCCAGTTGTGTTGTATGATTATACACATGGTGAAATTTACCGGGGGGATTATTTTTTGCCTTTTTCCCTTCAGATGGTTCATTTGTATTATCAGAGGAAATTGTTCTGGTGTGACTAAGTGCTGTCTGATGAGGCAGTTAAATTAAACCTGCCATCTTCAAAATGTGACCTGTGCTGGCAAAATGATTTTTTAGATGTTTAACTGCTATTTGGAGCATTGGGATCACTAGACGAGGCCTTAATGAACTAATTTTTGTGAAAACCCGTAAATTAGACCAAAAAGCACAGGTCACAAATTTACATTTCAATGATGACATTCATTTTTAACTACCCCATGTTTTTTCAGATTGCACTTTTGTGTTTTATAGGTACACATATGATATTATATAGCAGAAATAATGGCTAGCCACTGTTAACACCCATGTTGGTATAAAAAAAAAGCGAGGTTCAGTCAAGTGAGTGTGTCATGTCCCTAGTAGATGAATGGACACTCCCAAACACGCAGGTCCTGATTTGGCCCTTGTCCACTGTAACCCTAGACCACCCTGACGTGCCACTTCCCCACCGACTGCGGCCGAACCTCTTCACCCTGTGTGTTTGTGACAGCTGTAGCGCTGAGGTCACATGACACCTGCTGTCAGAATCCTTAGATGAACCCATGCTGAATCATGGCAGCTCAGAGCAAGAGCTCTGGGAATAAATCAAACCCCTTCCAGTTACCAGCATCACGGACGGTTTGCGCTTCATTAGTGGCAGATTAATACACAGGCAAGACTGCGTCTGAGATTTCAGACACACGGCAGGTGAACTGTGACACTGCTTTCATGAGCTGGATACACAATCAATGAGAAGATTAATGTGCAAATTCAGCTCTGTCATGCTAATGAAACCATCAGTCAGGATTTACTGTAACTGTCTTCTTGTAAAGCATTTATTACCTTTATGTTGTATCACAACTACAAATAAATTTTAACTAAAACTCAAGGTATAGTTCCTCCAAAACTGGCTTCCATGTTTACCCTAAACCCTCACTGTATGTGTCAAAACTGAACAGAAACAGCATGAGGTTGTGTTAATAATGGCAGCAACAAAATGCTTGAGTGACTTTTTTGAATCTTACATTACTGTGTCCGGCAAAACTGGTTCAAAGTTTACGCAACGTTATGGTCATTACCATTACGAGTGCGTGTATACGAGTGCGTGTATACGAGTGCGTGTATACGAGTGCGTGTATACGAGTGCGTGTATACGAGTGCGTGTATACGAGTGCGTGTATACGAGTGCGTGTATACGAGTGCGTGTATACGAGTGCGTGTATACGAGTGCGTGTATGTGTAGGCAGCAGGAACTGGATGTGCTGAGTACCGTACACAGCTGATACATGCCTATCATTCCTAAAGTATTCAGGTCATTCCTGCATGTCTGCAGCCTTTGAGCTGGACTGAGACTCTGACCCTCACAGCTAGAGTTTCAGACCACCAGAGACTAACTGCCCTCCACAATGCACCTGCTGGATCACTGTCTATAGAGAAGCCAGAACAGTAATCCAGGGTCCTCACTGACGCTTACCCTGGCACATACCTGAATATCAGTTTACAGAGAACTAAAAGACCAAAGGAGATGCATGTGAGGTTTGGCTTTCAGTCTATGAATATTTCTCCAGTGAGATTTTATTTAAAAAATAAACTAAAAGATCATGACAATCACATTTCAATTTACATTATGCATGAGAGATTCACAGAATACAACTGAAGTTGATTCATTGGTTGATTGCCTGGTATATATATATATATATATATATATAATATATATATATATATATATATATATATATATATATATATATATTATATATATATATATATATAGTCACCTCTAATCATGGCATATATATATAATATATATATATATATATATATATATATATATATATATATATATTTATACATTACTTTATATATCTATATATATATATATATATATATATATATATATATATATATATATATATATATATATATATATATATAGTATTGTTACAAAAGACAAACGTTAATGTAAGTTCTGCCCAGAGACTGTGGTCACGTTCCTCCTCACAGGGCAATTAGAGGTGACTAAAGCACCTGTTGATGATCCGACCAATGAGAGTGACTCATTGTTTGGGGCGTTTATTTAAGTGAAAGGACTGAGAAGCATTTCATACTTTAAAAAGAATTTCTACTGTGAAAGCTAAACATAAAAATACTGATGCCACAGAGGTGCTGCAACAGTGTTGTTTTTGTGTCAAGCAGTGTAGGACAAATTCTTGTGTAACTGGTTTGGGCTTAACTCTACAAAGGCACTTGAAGTATTTTCATCATCTAAATCATCAGAATAGTGAATGAAAGCTGTTAAATTGTTAACATACAGTCGTCCTGGACCTGTTCTGTGTTCTATAAACACTGTTTAGTGATGTTAGTTTCCTGTTTATACAACAGCACATGAATAACTTCTCAAATCTTGTTTTTTTTGGAGGTGTGCTGTCACTAAGTGATCAGATCAGTTTGACTTGGACTAGTGCTTTCATTCTCAAACCTCTATCTATCTATCTAGTCTCTATCTAAGATGCAGTAATCTGATTGACTATGTGACTGAGGGCTTTACATCTCAGTCAGACAATTGTGTGAATGATTCTTGGCCAGTTTAAGCAGCAGAAATCCCAGACCTTCAGTTGCTGTCAAACGTCTGGCTACGCAAGACTAGTAAGCATTTACCCAACTAACAATACCCTAACAACCACCTACATACGCCAAGCCACCGCATATCAACATGCTAAAAATGCTCAGAACACCTTAGCAACTTTTGCATGAGCAGACATCACTAACATATTCCTCCGAAATCTAGTCTGAATTTGTGTTGGTTTTGATCTGTTGATTTCGTAACTCAAAAAGAATCAGAGTTGGACTTCAGGCGCTGGTGGACGTGCAGATTTTAGTCCCTAAGGTCCAGTTTAAGATCTGACATACACAGACTGAGCTTTTATCATGAGTGCAGCAGGAAGCCCATCCCATTAAAGAGTCATTATAAAGAAGGGAGGGGCTTCTGAGGATGGCTAACTCTGCAAAATCACTCTTTAGATAAGACAGCAAACTTCACAGCACACTTTAATGTTTCGGGAACATGTTATGAATACAGTGATTAACTGTGTATTTGCATTTCTTGTCAGCAAAGGGTAACATTCTTATTTTTGTACATTTCACCTGTTTAAAAGTTAACCAATTCGTATTGAATAACATTGTTAAAAATAACTGACAACAGGGTTAATTGAAAATATTGAAAATAATTGCACTCTTATGCACTCTGGTGATGAACGTCAATGTGTATAACTGTTCAATAATTCGACCAGTTAGTTATTTCACCTATACAAAAGTACCTGACACACATAACAAACTGTATGTATTGACTATATAATGAATTTATAATTTCTGTTATTATCTTTAAACACTGTAATGTAGAAATACTTACCAGCAACAGCTTGCATAATAAAAACTGCCCCGACAGATGCTGCTAGTTTGAAATAAACGTACGGGACAAAGTCATATATAGACGTGTAATGTTGTCAACAAGGCCAGAATGACTTCATAGTCCTGCACCACAAATCTCCCCCTGTAACCAGCCTACCCTTCTGTAGTTTGCCTTTATTTTGCCACAGCTCTGAAATGTGAAAGTATTAAATCAGATTTAAACTTCTGTGACTCTTTTGAAGTTAAAGATGGACAGATCTAACCCTGTTAGATGGGTCATCAAAAACTAGCCTTGCCTCATCCAGAATGCCCAGTTTCTCATAAACAGTTCCTGACTGTTTCAAAAGAGCATTTCATCCTTACATAAATCATCTGGATTCACTTATTCTCTTTGTCTCTTTGTTTGAAGTGAGAAAAATTAGAAGAGCAATTGACTTGCTAAGTGCTATCAAGAATCTTTTATCCTGGTTGCTGTGGCAATAAGCTCCTTTATGCTCAGCAGAGAGCAGCAGCACAGTGTGTCCAATCAGACACTTTTGTTAATGACACTTTCAAGGCCCTTTAGACTAAAAATGTTGCTTTCCTGATTATTTTTCAGAGCAAAAATTAAACTGTGCCTAATACTGACATGTCTTTTTTATATTATGAACACAGTCTAAATGAAATGGCCTCAAGGTCTCTTGATGTCCCTCTTACTGCAGCCACATCAGTGTAGCGCTAAACAACTGGCACCGCCCACTGCCGAATCCATTAATCCAATGAGAGCAGCTTATTGTTCCTCAGTACATGTGTGTGGCAGAGGGGTGGCAGGGAAGCTAGGTCAATGGTTTCTGAGGAAGGGCACAAACAGCTGTAATGACTTTCCTGGAAGCAGCAAGAATTGCTGTTGGGTCAGTACTAGAGATATAATGGCTAATCGCTGAGTGAGAAGGTGTGTGTCACGTCACAGGTGGAGGAGAATCAGACCTGAGATCTCTGCTGTTATATTGTGTTCCCTCCGGCAGAGACTCGTTCACAAGACAGTTTGAGCTGCAGGTCACCTGAGGGTCGGAAATAAAGGCTAAATACTGCCGAAATTGAAGTCTTTTTTTTGACACTAATAGTTTCCTGTATACTGTCTTATTTTAGTTCTTGGTTCATTTAAATTACTGGAAGGTGCCAAATTAAAGAAAATCATATACACCTAGAATAGCTTCAGGATGAGTAAATTATGGATTTGGTTAGGACCTCACCATCATCCATTATGACAAATGACCAGATAACATAAGAAATCTTACCAGACTCAAAACCATAAGACCTTCTCTTAAAACAAAGCTTTTTATCTATTCTAAAAGGAATAGATATAAATAAAGGAATATATATAAAGGAAAACATGTTAAATTAGCTAGTCAAAGTAAAGAGGTGTTCCTGCACAAAGCTTTAGTTTATGTTTTCCATTGTCTTTCTTTTCTACAGGTTGATCATGTCATTTCTAACGTGAATGTTGAGGTCTGTCTGCTGCACCCATCCAAGAAGCTGCTTGCCCGAGTGGTGTCATGGCCACCAGCCTCCCAGCTCCAGAAAATATTCTGGGCTTGTTCTTCTAGAACCAGCATTGCAGCTTATCTGAGTGGGGTCCTTCTTGAGGCTACAACTGCTCTCGGGGCTCGAAGTTCTCTGCCCAGTTTTGCTGTTGGGTCTACGGGTCGAGCTATGCTAAAAGGTGAAGTCTATAAACTATTATTTTTGTTACTGTTTTTCATTTTTGTTTTTTTTTTAGGTATTTAAGTGTACTGGAATGGTCCTTTAGGTGCATTCAGCTATTACATAGTAGTTTTGTCTGGTTGTAATTACGCTAAACAAAACAGTTTTGACCTGTAGATCTAATACATGAAAACCACTGCAAATACCCAAATGAAATGAAAGCGACTGGAGATGTTTCCTCTGCATTAGACACACATTAATGCCACAAGCTGTTTCATAAAGTGGTGGAGGGGAAATTAGACAAAACAGAAAGTGATGGGGACATTATCCCTCTAAATAAATAATGGTGTTTGGTTGGATAAAAATGGCACAAAGGGCTTAAAAGCTTTAGTTTGTCTGTGTATCTCTATCCCTGTGGTTCTTCTGGATAAGATTACTCAAGGTTTGGTTTGGTTGGAATGTGAAGATCATTCCCTCTCTGATGTTCTTGTCCTACATCAAGCCCACCAATAAAGTTGACAGTGGAGTGAGCAGAGATCTGCTCTTTTCATAGTATCCGAGTTTCTTAAAATTCACAAGAAGCTACCGCATGTTTTAACCATTGATTTCATGTTTAATAGAAACATCATCACCAGCACCATGAGTAATAAATTTACAGTTGAGATCAAGTCTTTCTGCTTTAAAATATATTTTTCATTGAGATACACATCATCCTTTGTGTAAGGACTTTGCTGTGTCTGAACTAATGAAAATCATTGCCTCTCCTCTCTAACACGCCAGTTTAAATACTCACTTCAGACATCCCAGCACATGGTTTGATTTGCAGAAAGTCAGACAGAGAGAGAAAAAGCATCTGCTCCACTTCAATAATTAGATTCTGGCTGTATTACCTTATCGCCTGGCTCTGGTTCATTTACAGTGTAACCTGCAGGTCTGTGGTGATAGATGTCTGTTATGGCAGAGGTCTCTGTAAAACGATCCTTTATGACTCTAGCTCACTGGCCTCTTGGAGCAGTTCCAGCTGACATGACGTCTGTGTGAAACCGTGAGGCAGTGACGCTGGTATTCACAGCCTCATAATTAAATACACAAGCATTATTTTTCTCTGTGAGCTTTGGGAAGTTCAGGCAAGTGGGCCAGAATGCAATCTGGCCTCTTTCAGTGAACATTCTCACCATTTTTGGGCCTTTAGAACATGGTGAAGAGGTAAAGATGTACTGCAAATTAAGTGACACTAAAAACAATCCCATTGGTGCACTGAGCTTTATTAGCTGTTTGGGACAGTGAAGTTTGGTTCTGACCTGCAGTTTCAGCTGTTTGTTTGGTTGCTTCAGAGAAATGTTTTTGAATCAGTGAGGCAGGGGCTCATGGTTCATTTTTTACCATACAGATGTCTCATGTTTATTTGCACACCTGACATCTCTCCTCTGTGCTGTCCTTTTTGTCTTTCCTGCTTTTGAATTGTTTTTCTATTCAAATGCAAACAGCTTGTAGAGCTCAAACTTGATGATGTAAAAATATTCAAATCCTGCTTAGAATAATTACAGGTCCTGAGAAGCTTTTGTGTTTAAAGGATAACAGACTGCTCACTGTGTAGCTGACTGACTAATAGAGTTTACCAGAGTAATTATTATTACTATTATATTATTATTATTATTATTGGGGCTGTTTTTGACATGTTGTGCTTTTTCTTTTTGAGCTAGTGTGACCTTGTGATAAGTGATGTAATGGGTATAAATATTCCATATCATAGAGACTTAAGGTTTACCTATGAAACCCTAATAACTATCTGCAGTGCCCAAAGGTTTCACAGGGTGCAGCATCAAACACATTTTTTGGCAAAAATGTAAAAGTACAGTTTGGACTGGCTGTAGTTGTGGTTTGTTTCAATCATTGGGTCTGACTGTATGTGAATTGTATAAGTGTGAATAGAAAGTATTCAGCTTTAAGATTAATTTCTCATCTTGCTAGCAGCACAGGTTTGTATTATCTCCATCCACAGGGGTTCAGGATCAGTCCAGAGAGCCTGTTGTGCTGTAGATAACAGGTGTGTGTATCACGTCAGCAGTGTTGCTCTCCAATCAACATTTATTAATATTTGGACATTTGATGTTGAATAAAATGAGGCACTCGTGAACATGATTCAATGAAGTGGTTTGGTAGAATGATTTTCCTCAGAGTGAGTGGAGATGAGTGAAGGTGGACAGGAATAGCTTGAGCTGGGTCAGGTCAGGAGAACCAGTGAGCTGCTTTTTTACAGGAAGAATGCAAACACTGAGACCTTCAGTGCTGAGGTGAGGGATTGTTTGGTGTTTATATAGCGCTGGGATCAGGGGCATAACAGTAATGATTCCAGTCCTGTGTTATGGCTTAAAGGCATGTGCATGTGTTGCAGTGTTAATACAGCAGTGCCACACAAGCAAACATAATATATATGGTTATAAAAGTATGATTGTGAATGTGATATTACTTTTATAAAAGAGATTAACAGACAATGTAAAGTATATAAATATGCAAGAAAAAACAGAGTGTCCCAGAAAGCCTATTGTGTGTGAAGCTACTTTCTATTGCTACATATTCACATGATAATTAATTGAGGTCTCCAATATATATAGCTCACAATCTGCACTGAACATAAAGCAGCATTAAATCTTGTTTTGTACTCAGGTTTCGATCAGGCTGTACTGAAATGATCCTGTACAAGCTCCTCTACAGTACAAACCCAGATTTAGAGCGTAATATCATTGTTTACCTATCAGATTCTCACTGGACTCTGACTCAGAGAGATCTTTACTACTGATCAGAGCTTCATTTCTCCTCTGTGCACTTAACACTATGTGTAGCTTTCATCTGCCCGTAACATGACCTGTCAGAAAGAGGCAGCCAATGTAGGGAGGGAGGGAGAGAGAGAGAAGAGGGAGTGTGTGTTGGTGGTAGTGGAGAGCGGGCAGCTGCAGTCAGTCTCTGTGTAGCAGGGAGACAGCGAGTCGTCTGCCTTCACCAGCATGAAACACTCGCACTCACAGAGGATGAACTACAGACTGCGCAGTAAGTGATGCTTAACTTTACTATAGAGACAACAACACTGTCCTGATACTGCTGGAGTGAGTTCAGTCATTGTCACAGTGACTGGTGTATGTTGTTAGGGATGTTGTGACTTACACAGTCGTCTACAACTGGATGTTGATTCCAGAAAGATGTTTAAGAAAAAAACAAGACAGCACATCCTCCTCCAGCCTGTGGGGGGAACCTGTCACTTTCTAGTAATTTCTAGGTTTTTTTTGTAGTCTGTTGCGTGTGATAAGCTTTACTGACTGATTAAGAGTGCATCCTTCTGGTGTTACAGTATTTGCAGGGCTGGTATTATTAAATAATTGATTGTTTGTGTTATTTTTATTATTTTCTTTGTGTTGATGACATCACACCATTTAGTCATGAGTTATGTATAGTGTTGACAGTCAGTGGAGATGTCAGTGATGTTGTGATGAATATGAAGTTTTCTCAGATATCAATGTTTTATCTTCACTGCTTTGAATCAGAATTAATGAAACTAAAACAGATTGTGATTGTAAATGGATTGTATTTGTAATTTGGTGGTTCATCTTCAGGTGCTTGTGAATGAGGTTTCTTATGTGGGTTTTGCTATGTAAAACAAAATAAAGTCTTCAAGATTATTCTCTCCTTTTGCTGCAGTGTTGTCTTGATGACAAGCACTATTCTGTAGATTGGCAGAGTTTATACAGACTATTTAAAATCTGCCTGCCATGTTTTGCTATCAGGAACATTTGTGTGTCAAATGTAATTTAATGAGAAAAAACAATCATAGTATTGAACGTATGTGAACATTTAAATTCAAAGACATCAGGATAGACAATTAACTGTTCTTAAGTGCCAGTCCTGATTACACCAGCTTGTTTGTGATTGAAAAAATGTAGTGTTGCAATTGTCCTTTGTAACTGTTAAATATAGTAAATGTTTTGTCTTGTACCTGTGTTGGCAGTTACAGGTTATTATTCTGGAGAAGCACTATCATTGCATGATTTATTCTTTACAGCATTGTTAGTATGACTGGTCATAAATCAAATAAGCATAAACCAGAGCTTTATTCTTCCAGACAGAAGATTTTTTTCCCAGAGATCTTGTCTGATTGGCTGATTGTCACTGAGATGTTTATCAGCTGTATATGCGTATAAATCATTGTATATCTGCTTCTTCTGTCAGTTCATAGTGTGTGTACTGATTTACATAGATGAGTATACACAAATGAGTATAATGATGTGTATAACAAAATAAACATGGCTTAAAAGCATACTAAATGGTGTTTTCTTTAAATAATGCCAAAAGTTTTCTGTGAAGGTTAGCTTTAGGGGTCGGGTTAGGGAAGAAAATTTGATCAGTATCAGTAAAAAAAATCATTATGCCTGTGGAGAATCCTCATAAACCAAATGTTGAGTGTGTGTGTAAGCATGTACACAAGCGAATCATAGCTGATTTTGGCAAAGTGCATCTCTGGCCCGCCATGTCCTAATAGCAGCCTTTCTGCCACAGTTTACAAAATAAACTAACCAGTGCAGCAAAACCTGTGCAGTGAGACTGTGTAACAAGACTTGTGTGGTGAGACTGCAGTAAGACCCGTAGGGCAGGACCTAAAGGGTGAGACCTGTGCGGTGAGACCTGTGCGGTGAGACCTGTGCGGTGAGACCTGTGCGGTGAGACCTGTGCGGTGAGACCTGTGCGGTGAGACCTGTATAGTGGGTATCTCATGCATATAAATCAGGGCAGTTCACAGCTTAATGAAGTCTGCTCACTTTCCTTCATTGTACTTCAAAGGTGCCATGTGAAGAGCAAATTCATGTGATGGTTAATAAAATGCAGGTGGATATGAGAGAACATGATGAGGTGTGTGTGTGTGTGTGTGTGTGTGTGTGTGTGTGTGTGTGTGTGTGTGTGTGTGTGTGTGTGTGTGTGTGTGTGTGTGTGTTGTGTGTGGTGTGTGTGTTGTGTGTGGTTGTGTGTGGTTGTGTGTGGTTGTGGTTGTGTTGTTCACATGATCAGATGATCTTTGACTTTGATTGGTTTTTGGTTATGTCTTAAAGCAGTAGACACAATGTCTGTACCCAACTCAGGTCAAGTAAAGCTCTTCAAACACTCACCAAGTGACATGCCTCTCTAATGCAACACAAGCGTGTACACTTCACAAACACACCCTGCTGTCCTATCAGAAAACATTAGACAGGGTACACAAATCAAGCGCCGCTCTGCCTCTTCCCCTCCCGTTCTGCCGGTCACCATGACGGCACGCCATGCCGAAAGAACCTGCAAACAGCTGACACTGTCCAGACTTGCATGATTCAGAGGATTGATTTTAGTTTATTTTTGCTTGACTAGCCCTTGAGCAGCAGATTTGCAGACGTTTCTGATGTTGATCTGAAGTGAACAAACAGTGGAGAAATGTTAATACAATGAGACATGATGGAGAAAGACCCTGTCCAGAGACTTTATCACATGGTCCATCACTGTCTCTGTGTATGTTTTGTTGTGGATATATGTGTTATAAGACTGCACTGATTGGACCGCTTTGTCTGTGTAGGTCATTACACAGTAAAAACAGTGTAAATATTGTACTTTATTGTAATTGGTTTATATATGTCTGTGTTAAACTGCCTTTTGTGCTCTCACAAAACCTGCTTGTGTGGCAATAAAGAACCATGATGTTTAAGTGGTGGATTGTGTAAATAACATCTACATTACTGGCACTCATCTGGTGAGCTGAGAGCCACAGGTCCGTTCTGGTTGGCTCACAGACTGCAGGGAAAATAAACGCAACAGTAATAAAATTCAACTTACAATATAATCCTGCAGGGTTCAGATATCAAATAAACAGGCCATTTATTGTTTCAAGCCAACAGAAATGTCTTCAGTTGTTGCCTGTTTGCTGTGTGTTCAGTCAAACTCTGGTGTAAAATCACCAGTCACTTGATAATATCAGTAATACAAAGCAGTATTAAAATATGCAGCACTGTTTGTTTATTTAGAAAATTTACAAATGTTTTTTACAGGCTGTGTCACAGCAACATTTTGATGGGGTGAAGCTCTTGTAACTGACTGATTTTCTGACTCTCTCTCTCTTTCTAGAGAGGCAGCTGTGCAGCTCTATGGCTAGTTCCAGCATCCTCCCGTCTGCCGTTACGGGCATCAGTAAGGATCTAGCTGATCTGCGTCATCTCATCCAGTTCCCCGAGGAGATTGCCACCATCCTGACAGAACAGGAACAACAACTGTACCGCCGTGTCTTCCCTCTCGACTACCTCAGCTTCCTCACCAGAGACCTGAGCAGCCCTGAGTGTCACAAACGACACCCACATCTGAAAGCCTCTCTGTCCGCCCCCATCATGCCCACTCAGAATGACCTCCATAACACAGTTGAAGACCTTGTCACAAGGTTCAATGAAGTGAGTATTTAATGTCATTGTCACACACAGAAGGGCAACATTGCTGATTCAGATGCAGTGGAAGATCTGTAGCAGTTCAGCTATTTTGGGTGACAGACTGCAGTAACATGCCATGAATGCATCTCCTGATTTCAGCATTTCAGCATGTTTGTGGATCACAAACATTTCATCAGTATTTATGTTGAATTTCGCATGTGCAACCTGCATGTGCAGTGTGTCAAATCAGGTAAGCCAAAGATGAATTCTTCCAGAAATTCAGGGGTTAATTTAGGGGTTTCCAATCCATGTTCCTTGAGGTCTACAGACCTGCAGAGTTTACCTCTGACCTACTCCTACACTGTATGTTTCTAGCAGGTCCAAAGATCTTGATTAGCTGGTTCAGATTAATTAGGGTTGGAGCTAAACTCTGCAGGTCTGTGAAGCTCATTGGAGACCTGATTTTTTTTAAATTTAGTTGGTTGATGTGAGGTGAAGTGTTTCTGACTGATGTGGCTTCAGTTGTAGATTCATTCACGATGTGTTTAAGGCTGTTGATCTGTCTCTGGATGAACCAGAGATGTTAACATCAGCTGTCTGTCTTATACTCTATTTTATTTTCAAGTTATCATGTTCCCAATGAAGCTATTAATCAAAACAGATGTGTGTTTATTGCAGTTTATTAAACGTTTAATACTAAACATGCCAGAAGAAGGTTTTTCAGGTTTTGTCTTTTGAATGCAGTTCAGAGAGTAGATTGATGATGTCATCGTTGTTGCGAGCTTGTCTTTAAGATCAGATGGTTTTGATTTTGAGAAAATAATGAGAAAATTACGTAATGGTACCAATTCTGGCTGAACTTCTTTGGACCTGGAATACAAAAATGTAAAATATCCAAAAATCAAAGTAAATTATTTCATGATGTTTGATATGAGAGCAGAAATACAGTCAGTTATGACTGTAACCTGAGATATAAACGTGTACAGATGCATTACAACTCTGACGCTCTGTGCTGCTTATATAAACCTCACTGTGACCTTCACTCTGACTACATCTCTTCACAGTGTGTCCATCTTTAAAATCCCTCATATGTATATCCTGTCCACTAGCGTAACAGTCCAAGACCCAGCTTTTATTCTTCGGTGCAATTCTTTCAAAGTTTAGATCTAAGATTTCCTAACTGTCTATCAGACTAGATCACAGACTTCAGTGTGAGTGTGATACTTTTCATCACAGCACAGTGTCAGTAGATTACATTACAGAAATATTACACGTTAATCCCAGTGTCCTTTGTGAACTTCCAGGAGGAATTTGGTTTGTCAGGTTTTATGACACTTCCTTTGGAATCACTCACAGAATAACAATGTGTTGTGTTATTTTTGTGCTGTTGTAACCCACTTAATACATCTGTAATGTATCGCCATGTGCTTGTGCACAATCTGTGGTTGTTCTCTGTGGACTGTTGGTCTCTGTGGTCTGTTGCCTTTGTTGTGGTCAGTTATTGCTGTACACAGACTTCAGAGCCGGGGCTCTGAGGTCTCCTCTAGCGTGTGTCTGCTAACTGTTTCATAAGCTTTAATGTGTCAGATGTCTGTGTGCTATGACCTGTGGAATGCTGACAAAGCGACACTGGGCCCCAGTGTACTGGACCCCTAGCATTAAACGTTCCTGTGCATCCCGGCCCAGCCGAACTGTTTATGTAACTCACTGACTTTCTGTGAGATGTTTTTAGCTACAACACGCCATCGCATAAATATTTGTGCTTAAAATGATTGCTGTTATGAGTTCTCAGGATTAGAGACAGTCAGATTCTGTGGCTTTGTGTTCAAGGATAACCTTGGTGGTCCATGTTTATTTTTAAATAAGAGTCGTGCTTGCTTGTGTACTGGTTGACTAGACATGAAGTATTGTAGCAGGAAAACTAAATATTCAGCCAAAAAATCAATTCAGGAAAACATTTCAGGAACATTTTACAGAGATAAAGAAGCAGTTAGTTCTAGTCATATATAACACAAATATGACTTTATAGTGCTTGTCTGTGCAAATCTAGTTGCCACAGGCTGTTCTGAGTGTTTTAATTCTGTTGCCATGCAGTTGCTAAAGTCTTGTGTGGTTGCTAAGGTGTTCTGAATAGTTACCATATTGTTGTTATGTGGTTGCTAAAGTTTGCTAAAGACATCGCACAAATTGTGGTGTGACTTATGATTGCGTTAGTGTGAGAGAGAAAGTTTAAGGCTGTAAGAATAAGAAACGGTTATAGTGATAAAGAATATATCAAGCACCGAATGATAGTGGATCTTCTAAATGAAGAACGATTGAGGAATACAGTTGCCCTTGGCGTCAGAAGGGAACAGAATAGCAAATGAAAGCAATAATGAAGTTTATATAGATGTGTTTACCTTTTCTCTTGCTATGCCCAGATGACCTGTTGGTCCAGGAAATAAATATCTGTCATTTTGTAGCTTACACTTCTAACCAGATTTAAAGCAGTTGTTTCCATTTTATAAGGTGATGGGATATTTCTTTTTTTTTTTGTAAGTTATTATCTGAGCTATGGGGATCATAGGGGTGAATCTAGATTAAGTTTCTAATAACTAGTTTCCTATGTAGTTGACTAGTTGAGGGAACATATATGTAGTGTTAACACATAACTAACTATACATAGTTAATGTATAAACTAACTCTGTTGCTGATAGATGTAAACAAAAGAGAACTTATATTTTCTCTTTCCACATTGACCACTGCTTAAAAGGGGATCTATTACACCTTTTATGGAAGTCTTGATTTTGTTTCTGGGGTGCACTAGAATGATTTTCACGCTTCATTATATTGCATGTTTTTTACCTTATTGCCGCACCTCTCTTCCCAGTCTATCAAAAAATAGGCTGTTGAGTTCCTAGTCCTATGAAACCCCTCCAAAATATGGAATGGGCTATGACTGGTTAGCGTTTTGTTGGCATGGCAACAATGCATTCTTACTGCAACCCTTTTGAAAAACTGAAAATATAATAGGATCCCTTTAAGTTGTTGTGTGGGGAAAGTCGCTTGGTAGATGATGTTTACATGATTACTATAGCAAACAATATTGACATTAACGTGGAAAGTGTTAAGGACGTGAACTGAATTAGATTTGTCTCTTGCTGAAGCTGACCCTGATGATCATTGAGCGTTTATGTGTTTTTTTTGTGTGTTCAGGTGAGCTCATGGGTCACGTGGCTCATCCTGACTGCTGGCTCCATGGAGGAGAAGAGGGAGGTCTTCTCGTACCTCGTCCATGTAGCAAAGTGCTGCTGGGACATGGGCAACTACAATGCAGTCATGGAGTTCCTGGCAGGTCTCAGGTATGATGTGATGCCTTCATGTGCTTGGTTAGGAGAAGAAACAACCTCTTAAGTGTAAATGTTCTCACTGTTTGCACTGTGGGACACACAATGAAGTGAGAAACATTCCTGAGGTGCTTGGACTGATTTTTTCTCTATAACTTTAAAAGAGACTCACTGCTTGGGCCATCACTAATGGGGTGCAAAGATTCTGGGGGCCCACTTGTCCAGAAATATGTATTGCATTTTTTTGTCACAATAAATAATTAATCTATTGCAGGTAGTTTTAATATTTCGGTCTGTGGTTTCCTGCACTCTTAAAATAAACATTTTGATTTTCTCTGCTGTGGTTATTTTTGCAAACGCATTTGGGGCGCATAATGGTGATCTTTAAGAAAAAAAATGATTAAAAATACAGTGATGCAAGATAAAATTGTCATAATCTTTACTGCCAAATACTTCTTTTTGTTGCACTGTATGTGTTTTTTTTTTATTAGGTTGATTATCAAAATATTAAGATCTTTGATAAGAGAAAAACAGATAATGTTAAGTCTAATATTGGTGGGATGGACATTGTCTTTAACCAGAATTGAACTCAGGTCATTTGCACATGTAGTGTCTATCAGATCAACTGTTTCAGATCAACTCAATTTCAAATAGAAAGATAAAGGGCCTGGAGCAACATACATTTAGAAACTCTGTTCTGTCTGCTCACAACATGCTTGTTGCAGGTCACGTAAAGTGCTGAAGATGTGGCAGTTTATGGAGCAAGCAGACATTGACACCATGCGTGCACTGAAAGATGCCATGGCCCAGCATGAGTCCTCATCTGAGTACAGAAAAGTGGTGAACCGTGCACTCAACATCCCAGGATGCAAAGTGGTGCCTTTCTGCGGCGTGTTCCTGAAGGAGCTGAGTGAGGCTCTGGATGGTGCTGCCAGCATTATTGGATTACGTCCATCTTTTGATTCCCAGGAAGATTCTGTTGAGGTGAGGATGAAGTACTTCCAGACAGCATTGATGATTAACAGAGGAAATTGAATCACTGCGGTCAAATTGAATTGCCTTTTACAGTTACAATAATAATCCTGAGACCATTTTGGCTGGCTGGAGCAATAATTACCTTTTTCATCAAATGTTTAATAGGCCTGCTGAATTGCTTCCTGGCTTTCTACAAAGAACAGTAAATTGATCAAACCATGAAAAAGACATTTTGTCACTCTGGTGGCTATTAAATCATTCAGCAAAGCTTTTAAACCCCTGAATATGATGATGTTTTCCATATTTGTGGTTCTTTCCACTAATCTCTGTACCCTCCACAGTTCCTCTCAGACTACAGTGGTCAGCAGCGTTTTCTGGAGAGAGCAGGGAGTGATGGACTCCACAACTCAGACAAGGAGACGACCGTTAATAACATTCTGCAGACCATTCGCAGCTGTAATCGAAGCCTGGAGGCAGAGGAGCCCGAGGAGAGGACCCGAGAGATCAACGTTTGTCTCAAGAGTTCCTTCAAAGACAAGATCAGGAACCAGTGAGTGTTTCTCACAAACACCCCTAACACAATCCAAATCCAATCCAAAGTTACCTGCCGCACCATTGGAAAGTAAATTAATGCTTACCAGCTGTTAATATTTTCTACTGGTCATGGAACTGTATTTTACATAATTGTTTTAATACATTTATCCTAAGAACAACATAATGGTGGACCTTGGTTGTAAATGTAACATGTTTATTGAAAACTCTTATCAGCTTCGATGTTAGTGTAATACCTAACATATAAGGAAGGAAAAAAAATCCTCTGTACTTATTTCTGACCTGTGCTAACCAATATCTTTATCTGCTGATCCAAAACATTACAGTGCATTAGCTGCTCATGTATGTGATGTATTTATGGGCTGAAGCAGAGGTACAGTTCGTTTACCTTCAACTGTGACAGTCTCCAGAAGAAATGGATTTCCTTAGATCTTCATTATGTTTTGATGAAGGTTGTGGCTGGAATTCCATCTAAAAAAAAAAACCTTAGTAAAAACACACACACACTCTCAATTTTAAAACAAAATAAAAGAAGAGTGCCTTATGAACCTTAAACATCTTCAAGGACTCCACCATGCTTTTTAACAGAGAAACATGCTACAGACACTGTTTGTTGGGTCATGTACAGAGCATTAGTCCTATGTTGTGTTGTTGGACAGAACAGTTCAGAGTTGTAGTTCTGTTTGTTCTCAGTGCTGGGGCCGGTTTGCCATCTGGAGGAAGGTGCTCATGTTGGTTGTTAATACTGTGTCAGGAAGGTTTCTGGAGAATCTCAGTGTCTGTGTTGTAGGCTCTTTTAAGCCTGGCTTTGATATATCTCTGTATATATCTTTTCTCCCTAGAGCCTCAGGAACATCTCATATGTGTTAAACTTTGAACCACTAATGCATAAAAACAGAGCATGCTGTGTTTGGGCACAGAGGGAAATTCAGAAATGGATTTGCCCATGTGACATTAGGTTCTGTCATTTCTCAGACAACCATGTTCTTTCTGTCTTTCTCTTCTGTTGAATTCAAGGAAAGCTCCTGGTTCAGCACGTGTCCTGTAAGTTTCTGGAATGTTGTTTCAACAGTTGCACTAACTGGAATGGTTTCACGCAGTCTTTCAGTAGACATTTGGTGTTTGAACAGTGAAATGCATGAAGTTTGTGCTTCTGAAACCACAGACCCTCAAAGTCAAGCCCAGACCCTCAAAACCCAGACTAATACCAAACGCCGTAAGACCTAGCCCTAAATCCAAACCAAAATGGCTTCGATCAGACATTTTGGTCTAAGAACCACATTTTTGTGGTCTACAGAGGTAGACTAACACCACAAGATTAAGACACCAGTTCTGGCACAGTGCATGGAATCAGTGTCAGATGTAGACATGCTTTTCAATAATGCCTGTTCCCATCAGCCCCTCTCGCAAGACTAATGTGACATGATGACATCTGAGACACTGAGCAGTTTCTCAAGCAGAGTTCTGTTTATTTCATCACTTGATCCTTGATCTCTGCTTCACCTCTTGGTAACGTGCTTCATGTCACTTCTGCAGGTTTCTGGTAGGGGACCTCTCAGATTCTGAAGGAGACCCACTAGAGCTGGCGAAGGATGCAGACCTTCAGACCACAGAGGAAGTGCATGGACCCTTCACCCATGGTACAGAGCTCATCCCATGGTATGTGCTCTCATTGCAGCCAGATCTTCACCAGTTCCTCCTTCAAGGAGCAACAGTTATCCACTATGACCCAGAGACCCACCTCACCGCCCGCTGCTGTCTCCGTCTGCAACCCGATAACTGTTTCCTCACTTGGTCAAAACCGTGCAGCACCTGTGCACTGGCTGGAAGATCCAGAGGCCTCATAGGACATCCACCATCCCCAGACCACTTACCTGTGGGCCAGCTGCACTGCGGACTGTCTGATGGGCTCTTGGACCTTAATGTGGTGAAGGCTGTGTTCATGGGTCATCCTGGAGTGGACATTAACCACGTCTGTCTACAAAATAAACTGTGTAACATGAACACTAGTGAAAACAGTGTCACGCTGCTCTATGGAATGCACACTACAGACAACAGGCTGTTGCACTTTGTGGCCCCCAAGCACACGGCACGCATGTTACAAGAGGGCCTACAGGCGCTTCTTAGTGCCATCAGGAAGATAAGAAAGTTTCCTGACCAGAGGCTGCAATGGCTGCGCAGACAGTATGTGAGCCTGTATCAGGTAAAGTTACAATTATTCATGTAGCAGGAGATTTAAACTAGAGTCACTTATAAATGAAAATCATACACACAGCAGTCTTTAATAGTAGCTTCACTAGTGTAGCTTCACCAAGGTTCTGTAGGTAGAACAGTAGAACTCTGCAGCAGAGGACGTGAAACAGAAGGTTGATGTTCTGAATTGCGTTGTTTGTTTGTTTTAATATCCATTATTGTTGTAAATTCCTCCCTTGTCTAGGAGGACAATAAATTTGAGGGACCCACACTGGCCCAGGCCATCGAGCTGTTTGGAGGTAGGCGCTGGAATATGAGTGCTAGTGGCCCTGGATCAGCTAGCAAGAGTGCAGAGAAGAACTCACTCCAGAGGAACAGCCCACTGGCCATCAACTCCAACATCAAGAAGAAGAAGAAAGCTTTAGTGAGGGTGAGAAGGTGAAAACAGTGAGCTTAACACATGATGTTACAGGCTGGGACACTGACTGTGGGTCTGTTCACAGGGGGACAGTGGAGAGGGGACTGATGATGAAATGATCTCACGTAAGACCAGGAGCTGTAAAGAGACGTTAGGCAGGAGAGAGTCAGACCCTGTGGAGAGTGTGGAGCAGGAGGAAGCTGGTGAGAATCACTGAATGTTCTGTTGAATCTATATTGATTTTAGATATAATTGTAAAACATTGTTGGGGATGGGACGTATTTTGGCTGTTCTTGCAATTTGTATGCGTGTTTCATCAAACATTGTTTTCTTTTCAAACAATTCACAATTTTTACAAGTCATTTCTGTTAAATTTTCAATTATAGTTGTAAATTTGATAGCTATAATAAAATGGTGATCTGTCATTATATTCTAGATCATTTTAATTGATACTTCTTTAACTGATACTTCCAAGACTCACTAGTCTCAAGGCAGTTAGTTTTATCTGTTCCAGTCAGTTAGATAACATCACCATGGTGACAAAACATGAAAGAAAAGCCATTGTGTTATTAGTAAGACATAGAAGGTGTACAGAACAGGGTGAGGCAAAGTCTTCAGCTGGGATGATACTCACACACTTACCCTGGATCAGTCCTGGACTTTATCGTTACTTCTGATGTTGTGATGTAATTGTGTGAGGAGATCAGAGTGATGAAAGGATTGTGGATGATGTGGAATGTTTCAATGTTTCAGTGGAGGACGGCAGACCCTCTGCCTCTCCAGGACCCACTTCCTTATCTCACAGCAAAGGCCAGTCTTCTGGACCCTCCTCTTCCTCTTCCTCCTCCTCTTGCTCCTATAGCACAAACAGCTCCACCCCCCCACGCCCTCATTCCTCCCCTACTCTGCCCTGCAGCTCTAAAAGTCAACCAGGGTAAGGCAATGTTTACATGTTAGGATAATATGAAAGTCATAAAACTATACAATAACATAAATTGAAGTATCAGAAATACTGTATGCACACACCATAAAACAGCATTTCTCATGATGCTGCGCACATTACTTTCATTGTCTGATCCAAAAATATTTTTTTGGATCAGACTAATTTAAATAGACTAATTTCAAGATTTAAACACAAGTCTTCAGATTAAAAGATTTTAAAAGGAAAAAGGTGTCTAAACGTTTGACAGGTAGTGTACGTTTGCTGAATGAATAAATAGTTCTTAAAGCAACGGTGTTATCCTAATCAACACACTTGATTTAATTCATTTTGTAGTAAGTTAAGTTTTGCTCTGGTGGTCTCAGGGCTTGGAGCAGCAGGAGTTGGCATGGGAGAGGGAAGGGCTGCTTCAGAGGCTTCCAAGATCTCATGATCTCCGACAGTGTCATGAGCTTCGTGGAATTTGTGGAGCTTTTCAAGTCTTTTAGGTAGAACACACACTTCCTCAAACCACATAAACAACTGTATCTATGGATGATTGTTGAACATTTCTCCCGTCTGTTGTGTGTCTAGCATTCGGAGTCGTAAGGATCTGAAGGAGCTGTTTGACATGTATGCCGTGCCGTGCAGCCGCTCGGGTCCAGACTCTGTTCCTCTCTACACCACACTGAGGATTGATGACAAACTCACTGGACAGCAGCCAGATCTTGGTGTGCATCTTTGAATGTCATTGTGTGAATGTAACTGATAAGTGTCAAGAAGTTTTTATTGAATGAGTCTCTCCACAGATCTGCTGACTCGTAACGGCTCTGATCTGGGCCTTTTCATCCGGACACGCCAGCAGATGTCTGACAACCAGAAGCAGATCTCGGACGCAATCGCTGCTGCTAGTATAGTAACCAATGGAACAGGGGTGGAGAATTCCTCACTGGGAGTCCTGGGACTGTCCATCTCCCAGCTAAATGACCTCTTGGTCAACTGTCAGGGTGAACATCTGACCTATGATGAGATCCTGAACATCATACAGGTGAGTGGCCTGAAGGTCTGTCAAAAAGTTAAGCAGTTTAAAACTTTCAGACCAAGTTTTGTCAGGCCAACTTTTAAAGAATATCTTTGTGTCAGAGAAGAAAACCTCTGTTAGAATGCTGGCATAGTTTTAGAATTCTCATTGTTGGGTCACCATTTACATGTAGGCATTTAGCAGACACTTATCCAAAGCAACTTACAAGATTCTTTTTTTGTTAGGAAAAAGGCATTGATTGACAGTTTGATATTACAGTCTCACTAGCTCATAAATCACTATGAGACATCTGATGATTTGCATGCCAATCTAATAATATTTAATGTGTTTTTTGTTTCGTTAGAAATTCGAGCCCTCTTCAAACATGCGTCAGATGGGATGGATGTCCTTTGAAGGATTTGCCAGGTTTGGGTTTATTAAAACATACTTGACAAAATAATGTGGAACAGCAATTCTCAAATGCAGCTTTGGCAGATTAGTTTACTAGCACTTTGAATAATCTGCAGTATTGATTTAATCTCTGCTACATCACAAAGAATGTCATCTTTAAAAGCCAAACATCTGCCCTTTCAAGATTTCTAATGGACAAGGACAACTTCGCCTGTAAAAACGAGGAGTCTCAAGTGAATCTGGATGAGCTACAGTATCCACTGTCATACTATTACATTGAGTCCTCTCATAACACATACCTCACGGGCCATCAGCTGAAGGGAGAGTCTTCAGTGGAGCTATACAGTCAGGTACATCCTCCAAACGCCTTCTGTTTATCCTGGCCAATATCTCAGCCAAAACGCTCTCCAGAAATACACTTGGTCATTACTGTTTCACATGCCGTACCTCAGCAGACACGTGCAGGTGAATGTAGCTGCAGCTCTGGGACACGCATGATGTCGACAGCCAGTTGTTGTTGTGTATTTATGGTGTTCTGTCGCAGGTGTTGCTGCAGGGCTGTCGGAGTGTGGAGCTGGACTGCTGGGACGGAGATGATGGCATGCCTGTTATTTACCATGGACACACTCTCACAACCAAGATCCCCTTCAAGGTCTGATCCTAATGATCCATATACAGCATCCTTTTATAAAGATAAGAAATAAGAAACAGAGTTCTCTACATTTATTGCCTTGAGCAGTCTGTGGTCAGAAGAGTTTCAACAGATATAACAAACAAGAATTACATTTACTGTCAATACTGTTACTGTATTTGCAAATGGTGTGTTTACGCAACACTTTAATTGGCACACAAAGGTAAGGTAATGGCTGTTTAATTACATAACATTCATTTTTATAAAATAACGTTTACTATAACAAAACAAATCACAATGTGTTTCTTTGACTACACATTTTCATATGAACAACAGTTCAGAAATCAAGTCTTACAAGCATTACATACTACCTGTTTTTAATTCGAGTCAAACAGTCAAATTAATTCAGTAAACACTTTTTGTGTTTGTTTGATTTATTAAAGTAAATCAGTTTGATTTACCACAATTGGTTTGATTTACTAAAGATCTGGCTGATGTTCAGTAATCTGACTGCAAATCGGGTACAATCAAAAATTTCCTAAATTAGAGCTAGTTTGTTGTCAATTCTAGCCGAAAGTCAGTAGGCAGTAGAAAGATGTGTTTTTTTTTATTCCTCTGGTCTTTAGGATGTTGTTGAGGCCATCAATCGCACAGCCTTTGTGAATTCAGAGATGCCTGTGATTCTGTCCATTGAAAATCACTGCTCGTTACCACAGCAACGCAAAATGGCTGAGATTTTCAAGGTATCTTTCTGTTTTCACTCTTCACTCTATCAGTGACTCTATCAGTGACTCTCAGCTGGTGGGTTCACCCAAACTTATGAAAATTCATACTCTGCAGTATTTTAGTGCAGATTCTTCTGGTTAACCTGAACAAGTTGTGTAAAATGCTGTGAACACCATAATATTACCATGTTTCAGTGTTTGACCAACTGCACTTTTGTTTACTTTTGTACAATAACACATTTTGGTGCTGTGTTGGTTCGCCTCATGATGTTAATGTTTTCATGATGCAGTGTAATGTCCTGAGAATCATTCTGCAGAGTCACTTCTGACTGATGCTCCTAACCTGTTTTTTGGTGAGAAAAAAACAGGTTCTTGCTTAAGGTTAACCTTGTAAATTTGTAAATTTTGTAAATCTCAGGCAGTATTTGGAGACAAGCTGGTGACTAAGTTCCTGTTTGAGAGTGATTTTGCGGATGAGCCTCGTCTGCCGTCACCCCTGCAGCTCCGCGGGAAGATCCTGCTGAAGAACAAAAAGCTCAAAGCTCATCAGGCTCCAGTGGACATACTTAAACAGAAGGTGGAGAAGAGAGACAAATGACTGGATCTATAAGAGTACAACAGAACTGATCTATAAGCAGTTTAATATTCAGTTTTCTTGCTTCCACATTGTGCCTTACTCTGGTCAGCAACCACAGAAAAGTGTAAAGTTGTAAAGTGACCAATCACAGATAACTTAGTTCATTGTTTATGTGACAAACAGGATGTGGGCATACTGTATCTTAGTAACTGGACTGCTTGGAACTAATTGGTTGCTTGTTCTCTTACAGACAATATAGAAAACAATGTGCACAGCAGAGTTATAGAGAGTTATACACTGTTGTTGATAGTTACAAGCACAATTCAAAAACAAAACTCTTGAATAAATGAGCATACAGGGAGTGGGAATGACAGGTGTGATTTTGAGGGCTCTCTATAGAGTTGTGTTAATGCAGGTTCTGTTGGTCTTCAGACATTTGTGTGCCCTACACATTTTCTTGGAGCATCTCAGTGAATGATTTCTTTGTGATTTCTCAAGGCACATCAGTTGGCTCATATGCAGGCCCAGGCTAACAATGGCACAGCCAGCGGAAACAATGACGAGGAGGAAGAGGAGGACGACGAGTATGATTATGATTATGAGTCACTGTCTGATGGTAAGTGAATTTTATGTAACCGGAGCTGCCATCACGTATTTATTTAGGGCAAAGTGTGTAATTTTTTACGTAAAAATATTTTTTCAGTTTATAGCTTAAAGGCAGTGTACACAATTCTTTCCAGAAACATTTTTTGTTATGCAGGTTGGAAGTCATTTCACATCTTGATAACAATTATGAAGTAATCTATAGTCTAAATATATTTATATATTTACATTTTCTGTGGAAGATGCAGCACCAAAAAAAGTTCGTCCAACCATTGCGTTCAGTCGGAATAATGTGTAGAGGCAACTGTTAGTCAACCTTTGTGTAAGGTGATTCCTTAAGAAGAGTAAATACTGTGAGTCAGTCATATTAAAACATTGATTGATTGAGTTTCCTAGCTAGCCTGACATAACTAATTATGTGAGTTTGGGGGCGGGACTATCAGTTTACCGACCAATGGGAGAAAATTCTGTACTTTCAATTCTGTTTTTGTGACATCAGTTGTACAGAAATTTCACACATGAAGCGTCTCAGTAGCTGCTACAAAATGCATCATTAGCGGCTGACCCCCACCTCTTCTCTATTGTACTTTCTTCTCTCTCGTTTTATGTAGCTGATGTCCTCAGTGCTTCCACAGCCTCTTATGGCCAGGAAGGTAAAACTCCCAATGTGTGTGTGTGTGTGCAGTTATCTGCTGCTATACGCTGCAGTGTGTGTGTGTGTGTGCACATACTTGAACATCCATTTATTTGAGGACCAGTGTGACCTGTTAGGCCATCTGAGTGAGAACAAAGAATAAAGTGAGACATTTTGGCCGGTCTTCACTTTCTAACACCTCTTTTAAGGGCTGTTTGAGGGTTAAGTTAGGCTTAGGCACTTAGTTGTGATGGTTATTAAGGTGAGGGGCTGAAGATTGCACTGTGTTAATTAATAGCTGTACAAACGTGTTTGTGTACAAGTTTAGTTATATTTGTGAGGGGTCCAAATATCCTCACTGACAGTGAAATATGACCACCAACTTTTACTAGAAATTTTACTGGTCCTCACAGAATTAAAAGACGTAAATTGGCTAAATCAAGTTTTGCTTTAATATACTCAAAGTAATATACTCAGATCGTATGTGATCTGCTGTATGCTGCTGTGTGTGTGATCTGCTGCTTCTGTGTATGTGTACATATCTTTGTTCGTGTGTGTGAGACCTGTTGCAGTGTGTTTGCTCTGATTTGATTGCTTGTGCTTGGAATGAATCACATCAGTAATGATTGTTCCTTGTGTGGATGCCAGTGAATGTCATGAGATGTGCTCCATTTCTCTGTCATCAGTAAATGAGCATTTGGAGCATACAGACGGGCGAATGATATATAAACAAAACATCTCAAACTCACCCTTTCTCTTCCACGCTCTTGCTGTTTTGGAAGGGTTCGACCCTGCTTGCGGCACTGGCTCATCAGTGGGGGAAAAACAAAGCCATCTGCTTTCTCAGGCCCTGTGAAGAACTTTGTTCTTTCCCATACGAGCTTCCCCAGAGACTCTACTATGAGTTTGTGCAGTCAGGGGAATGAAAGACATTCACTCAACCTGCTTTCCTTCTAGAACAACTCAACCTGTACTCTGTGACTGCTTTAAACACGTCATTCTTCGTCAGCTGCTCAGCCTTTTCCACATTGAAACTCCTCAATCTGACTTTAAACCTAATGTGCTACATGAATTATTTTGTCTTAAGGATACACTTAATAATTAGAACAGTGGAGCATTATTGCCACTGAGACATTTTATGGTGAAGTTGAATAGCAATTGTGTTTTGTTATACTTTCCTTTTTCAGTTGTCTAAATATCACTTAATTATCAATATTGGCTATCAAAAATTGACACTTTTGGAACACATTAACTTCTAAAAGATTTTCTTAAAATTGTAAAATCATAAAACACCTTCTGGTGTTTTCAAATTGTGAAACGCCACTGATTTTTCAAAAACAAACCCAACCCAAATGTGCTTGGCAATGTGCTCATTCAGTGTTTTTTATTCACTTGCTGTGCTTGTTTTGATCATTGGGTTTAAATTAATGAAGATGTTGTTGATCTGCAGACAATATTTTGGATGACAAACCAGAGAGCAAGTCCTCCAGTGAGAAACTTCAGTATGAATCCAATGACGAGATGCCGAAGCGCTTTAAGAAAGCAGGAAGCAAAGGAAAGGTCTGGAAATAACAGGAAATATGAAATCTTCAGTGTCTTTGTATGTATGAATACATATTTAGTTTTCTTTGATGTTGCTTTTATGCCCTGCAGATGTTTGACATGGAACTAGGGGAGGAGTTTTATCTGCCCCAGAATGAGAAGGAGAGCAGACAGATTGCTCAAGAGCTCTCAGACCTTGTCATCTACTGTCAGGCTGTCAAATTCCCAGGTTTCTGTCGCCTCATCTCATTCTAACACCACAGCGACTTCCAAACACTAGAGATGTTTGTCAATATAATTATTAGTAATGAATTAAATATCACCCAGTATAATCAATATAATCAAATTCGTACTGTTTGCTGTGTCTCACCTGGGCTGTCACGGACTCCACAGGTTCATGATTTCTGTTTTACATGATTAAGGTCAAAAGGTTTTTTTGATTAGTCACTTACAAATAGTGTGATATATAAAGTAGATTCTAAATCCTAAAACATGATTATTTCCAAGTATAAATTAGATTTTATACAAGAAAATCAAATTAAAATCAGCCATTGGCAGAAGTCATTGACATCAACATAAGAAAATATGGTATAAAAGGGATCTCACATATTCATGATGCAAGATGCATGTGAACTGTAAAATGCTGAATTAGTGAAAAACTTAAATGAGGTGTTTGGCTCTGTTGGAAACTGTAAAGGTCCCAGAGGGAAAGCTTGAACAAACTGGGAATCTGAAGCCAGTGAGTGCTGGAAGAAACATCAGCCCTGTAGTGTGACCTCACATGTGTGTGTGTGTTTGTGTTGTGTGCGTGGGAAACAGGCCTCTCCACCTTCTCCCCATCAGCCTCTGGAAGGGGAAAGGACAGAAAAAGCCGGAAGTCCATCTTTGGCAGTGCTCCTGCTCGCGGCAGCCCCGGGGAGCCTGTGACGTTGGTCCGAGCTCCAGGAAAAGGTACGTCTGCCTCGGGCACACAGGAAACAGAACACCCACTTTGAAGGCCCGTGGGAGAAATGTAGTCAAGTTTTCCATTATTTTAAAGTCCCTGGAAAGCACATAAAAATGCCTTTCACCAGAATATTTCCAGTGACTGACGTTCTGAGAAAATCTGTCTGTACAGTTTAAGTGCAAGCACTTTCAGAGGGCAAGTGGCTCTACTTGAGCTCTTTGAACTACAAGCCTAAACAATGTGAACCTTTAACCTTCCAAAAGAAGGTGCTCTCTCCAATTATTTGTCTGATTTATAAAAGCCTGATCAGATTCTAAAGCATAAAGCTTGCTCAAATGTTATCAGTGGTGATGAGGACTTATTGTTGAAGGTCTTCTCCAAATGTAACCTCATTCTGTTTTTGTCTCTTTGCCAAATTACAGATGTGCTTCAGCCTCACATGGGATATTTGTTTAACTAGCTCAAAGAATTTAGTTTCATTTAAACAGTTTCCATGACATGAAGTTTTTAGGTCCATTTCAGTTGCTGAGAGAGCAGCTCATGCCAAGTGCAAACTACAGATCTGTCACACACACAGCTGTTACAAGACCATTCATGCTCTTTATTGCAGTTATAAAATTCACTGTCACATGAACATAGCAATGCAGAGTTTCTCCTTGTCAACAAATATGAAGTAATTCTTCACTTAATTTAAACAGAAACAATGTAGAAAAAAAGCTGAATATGTGGATGAGAACAGGCAGCGGTTTGGAAGTTGTGGGTTGCGTTTACATTTTTTTGGCATCCCGCTTCCCAATGTTTTAACTCTCTGCTGTTTTTCTGTTTTCTGTTGCTCATTCAGACAACTGTATGAAATGCATGCGTCTATGTCCAGTCTTACAATTGTGCACACTAGATGAGCTGAGGGTTGGCTGCGATCTTCAGTCTTGTATGTGCGCTTAGCTTTACTGTAAAATCAAAAACTCATTCTAGAATATTCTTGGTTTCTCTGCAGCCAGTCTGGATGGCAGTCGTACGAACTCAGAGGACCAAACTTTTCTGACATTGAGCCCGGGCACATCTCTCAGTGCCATCATCCGCACGCCCAAATGCTACCACATCTCCTCTGTCAACGAGAATGCCGCCAAACGTCTGTGTCGCCGCTACTCACAGAAACTCATTCAGCACACCAGCTGCCAGCTGCTCCGCACGTACCCGGCGGCCACACGTATTGACTCAGCCAACCCAAACCCTCTGATCTTCTGGCTGCACGGAATCCAGTTGGTCGCCCTGAACTACCAGACTGATGGTACAGAACTGCCCCTCTTCATTAACTGCCCCGGGTTAAATGTAAATAACAGTTACAGCCTGATATAGGAGCAGATTTATCGGGTGATATTTGAAAGATAACCACTGCCCACTTAGCTATTAACACAAAGTGGTTGTTAATGTACACAAAGCCTTTTTAATGGATGTGCAAATGAAATATGTCTGTTATCTGAAACACTGACACCTACTGTAGTGCTGTGGATACTGAATCAGACAAACGTTTGCAGTTATCCATACAATTGTGAAAGTGTCAAATTTGAGTAAATTATTTTTTATATGAAAGTTTTTAATGTATGGTTCAACATGCATTTTAATTGCTATTATTACATTACAGTTTGATTATATAGTACACTGGCCAACTGATAAACCCATTTCAGTTGAGCAATAGTTCTGTATAATGTATACAGTATTGTAGTTATGATGGTGATGAACATTGTGTCAAGATGTTTGACTAATGTGAAGAGGGTTAGAGTGACTGTGTGTTGTGATATCACTCACAGATTTGCCCATGCAGCTGAACACAGCTCTGTTTGAAGCTAATGGCCACTGTGGATATGTCCTAAAGCCAGCAGTTCTTTGGGACTCCAGCTGTCCACTCTACCAGCAGTTCTATCCTCTGGACCGAGACCTGGAAAACATGACCCCCGCGAGCTACTCTCTCACCGTGAGACAACACACGCGCACAGACACCAGCACACATTCACTCAGACTCAGACAGACTTACACATTCTCACACAATTCTGATCAAGTACAGGGTTTTTCTCTTGGCACAGGCTAATTGTTTGACCTGTCATTTGTTTACAGTATTTGCTGCTGTAGCTAGCCTAAGACATTAGCTGTCAGCATTAATGTGCACACAGGTTGTGTCGGGGCAGAACGTGTGTCCGGGAAACTCAAGCGGAAGTCCCTGTGTAGAAGTGGAGGTGCTGGGAATGCCAGCAGATTGCTGCCACTTCCGTACTAAACCCACCCACCGCAACACACTCAATCCCATGTGGAACGAGCGCTTCCTTTTTCACGTGCATTTTGAAGATCTGGCCTTCCTGCGTGTGGCTGTAGTGGAGAACAACAGCTCTCAGGTCACAGCTCAGAGGATCCTGCCCCTCAAGAACCTCAGAGCAGGTCAGTAAACTGACATATGGGCATTAGCTTCATTACTGCGGGTCAAGGGTCATGAGTGGGTATTTTTTCTTGACTTATCTTCATTAATGATGACAGAAGCCAAATGAATTCAGAAATATGTAGAAGGACTACAGTCTGTTAGCCAACAGTGCTAATCAGTGACTTGACTTTTATGAGATCATGTCTTGCTGTATTTCCTATGGTGTGTCTTTGTATCAGGCTACAGACACCTGCAGCTCAGGAACTTGCACAATGAATCTCTGGAGATCTCCAGTCTGTTCATCTTTAGCCACAGGACAGAGGATAGCCCAACTGGAGGTCCACCCCCTGCATCTGTGGTGAGAGACCTTCATCTATCCATGATCAATTAGGTCACTAAAGATCTCACATTGCTCATTAATGTGCTGGTGGTTAGTGCAGGTCTGTGAACTTCAGAAGTTTCCACAGATTAGAGACCCAAACATCATGTGACATGAATCTGATCAGGTGTTACAATGGCCAAGTTTCCATCTAGTTTTTGTGCTGAAGAATACAATACATTGCTGAAGATATAATATTATTATTATTATTATTTGAATTATTATTTGAAGTATTGATATAGAATTTATGTGTTAAAGGTATTTGGGAAAGTTTTATCGACATTTAGCATTTCCATCAACTATATCGGTAAACATTCTGATGCTCTAAACCTAAATCACATCAAAAAACATCCTTGGATGGAAACCTCGCTATTGATTAACAGTGTAAATCACTCTGCTGATTTTTATGGCAGTGAATTAATTTTACATCCATGGAGGTGTGTTTTTGTAATTTTCTGTGATGCTGATATATAATACTGCTCCTAGCCTCTCTGTTGTTAGCAGAAAAAATCTTTTTAGGGTGTTTTTAGGGTGTGAAGCAGATTTTGTTCCAAATCTGCCTTAATAGCTCTGGAAATGTGGAGCGCAGTGTTCCACACAGAGATGGGTGGCACAGGCACTTAGTGCTGGTGCGTCTGGGCAAGAGAAATTAAACAGTTTACATTACAGTCTCTATAATGCCTCTGAGATCCTCAAGGGAACGAACAGTATGTTTGAGAAACATTGTCTAAATATTTCTGATGTTTTTAAACATTGGAATGTGCTTCATTCCTGCCCCCCTGAACACTGTCATCCGGAATCTAGTGTCATTCCACACAGGAAATCGTAAAGACACAAACAGACACACAATATGATTAAAACATTTGACTTTGTTAAACTGTCATTTGTTTATTTAGTTCTAAAAGAATACTACAAAGATTATTTTATGCAGAACAGTTTCACAGATCCTTTTTTAACTGTAAATTACATAGGATAGATTTAGAATTTAATGGAAGTTTTGAAAACCTTTAACCTATACATTTCCATAACTTCCAGTCCATCATGATTACTGTACAAGGATATTTAACCTTGAAACAGACAAACAGTGTGCGCCATGGAATACATACATTTTAATCTTGTAGAGGACAGGAGAAAAGTTTTTTTTACCCAAGTTTTTCATCCTTTTATCATTTATCATAGTTGGGCCTGTCTTTGGTATGTGGGTCATATCACTTGGGTTTATGTTTGGTTTATGCATATCCCCTGAGATACACTGCCATATTAAGGGTAAAAAATGGATAATCCACAGTATTAAAAATCAGTGCTTTTAAGTTAAAACAACTGAGCAATATTTATTTCTAATATTTACAGGTTAAACTGATATTAGTGTATTATGTAACTACAGTTTACATACATTGAACAACATGACTTAATAACAGCAAATGCTATGAATAACAAATTAAAATGAGTTTCATGTTTTAAATTGAATGTCTTACAAATGTCTGTTTGTGTGTTTATTACTCATATTATCTATTAGTTTATTCATTAAATTAATGGAAACCTTAATAACAATGTACCTAAACTGCTAATTTGTTTGCAAAACCCATTGATGTGTATTGTTATTTTAAACTGTTGTTAATAATTGCTTTTTTATCATTGATGATGAACTCTGATGAACTCTGTTGTAAACAGTGTTTAAAATAAATCAACAAACATACATGATTAAATAAGAATGGAAGTCAGAAGCTCATCATTTTTGACATGACATGACACAAAACACAATTTTATACCTTAATAGGGCAATGTATCCTGGGGGATACAATTCATAACCCAAAATATATCAAATATTTTAAAAAATCATTTTAATGTTTTACTCTTTTATTTTGTTTTACTCTAAGTTATTTTTCTCTAATCATTTTCAACTTTTGTCTGTTTAAGTGTTAAAAGTCAAGCACAAAAACAATTTCTAGCCTATGAATTATTTTGGAGCTGATCAAAACAACTTTTTACATTTGCTAAAGAAACTACTATGCTAAAGAAACTACTATTTCCGTGACATTTTCAGTGGAAATCACAATTTTAAAATATTATCATGATATTTCCAGGTTGTCTGCGTCTGGGGTAAAGATGTAAACTCTGTCCCTGTTTCTCCTTTCAGCTGTTCAGCACAGAGGAATGTCGTGCCACCCAGCAGCACAAGGTGACAGTTCATGGGGTCCCGGGCCCCGAGCCCTTCAGCGTGATGTGTGTTGATGAATACACCACAGCCAAACAGCTACTAGAGTCTGTGAGTTTAAAACACACATACATGCTTTCGCACATAACAACAGTTCAGTACAATGAATCTGTCTTAGGACAGATATCATTAATAATTGTCTTGTCCTGCTGCCACATACACACTGAACAAATCTCTCTCTCTAATTAGCTGTTTCATAAAACATCCTCCAAATATTTCCTGATGGAGGAGAGAGTGCCGCTGTCTAAGGAGAAGAGAGCAGCTCAGCAGCGCCCCCTGGGTGGCGATGAGCGGCTTTTGAGAGTTCTGCACAGCTGGCTGCCGGAGGATGGATATGTGGGCAGATTTTACCTCAAAACCAGAGAGGAGGTACAATCCTTCATTCACAATCTGCTGCTTTACATTTAATTACAGTAAAGTGTAACATTATCTTATATAAGGACTGTCAAAACTTTCTTAAACGTTATCATAGTGACTTGTTTATGGTGAGACAAACTGACTGATACTGCAGAATTTTAGAGAAGTTACAGAGTTAAATCCATCCATTCCTACTAATGTGCTGGTTATTTGTTATTAAAAACAGTAACAGGACATTTTCTTAAAATAAATATTCCTAATGAATTGCCAGTTTTTCATTTTAGGAAATTTTATTTCAAATTCATTAACCTGAACATAAAATACTAATGCAATCTCTGTCTTTAATAATTCATTTTAAACCAAAAATTTTAAAAAATTGTTTAAATTGGTGATGCATGTCATCTGCATGTCATTCAGAACCTGAATGAGAGGAATGTGATGGAAGGCCTGGAGGAGGTGAGCACCGCAGAAGATGACATGTTCTTAGTGCAGGTTCATGATGTTTCTCCTGAGCAGCCGCACACTGTCATCAAAGCTTCACGTTCCAGCACAGCCCAGGACATCATCCAGCAGGTTAGAACATCTCCACAGAACTGAGTGAAGATCTGCTCTTATCAGTCTGTAGCTAAACCGCTGTTGTCTGTTCTAGACCCTTAGCAAAGCCAAGTACTCTCTCAGTATCCTGAGCAACCCAAACCCATCTGACTACATCCTGATGGAAGAACTTACTAAAGACACAGGTGCAAAAAAGTCCTCATCGGCTAAACCATGTCAGCGGGTTCTGCAGGACCAGGAGTGTGTGTTTCAGGCTCAGAGTCGCTGGAGAGGAGCTGGAAGATTCATCCTTAAACTCAAAGAGCAGGTACCTTAACACACCGACCATCACTGGTGCTGAAGATCAGCCCAAACATACACACATTCATCAGATCACAGTACTGTTTAAATTCATCATATATTTATTCTTAAACACCATGAATTTCCATGACTTCATGTGTTCCTGTTGTTCACTTGTCAGAGCATTGCGTTAGTAGCACAAAGGTTGTGGGTTCGATTCCCAGGAAACTAATACTAACTAAATGTATACCTTGAATGCACTTTAAGTTGCTTTTCTGCTGATTTCTCATGCATTTCTTTGATGGCTTAAGTATTTCTCAGATGGCTTGTGTTTCTCAGGTGGCTCCTTTTTATAATTTTATTGCAATTCAAAACCCATGTGATTCTTAGATTACTCACGTGTTTCTCAGATGGCTCGTGAGGACAGGCGGAAGGGCGTGTCTTTTGCCAGTGAGTTTCGCAAGCTGACAGGCCGAAGCCGCAGTTTGACAGTGAATGTCAACGGTCCGGTGGCCCAGGAGGCCCCACACAGTAAGGAAGAGAAGGTTGCATGTCCCAGCATGATGCCTCTGCGTGAGGTCTCAGAGTGAAAAAACCTTCTGCAGTGTGTGTGTGCAGTGCATGGAGCTGTCACAAGGTACCTGCAACTACCCTCAATACACACACTACACCTGCGTGTGCGCGTGCGTGCGTGTGTGTGTGCATCTGCATGTTGCAACAAGTTTTGAATAATCAGAATTTGAAGTTGTTTTCTGAAAGTGACATGATGAGATCAGAATTAATGCTGACATTAATAGTGTGTTAACTTTTACTAACATTTACAGTAAAATGTTGAATTAGATTTAATTCATAAGATTGAATTCCTGGTTTAGATTAGTGTTGTTTTCAGCATGAGATTTTAATAGTGCTATATTGGTAATATAAAGGATGTTGTTTGGTACATTGACATTTAGTGGAATCTCATTAGCTCTGACCAAATTCACACTGCAACAATTTTAAAAAGACAACATCATACAAATGAAGATACTGACAAATTAATAAGACCAGTTATAACTGGCCTCTGTAATGTTACAATACACAACAGCTACACAACAACAGTGCTTCACATTACAGCTGTTACTGTATCCAGTTCAGTTTCTCTAGGCGTTTTCCCCATGTGCTTTCCCATGCGTTTCAAAGCAGATTTACAGAGATATTTAAGGATTCATAATTTAAGGATTCATAATTCTTAATGTAAGGAAACATTAAGAAAATAACTCAGCTTGGTGCTAGAGAGGCAAAAGTTACAAATTGCAGCTTTAAAAAAATATGCAAAATAAATTTTACCCTGTGAGCAAAGGCAACAATTTTATAAATACAGTATAAAATTGTGTATTTTAGCATGGCTGGACACTTTGACCAATCAGTATCCAGAACTGGATATTTGCACCTTTTACACCCCTTAACACCCAGTGAAATGTAACACAGAAATGCAGAATTTTTTAAAGAGTTTTTCATTGTTTAAGGGAATTTCTGAATTATATTTTATACTTTTCACATTGTACTTGCACATTGAACTAAAACCAACTGGAGAATCTCTCTCTCTCAAGGGTCTCTGTCAATGGGGCTAAAGGCCTGGATGGTCGAGGGACGTTTGGGTTCTCGGAAGCCGCAGGGTAATAGATCTCCATCTCGGTCCTCCTGGTCTCTTGCTCTGCTGTGGAACTGGAAGCTACACAAATGATTCCAGGCCCAGAGCAGCTGCTCTAGTGTTCACTACTCTCAGATGTATTGATCTATGTAGTGCTCAACAGACAGAACTTCACTGCTGTTTGTTTAGAGCATCAGTGTGTGTTAAACACCTGCAGTAATGTAGCAGTAACAGGCAGAGAAGGGTTCAGTCCGCTCATCAGCTGGGCTGTAGGGTTGGATGTTTATTGGCTGAGCTGTAGGGCTCATTGGCTCTTGTTTTGATGTTTAGGTGAAGGCAGGAGTTTGCAGTTTCTTTTCTGGTCCTATTTTAACAGTACTGTAAATCATAAATGCATTTACATGCATTTAATTTTTTGTGGTTTTACACATTGCCTTTGTTTTTAAATTGTATTTTGAAAGCATTTACCACTAAAATGATTCAGCATGACAATTTCCAGCTGATTATCACTCTGCAGGTTAAAACTGCAGGTCTGTTAGAAATGTTTTAAACTTGGAACCCGTTTTACTTTTACCCCTTTATTAATCATGAAGATTTTAATTTGAGCTGCTGTGATTGATTTAGTTTAGTGCACACAGTGTTTTTAAATGCTGCAGGGTGAAGCACATTTAATCTCCTGCACCTGCATTTTAAAGACAACAACAAAAACAAAATATTTTAAGTACCTTGTTGGTTTCCATGAACTGACAGAAGTGTTTGAAGAAATACCTTTACCTGAAGGCTTTTACCATTTTAATGTTTTATTTCCCTTTTCCCCATTCTGAGGTGTTTTTTTCCTGTTCATAGATTTTTTTTTTTGAGTCAGAAACTGCTCTGAAGCAGCTAAAAACTATATTTCACCCCTGCAGTGCAGAAATAGAAAAGGTAACGTTTGTTAAATGTTTCTTGTGTTTTGAGGTCATACCCTTATTGTCCACTGTGCTTTGTGTACACAGTGCACATTTTACATTAAATTGTGAGGTAAAATTGGTCATTTGTATTCCACAGAAACTGTAATAGACATTTGTAACTATTGAATGTCAGTTTCTTGTTGTATTTGCTGTAATGTTTATCCATTATTTCAATATTTTACTGCAGTTTGAATAACCTTAAATGGAACTTCTGCTTTCTTTTGTGTGGTTGAAAATGTCACACTATTCTGTGGTCCACTTTCTCGAAGTGAAATTTCATTGTAATTTATTTATAGCCCAGGTTGGCTTTACTTTTTACAGTGTACATAAGGTACGTAATTATTAAGTCTGCATTAATTTATTTTTAAGGGGATGAATATTCCTCCAGTCTGTTCTTACTGTAACAATGTATTTTTGTAATTTACATTTGAGCTATTCTAAGATATTAAAATACTTTTCATTGTATATTTCATTTTGAACAAGCAACTTTTAAGACAATCTTTGATGCCTTGACGCTCTTTGACGTATTAGTGAATCTGCAGCTCGTCTGTCTGGAGTTAAGCATGTTGAATGTTCTATTGGTTTTGTACACTCATTAAATGTATTGTCAATATTGAATTACTTGAATCAACTGCTTAATAAAATGTTAAAATCTTGAACAAAAATTAACATTTAAACTGGACCAAAACTGTTTTATTTATATTTTGTACAACATGAAAAGTTGATGTGTTCATACAGACAAACGTAAAACGTCTTATCCCCTCTTGCAGTCCTTTATTTATGTTCCCACACATCCATTACTGCATCTGCTGTATCTGAAGTGTGAAGTCTAAACTTGTCTCTTCACCATCTGTTTGAAGAGCTGTGTTGATCTGTTGCTTCAGGTCACAATCCAAAAATGCTTCACCAATCGTAAAATGTTCCTGCAAGAACAAAGAAATTAAATCCGAAAAAATACACAACGAAAACAAAGCAGCAAACAAATGCATTTTAGGTCATAACATTACACTGCCCTCTGCAATACTTGATTCTTATTGGTCAATTACAACATTCACAATTGCAACTAAAATATAAAAATGAAGCTCTTTTAGCTTGCATCTTAAAGCAGCAGTGTTACTGTTAATACATTGGTATTAATGTAAATTGATTTTTTATACTAAAATGTTTCTCAAAACCTTTTTCCTGGATGGAGGTTGAGCAACAGGTGGATTAAACATCATGTTTTTAACATTGTAATCTTCAAAGAGTTGCACTGGGCTCCTGCAGACAGAAGAAAACAACAACCTTAAAATTCACTTTAACAACATCAGTCAATAATAACGAAGTTGAATTTTCTGTTTACCTTCTGCTGAGGTCGATGCTGAGGGCCCCAGAGCCTTCACTGGGAGCCCCCACAATCAGATGAGCTGCAAACTTCCTCACCATTGGGTGATAGTGTCTCTACAACCAAAACGATAACAAATCAGAAATACACATCTTCAGCTCATCTGAAAACATTTTTCTTTCTTGTTCTGGATTTGTCTGGATCCTTTAGATATCTAGCTAATTCACTGGTTTATAAGTGTGGTGTACCTTCTGGAGGTGAAGCTCCCACAGAGAGGTGTTCTGAGGGTTACAATACTCTGGATCCTCCAGCTCTGGAAGATACACACCACTGCCCTGCATCTCATTATCCAGCAGGATGTCACATTTAGGGAAGGTCTACACAGACAAAAAACCAAAATCAATCCTGAGTCATTTCACATTTACTGTCCACAGCAACTTCACACAAAAATTGTAGATATATATATAAATTTTATTAAGTATATATATAAAATATATCTATAAATGGTACTATACATTTATCTGTGCATATTAAAATACAGTGATTAGATGAGCAATTGTTTTAGCAAGCTCCGCCTACAAAACAACTCTTGATGACTCTCTTTAGGGCTGTACACTACAGCTGAAGTGAATTTCTGCAGTGGTATGGTAAAGTTATGAACTTTACCATACCATAGCATAGTACAATATCTAAGTATATACAGTAACATGCCAGTTACACATTCTAAAGTAAAACAATACAGATGCTATGAGGTCAGAAGCAGCATTGCCTCACATGCATCAGTATTCTGTTGGCAGCAAGGAAGCCCACGCAGGAGTCCGGCAGCATGTGCAGCACCAATGTGCTCAGTCTCTTAACAAAGGCCTGTGCCCTCTGCAGGGTCACCTGCTTCCTGCGCTTGGTCAGCATCACATCCAGACACTGCAGCACAATTGCTGTGTCCTCGTTTGCACCTCCTGCAGCGGTGTAGAACCACAGGATGTTCTTACAGGTATTAAATAACATCATGTACACAGAGACACATAAAAGATTTGACCTGCATGCAGTGTCAGCAGGATCCTGTAGAAGTGACTGTAGAACTTCAAAGGGTCGATGTTGAGGACATCACCTGTAGTAAAGAAAGTGTGGCGAGATGTTTCAGCTGGGTGAGAGCAGCAGGTATGTTAAAGCAGACAGGAAGCAGGACTGACCTTGTCCTGACAGAATGTGGAAGGACGTGAGAATGCAGTGAAGACTCTCACGATATGTCAGATCCTGAGGGAAGTTGAGAAGTTAATGACTGAAACTTCAGATGGTCCTGAACACTTGAAATGATGATGGGGTAAATACTTACACCCGACACCACGAGAGTGTGAAGCACCGCCAACAGATCATCAAAGAACTCCAAGTTAATCAGATGAGCAAACCTTCAGGAAACAGTTTTTTTCAGGATTGCAAAATTTCATCAATTATAATGAATAAAGTGTATCAATACATACAGATTTCATACAGAAGACAGTTATAAAAGGGAAATGCAGATGTTGATACCGCTCTCTCTCTCTACACTGTGTCATTAGACCAAAATCATTAGAAATATTTATTCATGATTTGCAGAATGGACCCTGCATGATCTCTGTATCAATACCATTAAAACTTAGCAGCTTTACAAGATTTAAACAGTACAAATTGTTCTGAGTTTATCTTGTAAGCTGCTGTCTTCTATTTATCTACCACTAAACATGTTAAACACTAAGCAACAAGAAAGTATTAAGTTTGGAAAAACTGAATGTGATTGAGTGACTAAATATTTATAAAACTTATCTTTATTTACCTTAACTTATCTTTAAGGGTTAACCATATCTATTAAAATAACATGTTGTTGTTCTTACTTTGCAAGACCTTCTAAAACTGTAGGCAGCAAAACAGACTTCTGAGCTTTCTTCAGGATTCTGAAGTAGATGAGGAAAACGATGTTCAGCGTCTCTGTGTGCTGCAATAAAACAGTGACACATTTCAAATGCTCTGAATGTTCACAGATGTTCAACACTGATCTCAGATCTACTCACCAGTTTGATTTTCTTGTCTTTGCTTTCTGAAGCTTCAGCTTCTAGAAGTTCTTTCTGCAGTGTCTCCTCAGCTTTCTTCCACTGTTATGATGAGAAAATTGTAAATGTTTGAATGACATACAGCAGTGTTTCTTTGCAGGTCCATCAGCAGAACATTTTCACTGGAGAAACACGGATCAACTCCTTTTTTCTAGAGCAAGAAACCGATGGAGAAATGTTTGCTCATTTTCGTTGCAGACAGTCAAATCAAAAGACATCTCTCCATGTTGCAAATTTTGATCCAAGCCAAAAATGTAAATGTAATATTTTAATGAGATACACATCTCTCATAAAAACACTGGATGATCTATGCTAATCAGCAACAAGATACAATAGCTGGAACATCTGAATTATGTATGCTTTTTGCAATTAACACCACAGAATTAATGTGTTAAATTGACAGCTGTACTTAAATGTTCCACCTTGAGGATTTTCTGATGAGCTCATAGTCAAACCAGTAGGGCAGTTGTGGAATTTGAGAAACCCTGATCTACTGCATAAATGCATGAAATGATTTAGAACATTCACCTTTCGCTGCATTCTGGACAAGTTTTTCTTCTTCTCTTTGAAAGTCATGAAGTTATTTTTGGGAGCTGAATCTTCAGTATCTTTCTTCAAGTCCACCTCTTTAATCCTCAGACACAGAAGAGTCTTCAGCAACTGGACATCCAGATTAAAGATCAAAAACAATCAAACTGCAGAGCTACAGTTATTGTAATGCATATCGGACGTTGCATTATTTTAGCAAGTTATCATGCCTTGCATTTTTCTTCAATATCATGTTGCCCTAATAAGGACTGTTTTCACATGCAGTATGATGTTATAATACCTCTGGTTTGATGTTATAGTTCCTGCCCTTGACAACACCTGAGATGACTTTCACTGCTGCTAGTGAAGCCTGACCCATTTTATCCTGTTTAAACAACTTCTTCATTGCTTCACAGCACATATCTGACACCTGAACACAATGTGACATCACAGAATAACACCTAACCATACAACATCAGAACGTTACAACTGAACACACAACATCAGATTGTTACACCGGAATGCAGAGACATTGCTGTATTAACAACTGATCATACACAAAACACAACACAGACCTACACTCGAACACACACAACATTACACCTGAACAAAGCATGACATCACAACACTACAGCTGAACATACACACCCATCATAGTGTTACACCTAAACAGCACATTACATCAGTTTTATTCTCCACAAAGATTCTCAGCATGTTGAGCTTTTCAGTAAATATTGCTACTTTTGGCAGACTGACCTTCCTGACTGGGTCATTCATCAGAGGAACAATCATGACAATAATGTTGTTGTGGAAGTTGAAGTGTGGCAGAGCGACCAGAAGTTCACAGATACATCTGATGGCCACTTCAGCAAGACCTTTATAACACTGCAGAGAAACAGCTTGACTTCCCTTCTGTTTCTTCTGCTTCCAGTCTGAAACAGAACATCAGATCAGCGGCTGGGCTGCAGTGAACGAATCGCATGACAAGCACAGAGAACTTCATCTACCTTTCACTATTTGCTCCAAATCCTCCAGATAAAACTTATACTGACTGACAAGACCCTCTTCAAACTCTCTGAGCTGTTGTGTCTCTTTCTTCACCTGGAGAAGAGAGGAAGGTTCTTAGAAATATCATATATCATCTCACAACATGTATCATATCTTCCCTGACCTCCATTTAAAACACTGTTAGTTCTACTTGTGTCTGTATAAGACAATCTCATTGTTAATGGCAGTTCATGTTTCATTGTTAATGGCAGTTCAAACAGGAGTTACTGCTGTAAATGGGCTATAATGTAATGTATTAATCTTTCTGATGTCAGACAGTTGTGTAAGTGTCACTAAAACATCTTTTTCACCAGTGAGGATGTCTGAGGTCTGAATGTTTACTTTTATAGTACCAGAAATTCTTAAAAAAAAAAAAAACACTAAAGATAACTGATTTCTCTTGAAATGAGCCCATTTAAAAGTTGACACATGGACAGAAAGATTTCATGTAACATCATTAAAACAAGCATCTGCACCTTTGTTGCCTTCTCAGCTTCCGTCAGGGGTCGGATTCTATACGACGGCACAATGTCCTTAAGTATCTCCATGAGAGAAACCATAACTAACTTCCTGACAGTGACTGCAATGCTGGGGTCTGTCTCCATTAGCATGGCCCTCAACTCCTTCAACTTCTTGATCTGAAACATCATGTCTGAGAGTGTGAAAGATCTTCATACATTCATCACCAGAACAGATTATTAGTTGTTGTTGTCAGAGCTCTTACACTGGTGTTTGGATTGGCCAGTATCGCTGAGGCTAGACCTGCGATGCGCAGCTTTTTCTCTGTCAGTTTTTGCAGACGAAAGTCGATCTGCTCTTCAGGAGTTAATAACGGACCACTTTCTGCTTCTTCTGTTCAAGATGTTATAAAATCACCAAACATTTCAGTTTGCGAAAAAGCAGCACCAAGCATTTTTTTCTTAAAACTTTAAATCAATAAATAGCATTTTAACAAATATTTTTGAAGAAATAGCAATCCTGTAAGGTGATTCAGTAACAGTGGTAAAGATGTTGTTTCATTCTACAGAGCAAGTCACATGGCCAGCTGATGTTTCCGCACTTTAAACCCCATTATCAGACACTTCTGGTTGTGAAATCAATCAATTATGGGTGACAATTCTGTAGTACAGTATGATTTCAGGATTTAAATTACTATAGTAGAACTCAGCAGTAGCAATGTACTGTAATTTGGATAAAGGTATCAGCTAAATGAATACTTGTACATACTTTATACAGTAAAAATATGTCTACAGTCAAACAAAAATGTTTTCAATGAATCTCCACGGGTTTAGATCTATGAAGCTACATGTAGAGCTTTACGTTTTACATTTACAGAACTGGCAAACACTTTTACCCAGTGCGACTTAGTGCATTCAAGGTTGCCTGGGGATCGAACCCATGACATCAGCACTGCTAACGCAATGCTCTGGCAACTGAGCTACAGGAACACTTAAAAAGACATTTATATAATTTATGTACAGTTTTTATTCATGTTAATGAGTATTATAAGTTCCATGATTTTGAAGATCACTGTCCTACAGGCCGGTGAAATCTGTAATGTTACTTATCGCATCTTTAAGTGTTACAGAAACTATTGTAACTGCAAAACATCTGAAAATCAACACAAACCTTTCTCCAACTCTTCCTGTTCCTGAACTTCCTGCTCATCATCAGCCTGCTGCACAGCTAAAAAAAAAAAACAGGTATTAGAGTGAATGTAGAACATTCAGCATTCAGCAGAACATCACAAGAACACACCAGGTTTCTCCATGGTCTGAGGGATCAGGCCACTCTTGTCTTTGATGGGCAGCAGATGAATGAGCTCTTTCTGCTCCTCCTGCTGCATCCTCCTGGGCAACTTCTCATACCTCTCCACTGGCTGCTCTGATTTGCGCTTCTTGGCATGAACAGGAGCACTACAGAAGAAACAGAGCAGATGACCACAGATATCAGAGCACCCTTAATCTTAAGCCAGCATTGCATTTATCTTCCGTGGACAAATCAATCCCAGAATGGATTCTGACATTCCCTGTGAAAAACTGAGATTTTTTTCAAAATTAAGTGTGGAGTGCTGACTGTGTGTCACGCAGAACTGCGGCCTTTGTAGAATGTTTAAAGTGGTTCCTGTCGAAATCTCACTAAGTTTTACAGATCTGTGGTTTTTTAAAAAAAAAAAAAAATCAAAACAAATGATTTCCAAAGCTGCTGCCAACCATGAGGAGAGGTCTCGAGTCAGGAAGGAAGCTTTCTGTGCCATGGCTTTGATCTGTTGCAGGTCATCATCCTCCATCATGTCTGTGGGCAGAGTCTCCAAGAACTCCTCCTCTTCTTCATCCTCTGTGATCACATAACCAAAATCACAACATAGTCCCAACACAGAGAATTAGAGCTATGGAAAATTATCAGTATGGTAAAAGAAAAGATACTGAGTACAGTCTACTGAGAAAAGTTCTCCTACCTGGTTTCTTCTTGTAGCGCTCCAGAGGCTTAAGGGTCTGATGAGAAACATCTGTGATGGCTTGTTGAAGTTTCCTCTGTTCTTTCCGATGTTTCTTTGACGTGCTCTGTTGCTTAAACTGGCGATTCTTCAGTTTGTTTTCTAGCTTCAAATTGCTGGTTTTCAGCAATTTTCGAAAGCTGGGCTTCTTTTTCTTGTTTCTTTTGGAAGCCTAATAAAAAAAAAACATAGCACAGTTAAACGAAGTTAAACGCCAGTTAAATGAGTTCAGAACAACAGTTAACTGAGTGTAAACAGTCAAATGAGTATAAACAGTTAAGAGTATAAACAACAGTAAAATAAGTACAAAACAACAATTAAATAAATTTGTTACCATGCTTGAACCCTACTAATACAGTGTGTTCCTGCAGCTCAATTGGTAAAGCATTGCGCTAGCACTGCAAAACTTGTGGGTTCAATTTATCAATACTGATAAACCTTGAATGCACTGTAAGCCGCTTTGGATGAAAGCGTCTGCCAAATGCTAAATGTAAATAATCCTAAGAAAAACAATAGGTCCCTTCACAGTATATGATAGTACAGAATGACATGATTCAGTACAGTATGATATGCTTGAGCAACTGAAGTGTCCCTCTTACACACTGAACACTATGAAACTGGTGTTGTGTAAATAAGCAATTTATCCAATGTCCCCACAACAAACCATATCTTAAGTGACATTTATTCGTACAGTGCAGAGTCTTATAATCATCTCTCTCCCAGCACTCCAATAATGATACATCATACAGATTTTAGTGTATGGTGGTCAGAATTCACAGAAGCTGGTACATACAGCTAACAAGAGCCAATGTTGTTTAACTCACAAACGAGCCTTAACACTATTATTAATAAACAACTTACCGGAGCCATATTGAACAGTGACCTGACTTTACGAGAAGGTAAACAGTTTAAATCCAGAAGGTGAAGACATGCAGTTTACTGCCTACTCTGTCTACTCAAACAGCACGTGGACCGGAAGTAAACTTACGGAGAGAGGAAGAATAGCGCCACCTGGAAACCTGGAGGACTCTGACGCAGCGCTCTTTATAATCACACAGTGGATCATGCCTGTGAAGAGACTTTCAACCATGTCTGTCCTGCCTTTAACAACATTTACCGGTCGAATGTCATTGTTGTATATTTAAGACATTAATTTAGCATGGATAGGATCATGTGATCATGTTTTAACCAATATATCAATAAGGAAAATGCCAACATTTGTTAATATAGTTGTTGCAGCACAAAATTGAAAACCACGCAAATTCTTGCATCACTGCTAGCTTTGATAGATGATGATTTTAATAAGGAATATGAAATGTGCTTCTAATTAACAGAATTTTATAAAAAATAATTAACTATTATATAGAGAAAACAAAAACACCATCAACAAGGGCTCAACAATAAGGATTTAACTTTGCATTTTACCTTGAAAAAAAACCCCACTATTTACCTACCACAAATAAATTCACCATTAAAAGGCATCATCAGTTTCTGTTACCATAAGGTCATTTTCTTCAAGCTGAAAACAGAGTGACAAATTGGCTTTACACAACATAAAAACACACACACACAACTTAAGTCATATATTTATTTATACATGTTTGAAATTTATGGTGTCACATATGTGACCTATTTACAAACCTTCACTTGAGTATGAAAACTGTACAATAAAACCAAGATAGTGTAGAAAATCAAGAATTAATGACAATTTACAATTAAAAATAATTTATCAGCAAAACCAATGTAGAGTCAAATCCAAAAAATTTTACATACCCAACATTAACATTGAGTATGTATCCATGTATTTGGTCAAATAATTGAAATGAAAAATCAACAGACACACACAAAAATGATCAATCTCATTATTACAGCACACAAGACGTTTAACTGGCAAACGTAGCACAAAAACATAAATTTCTGGACCCATATTTCACAAACAGCTTTTTTGGGCCAGACTGTAACATTACTGTAGTAATGATAGACTGAGTTTAAAATGAGGTGTGTACAAACTTGTCTTTTAAAAGCAAAAATTAAAACAGTACAATATGCTTTTGAGAACTAATTATTTGTAAGAAGCAGCAGGATGTCGTGAAATGTTATAATGTGTACTTCTGTACATTATTCTTCATATCTGCATCCGATTCTATTGCACTTCATTAAGAACTACATCCTGCTATTCTACAATCTATTAATAGTGTTCATGTCAAATATTACAGTCACAAGTTCATTAACATAAAATAAAACCTTTAACAGCATATAAAATGGTTGTATTGGTAGATTAGTTAAAATGTACAAGTCATTGATTTGACTACTTTCAATAAGAAGAAATAAGAAATGCTGTCATACCCGATTCTGATATCTGGTCAAGTACATGACTAAGCTGGTGGAATTGTTTTTAAATGTTTGTATTTATCATAAAATTGTTATTTTGTATTTGCTTCTGTAATACTGGTAACAGTTACAAAAAACTTACAACTTTAGATTTGTCTCCTTCATAGTGTCATTTTGAAGCAGCTTCTTTTATTTAAAGCTGCTGAAGTCAGCAGTTTGAAAGTCAATTTGAACCTCAAGGGTTTTTCACTGTTGGACTGCTGTTTTTTTCCATCTCTTTATCCTTGATGAGGGAATTAAACACCTAATTCAAAGAGAGAGAAAATACCAGAAATAAAAGATCTGTCATGCTCACCCTTATGTGGATCTTTTTCTGTAAAACACTAAATTTTAAAGAATGTTCATTTGTATAAATGAGATTCTTTGATCTTGACAATCTCTCTGCTAAACTTTTGCACAAAATTAAAACACACAGTCACACAACAGACAAGAACCACATTTTATAATAATAGGAAATTAATCAAAATTATGGAAATTATGTTATCCAAAATAAGTAAAAACTGTTTAAAAAGGGTCTGGACTTTAAAAAGTATTGAAGGAGCGCCTATCAGTACTAGGCTCTTATTGGCTTTTCTTCATTATTTAGTTCAAGTAACGCATTTGAAAAACACTTTTTAAATAATATTTTAGGTTCGTAATGAAAGAAATCAGTGTGTTGGCAAAGTATTATTTTTGTCTACAAAACTAATGTCAAAGATTTGACAAATGCTTTCAAATCAAGTTCTTGACACAAAACTACTGGATGCCTTTCGACCTGGAATCCAGCACTGAAGTCACATGCACAGCATCAGTTTTTTGTGAAAAATAATTGAGTTTGGATGAACATGATGGCAAGTAAATAAAAGAGTGTTTTAATTATTGGGTGAACGAATCCTTTAACTTAAATCAGCTCTTTCATTTAACACCATTTCCTTACAGACAGGTTAGAATTCATTTTACCTGCCATCTATAAATAGTGTATGCAAAGAGTCTTTGAAGAAGTCAAAATGTTAAGGATATTTGCATTTCACATGAACACAGCAGAGAATTCCACTCACCTGTGTCCACTTCCTGTTACAGCTGATCATGTGCATATTGGCGATGCAGCTGAAGAGGCTGTCAGGAGACATGTCCTCCGGCAGTCTGGTGAGGAACTGAGCCATGTGGATGAAGTCCATCTGCAGAAGCACCTCCTCATAGAGCCGCAGGATCCCCAGAGCTGTGCGGAAGAGGTACTCCTCACCATCTCTGCAGAACACGTCCCACACACGGCACGCCACATCTAACGGCAGAGACTTACTGTAGAGAGTAAAGATCCTGTACACAGGACAAGCACAGACACACAGAGACACAGAGACACAGATTAGCAGAATATGACACAAGTTCTCACACTGGGTACTGATGGTGTTTTAGAGATGAATGACATTGAATTTATATACATACACTACCAGTCAAAAGTTTGGAAACACTTGACTGAAATGTCAGATTAAAAATCTTTTAATCTGAAGGCATTTGATTAAACGTTAAAAATGTAAAAAATATATATATATAAATAAAATTGTACCAACATATTAATTTCAATTTAATTTTCTTATTAGAAAACTACAATTAAAAAAAAAAAGTTTTTGAAATAGATGATTTGGACCAAATAATTTAAAAAAAAGCAGCCAATAAGAGCGCAGGATAGAGGGGAACTCCTTCAAAACTTTAAAAATCTTCTCAGGATGATTCCTCAAGAAACTGGGTGATGGAAAATGTCAAGAAAATTTTTGTAAATTCTAGATGAAGGGTGGCTATATTGAATATGCTAGAATATATCCTATTTTACCTTATTTTTAATGTTCTTTAGTCACAACATAATTCCTAAAGTTACATTTGTGTTATTTCATAGTTTTGATAAGATTACTATTATAAATCATAAATTAAAATAATATGAACAAAGAAAAAGTAAATGTTTCCAAACTTTTGACTGTGTATACAGGTATACAGGTTTGTGGACTTACCAGTCTATCAGATACAGGTCAGGTGTGAGGTTGTAACTCTTGAAATGATTATAAAGCCGGGGCAGGTTTTCTTCAAAAAACACTTCAAATGCAGCAAAATACTTGAGCATCTGAGAAGCAGGAGACACATTTATAAAGACCTTGAAACATCTGATTCACAAAAACTTCAGTGTCAGGAGAGTGAGGAGGTCTGATGTGTTGATCATGTACCAGCTCATGGTCCACTCTGAAGAACGACATCTGACAGGGTTTGTTCAGGAGGTTGGCAAAGGCAATAAAAGCGTCGGGCTCCTCCAGGTTCAAAATCAGAACCGCTGCTATGAAGGACATTCCCTGAACCTGCACCCAAATACAGACGTTGTTTATCTAACAGCTCTTGTGACAACAGCATGTTTTCTTAACGTTTACTATGTATCTGTGCCAAATATAATCTTACACAATATAAATTATTTTATTTTAGGACCTGGACCCTGGATATTTGTAATATACTGGAAATCTATATTCTGATCAGAAAATTATAGATTAAAGTAGATTGTTCATTACAATATATAATACAGTAGATTATAGACTGCAGTATATTATAAACTACAGTATACTTTAGAATACAGTAGAATATAGATTACAGTACATGAGGAATTTACTCACATATCCTACATCAGGTCTGTAGCAGGTGTAAGCACCCAACACGTTGTGCAGGAGATCGTGGTACGGGCCACCCTAACAGACAACAGACAGACACCACCATTCACATTAATCTGTAATATAACAACCTTACTGTTGTAAATGGAAGCACAAGAGCTTTACCTTCTGGAAGATAAAGAGAGATGGAAACGTGCGGGAGATGTCCAACTTAATCAGATCCAGACTGGACTCACGATCTGCTACTGATGCTCCACTGTCCACTGTCACAACACAATGAACATATACAAAGATCTCTATACTCTGACACTGCTGTGGTAGTCAGACATTTTTCTCATATTTACTCTGTAAGACAAACCCTCTGATTCCTCACTGCCCATCTCCCTGAAGCTCCTCCAGCGCTCCTGAGCTCGTGACAGGAAGATCTCATACAGTTCTGAGAGAAGAGAAATACAGAGATGATATTTCTCTTAGGTGGCAGCTCACAACTTTGCAAAAGAAACTTAGTGTGTCTATAAGACTTTGAAGTATTTTAACTGTTTTAGAAACTAATGCTCAAAACTTTCTTTACGAAGAACTCATCCAAATCTATATTTTATGAGCCAGAATTTTTTTTTTGAAATTCTCCTCATATATCCCTGAACTACAATAAGCCCTCTAACATTCAGTTGTGTGTGTGTGTGTGTGTGTGTGTGCGTAGATAAGCATATACAATACATCTGTTATAGAAAACATCTATTAATCCAGATCTTAACAATGGGACACTTCACTCAGGCAGTAAATAAATACCTGAGGTTATGTTGAGTTCATTCCCAATGGCCAGACTCCAGACTTTACCCCTCACACTGGGCGGCAGACCCTGCCACCAGAGGTCTCGCACACGCCGTGCACTACGCCTGGAGTCACACATGTTGAAAGAGAGTTAGTACAGTGCTGTGAAGATGTACAGCACATTTCAGAATTCATGAGGGTGATACGTGTCTATCTCACATGTTTTCCCAGTTGGGAAGAATCTCGTTGTTCCACACCAGCATGGCATTAGAGATGTTCTCCTCCTGTTTAAATCTGTCCTTCATCTGCTTCTTCTTCTTCTGTGCATCCTTCAGCTCTGTAAACAGTCATGTGACTTTATACAAGTGATACATGCCTCACAACCACATTAAACAACATTTCTAGTGTGTCTGAGTCAATCTCACAAAAACTGTCCATTATTATTTTGATACACAGATGAAGTGATTAGACTCAGTACAGTAAGTGCCAGTGCTGTACCTCTCTTCTTCACCTCAGCCACCATTTCATCATACTCCTGACGGTGGCGCTGTGCCTCCTCCTCTGACTTTGCCGGAAGGTTCCTGAGGAGCAGAAGCAATGATTTCAGATCACAACATAACACACAATTAAATGTCATACACTCAGTCTGAACATTTGTTGAGGGACTAATAAACTTTTGATGAAGGTTCTGGAAATGTTTCAAGACTGGTTTATCTGCCATGATCACATTTCACTGGTCATTTATTCTTAATAAGGACTCCGGGACTGAAGACTCTTGCGTGGTGAAATACAATACAGTGCGTAAGCCTTATTTCTAGCTCTTTGTTCAGGTAAGATGATCTCAGAGTTTTCTGGGAGATACGTAATGCAGGTAAGTAGATACTGAACACCTAAGAAGTGAATCGCGTATTGTATATTCAATGTATTTATCTGTTTTTATTATGTGGTTACTGATTATTTTTGAACCAATGAGATTTCGATGTGGACAGGGCTACGCAGCACAACACCAAAGAAGCAGAAAGCAAATGACCCAAATGTCATCACAACAAGTTAGGACAAAACCTTAAAATAACATGAAGATCCCCTAAACACTTAAATCAGTTCGTCTGGTTGAGGAGATGAGACTGAAGTTCTACTCACGCTGGGCGGTCCTCCAGTATGAGTGCTGTGGTGGACAATGGCTCGAATTCGAGGTTCTTTCGTCGGCTCTGAGCAGGCAGGGATGGACTCTGGCCAGATTTAGTCACCCTGGCTTCATATTCCTGTGAGAAAGCAACCAGATCAAGTTCAAACACCTGTGTGCTGTGTAAAAGCAGTGTGTTAATGAGTATCTGGATGTGTTTCGAGTAGAATCACAGGCTTGTGAGACTTGAACATGACAACATGGAGGTAGATGACAGGCAGGTGAAGATCAGGGCGTGCTGAGGCCGGTGCCCACAAAGGAAACGCACTGGGTGACTGTGTGTGATGTGTGACAGCTACGATGGATGCTCATGGGAAAAGTTGGGTGGTGTGATTCTGCTTGAGCGTTTCATACTTGGCAGAAAGCGCTCTGAAATAGAAGTTCTTTTTCTTGAGAATGTCCAGCTTGACTGGTTCGGTTCCTTTATCCGTACCATCTACATCATTACTCTCAGAAGAGCAGCACAAAGACTCTTCCTGTATGTCTGTAGAAGCTTCAGAAGATATCAATGTTGTGTATAACAATGACATGTTGTGTATGGGGCTCATTTTCCTTCAAATTGTACTGTTACTAAGGGTGAAGTACAGAAAGAAACATTCCAGAGGCGAGAAGGAGGGTCAAACTGTGCAATCTGTTTGACTTCTTGATATCAGAGCTGCATATTTACATATCCAGAGTTATTCTGACACAGCGTCAGTATGCTTACAGGACATTAGGAGGTCATTACTGCTCACAGTGGAATCACAGAGAGCAAAAAGCAAAAGGCAGTACTGGATTAATCAACATGTTCTGACTTCAAAGAATACTTTATTATTTCCTCACCCTCACACCTTTCTCAGACAGAACACAAAACAAGAGATTCTGAAGAATAAACATGCTGCACTTCCCCATACAACAAAAGATGGGTGCACGCTCCAAACTCACCACAGAAGCTCTTCATATGAGTAGTACACTACAGTCTAAGTTCTAAAGCCACACAGCAGGTCTTTCTGTGTGAGAACCAAAGTGAAATGCAAAAACATGCAAAAACACAAATTAATTCCGGTCTGTTCCTCACACAAAGCTATCATTTGGCTTCAGAACACTAAGTATACAGCACAGCAAATGAATACATAATAAATAGATCATTTTAGATTCATTTTTTTGGTTAACGGTTTCGTGGCGACAGGTCAAGCAGGCATGTCATGTGATGTGAAGGTGGTTGAAATGACCAGTAGGAAGTGAAATTGTATTGTCCTGTGCACAGAAGTGATTGTGAGGATGACTGGGAAAAGAGAGCAAGAAACGGAAGGCATACCGCTGAACTTAAGAGATTGGGTGTAGATACAGATGTGAGATTGCCTGGGTTACTGTCCTGAAGAGAGGAAAACACAGAGAAATACAGTAACACAGCAACACAGATGTACTGAGAGGAACAGCCTGCTTTTAACAGTGACCAAGAAAGACTGTTCTTACCCTTAACAGTGTGCTGACTGTACTGATTCTGTGCGAAGAAGTACAGATGGATATTGAAGTTGCAGTTCGTTTTTCAATTAACTTTAATTAACAATTCAATCATCAGTCCTTTCATAACATAATGCTATATTATACATGCTTAAAACTTATTTAATAAATGTCTATACTGTTTATTTTCTGATTAAGTTGGGTTAATCTCTGCTGTATCGGAGATTAATTTTCATGTCACGTGTGTTTCTCAGTTGACCCTGATGTTCACTATGACTGTGACATCACTTCCTGTCACATTTCCAACAGCCTTTTGACCAACTTGCCTTTTACAGCAGGCATGATTTACTAACATAAATTTACAAGTACACAGGTATTGTATTTTAAGCGAAATGCTGTTTTTGAGTTGACAGAACAGACAGAAGGAAATCATGAGTCTGTTTAACTGAATGTGTGCAGAACTGTGTGTGTGACTACAGATAAGCAGAGTTGAGATAACATGAGGCCTGACTCTGTACTTTAAGGAAAAACACACCATACACACACTGGATGCCCTTAAAATGTGTGATTACCCCAAATGACCTTCAGTCTCTGCTAAAACATAGATATACAGACACAATAACCCTCCAGGCCAGCTAGAGTCAGTCATACAGCAGTTACAGATGGACCTCTGGGTCCAGCTCAACCGCTCTGTCACTCACACTGAAAATCAGATGATTCTCTACAGAACTGAGAGGTACACTGTACATCCACGCTACAGAAGTAAAACCAGTACAAAAAACATCCGGTGAGATGTTTAGAGAAGTGTTTCCTGTTTAGACATGCATGGATGACAGCGATATCTTCTGCCTTCTCTCTCTGATTCACTGAACACCATATACAAATGCTCCAGAGCTTTCAAACTCTTCTTCAGCGTACCTGCTAACTGAAGAGCATCTCTTCAGCAGGCGGTTTGTGTGTCTTTTATTTGAATCATCAGCAAGGGTCAGATTACTGGATCCTTCTTATGTTACACTTTAAACCACATATAAGATATTCAACTTCCCCAAGGTGACAAACTGCTCAGCGAAAAGCCAAAGTTAGGTGAAGATATTATTAGTTCAGATTATTTGTCCTTGTCTGGAAAGCCTTAGTCACATCAGCAGAACAGACAGGCTGAGAAAGTCATCCCATTTGGTGAAAGGTTATGATAACAATTTACATGCTCTAATGATTTGCATACAATAAGATCAGCAACATTTGACCAGAAATGCTGATTTCATGTTGACTTAAAATGAAACAAGCAAAGCAATACATTTTTTTTATAAATAGCTATAAGTATACTACAAATGTAAAACAGGTCATTCTGTGTCAAATCAACCACGTTGTTATTTGAATAATACCTCTAGATTAGTTGACACTGACCCAACATTCATCAACTAGCTGTTGAGTTTACAGAAGCATTGTTTTGTTTACATATGACATATTGCTCAATCTGTATTTATTTCCACTCAGAGTGTGAATCAGGTGTGAACAGACCTGCTGAATGGTTTTGGAGTCTTTGGGGAGGTTTTCCCTCAAGGGGACTTTTCCAAATAGTTTCCATCCCGGTGCACTCGGGGTCTCTCTCTGCTTCCTGGAGAACAGACTTCTGCCAAAGACAAGATCACAAATCATCTGTTAAAGCCTGAACACGCTGCATTACTTCCTCACGAGAACACGTACAGGTGCAAAACTGACTTCTCGATGTGGTTTCTGGCTTTGTATCATTCAGATAACACCCATAGTTTCAGGTAGTGACTGTGTACCATGTGACTCCAGAAGAATGTTATTAAAGCCTTTGAACTGGGATAAAGCACTAGATTTTGCAGAAGCTGGTGAAATATCTAATACTCGTTCCTCTTACAAATGCAATAGTTAATGTTATCTTTACGAGGAAATTAAAAACATGAGGAAATTCATAGTTTTGACTTGCAGACATCCCCATAAATCAGAGTAGAATGACATCTGTATCTAAAGAAGATTACTATTTAAAACATTAAAGCCGATTTTCTGAGGAAACTGTGAGTGGTGCTCAAAGCCACGATGCAGGAGTGTTAAGGGTGGTTGCCAGTGTGTTGCTGTAGAGTTGTAGCTCTAAATATGATGATTTATCTAACATGAAAAACAGTTCCCTCTAACTTCTGGGTTTCTTATGGGTCTAATTTTATAGAAGCATATATATTATGACAATACCTGTTAAACATCTCTGAAATGCCATGTTTCCTCTCGCTGAGACTCAGATCTGCAGCAGCGACACTCAACACATCAGGGATGTTTTCTGGGGCACTCTGGCGGCGACTGATTTCATACGTGTTCCTGGAGTTTATACTCACATCCATAAACATAAATCCTTCCTGTCGATTTGAGGTGGGAAAAATCACACCATCATCTGGACCCAGTGCTGTAGATTCAGAGCTAAGGAAAGTGCTAGAGGAAAATGTCCTCAGAGAACATGTCACAGCAGCTGATGGACTTCCTGAGGACATCCTGTTATAGTATGTCTCTGCTTTAGGAGAACTTCTGGTGTCATCTGCATGGGCTGGCTTACGCACTGAATTTTGGGGATTAGAACCATGTTCTGACCTGATAGCTCTGTTCTCACAGCCATCTTGGGCTGTTTTTTTTACTTCAAAATGAGAATGTGACTGGCTCGTTACAGGTGTGGAAGGACAGGCAACACTCCCACTATCAGCATCTCTGGAGTCTGTAGACAGTTCACCATTTGCCATCACAAAGACATCTGCATTACAGCAGCTTCCTGCAACACATGATAACTTTGAAACTTCACACTCAGCATGTCCGTTTGGCAACTTTGTGCCACATAATGGTATGTAGGCCTGGTCTGGATACTCCTTCTTAAGCTGTGCTTTATCACATGGCACCTCAACAGACATTATTCCTGCACTAGAACACAGGAGATCATGGTCCTGTCCACTCTGTGGTTGGCTTTTCTCTTTCTGTGATGAGCCAGTACAGTAGATCACTCCCTGCATGATGTTCTCCTTTCTGTCTGTGACATGAGTGATGTGCTGAGGTGGTGTAGTCTCCTCTGCACCCCTACCTCCAGAGGATGAGGACTCCACCATCAGCTTCAGTCAGCTACACAATACCCACAATTCTGCTCTTCTGGACCCCTTTAGGTAAATCATCTACAGTATGATAACACAATATATTAGTACTGGCGATTTCAAACACAATGCCTACCTACTCGATTCTGCTTTTTGAACATCAGAATTGCGTTCGAATGTGATAAGCTGTGATGCTCATTAATACTGTCTAAGTAGGCAACTCATTAGTTTGAGACAGAGCCAATGATGCTGTACTGTCAAATTCACACACAGTGAGTGACTTTACATACCCATCGACCTCAGTCAGTTCCTCCAGAGCACAAATGACCTCTATCTTCTGCTTTAAACCATCGAGTGATGATGGTTATTTGTTGTCCTCAGAAGAAGAGAAGATATCTGTCCATCGTCAAGTCATTGAAGACCCTCTGGCGCATTCACAGTCACAGGTCTGCAGTTTAGCGCTTTTCTGTCAACATCACATCTGTTCAGATTGTCCTCCGGCATATTAATCACATCAATATTATCACAGTGAAAGAAGTTATTGATCACGTTATTGCTGCCTAGACTCAGACCGGCGGATAATCGCGAGCTGACTGTGAGCTGACGCCATCTTCAACTGGCAGTGACGTCACCCGATACGTGAACGGGCAAGAGCATTTTCACGCGCCGCCTGCTGGACATAATAAAAATAACATCAGACAGACACTGATTTATGTACAATACACATGCACAATATTCACAAACAATATACACGTATTCATAATATATTAAACAACAACGGGGAGTTGTGGTCTAGCTGTGTAACCAGAAGGTCGCCGGTTTGATTGTCGGTGCAGGAAACACTTTAAGGTGCCCTTGAGCAAACCACCTTATCCCAATTGTCTCCGGGTGCCGCAGTGCTGCCCAAATGCGCTGGGTGCGTGTTCGCAGTTTGCAGGGTGCGCGTTCACATTTCCGTGTTGTAATTGACAGAAGTCAATTACAACTATATATATATTGGGCTACACGAAGACAAATATTATTCCTACAGTGCACTGAACAGAAATAATGTACATTCTGTATGTAAAATCATATTGTATTTTATTTTACTGTATTTTAATAGTAGTTTGCTTATTTTTTCCATTTTCTCAATTTTCACTTTTCACAAAAGAACTACTCATTTAAGATGTTTCAGAAAATAATACATTTTAAATGTTTTCATCATTATTTTATTGATATAATTATGGTGCTAGGTGTAATGCTGTTTTGTGGATCGTTTGAAATTTCCAAAAAGTTATAAGTCAGACAGACCGACCGACGGACGGCTTACTATAAATAATACGTTTCAATGGTGTGATCAAAACCCGCGTTGCCATCTTGAGGTGCTGCAGTTCGCTTCTGTCTTAAACTCTGTGAACTGTTTTGTTGTATCTCTCTGCATACAACATGACACTCAATGTTTTCAGCAGACCCTGTCCATTCCCATATCTCATGCACTATTCAACAGACTGACGGTGCCACTTTTTAGGAGAAACACGTCAATGCGCTTTGGAAAGGAGTAGTGAAACAGATGACCTGGTGACGAACCGCTTAAACACAATGAGATATTTGGTCGAGGAAAAGCTCGTGTACACATGGAGAAAGCTGAAAACGACAGCGACAGAGCTGAAAGCTCTACTGTAGGTCTACGCGCACTCATGGGCTGCGCGCTCTGCGCCCTCATCGTCTCCACGCTGCTGGGGAACACGCTCGTGTGCGTCGCTGTCATCAAATTCAGACATCTCAGATCCAAAGTCACTAATTTTTTCGTCATATCTTTGGCTGTTTCGGATCTCTTCGTGGCCGTTCTGGTCATGCCATGGAAGGCTGTTTCTGAGGTGGCTGGTTACTGGTTCTTCGGGAGCTTCTGTGACACTTGGATAGCCTTTGATATCATGTGCTCAACGGCATCTATTCTCAATCTGTGCATCATAAGTTTGGACAGATACTGGGCCATCTCCAGCCCATTCCGTTACGAGCGTAAAATGACTCAAAGGGTGGCGTTTGTAATGATTGGTATAGCATGGACTCTTTCCGTCCTGATCTCTTTCATCCCAGTCAAACTCAACTGGCACAAGGCTGAGCGTGCAGAGATGGATGATAACGCACCATTAACCCACCACATCCCATTGAAAGACTGCACCGCGACTCTAAACAGGACCTATGCCATTTCATCCTCACTCATAAGCTTTTACATTCCTGTTATAATCATGATTGGAACATATACAAGGATCTACAGGATTGCACAAACCCAGATCCGAAGGATCTCCACTTTGGAGAGAGCAGCCGGACACACTCAGAATCACCAGGAATGCTCAAGCGAACAGTCCCTTAAATACACCTTTAAGAAAGAAACAAAGGTATTGAAAACGTTGTCTGTCATAATGGGGGTGTTTGTTTTCTGCTGGATGCCGTTCTTCGTTCTGAACTGCATCGTTCCGTTTTGTGACCTGGACACGCTTGGAGACTCTCTGTGCGTCAGCAGCACAACCTTCAACATCTTCGTGTGGTTTGGATGGGCCAATTCATCCATCAACCCGGTCATCTACGCGTTTAATGCGGATTTCAGAAAAGCATTCAGCACTCTTCTGGGCTGCAACAAACTTTGCGCGTCTTCTGCGGTAGAGGCTGTGAATTTCAGCAACGAGCTGGTGTCGTACCATCACGACACGACTCTTCTCCAGAAGGACGCACAGGGTCCTTCCAGTCTTCAGCGCCTGGTTTTGGTGCCCGGTCACGGGGAGGAGATGGACTTACCTTTCGATAAGGTCTCGGTTGTTTCGGATTCGTCTCGTTTCCAAAGAAACGTGCTGTTGCCGGGCACAGAGCAGCAGGAGGGTGAGATGGAGATATCTCTGGACATGATGCCCTTCACCTCCACGGGACTGAACGACTGCTGTGGGATTCCAGGTCAAATTGAAGAGTCGTAGATAGAGCCTGACCTCACATATTAGTCATTTCACATAAAATGTTACTGTAAACAGATTTATGATCTCAAGCATGCATTTTATATGTGATAATACAGTTTTACTTTGTACATAGTTAGTGTGTATATATATATACCAGAGGTAATTTTACCCCCTGATATGTATACAATATATCAGGGGAGGGTAAACTGATTTAGAATAAAAACTGTAGGAAAAATATCCTTTACTTTTAATTTCACCAATCTCAAATATTTTTTAAAAGAACACTGAACATTTTATTTTATTCTCATCAATCCTGTGATTTTAAATCAGTGATGTCCAGGACAGAACATTGATTTTTAGCTTTTAATGGATGCAGGGCTGCAGACATACATCTAAGGGAGAACATAGTCTATAATTCCACGTGCTGCTGGTTATATGGATTTTTGCTATATTTTAAATGGACAGATGGTGTCAGAGACAGTCAGTAATTCTTTGAGGAACTGTTGAGATAAGCTTCCACGACTGAAATCAATTGACCACATTTCCTAGAAGTTTTAATATACCTGAACCAATTACAGCAGCCAATATTGTTTTGTCAAAACACTGTGAAGTGCAATGTCTATAAATAAATTAAAAGCTCTCTTCAGAAAATATATTTCCGTCTCTTATCTCCAAGCATGGGAAAACACATCAGTTTGGTCTCGGAGTGGCTCTTTGTTGTGTTTAGATGCAAATCTGAAGCAGCCTGATTAAAGATAATTGCTTATTTAATCACCAGAGCTATTAGGAGAAGAATACAGAGGAATACAGGAGGCACCCGGGAATACAAATATGATGAAAACAATTTAAGCCACTAATTAATGAAACCTGCAGACACACACTTGTTTGTAGAGCTTGTTTGTACTTGCAAGCATTTAAGACATTTCAAAATTGTATAGTTTAAATATTTAAGCAGTACAATGCAACAAAAAAGGACACAGCTGCCCCAGAAAGTATTTGCTCACTTATATGAAAACCAAAATGCATAAATGTCATTACATTAGGCAACAGAATAATTTTATTTAAAATAAAGATGGCACATTTACATTTTTAAGCAAAGCATTTAACAAAATAAAGTGTGTTACGTTTTAAATAATAAAACAATAGTCACACTCTACAATGAAAGTAATTATTGGACACTTTCCAGTAGCTCACTATTATTATGCTATTATTAATGTCATTAGTTTCATATTTAACTACAAAAGTAATAAAACTTACTCGCATTGTGTATCTGAGGTGTTGAAAACTGTTTTCAAGGGCCAATGCCAACAGAACTGCACATACAGTACTAACACTCTGAACATCTGTATGTTTTGGTTTTCACTTTTGAGTAAAAGAAACAAATTGATTCCAAGAAATAAACTACATTTACCATCTTGGAGCAGGCAGTCTTGGATAGCTGGATGAGAGATGGTCTGAGGGAGAAATCCTGTCTGATCAGCCTAAAGCAGATCTGTAATGGGTTTGGAGGGCATCACGGATTCCTGTGGAATCAGAATTGGAGGGGAAAAGCTTTTGTGCAAGAAGTTACGCATCTGGTACTGTAGACACTTAATATTGGTCTGCAGACACTTAATATTTATTAAGAATCCTCAGGGACATTAGACTTTTGTGGATGGTTTAAATACAATACAAAGCTATATATAAAAGGTTATTAAATCCTCATAGCACTGCAGTGCTTTGCCAAATGAGCAAAAATGCTCAGAATACCTCGCTAGCCAAGACATTCATATATTCATTCCAGCCTCACTGGAAAACTTCATTTGCTGCATGTCATGAATGATAATGAAAGAGAACATCAATTCTAAGAAGTATTTGTGCAGTTCGCAGAGTTTACTGACTCATTTGGAGCAACATACAATTATTCTGTCTGTTAGTGGTTTCCGTCACACTGTGTGCTTCAGTTTGTTTGTGAGTGTTTTATTTTAAAAGTTAATTCTGTATAGGTACATAGTCTTGATTGTATAAGCTGCAAAAACCACTTCTCATTGAACATTTAATTTTTTTATGACATTATGCACTGTGCTGTTGCGGTATGTTGTTACAATTGAACCTGCTGTTAAATATCCTGTCAATTTAAAAATGATTAGAAAAAATTAGACATTCAGATTATAATTAAATGTAACAACTTGCCTAAACAAGAAAAAATCCCTTGTCTGAAAACAAGATTTAGTTTAAGATTTAGTCAAAATCTACCTTCATTATATAATTGCCTCTTGTCCTAATATATCTCAGTAGAGTTTTATTATGTTCACTTTTACCCAACAGGTAATAAAATTATGATATGAGAGTTCAGAGAATAAAATTCACAAAAAGATTTGTTTTGGTGCGTTGCTGGTGTTTGAAACCAACAAGTATTTGTGTATAAAACAAGAATTTGGATTGTTGTCGCAATACCCTTCTTTTACTGTCATGTCCCTGTAGTGTTGTTAGAGCAACATTTCATGAGAAAGTGGTTTGTCTGTGACAGTGGGTTGTGTTTTTAAACTTGACAGCAACACCTGTGAATGCTTCTTTGAACTGTGATGTATTTAGCAAACACGACACACTCCTAAAACAGTGTGAAGACGTGAGGATGAAGGTGAAGAGCAGGATGAGCCATGTGTCTTGTACGTGGAAAATGTTCAGACTGTGAAGAGGACAAAGTCTTTATAACAGACATCAAAAATAAGTGCAGAAAATTGTGCACCAAGGACGTGCTTGAAAATCATTCCCACACTGCTGTTAAAAAACATGTCACTTCCTCAGAGTTTCCCCAGAGTTTCAAGGTGAATATTAAGACCCCCAACGTGAGTGTCATTACATTGCTGCAAAATAAACAGAAAAAATCATTCTCACTATAATAGAGCAAAATTCTAAATAATTCAAAAAATTTTAAATTCCCAAGTATCTATACATCATGGTAATATGTGTGGTAAGCTTCCATTCATTAAGGTGTATTTAGATAGAAATAGTATTCCAGAATAAATGATTGTAAAATCGTTATAAGAGAACATGATGAGAATTAATCATGAGACCAATAGAAATGACAATAAAATCTGTCCAGATGCATTATGGTAAGAAATTTGTGGGCAGTGGCTATCACTAAATTGTAAAAAACATTGCTTTTGGGGTGAAATGTGACGTGGGCATCAAGCACTCAGTCCAGTCTAATGCTGGACATCTTCCTTCATGAGAGTCATGTGAAGACTGATCTGATTGATTCCGCTGATGCAGAGTGAGTTGTGTTGTTCTTTCTCTTTCCTGAAACACACTGAATTTATTCTAAAGCAAATGAAGCACAGCTGTGGCTGCCTGAATTCCAATAATCTTTTCATTCGCATCTGTTGCTGGAGTTGATGTGCTAATCAAAGTTTCTTTAAAGCTTTTTCATGGTGTAACAGGGAATGAAACAAGTTCATCATTCTCTCCTGTGTCTTCAAGATATGTAAATTCCTGTGTAGAAGGTCTGTTTTTTTAAGACGTCCTTCTGTACAGGTACATGGAGTTCTGTGGGTTTCCTGAAATATGGTTTTCATTTCATTTATAAATTCTTAGTTATGTTTAATTTTTTTTAAAAAGTCTCATGTTATTTTGTTCAGTTTTTTTGACATACAGAAAAGAATATCTAAAGAAAAGATCTCTAGACGAGACACAAGTGAGATTATTTTTTTTTCTGGCAAAAAAGCTGAGAAGCAAAAATTTCAGCAAAAATTCTCATTTTATCATAATTCAGTTTTATTACTCGTGTCTATGAGAAGTGATTGAGATGCCAGAGTTGTATTATTGTTAAACAAGAAATTTTGAACAACATGTTACATACAACAACATGAACAACAAATGCTGAACAACAAAAACTTTTCTTTATAGTGTGTTCCCTCATAAAAGAGGTGACTCGGTACACACTGTGTATTTGTATATATTACAACTTTTTGTAATGGTCTTGTATCACTGATGATTTAGATTTATTCGTAAAGCAATAGTTAAACACAGGAATGCAGGCTCATTTGAACAGGTGCAGATGATGTAGCTGTGTCAGACTAGGCAGGGCACACAAACAACCCAATGTTATGGCCAGGCTTCTGATTGTAACAGAATGTTTTGCATCGCTAAATGCAATGCCATTTAGTGATGTCTGTGGTATAACAACATCAAAACACTTCAGCTGTGGTGTGTTAGTGTGATGGTAACACACCCCAGGGGAAAAGAGTTTGTTTATGCCTCCACAAATTATGAATGGTGATGTTTATGATATCAGCACGTCCATTAGTGTAACCATTCATCTCAATATCAGCTGATTGGCTGGTATTTAATTTGAATTCTGCATCATTCCTGATGGAACTGAGATCTGCAAACATATTAAACTGTTGAATGGAGATTGTCTTATTAGGGTTAATGTGAAATCATGCAATTAGGTGAAATCATGAAACTTCACCTAAACTTTACCTATTTGTACTGTTATTACAATTTTTTAAATAACATAAAATACATAAAATAGTATATAACTGAACACTGTGAAAAATAAACACATTGTAATATGAAATTAAACACATGCAGTACACTACTCAGGTCATTTACTGTATGTCACTTACTGTACTGAGTATATTAATGAATCTACCACAGCTCCAAAATTAAAAGAGATACAAAACTTCTCATCACGCATCACACATATTGTAAATACTTACAATAATTAATTTGAAAAAGAGCAACATTCTTTTCTTTTACCTACATGACACACTATTAATATCCATGTCAAAAGCTGTTTTATAGCATTCACAAGTATATGCCTTTCTTTCTTTAACCAAACACAATCAGAATTATATTAAATAATGTCTTGACTTTCCCAGCTTTGTAATGGCATTGAATAGTATCATAGATTTTGAAGCTCCAAAATGCACATGCATCCATCATAAAAGGAAACCATACAACTCCATTGAGTTAATAAATGTTGTCTGAAGTAAAATTGTACATTTGTGAAAAAAACAATGAATATTTTGAGCTTGTTAAACAATTGATACATCATGCAGCCATGTAAACAAATAACAAACAGATCAGAAGGTTAAACTCTCAGTTCTCTTCTCTGAGTTCGGCTGAAGAATGGCATGAGGATGAGTTATGAGAGAAATTTCATTTAAACAGTTCCTTTGAATATTGTGATCAGAATTACAGTGAAGAGTTAATCTGAAGCTGTGCAGTCTTTTGATCACTAAACACGAGAGACAGAGAGAGATAGAGAAAGAGAGAGAGGAAGAATAGCCTTCTTTGTATTCACATTGCTAGAGAGAGAAAGTTAGGCCCTCAGAATTGCTATTTGTATGTGTAACTACCTATCTAATAACTATACATCAAAGCCACAATCTGCCTGTCTCACAAGATGAAGCCTATATACATTTGCAATTATACAATGACTGCTTCTATAAAGAAATAAAACAAGCCCATAATATTACACCTTTATTTCAGTCAAGCTTGCTTCATTTCACAATAGTAACTAACCAGCCATCAGCAGTGTGAGTCTAGTGCACTGTCAGAAACATTCAACTGGAATAACAAAGACTCGAAGACTCACATAACTCACATACAGCCATGACAGGTATTTACATTTTTAAGTTTATATAAGTGAAAAACTATGTTTTCTGCTTCATGTTTGCATGAAGCTTTTATAATACATATTTAAAGAAATATATTTTGTTTAAAGAATTTTTTCTTTTTCTTCTTTTTTAGAAAGAGAAATGTTCAAAGCTCTTTCCTTTCAGTGTTAGATTATGGTGATGTGATGTATATGCATTAAATTTAATCCTCATTAAGTTTAATCCTCATTGTGTATACCACACTGTTTTACACTCTTTAATGAATGCTTCTTCACAAACTCATCATTGTACCTTGTATGAATTAGTGGACTGGGTCTCCTTTTATCAAATGAAAACAAATACACATGCTGTTGTTTACTGCTAAGGCACTGTTGGGTAAATTACACACTTATATCTGCAGTCTTTGATCTTATTACACCTGTAACTACAGCACTACATCTACCACTAGAAATCTTATAAATATTCCTAGGGTACATTTAGAGCTTCTTTTTTATCCTTTTTTTGTTATGGAAGGAGCTACAGAGTATTTTAATGCTGGAAATACTCCCATCTTTAAATATTTTTAAACATCTTTTACAAACTAGAAGGAAATGTACATGTTTAGTAAGTAATATTTGACCAGATGTCATATGGGTGCTGGATAAATCTGTATTTATAAACTGTATTTGTGTATTTATGGGTTTTATGTGTTGTATTTTATGTATCTTTGTATTCTGGCCAGGACTTCATGGAAGAAGAGATTTTAATATTTCAATGGGACTATCTTTATAAAAAAAGGATGAATACATTTTCATGTTCAATATTTTTAGTATAGTATAGTATATTAGTATATTGATGTATGGCCATACATCAGATTTCTGTATGTGTCTGTCTGTCACAGGAAAGTTTTTTTTATCTTGCATTGAAAGTAAACGTGTGGGATAAAGATGTTAAAAATGTGTTTTCTGGGAAACACTGAATAGATGTCAGTGGAGTGACATTACTGGGCAGATTCTTGCAGTCTGTCAGTTTGAGGGACAGCTTGGTAGAACTATAAGATGTCTTGGAGTAAATTACATGGCCCGCATGGTAAATTAAACCACAGTCACAGAGCCTCTGAAAACTGTTAGACTGAATATTTTTCTGACAGAAACGCATATGCACACTTTCAAGTATAGTCACAATTATTATAAGAACAAATTACTTTCAAAATAGATCAATACTACAAAGTACAAATCAGACATGAAAAACAGTCAGCGCTTCAGTTCTCAGTTATATATAGACATCAGTTATATAGTCATTCTCTCAGGACACACCAATTAATGGGTTACAAAACCTTGTAAACTAAAAGTGATCTTTTAGTATTTATAAAAAGGAAACATGTTTTTGGCATAAATTGCGGGATGTGTGATTGACTAAACTATCAATTATCAAGAATCTAGGGCATTTAGAACTTCATATTTAACACTTCCTCAAGTGATTTAGGACATTTGATGGTTATGAAACGATTTTGATGATAATTATACTGTATTTGAGCAGAACAGTTAGAGTAAAAGTACAACAACGCCGTCTGTTGGACCGTTCAGAAATTTTTTGTATCACAGTGACTTGATTTGACTGCTCGGATTGAGAATCTGTACTTTGTTTATTAACAACTGAAGTGACATTAAAGATTCACAAAACACATCTCTTTATTTGATCTTACTGCTGCCAACAGTGAACATTTCCTGCTTTTAAATACTACAGAAATACAATGTAAACAGATCTTACACACAAGAGGAAAATGTGACGTTCATGCAACAGACAAGTACTACTGACAAACAGTATCTCCATACAAAAATAAAGAAACAGTTAAATCAAGCACCCAATTTAACTGCAGACCGTCACTGAAATTATAATTTACTGTGCAACACACACATTTATTTAATTCACTGTATGTTGATTTTCAGGCATAGAACTTTCATGATACAAACATCGATAAATTAATACAAAAAAATACAGTATACAATTGTCTTTGTAAAATAAATAAGTAAATTTGTCATTGGTTAAGAAATGTACGTTTTGGAAGCAACGTTAGACTGTTAGATTGAACTCATGAGTCCTTATGTGATGAGACAGACCTGCAAATTTTATTACAATAAGTTTCTGTAACTAAGAATCAGACAAAATGATACATAAATTCATGCAATAAGCAGAGTCATCTGAGATGAAAAGACCAGCAAGTTTTCTAGCGGCTTCTGTGTGTTAATCTGAAGAACCATCAGGTTTGATGATCTGGTACGTGATCAGATATTCAGGATATGCCTTAGGGGGCAAAACAATGGAAAAACAACATGAGCTTTTCAGAAAAGCAATCAAGATTTAGAAAATGTAAAAACATGAAAATTCCAAAACATTTTCATGTTTTTGTATATGAGTAACCAAAGCAGAGCACAAATTAATGTTTTGATTAAAACATTCAACCATAAAATTATTCAGAGCAAGACTGTTGTTGTGTTTCTTAAAGCTTTAGTTACTTTAGCAACTGTTGCCATCCATCATACTATTAGACAAGCTGTTGCTTTTTTCTAATGTCTAAAGTCCAAGGTGTCCCTTGTGTTTACCCAGTTTGGTAAAATGTTGTTGCCAAGGTAACTGGTATAGCAATACAAGGTATCCAGAGAGGATAAATGCTACATTTATTTCCTTGCCCAAACCTGGAAATAAATCTCGAGAAGTCATTTCCATATCATCATATATCATCAGAAATAAGGTAAACTGCCAGGATCCTGACAGCCCTGTGTTTTGTGTCAGAGCATAATGTTTGGATCCTGACTCAATCCTAGTCTTGGTTCGTTTCTTGGAGTCAGGATCTAGGCTCTGTGTCTTTGTTATGTTTGGAAGCACATGGTCATCATCTGTTTACTTTGTGCCATGTGCTCCCCTGTCGCGTCTTGACCCCGACCTCTCGTTTCCTCGTAATTCTCCCGTCATTACTTCATTCCCCCCGTCTCTCTGCCCTCATTACCTGCCTTGTTTGTTATCTTATTTTATGCCCTTGCGTTTGCTGTCTTGTGCTGGTTCGTTGTCGATTGTTAATTGTCAGATTTTACAATTCCCCCCGAGGGAGTTTTGTTTAATAAAGTTTATTTTTTGTCACGCTGGCTTGTGATTGGGTTCTTCTCCCCCGTCCCTGACATAAATTCATGTATGTATTGATTCAAGTCGTAAAGGTGACAGTAACTAATTCTTCCAGCACAGACTCACAGTGAGTCTGTTGTAGAAACTTTGTTATTGTTAAATATCGGCAGACAGCAACTGAGGTCAAAGGTTGTGCTGCAGTACCTGCTCTCCTCTGTAAATGACATACTCAGCCAGGGCCAGACCATTGACACTGGGCCTACCGGTGACTGAGTGATGCCCCGGGGGTGCGTGGGCCATCTTCATTGCACTAAACTGAAGGAAGGACTTCCCCAAAGTCACACGACAGAACAGGAGATGTCTGGAGGGCACAGAAACAGGAATGACATGAGCTTTTGACAGGAAACAGGAGGTCTAGCTTTCCTTTCAGATGGTCAGCCGAGGTCTGAGCTTCATGTTCTGCAGTGGATCTTTTCTCACCTCTGACACATGTAGCAGGATCTGTCTTTGTGCAGAGGGCAACCTGTTCCTCCACCAATGCCATAAACATACTGGTTGCTTTTGGAGGAATTCTCAGCGAAGTAGATCCCAGCGCCGAACATCCCTCCTATGTACGCATGCCTCTCATCAAAGCCCTTGTGAATGATGGCATTCACAAATGGTGAGCCTGGAGAAGGTCAGAGCAGTTCCTCAAAGCTGTTTTGATTTAGACAGTTGTGGATGAATGAGTTTAAAAGCATACCGTGGAACAGCATGCGCTCATTGGAATGATTGTGGTTCTCCTCAGAGACCTCTGTCCTGCGATGACTGTATCTTTCCCATAACTTCTTGTTGCAAACCTTCTGGATCTGAGACCAAACAGCAAACAAACAAAAGTTTTCATTTAGTTCTTACTATGTATTAAGAAAGTGTTTTTCATACCAGAGCTTCTGATGTTGAAGTTTGATGTAGTTTAATAAAAAAGTAATCAACCAAAATTTATCCAAAGCGACTTACAGTGCATTCAAGCTATACATTTCATCAGTATGTGTATTGGGTGTTGAACCCACAACCTTTTGCGCTGCTAACGCAATGCTCCACCAATGTGTTCTTGAAATATCGTACCCTCACAATGCTGTATCTGTTGAAAACTCCACCTGCATGACCTCCATCCCTGTGTTCTCTTATTGTGCTTTGCATCTGTTCACAAAATACACACACAGAGATTACAAGGTTTAAAATCATTCTTCCAAAACTATTTGTGATGTCTGTGAAGCTGCATGAGACACTTGATCACAGAATCCTCTGGTGGAGTCTGTATTCATGAACTTACAGATTATCACAATCTCATTATGTCTAATAGCATTAAGAGCTTAAGATGCTGCCCAAGAATTCTATATAGGAGAGAAATGAAGAAAGTGACTCATATAAAGACAGTACCTCCTCCTCAACAGACTGAAACTCCTTGTCATCTGTTGACAGATCGATCAGAACTGTTCCACTGTTAGTCGTGTTCAAGGTCAAATAAGGGTTTAAACCTGTGATGAAAGTATTAAACTGCAAATCAATCTGCAAAATAAAATACAATCTTAAAAGGCTCCAAAAATGATCACCAGGACACACAGCGTCTTAAAGCCACAGAGTGAAAAAGATCACTAGTCAGAAAATATGTTCTGTGACCTTTGCTGGAAAAACCCTTTTTAATGTAACATTTTACCATTATAAATGAACCTGAGGAATACAAGTTAAATGATAAAAATGTGTTTAATGAAACATTTTAAAATAAGATTCATGCTGATAACGTCCAAGCAGATGAACAAAATCCTAGAATATTGATTCTTTTAATGAAGTCTTTGCTTAGATGAGATCTTTGTGATAAAAGGAAGATTGTGTGGCTCTTACTCTGAGGTCCACTCATGAGTCTCTCCACTCCTCTGATGATCTTGTGTCGGTGGCCATAAGCATTGATGCCAATCTCCTTGAGTTCTTTGTGTCCCATTTCTACCAGCACGTCCAGCGTTATCTAACCACACAGATTAACATCACACCTCCAGGCAACTTTACTAAAACATCTGACAGATCACAGATGACAGTATCTTCACATCTTAGACAGGTCTCTAAATGCTGCTTTTCAGATCAAACATACAGATTCTTTAGATAATGAAACAGGTATAAGCAGATCACTGGTACTGAAGTATTTTGCTGTTCTCACAAGTTGTTTTATATTAGTGTACCTGCTCTCGATCAAAAATCTCCAGTAAACACTCCAGGCCCAGACCGTACAGAAACTGACTGATATTCAAATCAACACCTACAGCAGGCCAAAAAAGTTCAGTTTTAAGACAAACATTATGAAGGAAGTTGTTTAATGTTTACCAACATCAGCTGTTGGCACAATGCGCTGAAAAAACTCACCCTCCTCCTTCATTTCCACGACAACAGTCCCTTCAGCCCCAGAAGGTACAAGCAGAGCGGAGAGCTCAGAGAAGGTCCCAGACTGGCTGTCCAGACTGGAGTTTGAGGACAGAGTGGTGGAGTGGTGGTTGAGATTGGAGGGCATAACGCCCACAGCAGTGGATACGCTGATAATCTGGGTTTTGTAGCAGGCAGGCAGTGCTGAGGTGGGCATGGCTGCCATGAGCAGAGCTCGGACATCATCCGCCTGGAGAGAGAGACATTGAAATGTCAGACAAATTCCTCTGAAAGTGAGACTGCTTAAAAGCTCAAACAGATGTCAAACAAATTCAGGATCGAAAACACAGATCAAAGAAAGACTTCCAAACTTATGGGACTTTTGTAGTTCTGTGGAGCACAAAAGAAAACATGAAAAATGTTCATCTGCTCTTTTCCACATACTGAGAGCAGCAGCTGTCAAACTTTAAAAAAGTGAAAAAAAACCCCAAAATAATAAAAGTAGTCAAAGTTTATTAAAGTCATGTATTACATTTAAGAGTTAAAGTCATGTTCAGGTTTGTGAAGGTTTTGACCTTGAATGCTGATGTTTCCCATGTGTCTTGTTGCTGTACGACATACCAAGTTTCAATAAGATTTGAGATTATCAGTGAATAATAACCTGAATGTTGCTGTCTCTCACACAAAGCTCTCATACATCTTCAGAAAACTTTGGAGAATTTTTGTCATTTTGAGAGCTTGTGTTAACTGTTTGGACCAAAACAGCATGAACATTCTTCAGAACTTTCCACAGAGCAGCTGAATTAAATTCCACATCACAGCTTGTGCAGGATTTTCAGGCAAAGATTCATAAATGATCAGTGAGGCTCCTCAACCCTCAATAAACAAGAAATCAGAGACAGATATGTGCTCTAATAAGAGGATGTTCATCCCTGCAGGAGATGGGTTGAGAGCTTTACTGCAGCACATGTGCAGAAACACAGCGGATCTTGTCTTCATCAAGCACACACTGAGTGGATACCGTCACGAGGTCCAGCGGCGACTGGCCCTCCTGGTTGCAGAGTGTTGGGTCAGCACCGTGCATCAGCAGCAGCGCGCACAACTGGGTCCTGCCTTTCTGCGCTGCCTCGTGCAAAGGGGTGAATGCCCACTTATCTGTGGCATTGACGCATGCGTTGTACTTGATGAGCAAAGCGGCCACATCCACATGCTGAAAATGAAACACATGGAGCGATCGAGTGCTTGAGTTGGACCCTCTCACTTCCTGTCGGGTTTTTTGCTGTATGAATATAAGTGTGTGACTGTCCAAATGTCACTGTGACTTTTCTCTTCCCCAACACAGCTTATTAACAAATGCCTGCAGTTCAACACCTGCGCACACAGCAGATCATTATGTACTACAGTTTACACTTTAGAAGAATGCAAATATCTGGGAAAGAGAAAAGTTTGAGGAAAACCAGAATGTTCTTTATCTCTGAATGTGTTTACCAGCACGTGTCAGAGCAACAGTTCAGTTTAGCGACAGTCCAAACACTGCTGAGTTACATCAGGATAAAACAGGAAGTGAATATTAACTAGTTATTTTGTTGGTGATATTTTGTCTATTTCCTGGACAATGTCTGGCCTGTATCATTATAGACGTTAAGAGGTTTGCTTATATTTGACTTTAAAATGAAAAAAAAAAAAGTGTGGAGCAAGACTATATCTTAAACTATCTATATATATTTATTAAATACAGCTTACTGATGTAATATGACTTAGTAGTTTATATATTATAAATACTACACTATTATAACCTAACGGACATGACTTATTTTCTATTTTGTGTCAAAGGTTTTGACAGCCTTTAAAAGAGATGAACAGAACAGTTTTTTTAGCAAAGTGTGTTAATGACTGTGAACTGAAACTCGCCCCGTAAGATGCAGCATTGTGGAGGGGAATGAGACCTCCTTTATCCTGAGAGTTCACTTCCGCTCCGCTCTGCAGAAGATACTCCACCACCTCCAGGTTATTATAACCAGCTAAACACACGGAGAAAACAAACATTCTTATTCACTTCTCAGATATTTGGACATTGTTCTTGTGGATTACTCACGATCGTGGAGTTATTGCTTAGAGTTTTACAACCAATCACCTGCAAGGTGCAGCGGGGTGGAGTGACGTCCCTGTGTGTCTCGACAGTTCACATTGTCTGGAGTGCAGAGCTTTTTAACCCGAGTTAAACACCCTTTCTTAGCAGCATCCAGCAGGGCAGCATCGCCCCTTAGAAGATCCTGAATGTAAATGTCTCCATCCTTCACCAGGTCCAGAGGCGTGTTCCCATCACGGTTCTTTTTGGTCGAGTCGGCACCATGCTGTGTGAGGCAGAACTCTGTTACTGTATATATAATATACAGTATACTACAGAATACTGTAGTATATACAGCATTAAATACACTGTATGTGCTTCCTGTCTATTACTTTATAAACATTTCTGTTAAATGAATAAATCTCTTTCCATCTGAGAGGTTTCATACCTGAAGCAGCAGTTTGCAGATCTCATATTTGCCCTTGGCAGCCGCCTCATGCAATGGGGTGAACTTCCAGAGGTCGGCCACATTCACCAGTGCACCATGAAGGACCAGAAGCTGAACAATCTCGTAATGGCCATAAGAACAAGCATTGTGTAGGGGAACCAGACCACTGAAAAAAACCAGGAGAACAGTGTGATTGTGGTATTAGTTAACAGAATTAAACCTTCAATAAGTGTGTCTGATATTAATCTGATTACTGCTACAATTGAGTCACAGAATAATTCTTTAGACTGATTCAGACTGATGACTGATGAATTTGTCTTTTTGTTTGTGGATCAGATCTCATGATCATGCTGTACGTCTGATGTTAGTGATAATCTCACCCTTTATCTTTAGCATGAACATCAGCTCCATGCTGCAACAGATACTTCACCACAGCCACACGGTTATAACCTGCAGCAAAGTGCAGAGGAGTGGACTGCCTGCCCTCAACATCTCTGCAGTTCACATTCTGGAGGTTACACAGCTTCTACAACACAGGAAAACAACACATTTCAGCACTGACATGAAATGCTTCTAATTTACTCACAATTTCAATATCAAAGCCAGTAAAAATAAGTCATAAACACCAGAGGCAGAGTAAATTAATGCCACCGTCTCGTTCTCACCTTCACAATGTCCAGATCTCCTGATTTGGAGGCTTCCAGAAGTTGTCTGTCTGTATCTGAGTTAACTGTAAACGTTCCTTCTAAGAATTCAAAGAACATTTACTAGAACATCAAGCACAGTAAAAAAACTGTTGAACACTGTACTTTGTATTTGTGGAACACTAAAGGAGAACATTCTCTCTGATCTTTATTATACAGCAACAGAAAATAGAGACTGGCTCCAAAAACACATGAAAGCATTATAAAATGACTCTGACACTATCTTCAACTCTTTTGAATAAAAAGTCACAGAACAGCCACTGTGAAAAAGTGATACTTTGCCCAGCACGTTCAAATATAAGATACTGTCATGGGTAAACAACTTCTGGGTGAACTGTCTGAAAGTATATCACCCCTGAGAAAGGTTTATGGTAAAGATTATCCAAATCAAATAAACACACATCTATTACTTAAAGTCATGATTCAAATTTAGCTCAAATGTTCATAAAGGATATCTGGCAAATAAACTGAATTTGGATTCTACTATTAATTCCTTTCTTCATCTCACTTCAATACAAAAGATAAGGCAAACTGTCTTGTGTAGCTGTCAATCACCTCGCAGTATCTCCCGAATGCTCTGATTAGCAATCTGCAAGGGCGAGACTCCCTGTAGAGAGCTGAGGAAAGGGTCACACCCAGCAGTCAAGAGCAGACGACACGTGTGTACATGTCCACAGTGAGCAGCCCGATGTAACGCAGTCTGACCCAGGTTATCTACTGCATTTACCTGCACATCACAACAACACTGAGAAGTCATGACAAAAACAAAAGGATTTCAAACAATGTAGCCCTCATAAAAATATAGTGTCATGTGTTTTGCAAAGAGAGAGACTAAAATCTGATGTGTGCTGCATCATGAAATAAAAACTTTAGGTTCTGCTCTTTTAAAGGAATATAAAAAAATATAAAAGTATTAGTTATTATAATTATGTTTAATCACCAGCCTACATTTGTAAAATCAGAGTTACCTGGCAGACAAAAGTTCAATGCTAACGGATCGTACTGAATTTAATTATCATTGAAGAAAACAGACTTAAAACTGCAAAAACAAATCAAATCAAACTGGCATACATTATTGTGCTAAGTTAAAGGCCTCTGTCATGTACAAAAAGATTTTGCAGGCTAAATATGCTTGCCATCACAAGTTTTATACTAACACAAACCCTTAAAGTTGTTTAAAACTAAGAAATGAGTTTAAACAGGTAATAAAACAGATACTTTCACTTGACCTTACCATATAAGAACACTTAATCTTTCTTCTTTTTGAGATATTTTTTTAACACAATAAACATTAAATGTTGTTTTGCCTTAATCTTCTCCTCCTCAGATGTTTCTCCAGACAATAATAACACCCCAGTATTTTCATGTGTCTCCTCTATAGTTTCAGAAGAGATCTCAACAATGCCTTAAACTGTAACACCAATAACTGTGAAGATCTCACATACTTTTGCCTCGTGTTTTATCAGCACCTCAATGATGTCATTGTGGGACTTCTCAGCGGCAAGATGTAGAGGTGTGAGGAAGCTGAGGGTGATACACAAGCAATTAGTGCATCACACACACTCTCACACACACACACGTATGTTGGGTTTTAATATTTAATGGGGACAATCAGACCAATCAAACTTAGACATAATGTTTTTTATACTGTAAAAACTGTATATTTTATCACCCTAGACTAACCCTTCCCCCAAACATAACCATCAAAGAAAACTTTCTGCTAAAAAGATCATTCTGATTTATAACCCTGTTTCCTCATAGGGATCTAAAATGTTCTCAGAAAAAAGAACAGGTATTATTATACTTGTGGGGACATTATTATACTTGCTGGTCCCCATAATGTAGTGAATACCAGGACCACACACACAGACACACACAGACACACACAACACTGTGACTGACTCACTCTTTGTTCTTCTCATTGATGTTGGCTCCTTTCCTGAGCAGGAGTTCACAGATCTGCTTTCTCTTTGGATATAGTGACGTGGAGACACAATGCTGTCAAAGATAATCACACAAAATTAAAATCAGGCGTATCAAAACTCTCTTCTAGAATGTTTTTCAGTAGATGGTTGTGCTGGACGTTATGATGGTCAACCAGAGGAGATTCTGCTGAACCTCAGTAGATGTTTCTGTGAGGATGTCAGTGGGCTGCACTGCTAAACATTGCTTACAAAAGAGAGTGACAAAGGAACTATGCAATGCAATAATATAGCTGTTTAACTGCTGTCACAGGTGTGTGAATGTTGGCTATTTTAATGTGGACTTCAATGTGGTTTGCCCAGTCAGGTTTTGGAATCAGGGCTATATGGGTTTAATTTTTTGTTTTGCTATTTTAAGTTGTTTTAATTGGCATTATATAAAGCTGTATCTGCACTGATGTCAGTGTGTCAGAATAATTATCAGTTGTCTGGGTGAGTAATCTGTTCTTTTGGGTTATGTCCAGTAAGTTGCCAAAAAACTTAAATTTGCTTTTTTTCCAGCAAATAAATACATATAGAGTATACATTTTTAAGTAAGTATATTATAAACTATACTGGTATTGTGATCAATCATAGTGTAAAATAATGGTTTGGTCATACACTCACCTCATAGTTGGTGTAATCATAAAAGTGGTATTCTTACCAGAGCAGTCTCTTGAGTCTGAGGGTGCCTGAAGTTGATGGTCTCTAGGGTGAGATGTTTCTTCACACGAGTCATGTCAGCCTCACGTGCTGCCTGCAGCAGAGCATGTCCCTTGAATTCATCTACAACACGGAGCGATACACAGTCCATCAGACACATGAAGAAGACCATCTGATCTTTACATCAGATCTACAAGTCTCTTACAGGCCAGATGCTCTTTCAAAAGGCTGGAAGCGGCCAGATCTATGGCGCTCTTGTTGTGGCAGTTAAGGAGGGTGGGGTCGGCCCCGTGGCTGAGCAGGAGAGAGCACACCTGCTCTCTGTTCTTCGAGGCTGCTTCATGCAGAGCAGTGAACTGCCACAGGTCCACAGCATTGACGCAAGCACCATGCTACACACATATGGACAGCAGTTAGCACAGTACAATCAATGTCTCCACAGAACAGGCACAAAATGTGTGTGAGTGATACAGAAGTGGACAGACCTTGATAAGTAACTCAGCAACCTCATAATGTCCGTATGAACAGGCGTTATGAAGAGGCACAAGGTCACTGCAAAACACAATTATGATAAAATCAATATGCTTGACTACATTCTCTTTATGGCAATGTTCCACAGTTACAGTTAAGCTGTAACACCACACAATACTGTTTCCCAGTGTTTACAGTAATAAACTTACAGTTCAAATCAGGGCATTGCTTTGTAGTACAATTACAACACTTAACATTAAATGTTACCATGAGACTAATGTGACACAATGAATTCAACTGTGTAAAGTTACATTCAGTTTGTTCAAGTTATTACACAATCACATAAAGTCAGGAAACTTAGCAAATTTGTTAACATAGAAATAAAACAAAAGCATTATATATATATATATATATATATATATATGTGTGTGTGTGTGTGTGTGTGTGTGTCCTGGCACAAGGAAACACTCAGAACAACTGATTGTAAAAATGCTTCATCAAACTTTAAAATGCACATCATTTACAGACCAATAAAATCTCACGGTGGGTGGAGCAAGTCATGAGGAGAAAAACTTCTGACAAAAAAGGACTGACAAAAAAAAAGCATTTTAAAGCTGGACTGTTGGTTAGGCATGTAACGCATAACCAGAAGTTCATCTATCTAGAAAAGTATACAACTGCATAAAACTATATAACTGTATTGTGTGCTAAGGGTTGGCAGGGCAGATGCTGTCATACAGCTTAACTTGCATTAAACCTGAAGTCACAGTGGAGACATCACTCGCACCCTTTGTCTTTCGCGTGCACATCTGCTCCATGCTGCAACAACAGCTGCACTGTCTTCACACGATTATACCCTGCAGCCAGATGCAGGGGCGTGGACTGCAACCAACAAACAACAATTTACAAACATACAGAATATGCTTCTGTATGTGAAGATGCTGGTTTAGCATGAACACTCAGGTAGCAGGGGCGGGGCTTGTGACATTACCTTTCTCCCATCATCAGCATGACAATTGACGTTTAATGATGTGAGGAGGGTCATCAGTTTCTCCTCATGGCCACATCTACATGAAAACATTGAGCACAAAGTCGATTAAAGAGCCACGTTCATCTCTTCATTCAAGTGTTTATAAGCATTACCTTGCACTCTCCAGCAGCTCTTCCTTCCTGTATTCACCTAGATCAACAGACAATGAAGTGTATTTACAAGAAGGAAAGCTCATTTGAAGCCAAATGAAAAGCAGATTGTGTCATTACTGAGTAAATTGGCAATCACAGCTAGACACAGTTATATAAACACAAACACCAACCTGTCTTCGTAATAATTCTAGAGCGTTGTTGCCATCTAGTGACAATTAAAATATTGGCCAAAGCCTGCCTGATGTGTGTATGTGTGTGTGTGTGTGCCTATTTCTGTTGTCAGTATGAATTACTGACTCAACGCAACCCATTAAAACTACATGTTAACCAGCAGTCAGTTTTTTGTCCAAAAAGTCACTAGATTTGTCGCTAGGGCTATTTTGGAAAAAGGGGCCTGAAAGTTGATAAGCTGGCTAGAGATTATAAGAACTTCAATGTTTTTAATAAAACTTGTTCAATTCCTAAAGCCCCCCCACAAGAAACAAGCTTAACTATATATTAATCAAAAAATAAATAAATAAATAATTATAAACAATACTACTTCTGACCATATTTTAATACTTCTTATTTTTAAATTACAATTTATCTGAAACATAAAAGTGCTTCAAATGTGTATCCTTGACTACACATGGTGATATGAACAATCAATCAGTTATTAGACTGATTTATTCTCATATCATGAGGAATCACATTCTTCTTGATCTTCTGAGATATATGAGCTTTGATGTATAAAAACACACTGTGCCTCTAAGAACTCCAAACCTAATCACCAGAAAGGACCCTGGTCATGAAAAACATGAAAAAGTGATTTGAAAACACAGGTGTCTTGAGTCTTTTTGACATATTCATTCTGCTCCGGCAAATCATTTGTTTGCAAATCTGACTGCACAGGTTACACTGTAATTTACTGTTGTGTGTAACCGCCAAGATATGTATTATTTTTCAACACCTGATATTTCTCTCTCAATACATTCAGTTCAGACTGGAGGTGGTTGTGCTCACCAGTCAGTACGGCTTTGGTGGAGGGTTCAGCCAGATCCAGTGCTGTTCTTCCATCAGTGTTACGAATTGTCGGTTCAGCACCATGCTGCAGTAGAACTGATAACAACAAATAGGATGCAGCAATATCAGGCTGTTCATATGTAAATAAAACCAGGTGTGATGTCTGAGAGACCAATATCAATTGTAACATTTTGATTTCTTTTATCAAAATCAAAATGATGTTTTCATTAGTGAAAATGCTTTAATGGCACTGTTGTGATGTTCGTGTTTCATATTCCAGATGTTAGATTTATCCCTGGTCTCCTGTAATTTTCTCAGTTGTGTCATTAAAACAATGGTTGTTATGATTAGAAATATATGTGATTGTACACTGTAAACTATAAGTATTACTGATGGGATTTTACCAATACAGACGTCGATCTTGCCCTTGATGGCAGCCTCGTGAAGTGGCGTGTAACTCCAGTTGTCTCTGGAGTCTGCGTCAGCCCCATGTTGAAGGAGCAGTTTGACCACCTCAGCATGACCAAAAGAACAAGCATTGTGCAGAGAGATGAGCCCGCCATCATCGCGGGCGTGCACATTGGCTCCATGCTGCAGGAGATAGTCCACCACATCTCTACGGCCAAAACCTGCCAGAGAGGACTGGACTGTCACAGACGGCCAGAGCTGTGGACTATACTGAAAGCCCCATTTCAGCAGGCCCAGTTTCAATGTTACTGAGATGTTTAGGGAACGTCTTCAATAAAAGGCACATTTAACAAACATTGAATTATTAAAATCAGAGTCTTAAAATCTATGAAAGATTCTTTAATTCTATAATATAACTCCTCCTCTTCAGACTACAGATTGAATATAATAAGGCAAATTAGAATAGAGGAGGAGTTTGTCAGGTAAGGCGGTTGCTTGTGAGATGACTGACAGAACCAAACTTACATGTTGAATATATCTATTAAATACAATAACAACAACAATAATGTTAAATTAAGAGATGTTCTCGAAAATAATCAAGCATTAAGTACAACCTGTCCTAGTGCTCTGAACTAATTATGTAACAGCACTGTAACATAATTACCTGTAAAACATTATATCTATAACTTATATAGTCTCATATATTTATAGTTAAGCTGCCAATGCAAATGTTAAAAAGCTGTGGCTCTAGTATTACAGTAGTTATTCATTATAGGCAATTTCAGCCATATTTACTTGAAACAAACGACGCAATGGTATTGATGATGTTGAGAATATACAGTAAAAACAACAGAACGTAATCTTGAAACAGAACAGAGGAACATAAAACTAATGTAAAACAGAGACACATATTGAAAACAGAATAGACAAAAATCTTCTAAAATTATAGTCTATCTTCTACTGATCCTGTTGTGTTATAACATTATGATGGACAGAATATTGTAGCAGAACAGAAGGGCAGGGCTCACTCACCCGCAGCGAAATGCAGCGGTGTGGATTTCCTGCCCGTCGTGTCCCTGCTGTTGACGTTCTCCGGGCTCACCAGCCTCCTCACCCGCTGCATGTCTCCGCTCCTGCAGGCGTCGATCAGCTCTCTGCTCCCACAGCTCTCCATGACCCCCGACATGGAGTAGCTATAGGAGGACAGCGGAATACACACTATCCCTAAGAACTGACATGGAAGCCGAAAGAAGGCGCAGGACACCAAAGTTGAAGCTTTTATGTAATAGCCATTTGAAGGGAAGAAATCATTCGCTTGAGCGGCTTTTGCTGTTCATGCACACAACCTTCTCTAAACACAGAAATATAATGAAAAGGAGGAATAACAGTGTACATGATACTGTATCACGAAATGGGCGGGGCTAATGTGGCCCGGAAGTTATCTTTCATTAGTCACACGGGTTAAAATAACAATTGTTTTTTCACAATTGTTCTAAATTAATCTTAAATATTCATTCACTTTCAGATAAATGTCAAAACTAAGGCATAAACTGTTTCTGAAATTTGAGTTGGTCATGTGAGAAGTGATACTGTTCCCAGCGCTGTTCAGGATGGACCACTTACTGTAGTGTGTGATTACAGGTGTTGAAATGTAAAATGTAACAGAAATTAAATGTTTTCTAGGCACCAGTCATTGGAAGCGATTTGTTCAAACAACTGTAGAATTTAGTGTGTACAAATGTATGGAGTTAGAAAAGTTTGCGATCAGGAACAGATTCTGAACCACAAGAGGAAACACAGTCTCTGCCAAAAACGACAAGATTTTAACATAAACCTCTCATTACGCAAGACCAGACCATGAAAGATACTACAAATATCCATAAACTTCTCTTACTTTATTTTCATTAAACACTATCATAACTCATAACACTGTCACCTACATAAAGACATGATATCTGTCTTTAAATGTGATCAGTGTGTTAATAAATGTGGACAATATTATTATTATAATGGACAATAGCAAAAAAATAACCTGAACCCTGAACCCTGTGGACACACATTTTACTTCATCTGCAAACAGAAAATATATTTCATTAATAAAAATCTGCTTTTACACACATTTATATGCTTTATACACAGAAAGAACATAACATAAAGCTTTATACTATAAAAAGTAAAACAAAAAGTTTTATAGTCTTACACATAAAGTTAACGTTAAATTCAACATTTAAAATGGGGGAGGGGGAGGTGGAGGAGGTGGAACAAAGTTTCCACCTGTATTAGGAGGAGGAGGAGGTGGGGGTGGTGGCACCATGGGGGTATTTTGAGGAGGTGGTGCTGGGGGTACTGATGAGACACTGTATGGAGAGCTAGAAAAAGGTGGAGGTGGAGGGGGAGGAACACTCATCTTGCCCTGAAGGAGGGGTGGAGGAGGAGGTGGAATAGTCATGTTGCCCTGAGTAGGAGGAGGTGGAGGAGGAGGTGGAATAGTCATGTTGCCCTGAGTAGGAGGAGGTGGAGGAGGAGGTGGAATAGTCGTGTTGCCCTGAGTGGGAGGAGGTGGAGGAGGAGGTGGAATAGTCATGTTACCCTGTGTGGGAGGAGGTGGAGGAGGAGGTGGAATAGTCATGTTGCCCTGAGTAGGAGGAGGTGGAGGAGGAGGTGGAATAGTCATGTTGCCCTGTGTGGGAGGAGGTGGAGGAGGAGGTGGAATGGTTATGTTGCACTGGATGAGAGGAAGTGGAGGATGTGCTGAAGTCATAGATCTATTTTGGCCTTGCATGTTGCTTTGAGGAGGGGAGGGAGGTGGAGCTTCCCCCATCTCATCATCTGGGGGAGGTGGAGGAGGCAGCATAGATAAATCTGGATAGGCATATGGAGGTAGAGATGGGGAGCAGTCAGACTTGGTTGAAGGAGATGGTGAAACTGGAGTGAAGTCCAGAGGAGCTGTGATATTAGAACCCACAGGGTCAGGCACGGATGGAGGAGGAACTGCAAGACCCAGAAAAGACCTGAAACAGCATAACACATCAATACTGAGACTGATTCTGAAATACAGCTACAAACACTGCAGAAATGCAGAAATACTGTATAACTGTATATCCAGTATATCCTAGTGGTTGTTAGGCACAAACTGGCTCTTACAACACCTTTGCAGCCATGTTGACATACCACTTTAGCACCATTGCAATAAATTAATTGACTGAACATCTGCAATGTTTTTTTTTTACATAATTTAAAATGTGAAGACAAAGTCTTGTACATACCAGCTGAAGGTGCTGGTGTCCTGTGTGCTGATTTGTTGAAAAGACTCTCTGCTGTCTGTCTCAGCTGGTCCTTCCTTGGATTTCAAAGATTGGCAAAAATATATATTTCAAATGACCAGCATGGTGTTAGAGGCAAAATGTTTTAAAACGCATGCATATGCATTTTATATGCTATGCATATATCAATTCTGTTACATGATGCTTTATGGCTTAATTTAAAAAGTTTTAATTTAAAGATAATGAAAACAAGTGAAAAACATTATTAAGTGTGTGGGAATATTTTTTTGCTTACAGTTTTGTTGCTCTCCCAGTGTCCGTGACCCAGTTTGTCTAGGCGAGTGTAGGATATCGGGGCACGTCTGTAGATCCGAAAGGGTTCTAGTCCATTTGGTGGAGGAACTATCTTCTGAGTTCGGGGAACTTTAGATGGTTTGGTCAGCACTCCAATCTCTCTGCGTGCTATATTCTCCTTGTATACGTCAACTGTCTGAAAGTGAACAATATAAAGCAGAGTTTGCCATCTGTGCTACTTTGACAAGATGGTAGTTTGTAATATTTTAGGATTGTTCTGCCCTTAGTAACTACTGGCATTATATGTCAAAAGATTCTGATTCGGTAACCTTAGAAAAACTCACCTGACTCAGCATGTTAACAGAAGTCTCCATCTGTTTCAGCTGAATGGTCTGAGCATCTAAAAGCTTCAGTACAGAAGTGGCCAGATTGTTTATCTGGTATGTAACACTGGCCAGAGCTTGAGTAGTGAGAGCTTTGGATTCTTCAATAACACTTCTGGTGTTGTCCACCTAAATGTCAATAAAACACACAATCTGAATCCATTAAACTTGTCCTTCAGGAGGTGGATAACTGCAAAAAGTGCTTTATGTGACAATCATCAGCCAAGCTGGAACTAAACTCTGAAAACTACTTCCTTTCTGGGCAGCATATGAGGGAAGAAAAGCACCAAGGCAATTTTAAGTCCATGTATGAGTCCTGCATTCATCTGGATTCATCTTTTTTGACTTCAGGAGTATGTTTATAAACTTCAATTTCATTATTTCTTCTAATCTCATATCAACAGAGGGCAAATGTTAAGTTAAATATTTTACTATCATTTGCTGCATAAATAATGTAGACAGTGGCAATTAGTTCTACTGAATATAACCACATAAATAGAAGGTCTCTAGTTTATATATATGTAAGCTACAAAAATCAGCCAAATATTAAAGCATTACCTGACACAAGTCAATATCATGGTGAAAAATCATTCATGGAAAAGATCTACAGAATGAAAGATATGAATATGAAAGACTCATGCATTCTGCAATCAATTTATCAGATCTCCAGGATACAGAGATGGATTCCTAGACAAACATGTTAAGAACAGTTTTCATTGAAGGCATACCACAGCCTTGTTTAGGCTTGTGCGCTATCAGTCCAATCAGCACAGAGCTGATCTATAGCCTGAAGTAGAAGGTTTTCAGTAAAAGTAATACTTTTAAGTGAAAATACTTTCAGTGAAAATAATACTCAAATATTATTCATACCCATTAAAGAAAGAGTACTTGTGTCACCATAACAACATACCATATGTATATATTACAGTATAATATGGAATATTTCATATTTTATATGTAGATACACATAACTTTAGCCATATGTAAACATCTATTATCCCATGATTTGAAGTACCATCTCTAATTGACCTTATTTGTTTATGAGAATTTAAATTCTTTAAAAAAAACAAATGTATATGAAAAGTAAAAAATAGAGCTCACATTTAAATATTTGTTCTGACAGTAATCAGCCACCTTGTGCAGATTGCTGTGGTTGTCTAGAAGAGCTTTCCTTGCAATCAGAGCTTCTTGAAGGATTTTGTCTATGGACTCTTTGCAGCTGTTGTCCGGCATTGTGCAGGCTTCCAAAGATATTTGAGTTTGGAAAAAGAATGCTGCTGGTTATGGCATCTCTCCACTCACTAAGACAAAACTGAGCTGGACTACTGAAAGACTAAGTCAAGATGACAGGCACAGACATGTAGGTGTGTAGGTGTGTACTGCATATCTGTGCACACTTGCAGATCCTACAGTAATCACTGCCTTCAGTGCCGATACATACTTTAGTGTTTTTTTGCAGGATTTGATGAATCTCATCACAAGAACTAACAAAAAGTGCATGGGGTTATATATCATCTTATCTGTTTAATAAACTACTGCTCTTTTCTGTTTAATGGGGTCAGGCCAAGCTGTGATTATAAAAGGTTACATAGTTCACCCCAAAACAAACATTCTGTTATTTTATTCTATCATTTACTCACATCATATTCTCCCATTCTGTAAGGCAGAATGTTAGTGACTGAAAGCTTCAGTCTCCATTGATTTTAAGCAATATTGCACAAACAATCTGGATGTCTCCTCATGGGTTTCACACAAGAAAGAAAGAGGTTTGAGCAAATAATCCATTTTCATCTGTCTATCTCTCTGTCTGTGTATTAGTGTACATCCAATGTTAGTGTCAGATGTAACTAAAGGATTATAAATAAAACCAGATAATAAAACCAGATTTTATTCTCACCAATGAAACAGGATAAAACAGATATTTAAACTAAAGGAAATTGGATTTTCTGTTTGACAGGAAAGAGTAAAGAACTTTTCTGCAGAAACCAGATGTTTTCATATCCTTTCACACAAACTGCTGAACTAACAAATATTATTTTACTTTCAGTCCTTATAAAAGTAAAGAGTGCTGTATTACACCACAAAACATTTATTTAATCATGTTTATGGAGTTGGCAGAGAAATCATCTTACTGCTCAAATATTATAAACCCAAAAATGCAGAAAGAGTTGAATGTATTAATGAATAATGATTTTCATTGTTCTGTTGAAAAAAAATAACACTACAATAAGAATCACAATTTGGCCACAGGAGGGCAGAATATAGCTGTAGCTTGTCATTCACTGTTTCCCTTCAGCTACATTATGTCAAGTGTATTAAACACGTGATGTTTACTCCTCAGCAGTGACCTGTAGTCTGTTCAGGTTAAACACTAAACTGCTTTATGGCAGTATTCTGTCTTTTAAATGAAAACTGTTCTCACTGAGACAAATCATAAAATAACTGATATAACTGATAACTGATTTAATTATCAAGTCAATACTACTGCTGTTATGAGAGCAGAGGCCTGATAAATTCAGATATGGTTTATTTTTGTGATTGGTACTTCATGTGCAAAGTCTGTTGTGACTGTAGTTAAATGATAATTGTTTACCCTTATTGCTTGTCTACGTCACGTGTTTTACACATGAGTTCTGCACTGAATTAAATGTATATTAGCCTCCCTATTAGCATCTGCATATACAATAATAATTTACTGCATTTTTCATGTGTTACAATTTGTGCCAAGACACGACATGCTGTGCTAACTGCTCTCATGCAAACAGAACTGAAGATGTTTGTGATCACACTCATCAGCTCGGGTGATTGGGAAGGTTTTATAATCAGAGGGAAAATCTGCTCTGCATTGTTCCACAGGAAAATGGTTCAGTGTGCAGATGAAAAAAACATACAGAAATTCATCCTGCAACAATATTGCTATTGTTGGGGAAAGGCCCTTTGAGCACGCTGCAAATGATCCATCTGACCTTTAAACATAATTACATTTGGGATTTGAACTCAGCAATGTACCACAGTTCAACAAAACCATAAAGGTAAATCTCAGTTTGTAACAAGTTAAAAACAAAGATAAAAAATTGCAAGACACTAAATTTGTCACATTATGTTGGCAGAACAAGTATTTGATTTTAGGGGTGACAAATATACTGCAGTTAACAATCATAGTACCATAATATGGTTTAAACAATAATGTCATGTTAACCCTTCAACATGTTACCAGAAAATGTCCAGGAAATATCTTGACTGGCATACATAATGTGTTTGCTTAAATAACCTACACAATAATAATAATTCACAAAAATGGTTTTCAACTGGTGGGTCATGACACCCAGACTGTCTGTAGAGTAGCAGACACCAGGGAAAAGACACAATTTCAGTAATGTCACTAATCTGGCATTATTAGCAAAAAAATACAAGCTTATTATTAACTTTTAAAAGGGAGGAAACTGACAAAAGTCCAAATGGTCCAAATGATGTGGAATTTTGGTCACATCAGATGGCTGATGCTAATACAATATGTGGCCCAGGCTGTGTTCACAATAGCCCCCATACCCTTAAATAGTGCACTATTTGAGTAGGGACATCCATTGTATAGCGGTGTCCAAAATTATTGTGGACATTATCGTGTGCACTTAATCAATTCCAAAATACAGAGTGTACAACCGATGCACACTCAATGCCTAGCTGCTAGCTGCTACTGCATCTTGGTAGAACTAGTTAAACGCTATTGGATTAAATAGATTTGTGGTTAGATTTATGATTCATGTAAATTTCATGAAAATGAGAAAAGACGTTTCATTGCGTATCATAAATTTGATGGTTATAGTGAAATAACATTTCCAGTAATGTCAGGAGAATCCTGTGGTTTTATGATTCTGAAAATAGCAGCAAACACTTATGTGCAGAGATCTCACATGACTTCATTTAATAGGAATACATAAAGGGTGGATTTGTGTCAGACTGCAGCCACAGGATCTAAAACATGAGCAGTTCTGCTTTCACTCGAGAGAGAGGCACAAGAATTTTCTTTGTCTTTACACTTATATGCCCAGTTCAGTAGAATCACACTTAACCTTACAGTACATACCCTAAACAAGCCTCTGTTACAGCTGTTTAGAATTATTTACAATAGTGTTTGTGCTCTCCAAGACTGTTCAGAGTTATTTACAATAGTGTTTGTGTTTATCTAATGAATTTAAACACTTTCTTCATAAACCCAGCTGAAAGATAACTGAGATCACCATTCAGAGAATCAAGGAGTATAATGAAGATCATGAAGACAGCAAGGCAACACATCTTCAGACAGAAACGTTCACCTGTAAGTACACACAGTCCTGTGAACATCACAGCAGAAGTTTTAAAATAAAGCTCTCTATCAGTCTGGCAGGGTTGTGTAGCTTTATCTCAGCAGATTGGATGTTGTGCGCAATCACAGCTCTGACACACTTCACAGAGTTCTATTACAGCTCCAGAATTGAATTACCCAACTGTGGTCATTGTGAGCGAGACTGAGCCAAGACTGTTCACATGCCCATGTATCTTTGACTTCAGCTTTAATACCAGCTGAGATAGATAAGCAACAGTTTACTGCATTGCTCGCAAGAACACAGACACACAATACATGTTTTCATCCACATATACACGTTGTTAAGTCAACATGAAAGAATTCTTACAACAAGTTTACTTCTGTGATCTGACGTATTTCCAGGTGTATTTTCCCATTTGTCATTGCAGCAAGTGGGTCATGCCACACTTGCAGCTGACTCTTTGCATATTGCATAGATTCCTGTTCTTAGACTTTGCATATTAGAATCAATATAATTATTATACTAATATTGGTTAAAACTCATCTTGAAATATTTTTCTGTGCTAGTGCTGCTGGGGGATTTACATTTATTCATTTAGCAGATGTTTTTATCCAAAATGGCATACAAATTTAAACAAATTTAACAGCATTAAGTATTTTGCTGTAAGAGCCAACAAGCCTAATTTACAAAGACAATAACTGAGAAATGACTGATTTTTTTGACACTATTCTTTGTATACCTGCTTTGGAACAGTATGTACTGTTAAAAGAACTATACAAATAAATAAATTGAAACAGGATATTCAACAGAACCCTGCAGAGCAGAACTTGAGTTTATCCATTGGGAAATAGTTGTTAATTTTATAGCATTTTCATCCACAGTAGTTTTATTATTTTACGTTATTTTAGTTTTTGTTATTTTACGTCATTTTCTATGATGATGCTTTGGCAATACTGCATGTAAAAAAAATCTAAACAAACTGGATTGGATTGTGACCAGCCATCTGGTCAGAGTGTTTCCTGCCTCAGCGCAGATATCTGGGAAAGATTTCAGCCCTCTCTGCGACTCCAACAGGGGTAAGAGATACAGTATGGATAAATGTATAGATTGGATGGTGAAAAGTTGCCATTACCATAATTAGGTAAAAAAGTGCACTGATAAATCATGTACAATAAGTCTAGAAATATGCATGTTAGTGTTGATTGTTGATGTCATGTTCTGTACTAGATCGACAGGAAATCTCTGGTTCCCTAATGAGGGTTGATGTGTTTTTCTTCAGTAGGAAGCATTGCTCTCAGGAAATGTTCCTTTTTTATTGTTTATGTAGTGGTTTTCAACTGATTTTGCATTGTTTTAATTTGCTGTTTTAGTTTAGTAACAACGTTACATTATGTTCCAGTTTTAACATGTGCACTCTAAACAATGGCACACATACTTCCGCACATATCTTATGGATAACAGCGGTACAGTATCACAGACATAATCTCTCCAAAAAGATACAATAGCCAGAGTATTATCACAATACTGACTGTTTTACAGTGCACTGACAATGCATGATAGAAGCTTATGTGTATTTGTGTGGGTCTCTATTGACTGTAATCTCTGACGCTTTGGTGTTCTCGTATATTCAACTTTAAAGATAACATTTAATCTTGTGATATATTGTTCATCAACACTTATCAGATGTCTTATTAATCTGATGTTATTTTGGACATCATTTGCTCACCAGTAATGCTGACCTTCTACATTGATTAGCTGGAATTTATTCTTCACTTTAATGAGATTATAAATTCATTTATCATGAAATGCTGGTTAATGAAAGCAGCTGATTGGCATATAACTGATGTTATCTATTTAACTATATCAGTGTCACCTTTGAATTTTGAAGTTTATCAGCATTTACAGTTGCAACAGTGTACTTTTGCTCAATAAAAGACCTCAGAGGCAGTTAACAAAAATGACTACTGTCAGCTAGTTTACTGCATATTATATGATGAAGAGATTATGGCTCATTTTAGCATATTAACTTATTCTTAGGTTTAAGATTATTAAGTTCTTAGGTTTACATTATTACTGTAGAGTACTGTAGTCTCTTTAGAGAATGTGGATGTTCAGAAATACCAGTAAACGCTCTTTCAGGCCACATGTCAACTCAAAATTTTTACAAGCTTTCATCCACCTATGGCATCTTTTACATGAGCTAATGCAGCTCTAAACAGCTCTGTGCCGGCTCCAAAGTAAAGTAATGTTAAGCATGACTCAAATATCTGTCTCTAGTATCAAATGTAACTCCGATGCTGCTATGGTTCAGTGAAAATTAGTGCCGCTCTAAACTACATCATCGCCATAACAACCAATAGCATCTATTTTTCTGTCTGCTCATACAGCAATTCTTCCGATTGTTTTCGGCTAATTTAAAATAAAAATGTCTATCAACAGAAGAAACAATTCATCGACAGTGAAAGTAAAGAGCTTGTTTACGTTTTTTTCCAGAAACATTTTTGTTGCTGGATTGTATGCTGGTTTAAAGTCTCTTCACATCCTGATAGCAATCACTATGTAAAGTGATGCAAGAATATTTATATAAATATATATCTTCTGTGTAAGGTCCAGTACCATAAAATGTTCATCCAATCATTGCATTCAGTCTGAGGCACGGCTTTGGAGAGCATTTGAAGGCAGAGTGGGATCTTATGCTTTTAAAGCTAGGTTGCTTTTGCTCACCAAAATTGCCTACCCAACCCATAGAGGAAAAGAGAAAAAGAGGATGACAGAGGAAACAATTTGCAACAAAATGATGGAACTGCTGGAGACAGCAGTGTATATATGATGAGCGATTTTGACTTTGCAGTGATTAGAGATAAGAAACAGGTATATTTGAATTTTCATATTTTGTTTAATTTATATTTTAGCCTACTTTATTAATTTTAATGGGAAAGAGCTAAAATGTTTTTAGATGCACGTGATCCAAGCTTTATCAATGATATAAATGTAGAGGTTGCCATCTCCTCCTTTAAAAGGAGAATCTCTGACTGATTTATTTTTGTGACCAAAAATATATATTTTTACAGTAGACAATAAACCTCTCTTCTTTCTGCTGCATTTTCTATAGACATATGCAGTTAGACAGATGTAGGACATGGAATATGAGACATACAAAGGAAAGGAGTGGGTATTTCTGAAAAAGGTCACCATAGGTCTTACAGTGCAGATTGTTTGGGAGTGGACAGTCATTATCTCAGTCAGTGATGCACCCTGGATATGATTTTGACACCATAAGCTGCCCTAAGCCTCCAAAAAACACACAGCACATACATTCCAGAAGGATGACATCGTTTTCTCAAGGATTAGGGCTAAATTCTTCAATACCCTCAGCTGGACATACAATTACGGAACCTCCCATTTCACAGCTTGTGTTCCATAGTCATACAACAAGAAGATTTGTTCTGTGATTCACATGCAGAAATGGACCCTTTTTTACATTACTGGAAACCCCTTGATTGTGTAATACAATCTCCCCTTCCAGTGTGCTGGAAAAATACTGTAATATGTTTCTTACTGATGTAGCCTGCAAATATTTTACTGCTTTGCCAAGTTCATGCATTTAGTTATTTAGATCAATATGCTTACAATTTAAACCAGTGCAAAATGCAAACCTGCTATATTCTATTGTTAACAATACAGCGCTTTCAATTCCAGTTCAGAAAGACAGTTTCCTATAGCAAGAGACAGTATGAAGAGGAGACGGATCACTTCAAATTAACAGGACAGATAACAATGTTCAATATGGCTAATACGGTTAGTAGCAAGAATATTGGCCTGTAATAAAAGAGCCAATGTGCCTTCTTTTATTGCTTGAGAGTGTACGTTAGAATTTTTAGCTTTATTTTGATTAAATAAGTAATATTTGTTTATTTGTGTAAAAATTTCCATTAAGTTACAAAAACATTAAAAATATTATTTGTTTTTGAAATTTGTTCTAGTTCTAGAAACATTCAAAACACTGTATTGACATTTTTGTTTGATTATGAAAACATTTTTTTATATTTTTTTAATTCTGTTTTTAAAATGTTCCACTAACTACTTAAGAAATTTTTTTGAAAACATGACATGTAACATTAAAAAAGATTCTACTAACATTAATGCAAGAATGTTTTTGATAACTTTTAATAACTGAGAGAACTTTTAGAGAGTGTTAGCCAGTGTTCTGAGAACATTTCCTGTTAGCTGGGATAAAGTGTTCAGTGTTCAGCTGATAAATGAAAGTCATATAGACCTGGCATTGTATGAGGGTGAGTTAATGGTTAGAAAATGATTGTATGCCTTTTAAAGTATTTTGATTATTTTTACCACAGGAACAGGTTTCAGTTTGTGTACATGTGGAAATACTTGACATTCTCCACTCTAAGAATAGACTTATAGCAGCTGCTGATGCAATGTTTAAACATAATCGTGAGTGATTTTAGTGCAAGAAACTCAATTGCATCAAACCTCTATTTATCTTAATCAGCAGACATTGAGATCTTCTGCCAGACTGCAGAGGAGACACATGTGAGATTGTTTGAGTCTTGTTCCCAGGTAAACATGAAAACTTTCAGAGATTTGTTTTCAAATAAATACCAATGTTGTGTAGGAGAAATAAATCAAATATTACTCATTTGTATTTTTTTGTGTTAGGAGAGACTCACAGGTAAAGAGAGTAGCTTGGAGACAGGGGAGGCAGGAAAAGAAGAAAGTAGGAGGGGCAAAGAGCGAGTGTATGATCCTTCAGGAGAGGGTGTGGGTTGGGTTTACTTTAAAAGAGCCTGCTGTTATAGTTCTATGCCTGATCACCAGAAGGAGGAGGACAGGAGCAGTCAGCACTCAGTGTCATTCATTCCTTCTCTGTGAAGTTTCACTATTCCTCGGACCTCAGCTGTGCTCCATTATGCATCGGGCAGCATTGCTGCTGGTTCTTATCAGCACGAGCGTAGCTCTGAGATCAGAGTGGATGCCAGGGAATTACACATCGACAGAGGAAGGGGCTCTGAGCTTTGCAGATGATTACAACTCAACAGCTGAGGAAGTCTTCTACTTCAGCACAGAAGCCAGTTGGACCCACAACACCAACCTGACAGATCACAACTCTAACCTTCAGGTAGTTTACCATGCCTTCTCCAGACACCAGCTAGATGATTATATTGTCATTTATCTCTGCAATGTGCTTTTAATACATCTTGTCATTATGCGGGACTACACAAATGCCACGCATGCTGGCAGTACTGCTTTTGATTTTGATCACATTTTTAGCCTTACCACTTGTGTAATATAATTCATGCATTGATTCCATATGGTCACATTGAATTGAAGCTGTGAAACATGAGCTGTGAGTCACTGAATGGCTTGTTATGATGTCTGCACCCACTTTATGCCTCACAATATTTTCATTTCTAGTTTTAGGACTGTAGTAAAGTTTGACTGGGGGAGGGAGCAAGAATCATAGGATTACTGAACCATTCTGCAGAGCTCTGCAGTGATGTTGTTTAATGTTAACAGACAAGACTAATCATTAGAATAATCACGTGTAATCATCAAAGAGGAAAGTTCACAGCTCAAGAGATATAATAATAAACTTCACAGACACCTGAGGTTACACGTAACGCGTAACCATTTGTGGAAACAACTGAGACATTGTGTGATTTTTAAGTGTAAAAGTCCCACTCATGTTATGCAACGCTGTAAGTTACTGGTCAGAAAGCAAATAAATACCATCCCAGCATGGTAAAATGATGCTCATTGCATTTGCTGTCTGTATCCAATATGTGCTTGAGGGATTTAGCAGTTAATTCAGCAAAGTTAGAAAGAGAAACAAAAGCTGTGATATATTAAGAAATAAAAATACCAGATGCCAGTGTGATCAATGCAGAGGTGCGGTGATCAGTATTAGACTTTCTGATCCACACACACACACACCTCCTTCCGACAGCTGTCTTAACACTGTTTCACAGCTGTCTCAACACTCTCTCACAGCTTTGCAAATGGGTCCTGGCACCACTAACAATTCACACTCGCAGCACAACATCTGAACGAAACCTCATAAAAGCCTTAGACAGAGCAATCGTGAGCTGGGCAGAACCCGAGCGACGCCTGGAGTGATGTCTATTATTCTAGACAGATCAAACGTGGTGATCAAAGCGCCTCAGTTTCGGGCATCTCTTTAGGAGGTGGTGGGCGTTGGGCCAGGATTCACCCTGACTACATATGATGACAGAGCAGTATTGTATCAAAGCAACACACCCCAGCAGACTCTCTGCACAGAGACTGTGATCACAGGCCCCCAGTCAGGGTAGCTAGAGCAGGTATTTTTGATTTAGCATTGAGTTTAATCAGAAGCACTGGGGGATTGCGCATTCAACAAATACTTTATAAGGGTTGTACTCCAAGGGGCAGTTTCTCAGACAGGGATTAGATTAAGATATGACTAGGCCTTAGTTAAATTAGGACATTTAAGTAGTTTTCAAACATGCCTTACAAAAAACATTACTGGTATGCATCAAATAATGGCAACAACATTTTGTAAAGATGTCATTGCAAGCTGTTTTTAGTTAAGACAGCTCTAATAATTATTTTAGTCTGTGACTGGTCTTAAGCCCTGTCTGGGACACTGTGCCCAAGTGTATAAAATTATATGAAAATGGTCCATGAGAGATGATAGAACAGTAATAGAACAGTAAATTATATTATTTCAGAAACGGCAGGTATACAAATGATATACCTGTTTCACTCGTTTACTTGTTCATGATAGGGTGGTTTGAAGGACTGAATGCAAAATCCAATATTTTGGCACATATTCATTTTTTTCCTATCTGTTAATATTCAATGTAGATGGAAGTGGATATGTTTACAATCATAATGTTTTTCTGTCATGTTGGAATGATAATTTTTTTCCTGCATAAGGTTGTAATTATTAGTGGAAAACTCTCTGAAGTATGTTCCCTCGGATCTGTGTCACAAAATGGGAAAAAAATGGAATTGTATAAATTTGGCCCTTAACATTAGTGAATTCCACCCCAATGTCACTATCATACATTAGAAGCTCTCTCTCGCTCTCTGGTCTGTGGTCATGTGTAGCCTGTGACTGTATTTTTGGAGTAAGTGATGCCAGTCACTCGTCAGATCAAACATCAGAGATGACTGGAATCAGTCAAGATTTTTTTTTTACCCTCTAAAAATACAGTTTAAAACACCGACTGCTTGGATCCCTCAGAGACACAGTGGGCTGGAAACAGGTGCAGTCTAAAAATTCACACTCCACCCCATCACACATCCGATGATTAGGGAAGGTTTCAGGAGCTTGTAAGAGAAGTATCCAAACATCCTGTAGAGCTTTTGATGACACAGGTGCCTTTCTGTTCTGGAAAGGTGATTTTTAAATATCTGTAAGAAAAAAATCTGAATTTACTTACAGATAATTTATCATATTTTACTGATTTTTTATGTGATTGACCTAGTGTGAATAAATCAATACACATTATGGTAAAGTTTAGGTGTCAGTACATTCCTTTAAACAAAAAACTGGTCTAAAATGTCTGTTTTTCTGAAACATATACCATCCTCATATTAATATTTTTAAATTGTAATCATTTTATTACATTACTCCTAAAGAGAACACCACACAAAGGTTTATTTATTTATTTTTAAGCCAGGCCTTGAACCTTTATGTGCTGATATGACTTCGACACTTATCGTTTTTATATTCTTGCATAATCATGACAGAATGAATGAGACCTTGGCAGATGATGTGAACAAACATGAACCTATCCATCTTTATCTCTTTGTGTACAGACAACAGATGTTCTAGAGCAGAGGTCTCCAATGAGGTCCACAGCCCTGCAGAGTTTTGCTCCAGCCCTAAATAATAACACCTGAGCTAATCAAGATCTTTGGAACTGCTAAAACATCCAGGCAGGTGTACAGGAGTAGGCTGGAGTTAAACTCTGCAGGTTTGTGTGGACCTCCAGGAACATGGATAGGAGACCCTTGTTCTAGAGAAACACATGTCAACAACTTGTTCATCAGTGATGTAGACCAGTCCACCCTTACAGGAAAGGATATTTTTTTATATATTTTTCAGAAATATATTTAAAATTACACTTAAGTATACTTATATTGACAGAAAAGTATATTTGGCCTACTTGTACTCAATCTTTTGATAAAGATATACCTAAAAGTTATATTTAATGTTAATACTAAATTGTTAGTTTTTGGTTGGATATGTGGATTTGTAGAGCGGTGACATCCTGAGGCACAGGGTGTTTTCCAGAATCCAGGGACTGATTTCAGAGAAACTCTGGTATGACTCTAAATACTGTGTTTATACTGTTTGTTTTGTTCTGAACTAGGATGTAAATTTAAGAGCCACTGTTATATGTATTGCCATCCAGTGCAATAGATTTGTTTAAAAATATTTTTTAATAAAGAGTTTTTGTGTAGCCCACTGGTAGTTTATAGGGATTTACTTCAAATCAAGTACAGTTATATCTGATTTGAAGTATAGTAATATTTCAAGTATAGAAAATTATTACCAAAATAGGTACTTAGTAGTAGTAGAAGTAATTTATAAATAGTAAACTATAAAGTGATGTTTAGTTTACTTAAAATAACTTACAAGAATATGTTCAATAAACTACCAGTTTGGTAGTTTATATTGTATACTTATATAGTATACAAGTATATAGTTATATAGTATACAAGTATTCTTCAAAGTGTACTTTAATAGAGTTAAGAATTTAAATGACCCCCAACACTACAGTACCTAACAAACAACCCTAATGAATATTTAATCACATCTGCATTTTCAGATGTAAAGCTCAGTGGTTGAAAATATGTACTTTATCTGAAATGTCCTCACTATATAACACATGGACTGAATCCTGGACCCTGACTAAAGGACCCCACATTCTCAGCTCAGTGAGGTGTAACAGGGTTAAGCCCCCCCCACAACTGACACACAATACTGCTTTCATGGAGTTTGAGCAGGTAGTTTATACCTCCGGATGGTTTTAGGTGCTATTCATAATCTTTAAAAAAACGATTTCCTGTCAGCTTTTAAAGGATAACTCAACCACTCCTGTTTTTATGCCTTAATGCTTCAAAATATCTGTTTTTATGCCTTAATGCTTCTAATATCTGACCAACAGAGTTTTATTTTTGGGGTTTTGGAAGCATAATCATGAGAAAATGGGGGGGTGGGTGGAATTGCTCATACAGCTGGATTTGAATCTAGGTCCCCTTGCAATATAACTCAACATTTTCGAATCTGCTCTTGAAGGCCCACAGAGTTTACTTCCATTCCTGTGCTTACACACCTCTTGCCTGTATTTTTATTATTATACCCAGAGTTATACTAGCTTGTGTTTGATTGGGGTTGGAACTAAACTCTGCAGGATGGTGGCCCTCCAGGAGACATTTAAATTCTCCTAAACAATTCATTTTTGTTTTGTAAATTGGTACCAAATACACCCCCACAAACTGGACAGCTCAAGAGTCAAGAGATGTTTTTCTTGTTTATGAGTCCTGTTTGTCAGGTTAAATGCTTGTGGTCCCTACAGCTGTAAATAATAAGACTTTTCTCTCTGCTCTCTTTAGGTTGCTGCATCTTTGGAAGAGCAGGCCTTCACAGAGGCCTGGGGTCAAAAAGCAAAGGCTACGTTCCCTGATTCTCTCATAGGCAGTTTTAGACCTGAATTACAGAAAATCCTCAAGAAGATCAATGCTCTTGGAGCTGCCAACCTCCCATTCGCAGAGAGACAGAGAGTGAGTTCTCATATATCATTTAAAGTGTGTGGAGGTAGCAGCTCCAAATGACAAATGTGTTGTAATCTTTGTTTTCTCAGTATAACACCATTCTGAGCCAGATGGATAGCATCTACTCCAAGGCAAAGGTGTGTCTCAGTGAAAAGGAATGCTGGTCTTTGGAACCTGGTGAGAAACCTCCTAACGCTTTGTTGATAGGTGTCAGTAAGGGTCAGAATAACGGTAGGACGTTTTCCACATGGAATATGTTTTACACAAAACATGAAGATTGTATAAAAGTTTCCTGAGGGATATACCTGTACTCTAAGTGTGGCATGTTAAAGCCCCAGATAAAACACTATACAGCTATACATGCTTTATTAGACAGAAGACATTTACACCTCAATCATCAATCATTTTAAGCTCACCAACCATTCACTCCATTCACTCTGGTGCCCCAGGAAACAATAATTAGGGGCCAATTAGTAAATTATCAAACTTGCATACATTAATGAAACACTGGTACATAAAGTGTTGACTTACAGAGTAGATTTCCTGTCATTTTCTTTGGAATCTGGTTATACTGAAATTTCTTTCTGTTTACACTACGTACATTTACATGGAGGAATGTATTCTGATTGTAATCAGTTTAAAAGTACAATCCTAATGAAAATGCTCCATGTAAACACAGTTGGAATGACAAAAAAGTGTCCATGTAAATGTGGCTACTGAAAGTTGTGTTGACACATGCAAACACATATTTATTGTTGTACACATGTGCACAGGAGTGTTCCTTGTGTAGTCATGTGTGAGGATGTTTCATTTGTGTATACTAAGATGTTTCTGAGTCACAGGCACTACACTTTGTCCTTTGTTACTACATGCTAATACAAGCCAGTGGGAGATTTTTGAAGTTTACCGAAACAGAAGATAGCAGAGACTTAATACTAATATTATCTGTAAAACAAACAGGAAAAGAGACAGAGGCTCAAGTGCCTTTAATTCGAAAATGTAAACAACCTGAGACATGAAACTAGTTCCAGCTAGACCAGATCTCTGTTTACAGCACCGTTAACATTTGTAATATTTTGCTACAAATAAAGTTTAATATCTGAAGAATGTACTAAAATCTCATTCAAAGTATGAATATATAATAATAATAATAGTATGATCACATATTTATTAATAACATCATTCATCACCAGAAACATCTGTGCACAGCTCACTTATTTGAAGTTGCATGTTTGGCACTTATGTCATCATGGTTTTGTTGTTTAGACTTGTGTACAACAGAAACTGATGTGTTGTTCAGGACAAACACAGGACACAAAATCTAACTTGGGACATGAAAACAAAATGCTGAAATCTGTTAGTGTTTCTAGTCATTAGCTGAAGGTCAGTTGGCAGTTGTGGCGTACTGGTAAGTGGGTTAGGCTTATGATCAGAAAGTTGCTGGTTCAATTCCAGCGCTGGCAGGTAGCAACTGAAGTGCCCTTGAGCAAGGCACCTAACTTCTTATTGCTCCCTGGGCACAGTAGTGTGTTGCCCACTGTTCCGGGCGTGTGTGTTCACTCACCAGTGATGGGTTAAATGCAGAGGTCACATTTTGGGTATGGGTTACCATATCTAACAAATATGTCACTTTCACTATGTCAGTGATCAGCTTTTGTCTGGTGTTCCTGGCCTCACACTCCAACCCACGGATGCACATAAGCCATTGTCAACGTGTGTATCCTGTGCTTCCAAAAGGCTTTTCTTTGAAAAACTCTTCCCAATGAGCTTCTGTGCAGTTGTACACAGTAAACACAAAGCATTTGTTCATCATTTGTTTTTATCTTATTTGCAATGCTCAAAGTGAACCCAATCCCAAAACCTGAAGCAATTACTGTAGCATTAGTTAATTATGTCATTTATGTGTCATGTCAGAGCTCACAGAGATTATGGCCACCTCAAGAAGCTATAAGAAGCTTCTGTACGCCTGGGAAGGGTGGCACAACGCCTCAGGAGTTTCTCTCAGAGCCCTCTACCCTGAGTTTGTAAAGTTAAGCAACAAAGCGTCCAGGATGGATGGTGAGCAAGTCATTCTTTTGTATGAATGGAAAGAGAAAAGGAATAAAGAAAGAAAAAAAATGTCTTATCTGTTCTCCTCAGGCTTTGAAGACACAGGTGCATACTGGCAATCTTGGTATGATTCTCCAACCTTTGAGCAAGACCTTGAGAATCTGTTTAAACAGCTGGAACCCCTTTACCAAAACCTGCATGCCTTTGTCCGCCGCAAGCTGTACAATTTTTATGGTCCTAAATACATCAACCTTAAAGGTCCAATCCCTGCTCACCTCTTGGGTAAGCCCATTAAGAATATGAATTTCTGACATTTAAAGGTACAGTTTGCTATTACTGTAATAATGAAACAACTCAGATAGCCAGACATGCCTGAATTTTGAAGTCCATATTGCAGTTTATTCTGGCTAAGAATTGCTCACTTAGACAGGAAGACATGGTCAGACCATAATCTTAATACAGGGTAACCACAGTTTGTATATGGTGTCAAGGAATGGGTTTAAATCAAGAAGTATACAGCCATAACCTTGAACATAAGCCATAAAAATAAATTCTAATACTGGTGTGGCAGTCTGTGGCAGTCTTAATGAATGGCTACAAAAATAACACTAAAAATTATGCCAAAATAACCAAAAGCACTTTAAGCATTCTACTAAGAGATGTGTTCTTCCTCATTGTATAAACTCTGTACCTTGTAAACAACATTCCAGATGATCTAATAAACACAAACACTTTACTCCTTAACTTCTTACTCCTGAAAGTTGATTAAATCCAGCTGCTGATGACAACCAGTTTCTATGAGTGCTGTCTGTATAAGGAAGTTTGTCAAAGGATCTGCTGTATGATATTTAGGCCTTTATGCAACAGTCCTGAAGAAACTGCTCTGTTTGGTTTCAGGGAACATGTGGTCACAAACTTGGAACAACATCTACAACATGATGATTCCTTTTCCTGGCAAACCAAATGTAGATGTGACTGACACCATGGTTGCTAAAGTAAAATAACAACTCTATTTCTAAATTTCTGAATGATATCCTTTCAAGATGCCAAAGAGTGATGGCGTGACTTTTGCTCACAGGGCTATAATGCCACTCACATGTTCCGGGTGGCAGAAGAGTTCTTCACCTCTCTGGGATTGAGGGAGATGCCTCAGGAGTTCTGGGACAAGTCCATGCTGGAGAAACCTGCTGATGGAAGGGAGGTGGTCTGTCACGCCTCAGCCTGGGACTTTTACAACCGCAAAGACTTCAGGTAAGACTTCATAGTCTGGCAAGTTGGGTCATATTGGGCCACAGTGGCAGTACTTTATGTTTATACATTAACACCACAGAGCCCCAGTGTTTATGGAGTTGGGAAGAATAATGGTGGAATAGTAGAAACTTTTTTTGAAGAGTTTACAAATATCACCTTTAACGTTTATTTAGGAATGATATGATTATGCATCAAAATGCAAAATGTATGTTTGTTACTGACAGAATTAAGCAGTGCACCACAGTGACTATGGAACAGCTCTTCACAGTTCATCATGAGATGGGCCATATTGAATATTATCTCCAGTACAAAGACCAGCCAGTTAGCTTCAGGGAAGGAGCCAATCCTGGTTTCCATGAGGCCATAGGGGATGTTCTGTCTCTTTCTGTGTCCACACCAAAACATCTCAACACCATTGGTCTTTTGGACCAACTGACTGAAGATGCTGGTAGGTTAAAAACATGCAGACCAAAACTTAAGGTGGAACCTGTAAACTACCAAAAACTGTAAAACTGTAAACTTTGATTATAACCGAAAACTAATGCATCTAAACATCTGTAGAGAGTGACATCAACTTCCTGTTGAAGATGGCTTTGGAGAAGATTGCCTTCCTTCCTTTTGGATACCTTATTGATCAGTGGCGCTGGGGAGTGTTTAGTGGACGCACACCACCTGAACGTTACAATGCAGATTGGTGGTATCTTAGGTAAACAAAAGTTTAAAGTTTACATACTTCCAACTATTGTTTTAGGTTTCTCTTTAAATAAAAGCTAGATAGGAACTTTATAGGAGTCCCATTTTATGTCTTGTTCTTTATGTTAGGACAAAGTACCAAGGCATCTGTCCTCCAGTCAGACGTACAGAGGAACATTTTGATGCCGGAGCAAAATATCACATTCCTGGAAACACTCCTTACATCAGGTGAGAATGTTATCATTAGCTGCAAAACTATGATATACACATTTACATTACAAAAGTACACTTTTGACAGACACCCAGAGTTATTTACACTGCATTCAAGGTGTACAGTACATTTTACCTGTGTGTTGTCTGGGAATCAAACCCATGATTTTGGCAATTCTATTTTTATGCTCTACCAGAAGATAATTTATTGTCCCTTTTTAATTCTTCCGCAGATACTTTGTGAGCTTCATTCTACAGTTCCAGTTTCATGAGAAGTTGTGTCAGGAAGCCGGACACGCTGGACCACTCTACAAGTGTGATATCTACAGATCAAAACAGGCTGGAGCTGTTTTAGAGTATGTGTTAAGTATAATGACTGATTCCTTGTGATTTAGATAGTATTTCTGCTCCATCATGATAAAGAAAGTTTTAGTTCTTATACGTAGACGTAAGGAAGGCGTCTTTTTGTAACTAAAGGCTTTTAAACTCTGTTTGGAAGGAAAGTCCTGAAGGCTGGATCTTCAAAGCCCTGGACAGAGGTGCTGCAGGAAGCTGTGGGGACAAACAAAATGAATGCCAGCTCCTTGATGAACTATTTTGAGCCAGTTATTACCTGGCTACAGGAACAGAATAAGAAAACAGGGGAGACGCTGGGCTGGCCTGATTTTAATTGGGTGCCACCAGTTCCAGAAGGCTACCCAGAAGACATTGGTAAGACTGTGTGCAGAGGAGTTTACCAACTTTTGTTACACAAAAAAGATCACAATTGGATTATTTCAGTTTTTATGAACTTCTGAACAGCAGACTGTCCTATTGAACATTAATGCCATTAAATCCCTCAGGTAAAATCACAGATGAAATTCAGGCAAAAAAGTTTTTAGATGAATACAACAGCACAGCAGAGGTGGTCTGGAACGCTTACACTGAGGCCTCCTGGACCTACAACACTGACATCAATGAGGTCAACAAAGAGATCATGGTGAGGCTCAAACTGCTCTGGATTCTACTGCAATGCTTTCTCTCAGTGTCTTATGATGCAAGTTCTGGTTTTAGTTGGCAAAGAACTTGGAGATGGCCAATCACACCAAGATCTATGGGCTAGAGGCCCGTAAGTTTGACACCACTGATTTCCAAGATGAAACAGTAAAGAGAATCCTGAAGAAACTCAGTGACCTCGAGAGAGCTGCGCTTCCTGAGGAACAACTGAAGGAGGTAAGAGAGAATACAGAACTTTGTTGAGATGTTTGCAAGCTGAAGTAATTCTTGCTTTTATCTTGACTTGGTATTCAGAGACAACACTATGTAAGCAATTTGTAGTTGATTTCTACAAGCAGCGCTGCAACCTACACACCTGCCCCTCCCAAATATTCAGATAATGTGATGTGGTTTTATTTATTCAGTGGTGGATTCTTAAATTATTACATTTGGTTTACATATGGTTGAAAGTGTAGACACTGAGACATATTTATTACCTCTGTGCTATCAAAACATTGCAGTGGTTGTATGGACATCCTGACAAGCCCAACACAAGCTGGTTGTGTACAACAAACATACAACCTGTTTAAAAACAAACTTAGAAATGAACAAATTTATTTATTAAAAAAAAATAATACAAATCAACCTTTTGCAAATTCTTTACACGGTAGCTGAGACCCTTGCTTTTAAAAGCACTTAGGTTGTTTTGAACCCTAAAACGTAAAAATTTCTGCTTTGTGAAAGACTAAAATATATTCTCATTTTTCACATAGTACAACAATTTGTTAGCATCCATGGAGACCCTATATAGTGTAGCAACAGTCTGCAAAAATGAAGCAAATTGTCTGCCTTTAGATCCAGGTGAGTTGACTTTACAACACATGTATATGTTTGCCAGATGCTTTAAGATGCTTTGCAGCTAATCATATAGTGTGTTAATGGAGTGTATGCACTACTGTACTGTGGGTAATCTTATCACTCATTAGTGGTACAACAGAAATGGCACTGTTGTTATCTCTCAATCTTTTGTTTTTTGGAAGAAAACTTCAATGTGTAATGTGTTGTATCTAACTAACTACAACTGATTCTGAAGAATGAAAGCTCTCTCAAAGTATGTTTCTCATATTAATGGCTGCCAGATTGCTCACTACAGCCTTCCTTCTGCTCTTCTCATGTGTTTGTGTTCTGCTCTCCAGACCTGAATAAAATCATGGCTGAGTCCAGAGACTACGATGAGTTGCTGTTTGCTTGGCAGGGTTGGCGCAATGCCTCGGGCCGAAAGCTCCGCAGTAGCTACACAAGATATGTGGAGCTTGCCAATTTAGCTGCACAGAGCAATGGTACATGCACAGGAGACAGAACTTTAATGTTTCTGGAGAATTGGTTAAAGTAGCAAAGTGGCAATAAATACTGAAAACTTCATGAGATGTTTTTCCATTATCAGGTCACACAGATAATGGGGCATTCTGGCGCTCTCTGTATGAGACACCCACCTTTGAACAAGATCTAGAGGCTCTGTGGAAAGATCTAGAACCACTCTACCTCAACCTTCATGCCTATGTCCGCAGAGCACTGTATAAGAAATATGGGTCAGAGCGCATCAATCTCAAAGGGCCTATTCCAGCTCATCTTCTTGGTAAGACCTAAAGAGTATTAATGAAATTTGTTGTAAATAATGTAATTTGTAATGTAAAATATATACTAAAATTAGAACACTGGCTAACATTGGCTCAAAACATTGTATAATATTTTTAACGATATCGTACATATCAAAAACATTATTCTTATATTATTAGTTGTTAGTTTAAAAAATAACGTTAACATTATTTAACCAAGCATTATTGTTAATTTTTTGACTGTTTCTAGAACTTTCCAAATATCATTTTAAATGTTTTGGTTACATAATGGAAACAATCTTACTGCTTAAAATTGTAGCTGGAGTGTTTATATGAGACTTCAGGTCCTGTAAATGTCTACCGATCAAAGATAAAATTACCGGTCAGATAATATTCAGAATTCAAAATCTTACATTCAGAGCAGAGTTTCTATGGCTATATTCATTGTGAGAACCAGTATTTAGTCCACATTATTAGTCATGACCACAATTTCATCCACATTTATCTAACCTGACACAGGGAGAACATGCAAACGCCACACAGAAAGGCTTCCTGGAACCTTCTTGATTTGAGTCAACAGCGCCACCCACTAAGAAACCCCTAGCTCACCTTCAGTTTATGATTCTGAGTTTAAATCGAGTTGTCTGTGCCCCAGAGGATGTCGAAATAGAATTTGTTTTGGAATGACAGGAAAAGAAATTTTCTAAACCACAATCCATAGAAATTCACACTGTCAATCAATAGATGAAACTGATTTAACACAACACAGGTGTTACAACAAAAAAATCCCTGATATGTTCATGATACATTTTTTTACAATTATTAGATATATTATTAGGTATATTTATTAACATTTATATATTTATTATTAGGTGAATTTATGTAAGTTTAATATTATTTTTTAGTATTCACACAGCCTTAAAAATAACTGTCCATGTTTTAATTTTTTTTGTGACACAGTAAGAGCCAAGCAAAGTTGAAACTATGTGAAATCTACAGTGTTTTGAACAGGACAGGACAGTGTGGATTCGTGAGGTTATACATTGATATTCTGCAGCTGTTTGCGGCAACTCCAAAGGAATCAACAGGATTTTTTGCTTTCAGAATTCTCAAGCGTGACTGTGTGTGTGTGTCTGTACATATTATTGCCTGTATCGGGGTTTGCATGTGTGGGAAACTGTGTTTTTGTGTATGTGTGTATGCGATGGTTCCACATGACTGGACACTGAATGGTTTGGAATTCCAGGCCCAGTGGTTTCCTTCAGTGGTCAGACATACTAAATCGTCTCTCATGTCCTGCCATTCAGCTGGATGTTTTTTCTCTCTCTGTTGCTCTCTCAGGAAACATGTGGGCACAAACTTGGTCCAGCATCATGGACTTTGTCATTCCATACCCTGATGCCACACAAGTGGATGCCACACCAGCTATGGTTGCCCAAGTAAGATCAACATGAAAAAATACAATCAAATTTCATAAATTTCCAGATTTTTAAACCATTCTGTGAGGTTTAAATGTTCTGTCAGACAATGTGTTTAAATGTTAATCCATTGCATTTATTTATATTGAGATAATATTATGCCTTCAAAAAGGTAACAAGGTTTGTTTTCGAACTAGCTAGTGGGCAAGGTCAGGAAACTGCCACATTATTAGAAAGATAATTTAATACTGATGTTTTTTTAAAAATATACACTTTTCAGTCATATAGTCATATATTTACATATATATATATATATATAACATGGTAACAAATGTGACAACGTAAGCTTGTAAGAACAAAACATAAGATAAAGTGATAAAACAGAGAAGTTGATGTAAATATTACAGTAACACACTGTAAACCCTAATGTTGTCTTTACTTCAACAGTCAAGTAATCTTGACTAAACATTACTTAAAGTGTTGCATTTTAGCCCTATAACTAAAAAATATAACTTATTTACCTTCAACATCCATACACTTAACATTTTACATCTTGTGAACTCAAAATCATGATTAATAATTTGTAGAAAGTTTCACAAATTTTGTTTCCTTGACTGTAAAATTTTAATATATTGTGCTATCTTCAAGTGCAAGTTGTCATTTTTTTCAGAAAAAATGTCCTTTCAATAGATTACTATTTTACAAGTTTAGAAATGATTACAATGTCATTGGGACAGTTGTGGCCTTATGTTTAAAGAGTTGGCCTTGTAAACCAAAGTTTCAGTTTCAAGTTTCAGTTTTAGTGCAGGGTTGAACATACAGTAACCTGGAGTTACTGTATGTTCTAATGTCTTAAGTCTTTTTAATAATTTACATTATTCACACATAGTAAAAGTTCATCAGCACTTTTAGAGGTTTAAACACATTTTTAAACTTATTTAGTAAACGTGTATATGAATCACAGAAATGGCATGCTTTGTAGAATAAATATACTATATCTATAATCTGAATAATAAGGTTTAATTATAATTGTGAGGTGCTCTTTGGTTTCTCAAGGGTTGGAACCCCAGGCGAATGTTCAATGAATCAGACCGCTTCTTCACTTCTCTGGGTCTTCTGCCAATGCCTCCTGAGTTCTGGAGCAAGTCCATGCTGGAGAAACCCACAGATGGACGTGAGGTGGTCTGTCACGCCTCCGCCTGGGACTTCTACAACCGCAAGGACTTTAGGTGCATGTCTTGATATCAAGTTCATACTTTGACACAATGACAAGAGTGATATATTAGTTATATAAGAACTGTTATAAAAGAGTTGACAGCAACCAGTTGAAGGATTGAAGGCAGCTGCCTATGTAGACAGTAGACAAAAGCTTGCTATGTTTTGGAACCAAGCCCCAAAGCTGTCAGCTAGGCCAGTGTAGCCACAATCACCTACTTCTGTTGTCTATAAGATAAGCAGAGAATGTTAGTGCTTAAACAACAACTGTTCATAGCTTTTCCTTCCCACGGGTTATCTTGCCACCTTATTAATGAATTTTCCTACCTCCTCTTGTGGCTAGGATCAAGCAGTGCACAGTGGTGACCATGGATGACCTCATCACTGTTCATCATGAGATGGGACACGTTCAGTACTTCCTTCAGTATCAAAATCAGCCAATTTCCTTCCGTGATGGTGCTAACCCTGGATTCCACGAGGCCATTGGTGATGTATTAGCCCTATCAGTGTCCACACCTAAACATCTTCAGAGCATTGGCCTACTGGACAAGGTGGAGGACAATAAAGGTAATGCCCACTTTTGAAAACTTGCATCTGTTCAAGTGAATTCAACAGGCACCTAACTGTAATAATGCCATTGTACTGTATAAACAAAATAACATATTTTTCCTTTTGCGCATGAATGCTGATATAAACACTGTGGTTAGTAATTAGTCTTTACTGGGTTACAGAGAGCACCATTAACTTCCTGATGAGCATTGCCCTGGATAAGATCGCCTTCCTGCCCTTCGGCTACCTGATGGACCAGTGGAGGTGGAAAGTGTTTGATGGCCGCATCTCAAGCTCTGAATACAACAAGGAGTGGTGGAACCTCAGGTGATAATTCTTCTGCTCCACACACAAACAACAATTGACCATTAAAACCTGGAAAGTCTAACATCATTTACAGTCTTGTTGTCTAGTGTAAATGACAAGCAAGTTTATTTATACAGTTTCTTTTCATATGCAGTACGAAAAGAACCATTTCAAAGTGTTTTAAACTAAACAATGTACTAAACCATTAACAATTAAAACTCTATTTAAAAATTATAAAAAAAGTTTTATAATCTGTAATAATTGCGAAAGGCAGAATGCAAGAGGCAATAGTATGGTTTAATAAATCCAGGAAAAATAACAGGAACAAAAACAAATGACAGGAAAATAGAACAGAAAAGTAAGAGCAAAAGTACATCCATCCATGTAAAATACCTAACAATAAACTGAAGTAACGCAGAGGCAGATACACACAAGGGAATCAGTGAAAACTAGGCCTGTTAGGACTTGGAAGGACTGTTAGCTAGATTTGTATTAGTGTTAAAGAGCTGGCTGTGTCTGTTCCCTTAGAATGAAGTACCAGGGATTGTGTCCACCTGTTCCCCGCACAGAGGAAGACTTTGATCCTGGTGCAAAGTTCCACATCCCAGCTAATGTGCCTTATGTCAGGTAGAGTAAAAATATCTTAACATTGTGTCAATACTATTGTAAGAGTTTTGAGTACATGTTCAGTTTACAGTTTTTGTGTCTCGTGATTTATTGAAGATTTGGCTCACATCAGTTTTTTTAAAGAGCTGAAACTTTTGTAACGTTTGTAACTGACAGTTATGTAGATAAATTCTCTGTTCTTATATTTAAAAAGAAAACTTGAGCTGTCAAGACAAATGGCTTATAGACACCACCTTAAAGCTTTTACATTGTGCTAGTTTCATATATTACTGTACATTCATATAATTAGCTGTGTGTTACAGTGTACTTAGTTGTTAGCTTAGCTGCATGCTGGTGTTAGATTCAGCTGCAAGTATTATTACAGATTCCAGTGCAGTAAATGTGCACCAGTCACTCATTAGGTTGTATTTATGTCATTCAAGATGTTTACTGGGAATAGAGTGCAGCTGCTTATTGTTAAACAGCTCATGAATTATTGCGTAAAGCCTTTTGATTGACCATTTATTTGGTTTGGCTCCAGGTACTTTGTGAGTTTTGTAATCCAGTTCCAGTTCCACAAGGCCCTGTGTGAAGCTGCTGGGCAGCCAAGCCCTCTCCACAACTGTGACATCTACCAGTCCACAGCAGCAGGGAAACTGCTGGGGTCAGTAGATCATTAGTAGCAAGATTTTATAGTTTTTGCCCTTCTGTGAGTAAACAGCTCTGATCTCCCCTGCAGTGATGTGATGAAGATGGGCTTCAGCAAACCTTGGCCAGAAGCCATGACTCTGATCACCGGCCAGCCCAAGATGTCTGTCCAGCCCCTGATGGAATATTTCCAACCTCTCATTGAGTGGCTGCAGGAAGAGAATAAGAAGAACGGAGATATCCTGGGATGGCCAGAATATGACTGGACCCCATATGAAAGTACATAAATTAACTGTGCTCTGTTTATTTGAACAATAAATACACTCCATATAACATAAGTCTGGAAAATAACAAAACAAAATTATTTTCCCAGAAAATTCCCAATCACTATTAAACATTGGCCAATTGGCCAGTTCTCAATTAAGGGAAGATACTTCCATTAATTAAACATCTTTCTTTTGTAAAAGGATGATTTACAATAGCTTTTTTGTATCTATTTAATCACTTTATCCTTTTTTACAAGCATTAAATGCTTAAATTTGGAAGAATTTAGATCTTGTCTTGTAGACAGACATTTTGTCATTCTATTTTAATAATGTAAAAGGTTTAAATCAACTCTTTTATTCTACTTTCAACTTTTTCATTAGAACTAGGAAAACTGTGTACAATTTGTAATTTTCTTTAAATAAGAATGAAACTGTCATTTTAGAGAACAACTGAGTTTCCCTTAAAGTTTCTGTTATAATTTAATATTTTGACATCATCTGACTGGAGTTTTATTAAGTGTCATAACTGCTATTTCAGAATTTTCTTTTTTATTTTGATAAATGTAAAGTTCTTTAGCATCAATGAAAAATAACAGTATAACACTTTGATAGTCCACTTAAGATTCTATGAGGTGATTTTCTACTAACTTTTAAGTAACTTTGCAACTACCAGTCATTAGAATATTAGTAGACTGTCTGCTTAATATCCATTAACACTTTATTTTGATATTTCACTGACCTTGCAAGTACATATCAACTTATTTTACTAGACTAACAGTATGCTAATGCTAATTGGTAGTTGACATGTAGATGTAAAGTTATTTAGGTGAACTGTCATGTGTTTTCCATTCATACTAACAGATTTCCTTTTTCCATTTTCCTGCCACTTTCTGACATGATGCGCTAACACACTCTTTCAACTGTTTCACTTTTAGTTTCTGTGGTGGAGGAAGAGAAGCCAAAAACAGTGAATTTTCTGGGTTTGAGTACAAATGAAGCAGGAGCTGTGGCTGGTCAGTGGATCCTCCTGGTTCTAAGTGTCGTCTTTCTGCTTGCCGTCATATTTTTGGCTTACAAATATAGCAAGTCTAAACGCTTACAGGATAAATCCATGTCCCAAATGGAGCTCAAGTAAAATTGATCTCTAAAGATAATTCTCACCATGCAGTCAGTAAATTTGTTTCATTTTAACAGAATTAAACCCAGCTCTTTTTTAATGTAATGTATATTTATTATTTGGTCAAATTTATTTGACTATGCAATGAATGGTGACTGTTGTAATTTATTTGTAAGAAATTTCAATATTTGGCAGGTGCTGAATGTTTTCAATTATTTGTATAGTTTTAACTTTGTGCATTTCTTTCTGACTGATTTTACTACTTTTTAACTTTATAGAATACAAACAAATGTACAGACATTCTGGCTTTGCTTGTTGTCTGAGTGTGTTTCATGAAAACAGTGGCCATCTGTTTTTACAAAAAATTTAATAACAGTACAGTATAAAACCATGTCAAGTTTTTCTTTCTGTGGACACATTTTAATTTGCATGGCTGAGGAACACAAGCACACTGGTGTAGTTGTATTTGGCTAGAAGGAAAAAAGTCTTGTGCTTTAACTCATCAGCTCCAGCGTTCTGCTCTAGACTGGCAAATAAACAATCCCATGAGCACCTGCATCATTATTTCCACTTCAGCAAATGTAACAGTCAGTCAGTGTTGCGTTCAGTCTCCTAATACAGTCCAATACAACTATTGGGAACTATTGGGATGATTCCATATCAGTCACACTGATACGATTAAGAATCATATACCGTCTCGATTAGGAGACACAATCAGTTTGTCCAGTGTGTTGACTGTTTCCGGAAAAGCACTTTAGAAAAACAGGACAATTTCATAATCAAATTTGGGATATTTCTGAACTGAAACCTGTACTTAAATAGTTTAGAAAACAATATAAATCGTCTCCTAAAGAAACATAATTTATAGAAAAAATGTGTTTGTTTAAGCACAAACAACACTGTTCTGCATTGTGACTCTCCAGAGGACAGTACAAATACTCTTCCACATAATGACAAAGACAGTAGAAATCTTAAGGACACTAACCCTACCAGTTTCAGCTAACTAGAGAAACACTTACCTAAGGAATCTTATTAAATTATCTGGGTCATATTTCACCCCACTACTCACCCCAGTTTACTGCAAATACATGAACCTACAACCTGAATTTTAAGGCATCCCAATGTTAATTTCCTATTCCAGCTTAATTTGCAGAGAAACTATAAATGAACCAGGTTGTTGGTTGATTTGCTAAAAGGTGTAAACACTGCAGCTCCGTGGCCCTATCAAAACATCACTGCTTGTTTTAGCTTTCTAAAATTAGCCTAACTAATAGTGTGAATTTAGGGTGTGACCACAAAGATTTTGAGATGTGTGTCAGATTCCCACTTTAATATCCCATGAGGCCACAGGACTGCAAAAAGTTGAAAAATAAACACTAATAAAAACTGGATGTCTCTGCTCAAGTGTAGTTAAAGTGTTGCTCATGGTTAAACTGTACTTGATAATGCAAATATGGTGGATGTATTTATACTATGTATGTAATAATTGTACTTTGTCCAGTTGGTATTTTTTCTTTAGATGCTGGAGTGAAATATGACCTGAACATTCATTTAACTATGCTGACAGGTTGAAGATAATATCACATGAGTGAATCAGACTTTGTTCCAGTCAAGTGTTTCAGGACCTGGAAAACAGAAGGGTTACACAGAAGGCAATTTGATTTTGACAACAGGTGCATACCTTTTTTCTCAGTACTGTCAGATCAGAACTGGTCTGAGATCAGTGGAGAGTCAGATGGAGTATCACCTTCTGTATGTCAGTGAGTAAATTTTGCTTGCCACTCTGACAAAAATGGTATTGGGAAAATCATATTACAGTGGAATAAGAAATATTCATGCTTGGAACAGCACAAGGCCAAAAATATTACACAAACTTAAGCAGTAAATATCATGAAACTAGAATCCCAGAAGGTGTTTCAGATTTATCTGCTGCTTGATGAGACTCTTTTAAGAAAGTGGTTTAATGATCTGTAAAAAAGAGGCAATGTGATATTGCACACAGAACGACAAACATTTAAAAGAAATCTTCACTTAAAACATTCTTAATAGCTCATTGTGTGATTGGCTGATCCAAAAACCAATGTCCAGTGTCTGTTCAGGGCAATAAATGAAATCCTCAAATCAGCACACGCCCCTGGCTCAGTGGGCGGGGCTAGGCAAAAAGTTCAGTAGTAGTATTGGTGCATTTCTCTCCAGTTGGTAACCCAGAGTTTCTTGCTGAGTTCTTGCTCGGGCTGAAATGCCATGTTAAACTCATAGCGCTGCTCTCTGCGAACTTTCACACCGTGATACTTTGGCATTATCCTGTAGTAAACAGCCCTCTTGAAGAAACCACACTGCTCATGGAAAACAGAAAGAAACAGATTATTTAGGTTTTAAGACTGTCCACTGTGCGAAAGCGTACAGTGTCTACATACAGGATTAAAAATTAAAAAGCATAATTCTAAAACAATAAAACACAGCAGTGCATTTTCAATGACCATTAAAAGTATTAGTAGTATAAAAAGTATTCTGTTATTTTTTCAACGCAAAAGAAGAAATTCTGAAGAATCTTCATGCAGATATTTTTCAAACCACATCTGTTAAAGCAACTTCTTGTGGCTTTTAATAACTCTGCATAAGGAACAGACTGATAACCATAGAAACGCTGAAATCATCTTCATACAGACAGTGAGGGCATCACATGGCGAATCAGAATACCAAGACAGGTCTGACATCACCAACGGTGAACATCATTGGCTCCCCCATTCCCATAAACAAACGTTTGATTATAATGAATAGAGACTGATGTTTGAGGTCTGCAGGAAAACTTTACACTTCACTTCCTCACACAAAGCTATCAGACACCTTGAAATATGTGTTATGTATGTAGTTGTATAGTTGTTGCAGCTTATGGCGTGTTTCACACTGCACGCTTATCCAGTACATACGCAGTGCGTATGCAGTACTGTTTTGCTAGCCCTCAATTAAAGTGACAGTGCATTAATCATGTTCAAAATACACATGGATTGACATGAAAAAGTTGCAATTTTAACAAGCACGCTGTAGATGACAGTAGATGACATCTACTATTTTAAACAGTCATCATATGAGCAATTTTATAACAAATACCTGAAAACACACTTTTGATAATGCAAAAGTGCATTATCAAAACTGTGTTTTCAGTGTGTTTACTGCAAAAGTCTTTTTCATAACTTTTGCAGTAACAAATACAGCACAATGGCCTTTCTTCTATCTACAACTCGCACTACACAGAAAACAAATAGAACAAAAGCAATGTTGATGAAAAAAATCAAAGTTATATAAACTGCACTGGTAATAAAATAAGCTTTTCTCCTGAATGTTTGAAATCAAAATAAAGTAATGTGTACTTTCCCATTACATTATCTCTACGGATCAGCTATGCACTGCAAACGCAGCTGTGTGAAAGCACAACGGATACACTCAACGTACGTGCCAGATACACACCGCATACATACTGCATCAGGTGCGGTGTAAAACAGGCATAGCAGATGTGTTCACTATAAAGTGGAAAAGAGCTACATAAAAGTTATTCAAAAATTATTTCGTTTCCATAGATAAAACAACAGCTGAGCATAAATATTGCCAGAAGTTTCATTTTTTGGTACACCTCCCCTGAAATATCAAAAAACTGTGATTTTGCTCTAACAGATGTAATAACGTAACGCAAAACACTAACTGAGTACTAAACATTACAGAAATGTCACTATTGGAAAGATTCAGCCAAGAGTTTACAGTAGAAGGAAACAGACTGAGATTAGTTGGGTTACATCACTGAGTCAGTCAGAATGAGAGGAAGCGAGTATGTAACAGGATTGGTAAAGACGCAGGAGTTGAGGTAAAGATACGTGAAGATAACAGTCAGAACAGGTAGAAGAACTTGAGAATTCATCAGTCTGCTTTACCAATGGGCCCTAACAGAGGCCGGTGGGACCCCTGCTGTGTCAGTATTCCTCCGTCAGCCTCTCTGTCTCAGAGGGCTGGATCTTTATTTCTGCCTTCTGGGACTTGGCTTCATACATCTCTCTTCTGCTGGCACGTCTGAAGAAACCACACTGTGGAGGGGGCGGAGCCCAAGGCGGGACAGTTATTACCGATTTACATAAAGCGAGGTGGAGACACTGACATCAAAAGGTGTGCAGGGGACTGTATGTGATTGCCAAGCTTATACTGTCATTTGTTTCTATTAACTGTCCTTGGTGAAGTTTATGGAGTTTATAGAAGTTTAGGGTTTGCAGGTATATGTTTAAAAAAGGTTACTCTAAGTTCAGGTGGGTAGGGTGTTACCATATTCAAAAATTTATTTCACAGTTCTCTGGAATACTTGCTTCTGATTTATCAGTCATAACATTCCATGGTCAGTTATTCCTCAATAATGGAAAAAACTCATAACAGACTACTCATCCTGGTACTGAGATACCATTTTGACCAGTACTAATATTATTGAGTAGCTGCTTGTATAAGTCGTTTATCTTATTCATCCATCTATCAGTAGCTGGTGAAATGTGAGGGAACGACATAAGCGGTTAATGTATCACTCCAACTCATGCAAGGTTTGAATTTGTTACAAATAAGCTAATAAAATATTTCTAATTAATATTTTGTGTCTTATTATTTTTTAGCAAGTAGGCCTGTAATAAACTGGATAATGTACAGCCGGTGGTTATTGCAAATAATCCCCTTCAGGATGACAGAAGACCCCTCTGCTCGGCATCGGACTTGCATATTTATTGTTTTAATAAATATATTTTACCAAAACATGGTTTACATTAAACATTTTTTGGATAATCAAAAAAAAGTAATACTTTAAACTGAATACTTGAATTGTATGTTTCTACTACAAATGAAAGGCATTGAGCTATTAGCCTATTTTCTCTTTTTATTTAGAACTTGATAGACTTGATAGACTGTAAACAAATGATCTCCATTTATGTGGATATACAGTATCTACTAGCAGAATCTCTAGCAGTTTACATTCTAACAGCTCCACCCTACTGTGGCCTGGACCACAGACAAATGCAGATAAAAACAGGCCTCACAATTCTGAGTTTTCTTTTTAATAATTTGCTTTTGAGAGAATGTTGAGAATGCTGAGCAGCTAAACACAATTACCTTCCACAGAATTAGACTGATGATGCCCAATAATAGGATTCCAGCAATCGCTGCAACAATGATTATCCAGAAAGGAACTTCATATGGTGTCTCCTCTCCCAGGACTGGGTCTATGTTTACTAGAAACTATAGAAAGGCAACATCGCATTTAAAACTGTGTTTATCCAGCAGCAGTACATAAAATTCCACAGAGAACATTTTAAATGGAATCACACTGACCTCTCTGGTCTGGCTTTCCATTCTGATGGCCGGTTTATCAGTTTGCAGTCTTAGGGTGGCCTGCCCTCGTACCTGCACTCGTAAGGCATTGCTATAATCCTGCCAGCCAAATGCAGAGACGCAGATAGTCACTTAAGAGCAACATGTCATTTATGATTCTGATCCTCAGTGTTGATGTAACTCACCTCCAGCATGGTGCTGTTCCACACACGTGACCTGACTTTCATCACCACATGGGTCGACATGTTCTTCAGTGGGCAGGAGAAAGTCACACAGTGAGCGGTTTGCTTTGAACACTCCTGAACAGAGATTGAAGCTGTGTTTTGACATAGGAATGGTGCAATAGGGTGTGATGTTTTAAAAACTGGTGGAACACTGATGGTTTGGAAACTATGTAAATCAATCCTCACAGAGCAAATTTCTGTCTCACCAGTAGATGAGTTACTTTACGAGGTGTCAAGACTGTAACTGCAGCTTCTGCATAAGGGAAACTGTCCACGTCTCTCTTGAATCGTTTCGTATCTTGATTTGACAGCTGAAATGAGAAAGTGAAGTAAATCAGGTGTGAATGCAATGAAAGAATAAATCAGAAGTGAGTTCTTGTGGGCTGCTCTGTGTCCTCAAACTCACTGTGAGGTTGCGAGGATTGACAATCTCGCCCGGTGGGACACAGTGGGACTCTGATGTTCCTTTGATGACAATCTCTGTGAGATACAACAGCCATTTCCCATTGGTGACCTCATATGGCCATTCAAAGTCAATCATCAGAGTTCCCAAATCTCCCAGAGGTTCTCCCAGCACATGCACCTGAAACATGGAACAAATTATTATTACATTTTGTATCATTAATATTCAAAAAGCACTGTTGCAATGAGCGGTGAACATAAAAAGAAAATGAAGTGAGGCATGTGTGAATAGGTTTGTTTGTTGTCAAAAAAAATGTATAAATGTTTTACAAACTTGCTTCAAACCACATATGTATGTGTTTGGGAATTTAAATAATTTAGATTTTTCTTAAACATTTTAGTCTGTACTACATTTTAAGAAAACCATGGGGCAAACTCAAACAGAACACCAACTCACACTAAAACATAAACTCACACTAAGACAAACTCACGTGGAAAACAAACTCCACTGGACTTCCCACATCACTGGTGCTTTTCATGGCAGATTCTCCAATCACTGTTCCGCTGAAAGACGTATCTACCACTGGTCGTTCTCTGCAGAGCACAATGTGTTTAAAACATTTTAAAGGTTATAACACAATATTACAATCAAGTCTGTAGCAAGTATGTGGCAAAACCTGTGTTTAAACTGTGTGTGTGTAACATTTATGAGAGTATAATTGCTTTTACAAAATGCAAAACTACACTTTACAAAAATATTTGAAAACAAAGTTAAGTGAAGTGAAGTGATTAGTATATAAAGAAATATTTCTCAAACGTCAACATGAAATATCATTTGCAACCCTTTGACATCCCTAATGTTTCTGTGGAATGAAACCGGATGTTGTGGGAACTGAGAATGTGGGAACAGGACTTTATCTATTGGGAAGTTAATGGGATTGTAAAAAGTGGGTGTATCATATTGGAATGAAGCCAGACTTGAATAGGAGTTTGCTAAAACAATGCCTGAATGGCTACATGATCACTTTATCTAACATCAGCTGGCTCTGCCTAGGTGATGAAAGACATTTCTCAAAACACATTATTACATTTGAATGAGTTCTATGGAAAGAGAATTACAAATCAAACACAATACGAACAGGAAACAAAGTCGAATTTGACTTTGTTAACATTAAATGACTCCTATTAAATATTAATGCATCTTCTTAAATAAATCATATTCAAGTAAATACTTACAAGGAGAAGGATGTGAGGACTGTGTTCTTGACTTTCAGTATCACAGGAACAGGAAGAAGATCATTCTGCTCACTAATACTGCTCACAAACACACATGCAGTCAGGAGCTAGAATTTCTTGCATCATTTTTGAAACATCATCAAGTGAAAACGATGAAGTAAAATACTGCAAGTTACCAGAATACAACAGTACAGTATCTTAAAACAGTATGTCGGTACAGTATCTCAGGCCTTACGTGGACAGCTGAAGCTGAGAGTCGATCTGCTCTGTGTAAAGTGTGATACCAGACGTTTCAAAGATGATAATCAGTGAAGCCTGTGAGAAGGAGATTAAAGCGTCAGCACAAATGAGTGAAGAGATTCAGCTCTGTGCTCTGACATCACTCAAATGACCCATGGAAATGAGCCACCAGTTATCTGAGATGTTTTTCTTTTTTTAATTTACATGCAAATCTCCAGTGTTATAAAGGTCACACAGGTTTTCAGTAAGAGAAAAGCTGTTACCTTCTGATTGCTTTTAAATGGGTTTCCCAGATCACATTTGACAGTCTCATCTGCGCTGCACTCGATATCAAAACCAGACTGTAATGAAGAAACATCCAGAGGACATGAGCTAAAAAACTCAGCTGATCAGCAAGCGTTTCACCAGAACATCACAATTAGAACTTCCAATAGTAAACCTTGTAGACAGTAAAATTTCCAAGACAAGGCTGCTCAAGGGAAAAGTTCCTACATTGCATTTAGGGACAAACAAATTTCTTTAGAATAGGCATAGATACAAATGTCGATATACAGTAAGAATATAAACCAGGGCTGCCTCAGTATCAGATTTTCACTACATGATTATCATTGCCAAAATAATTTAAAGTAACGGTATTATCACTGTATCTATTTAAATAAAAAATACTATCAGTTCATTTTGATTATTTAGCATTTTCTACTTTTTGGCCAATGAATCACTTAAAAGTCTGGGGAGACAGAGAGAGAGAGACTTATTAACCATTGTGGCTTTCAAAGGCAAAATGTTAAACAGGTGCAATATCACCACCTGCTGTGTTGGAGTGTCAACCAGATACTGGCACTGACTTATGTCATTATCATATATGTTCTATTAACAATGCATCAATAACCAGACTTATTAATACAACAGTTATTGTCGATATTGTAAAGATTGCAACACCCCTAGAAAAAAGCTAAAATTTATGTGGATAAATTGTTATTTTGAAATCTAAGTTACGAGACATTCTTTAGATCTCCTTTGAAAATATACAAGAAAAATGTGAGATTATGAGGGTATTTTTGTTAGGATCCTGACACTTCTGTCTGTTTATACTGCTTTTACTAATAGAGTCAGGATCCAGTTACCTGTGTTTTTATTTAGTTCCTGGTTTGAAGTTTATTTTGCTCTTTCATAACATCTTGTGCGATTTCCCTCCCTGTGTGCTTTCTGTCTTAACTCTGCCCCCGTTCCCCTGGATACTTTTTATTTGCCCTCAGTCGCCTTCTTTGTTTGCTTCCCTGTTAATCTTGTTCTGTGTTAGTTCTTTTTGATTGTCTTTTTGTCTGGGCATGTCTGTTAGCTTCCCCTCTGATTGGTCCATCTGATTCTGTTTCTAGAAATTTCAGTTTCGCTCCATTGGATTTTCAGTTTCATTTCTTTCTCCTGTTTGCTCTCCTATGCAGGTCAGTTTTGTTTGTGCCTAGTTCTATGTAGTTTATAAAACTTGTTGTTTCTGTCTTCACACCTGACTGAGACACAGGACATCTTAGCAAGTGTCTCTGTGTGCTCTTTATTTAATCTCTGTGCTGTACAAGAGAAACAACTGGAAAACAAAAGATCTCCTTGTATATTTCTTTTCTCCAGAGCGGTAGAACAAAAAGAAACATGTCTGGAGTCTCAGGAGGTGTGAAGTGGAGTGAAACAGTGCCACCACATGGATTTACCTGAGCTCGCACGCCTGAATACTTCAGTGCGCTGGGTATAGTGATGTTGAGCATGGCCTGATGGGCATCCTCAGCCTCTCTGTCTGCAGTTGGCATGTTTGTGACCTCCACCATCATTACTAGCTTCTTAATGTTACTGTTAAACTCCATCGATTGACTGTGAACAAACCAGCACAGCTTATAATTCCAACATGTATTTACACTAGAATATCTAAATGCAAAAAACATTTTCTTAATCAGTATTTGAAAAAACTGTACCAAAGCATGCACATCAACTTCAGAGTGGGTGCACGATCACAAACTCATTAACAGAATAATATAAAACGTCAGCACACAAACCTGATGTTTCATGACACAGACTCTTCATCAGACCAAAGAGTCTATTTTATCATTTGTGGGAGGCTAATTATTAAATAACTTTTTTTAACTATTTTTAACGCTTATGGTATGCCGACTTTTCATATTGTTTTGTTAATCATTACAAACACACAGATTATTTACTTATAACGATGTCAAATAAAAATGATTTTGTTTGGAATTTGTGGAGTACTGTAACTATGATTAGAACTTTTCTATGATTGTTTTGGTTTGTTTGTTTTTAGCAACAGAAGTCTGTTTCAGGACACTTCTACATTTCACTGTGAAAACGTCATATAAAAGCAGAACCTGTGTGAATTGTTTACTCTCATTCACGTTCTCACCAGACTCACCCTGGGAAGAGAAAGTAGTTCTCATCTGCAAACATGGCCTTCAGCTGCAGGTTACTGCTGCATCTGTTATCAGCACCACACTCCTTATGAAAGTTAATCTAAGGAAAAACACACCAGAACACTCGCAGGTGTCACATATAATAGACCAGTGCCAGATATCTCCATGAAGAGGTGCTGATTGGCTCGTACCTCAGTTTTGTCTGTTAGGGTCTGCTGGCCGCTCAGCACAGGGAACGCATCCAGGTTCTGTAATGTTTGTTGTGTGGTTGCTTTCTGCTCGTTTAGAGACACATTCAGAGTGAAGACTATTGGCTGCAGTTTGTCCATTACAGGACTCTGTATAGAAGAGACAGAACTTCAGTTTGTTTGTGTGTATGGTGGGGGTTGAATATGTGGTTTAAGTAGGACATAAATGTGTATAATGACATATGTATAACAATGTAAATATGGTTTAGGGGGACACTTCCTGTGTCCTCATAAACTAAATCACTTAAAAACACACTAAATTGGGACGTTTTTCTAATTAAAATATGCCAAATGTTTTCTGTGAGGGTTAAGTTTAGGAGTAGAAGCAGGGGATAGAATATACTGTGTGTACAGTATAAAAGTCATTACGTCTATGGAGAGTCCTTATAAACCACATATGCCAACGTGTTTGTGAGTATGAGTGTGCGTGTTTACATTTGTACATTTCTTTGTGAGGACCAGTGTAACTGATTACCCATCTAACAGGGAAAGTTCTCAGAACGTTGGTTAAAGTTCTCTAAAAGTTGTAGTTCTCTTAAAGTTATAGTTACATATCATATATCTCAAAAATTTTATTCTTAAATTGTTAGTGGCATGTCTGGGAAACGTTACAAAATTACTAAATTATTCCTATAACCAAGGAGTAATGTTAATACAACATCTAAAGAGCTGGATGTTTTGAATGTTCCTAGAACATTCAAAATAACATTTTGGCTGGCCCTCACTTTCAGACACCTTTTAAAAAGGCTGTTTTGGGGGTTCAGACTTGGTTTTAGGGCTAGTTACAATTAGGGTTAGGTTAGGTTTAGAGTACAAATGGTTAAGTTAGTTGGGATGGTTAAGGTTAGCATAAAAGACTAGAGATTGTATTGTGTCACTGAATGTCCTTACAAAGATAGCCGTACAAACGTGTGTGTGTGTGTATGTCGTGGTTTCTCACATTAACAGTAAGTTCCAGTTCTTTACATGCAGGAGAAGACAACGTGAGGAGGGCTGTAAATGTGCTCTGTTTGTTGTCAAGGAAACGAACTCGGGCACCACGGCGATTATGGTCAGCATCCACTGTGTACCTCACAGCTGGAGGAAGAGGAAGCCAACAGCACAACAGACAGTTAATCCAGTCAAATAATTAAGACACAATCCTAATTATCAGACCAACAAAATCCATCAGTTCTTCGGGGTTTTACTTACTTATGTCCTTCTGAAAGTCCTTATTTCCATTGCTGAGGATGTATCCAAAACACACCTTCACCTTTATACTGTTAAAACATTGACAGACCTACCATTAGATAGAAAAACTGTAACTGACATGGCTAATTTGTGTCAGAATCATACCAATCACCTGACAGGTGCCTGAGAGATTGTTTAATATTCATGTAACAGTATGGTTTTAGTCATCTTACCAGGGGTTGGCACACTGGCTTGGAATCACAATCTTTGGCTCCACTGTAAAGTTTCTGGAGAGGTGGATGACTGGACGTGCCCTGAAAACATCCAGAAAGATAGACAATTTACAAAAAAGTTACTAATTTAAGCATAAGCCTTTAGATAAAAATGTTTTTAAGATCATAAGAAATATGTATTTTTTATTACATTTTATAAAGTGTGTTCAAATATTTATAATGTTGTCTGGTACAGTATAATAAAATCTGTGTATTCCTGTAGCTTGTGTGTTTAGAAATGGAAGAATTAAACGTCTGAAAAACATAATTTTAAACACTAAACACTTTTAAAAGACTGAACCTCAAAAGAGCGACACGGTCATCCAGAGAACCCACTAAAATGTCAGGGTAATTATTTCCATCTGTGTCTATTCCTCCATTGAGAGAGTAGCCAAATGTCTGGAAGCCAAAGGGACCTAATGATTTTCCTTCTATCACCTGAGAGAAAAACATATTACAGATTAAAGTACAAATTCTGGCCACCTGATTTTTACAGCATAGGATTTTTCAAGATAGAAAACTTTTTTTGAAATGTTTTGCTGTACCTGGCTGGGTTCTTTAGTTACTCCACTTTTACTCCCCATCCAAATAAATACTTTTCCAGAATCATGGTAAGGAGCCCCAACAGCGAAATCTGAATGAGGAACCCAAGACACAAACCTCACAGCACGATAAACCTCCAATAGCCTCCAGATGGCAGCACTACCACACAAATTGCTTTACCTACATTTCAGCCAACAATTTTTTAAAATCTTATTTTACTGTAGCTCTATTCTGAAATAAACTAATATGTAAACTAATAAGTTCTCAAGCATTTATATATAAACAGCAGTGTCGAACAGCAGTCTGTAGGTGGGTGAGGTATATGAGAAGACACTATCAGTTTTACCTTGAAATCCGTCCTGATTGACATCTCCCACTGCAGCAACTGCAAACCCAAACGCAGAAGCTTTTTCACCCTTCAGGACTAGGTTTGCTTTGGGCCGGAAGGATCCGTTTTCATTCATGAAGATGTACACAGCCCCGCCCTCCTCCTTGTGGCGGTCAAAGTAAAACGGAGCGCCAACAATCAGGTCGTTCCAGCTATATGAACATCCAAAGTCAACTGTGTTTATTTACCTTGTTTAAACAGGTCTTTCATAGCTTTCGTAAAGAGTAGGAAACCTGCCATATTAAAGCATCCATCTGTGCAAGTATGAAGCTCTAACGCTTTGTTCCTTACTTTCAGACTCAGTGATGCGTCACACAGACAAATCTGTGTGATAATATTGTCTATGTAAACATAGGCAGTGAGCCAATACTACAGGGCTTTTATACTAGAAGAATAAGACTATGTGAATATGATGGATTTCGTTGAGCCAAAGCTCTTATTTACATAACTTTGGCTCCACAGATGTCTGTGCAGGACTGGATTTCACACCCCTGCTGTAGAAAAGATTAATCTGATGGGGGTAACACAGTGTAGTTTTGTGTTTGAAACAATCATACAGTGGCCACTGTATGGGGCTCACTGTTTTGCCATGTTTCAATGGCAGTAAAAGTATAAACCGAGGAAAATGCCACTGACAGGCGATACAATGAGGACGAACATTAGAAAGTTGAAAATTGCAAAATTCTCTGGATTTAAAAATTGTTGAAAACGTGTGCTACTATATGTGCACAAGAGAACAGAATATATAACACTAGTTTAGCAACCAACTGAGTTTCAGGAAAGTACATACACTGTGACAGAGATAACACTGTGACCTACTCGTCATTGTTAAGGTCAGTCACTGCCAAACAGCTGCCAAAGTATGACCCTATTTGTTCTCCTGTAATAGTGAGTGGGTCAAGAGCCAGGTCATGTTTCTGTGTCAGGATCACAGAGCCTTTGAAAGCGTCTCGGGGAGCTCCTGTAACCACAGTGTACTCAGAGCGATGCAGTAGTTTAATGTCCTCCAGCACAGAGTAACCTAGAAACGCAGTAAAACCAGGTGGGTGTTATTAAGACCTGCCACTGTGTGATGAACATTAAACTATGAGCTGTATTTCAAAACCACACACCTATGTAGATGTTCAGCCTGTCCTCGCCCAGCTTCCCGAAGCTTTTCTCATCAGCATCCCCTGCAAAATCTGAGTTGGTGTCTCTGCATTTCATATGAACGTTACCTGGTGAAAAAAATCCCACAGTCATGTCAGATTTCCAGCATGCGTAACCAGACCCTGTTCTAAGTTCACTGTGGGACATTCAACATTATGACCCTAAAGGTGATTATTATATCTGATATGGAATGTGAACACACCCTATAGTCACCAGTACATTTTAAACCTGAACCATATTTCAACAATCCCATAATACTACTGTTCCTTACCTTGCCACACAAAACTGCCAGGAGCCCCAAAGAACACATCATTCTCAGTCAGACCCCCAGAGATGCCCATGTTACACATGCCCTCCAGGTTCTGGTCGTAGTTGAAGTCACACTGCTCATACGTGTCTGACTGCCAATAATCCGATGGGTCATAACTCAGATCGTTACCTCGCACATAACATTTGCCCACCATACGCTGCTGCTCCTCTGCACCCTGAAGAATCTTTACATACCGGTGACCACATGCCTGTTCACATAAAGAGAAAGTGAGAGCAAGAGAGAGACAGAAAGCTTTTATTCTAAAGTCTACAGTAAATTATATGATCCTTTATATCATATTAAATTATATGAAACATAATCTGAAGAGAAGTAATGATTTATTTACGTTACATTCAGGAACATATAAATGTAGTGCTGGTCCTCTGTGTTGAATCTGTACTACTGATCTCCAGCACTTTAACCCAAACAATCACACCTGAACTATCTGATCAGGGTTATTACAGGCAGGTGTGTGAAAGCAGGGCTGGATTTAACCTCAGATCTCCTTAACCTGCTCATGGGGGCCAGAAGAGGGGCCCTAACCATAGAGCAAGTCAATAGGATCTAATATGATGAGAAAGAGGAAAAGATGGGTTTTATCTCACCAGCACACGTCCTCCATTCCTCTGACTGGCCACAGTCACCCCCAGCCACATCCCCTCCACCATCTCTGTAGACTGTGCTGTAGGAGAGACAAAACAATTAGACAACAGCTTACAGTATACTTACAGTATACTCTCAGTGTGCACACTAAGCAAAGAGTAAAGAGTCTTTTGACAAACCTATGGAGAAAACAAATTGAGGAAATAGGCCTAGAACCAGGGCCACTGAGAAACTGGGCAGTAACTGTTGTGTTCTGTATCTATAATATTGACCATAATGTTTTTAAGTGGGTTATTACTTTAAAAATAAAAAATATAATAATCACATAGAACAGTATTGTGGGTTTATTGTAAAATAAAATGCTATTTAGCATAATGAATATTGTCAGGGTAGCTGTACATAAACCTTTTACTCAGATACGTCTTGTATCATATTAATCCTCAAATACTTCCTATATCATATTAATACTGTGCTAAAAACCTGCCTGCAACAAAAGCCAATCATATCTAGTTTACTTGATGGGGAGGGGGCAGAACTGAAACTGATTCTTTCAACTAAACACCATTTGCTTGTCAAATGACCATTAGCTTCTAAAACTGAGCTTGCATCATAAATTTACTGCTGTAACTAGTTCATAAATTCAGTGGACATTTGGGCATTAGCTTGATGAAATAAATGCCTACGTGGACTGATAAGGTCCATCCTCCTACAGTCGTCCAGGGCAACAGTGATGGGGCAGGAATAAACTGCTCCTGTCTGATTGATGTTCAGCTTGCTGAGAAGAGTCTGTGCTTTCTCTTGAGGGGCCCCGACCAAGAGCCTACAGATAAAAAAAACAAAGACACAGCGAGCACCTTAGCTGAAGCTGATATAATTAAGACATACACAGGAGAAAGCTTTAGTAAGCAGTCATGTAGCAGATGCCTGTGCTTAAGCCACTATGCCACAGTGACAATCCTCATGAACATGCTTACATCTGCATGTAAGTGTAGTGAGTAGTGTTCACATTTGGTCATATTCTGATATATTATTTTACTCTTGATTTAGATCTCATCAGGAACAAAACACACTTTACTATCACCACAAACATGGAGGAGAAAATTCCTTGCTGTATGTTCTTGAAGAGAAATGAAGGCAGGGGATATTAGAGAGGACAAACAAGTCCAGACCTGAAAGAAGCTTTTCTCTCTCCCCACCTGCCCTGCAAGCCTCAGTGAATATGAGACTCATATTTATCCAGTAACCCTATAAAAGACAGAACAATAACGTGCCACCATGACAAGCCAGTGATTATCCAGCTGTGTAGCTGTTTTATGATCTACAGTAAATGGGCATAGAAATTAGATTAACAAAATAAAAACCATTTGTCACAAATGTTTGTGATGACATCACAAAGATGGAAAGTACACAGTGATGTGCCAGAGAAAATAAAGCAACTAAACAGTTAATGACAGCACATAAAAGAGATGAGAAAGTGTTTGGACTGTCTTCTTAAACCATTTAGACATGATTGATAAAGCTTATTGCTTATCCTATAGCCCAACTGGTAGAGCATTGCATTAGCAGCTCAAAGGTTGTGGGATTGATTCCCAGGGAACACACATATTGATAAAATGTATAACTGAATCCACTGCAAGTAGCTTTGGATAAAAGGGTCTGCCAAATTCATAAATGTAAACTAAACTGTAAATGTAAACGTTATGCTTTCACATAAAAAAGACACAAAAATCCCATAAAATTACATTGAAAAATGTTCCACATAAATCTAGACACCAGAATATCCTAAACACACTTAGCAATGCCCTGACAAACACACACAACATCCAGGTATCATGGCTGTAAGATTTTAATGCTACGTTTCCCCTTCTGTGCTGCCAACCCCAACATATTTGCCCTTGAAGTGAAGAATTCCTCCTGAGAGCGTGTGAATGATGTCTAGAGAGACAGGACAGCTATTTCAGAGCCCTGTGGAAATTCTCTATCACCAGGTGTCAACACAGTGAGCTTAGCAAGAGGAGTCTGCACTTGTAGAGTTGTAAACTCGATCTCACGGCTCACTAAAAGTGGAGGATAAAATCAGAGCTGTCAAGTGGTCTGTGAAAACTCCAAATGCTTTTCTTAGACAAATTCTACCTACATGAAATCCTTCTATGGTAAGATGTATGCCAGGAAAGCACGAGTGTTGGGAAATGATGTAGTGGGTGTTTCTGGAAGACATTCCAATCTGGGTATCAGCGACTATGACCATCACAATGGGCAGCTCAAAACTGCTTTAAGGCGTGTGCAAACACAGATCAGTCATGTTTGGACAAGACCTCCACTGGAAAATGGCATTTCTGGAATTTTTCGCAGGTGAGAGTGCTAAACCAAACCAGTAATCAGTTGTGACTAATATTTGTTGAGGAGTTTCTGCAGGAATCTCACTCCTCATGCTGGAAGATGTCCGAGTACCTGACTCATGTTAACACCAGTACACTATTAACATCAATGTTTACAATAAGAGTGCAGAGGTGAGGGGGAAGAACAGTTTATTTAATTGAAACAATGACAGAGCCAGATCTAGTATAAATGCTGATGACATGCAGCTATATTTATAATGTAAACCTATAATGTAAACACTCATGCAACCTACATCTAAATTAACTGGTTTTATTCAAGAAATATGATTTAAAACAACCGAACCAACCTGACAACAATATAGAGACCCTATAAACTGATATGCAGAGGACTGTGGTGGTATTTTATGTCTGTTATTTTTAAGGCCTTCTAGTGTGCTTGTAAAGATTTTTTTGCAGCTATACATTAAATAGTTTTTGCTTGTGCAGGCATTTATTAGGCTGAGGTAGCCCTTTAAGGGTTTGTTTAGAAAAAAACAACAACCCGGGACTGACAAATTGATTAGCCTAAACAAATCTAAGTTGTCATTTTGTCACATATCTCAGTCACAGCTGATATTTCAAAATATTTCCTACTACAAACACAAACCACAAGAAGTTGGTGAAAATGTAAACAATATGTCAACAGTAAATCAGCAGTATTTCTTTACCTGACAAAACGAAATACTGCTTACTCGTCCTGCACTCAGGGTTGTTTGTCCAATGAAATGCTTTCTAGAATGAGAATGTCCCTCCCACCTGATTCTGACAAAAGCAATGGCAATAGCAAACCACTGTTCACAGCTATGACAGAAATTGTGATTAAAGCAAAGAAAACTGTGTGGCTTCTTTAACGGTATCCACACGCCTGACAGCAGAACTACATCTTTTAAAACTCGATTAGTTCTGTGCTACTTTGAGGTACCATGTATCAAAGTACTATGGGATGACCACCTGGGATACAACAGCAATACTGTATACTGTGATGAAAAAGAGGTTTGGCTATATTGGTCTTTTATAGCAGAGGGAGAGAGGCCTTAGATCTCATCATTATTATCAGAGACAATCAGTGTGTGTGTGAGTGTAAAATAATAAAACTCAAATGAGTTCTTCTCAAATGAAATCATTTGTATGCTGAAAGACAGATATCACGATATGTCACACTGATCTCTGTGACAACAAAAGAGATCTGACCATGGGGACTCAGCCAATCAGAAGCAATCTCTGTTTGTCAATCTTTTTGAACAGTTAGGTTTGCTGACACAAAGGGTGGGATTTTAGAAATTTAAGCAGGTCTAATTCATTGCCTGCTTAAAGTCTGCTGATGTGACCTAATGTAAACTTATATGCAGTATTTTTAAGTCTCGGATTCAGAATCTCTGATTCATAGCTTCTTTAGAGTTTCAGACAAGACCACAAAAATGTAGATTTTGAAGTCTACAATCAAAAGTCAGAGATTGACAAATTAACTCAAACGTGTGCTAGGTGTGCTATCTATGTTCATTCAATAGGTCCACTCTTACTGTGTCAACAACTGTCTCATTTGTGTATATATTTCTGTCTAAGGGTTTTTAGAAGGAACATCTGGAAGTGTTGATAGTTGATTGTTGATGCTACATATCTGAGTCTTCTGAGCTCTGACACAGCAATAAAGAGCAGCTGAGAAAAACATCACAGATACATAAAGTACTGTGCTTGGCATCTAATGGAATCTATTATCTTTGGCCACACAAAACAACAGCCTGACCAGACATGTCGCAGGTTATACATTACAGGTTAGACAGAATCCTGCAGTACTGAGCTGACAGGACAATGAACATATCTGACTCAGCTACTGGAACAAAGATCATCATAAACTGTATGTCTGAAAAGATCACAAGACCACTTTTCCTACAATTAATTTATAACATAGTTTTATATTTATGGGACACTTTCATGCAAAGCCATTTACAATTCATTCAAGCCTGAACCATGCTGTGCCAACCAACCTTGCTGTGGTTGACAGATAGCGGTTGAATCTGTGGAAACAGGAAACATAAAACATGACCTTAGTTTGTCCCTGTGGGCTGTGAGGAATAAGGACATTGTCCATTTATTTCACACGTTGTAAAAATGTTATCTGTTTTATGTTAAAGTATTTCTCCCATCCCTGTTGAATATGCAGACACATCTAAGCTATTTGTAAGGATGACTTCCAGAACAGTGTAAACACCCCAGAACTTTCAAACTTTACTCTGATTGTTTTCAGCCCTACAAATCAAACTCTAGCTCATCCAACGGGAGTCTGGGGGAAGGGCTACCTGTGTGTTGAACAATGGTTCAGGTGGGGTTAAATACATTTATTTGTTGCAATTACAGATGCCATCACAACTGCCATGTTATCAGAACTATTAATAATGTTTGTGTTGGTCTCAAAGAGAAAATAAATGTGACCCTGTCTGTGAAATCCAGGCTAAAGTCTCAAAATCTAATTATGAGATTAGAAGAATCAAATTTTACTTTCTAAATTTTACAATCTTTGACATGACCTTAGTCAATATTAAAGATGTCAAGGTTATATTTTCACAGAATGTTCTTTACATTATGAAAGATGATTTTTTTTAAAAAGCTAGTTTTTCACAGCCACAAATACATTTCCACAGTTGTAATTATTTTGATGATGATTCATGATGGAATAAGAGTTATATAATAAGTTAATATAAGACAAAACTACTGGCAACAAATAAGCTAGACAAAACTAAATGAAAACCGGCCACACCTGCTCTCCTTCTGATGGTGGCTGTCTTCTAGAAATAGATAGTTCAATGATTATAGTTCAAGATTACTGATGATTGAATTATTAGATGGCTTCCCTCTGACCAGATTATCAATTCAGTAGAAATACCGTAAACAGGCTAATACAGCCACTCAGCTGGTATATTGAGTTTGACAACACAAGCCATGATCAAAGTCCATAATGTATTTAGCATTTTGTAAATGGTATAATTACTGCTCTGAGCAGGACAACAGAAACTTGATTATGTAGCATATATCAGCATTACTGCCATAACATAACTGTGTATAAATGCTTTAAAAGTAAAAATACCACCAAAGTAAAACATTGCAAGTTAATGTAAAGCTTTGTAAAGCTTTTTATTGTAAATTGCTTTGGATAAAAGTGTAAAATGTGCCAAATGCACAGATGCTTCTACAAACCCATTCTACAACATTTCTCTATAACAAAGCCATTGATGTCATAGATTCCACAAAAAGTGGAGCCTAAATGATGGGTGACACATTTACATTATATTACAGCTAGTCCTCATGTCTGCCAATACACTGGCAGATAGGAGGACTACACTATTAACAAATAAAGGTTCCTGAAAGGTTCTTTGGGGAACAAATAAATGGTTCTTCTATAGTATCACTGTAGAAACTTTTTAGCACTTTTTTAAGAGTGTAGGTGAACCTGTGCTACACCAAACCACATTTTTATATAAAAAATGTACTCAAATATTAAATGCACAAAATCCTGTGGGATGGATGGTTATTGTGATCATATAAATGCTCCATGTTACCTAGCCACCAGAAACCTCCATCTTTTAAGGGATGCTGTGTTGCATCTACACATACAGGCAGTGACTGTCAGTTCAGCACACAAACACTCGATCACACAGACACCAGCTGCCATCACTGAAACAGCCCCTGAAAACAGATGCTCTATCAGCTGCCAATAACAGAAGAAGGTGCAATAATAAACCTGCACCAGACACTCTGAGAGCATGAGCGAAAGTGCTTCCCTACATAGGAGTGTTTATAGGTCAAATCACAATTGTGCTTATAAATACACTCTTGTTTGTATGCTACTTCCTTAAATAAAGTATTAAGAAAGAAATTTAAGAAATTAAGAAATTATCCTATAATAATTGACCTTTCTATGGTTTTTAATAGTCCTATTTATCCATTTAGCATGCTGTTACATGTCCGATTTTCTTATTCAATTGTTAATTAATATAAATTGATTGTTTAATGCATAAATAATTGATGAATGAATCTCTCTTTAATTAATGTGACCACAATTTCCTAGTCAGTATCAGCCTCATACTTGCAAGCTTTAATCTGATTGGAGCTTAACATCTGATTAACATCTGTTTTTTACCAGTACACAGTAGTATTAGTAAGAAAAAACTAATCGCTTGGTTGACCACTTTATTTTCTGTGTTTAATAAGGATTTTGTACATTTGAAAGACAGAAATTCTGACTACAAAGCCTAGACATATTTCCACTCTTTTCTGTACAGCACTGCATTGCTGCTGTGTAATTGTCAGTTTTTTCCATGCCAGTCTATTATTGTGAAATTCACTACAGTATTTTAGATAAATCGGCTCTGAAATTACTTATGAAAACAAAACAAAGCTCTGTTGGTTGCATGTATAATGTCCTGTAATCCTCAGAGGCATCTCCTTCATTTTGGTGCTTGAGTAATTCTGTTTTCAACTGAACGTTATTCTCTTGTGCGTGTTGAAAAGTGAGTCCCCTGTGAGTGTTAAGTAATGATGAGTGAAGATCCAGATGTGTACAGATCTCCCTAGATGAGCATTTTCACATCTCAGTGAGGTAACTTCACTCTTCTTTTCCTAACACTTTCACATCATCTCCTCAGGATTTGAAGCCTGTTCCCTGATGACATCAGAAGTTCATCTTGTTCCCTGCAGGAGTCTTTTGATGGCCAGATGAGCTTATAGCTAAAACAGATTTGAGCTCCAAACGTCAGGAGCTCTTGTTATAAGTTATGCTTCCTTCAGTGAGCATTACTATTAAATGTACTCAAAGGGAGAGGATTTGAACAGTACTCTAATGCTTCATTCAACTTCATTACATTAATTTAAGGTCTGGAAATGAATCAAGTACAGCGAGTCGAGCTTGTTTAGAAGAGATGTTCTCATGATTTCCTGCTGGACTATAAAGCAGAAGAAATCTCCATAGACTTACACTGATGGCGAGATTACACAGACCACATCACAGAGATGAGACTGAAACAAATAAACTATGGGTTATTTTATAATACATTGCTCTTACAATGTAGAATATCTTAGAAGACTAAAATTTTTCTTTAGGTCTAAGCAAGAATAAAAAGAAAGCCAAATCACTCACGTTTCAAAAAAGTTAAACCAATAATAGATTCAGAAACAAATACTTAGCCTGCTGTCTGTTTGATGCAGTTCTTAATTTCAGTTCATAATTCTTGGCATTTTGTCCTGGTCACATTTGCATCAAGAAATAAACAACAAGCTATTTCTTTTTGTCTATAAATTTACCAGCCCTTATGTCAGCATAATCTGTTCCTTGTTTACACATTGTTTAAACATTTACTGTACTATCTACACCACAACATCTTTAATGTAACAGACCAAATAGATCACTTTATTTTACTTTTATTTTCTGTCATTTCGGAGCTTAACAGCATTTGTCCTCTTTTACTGTCATTACAGAATTATGACCCAAAGCAACAGGGTGTTCTTTCACCTTCAGAGTTTAAAGAAAGAAAGTCATCTGGGTTTGAAAACATGAGGTAGAATAGATGACAGAATTTTAATTTTTGGGTGATCTGTCCCTTTAAGAATGTTGTTATTCAGTAGAAACAGAATTAGCCTAAATTTGCTTAATTCTAATTTTGCCATCGTTTTTCAGGCATTATGAGTCAGACAGGAAACAGAGCGACCTCTGTGATAGCTCAGGTTATTATTACTGCATGTTTTCAGACAGATCCCATCTCACCAGCCCAGTCAGTGCAGAATCCTACAGGCTATCAAAGAGTCTGACTGTAGCTTTAAAAGACCCACACCTGAATCAAACTGTGGAACTGCTGGAGTGAAACATGAGAATGCTGGAGGGTTGCCAGATCTTACCGACCGCCCCTCAATAATACACAGTGAACAGATTCTCTGCTTATTCACTCATGAACAAACTCTTCCATAAGCCTTTTTCCTGTGTAAATATAGAGACGTGAAATTAATTTTGGGAAAGTGAAAGTCCATGTCCTATCAGCAAATGTTCAAAAAAGAACATTTTCATTTATTTTCATTCACTTTCATTCATCTTATTGTACAAAAACAATCCAAATGAGGGAGGCACGACACAAAGTATTTGGGGAGTTGAGAATGAATGCAGTAAACAGTAAAAGACTATTTAAATTATTTATGTTGCGAGAGTTATGTTTGAAAGAGGGAGTCAACATGTTTGTGGAAAGTTACCGATGGGTTTAAACTTTCATTACCAGTCAATACAGAATACAAATTGCTTTATTTTAAAAATGTCCAAAACTAAAAGTAAGGAAAAGAGAAGAACACACCTATAAAATAAAAGGTCCCACAATGCATTGCCTTGAGCTGCAATCAGATGAGGGCTTAGCAACACATTCCCTCTTTAATTAAATGTGTGACTCAGAGGAATCGGTTGTATTGATTTGTTCTTACTCTCCTTTAAAAACAAAAGCACAGCACTTAGTGAACTCTTTCTGCTGTGGAAGGGTCTAGAAACACTGTTGTCTGTCTGGTTTGTAGGTCTCTAATAGCACTCTAATCATCAGGAGATCTGTCTGTTTGTGATCTGTTTGTGACCAGCCACCATCTGAGTCCTGTCCTGACCTGCATCCTGGCAGGTCCACTTGAGCTGGGAAGAATGAGGAATTCTCAGCATTCCACAGGGTCGGGGCTCTGGAAGAGCCAATAGCAGAGCAGAACACACCAGCACATGAGCTGAATGAAAGGGCCGTACTAGAGCTTTATATTTGTTTTGTGCTTTGGGGGGGGCTGCTATCTCGAAAAAGGGATCAAGCAGGAATATTAAAAGTTCAATCTTATCTGGCTTAAAATCATCAATTTCTTAGCTTTCTTAATGAAATTTCTTAATGTACATTCCTGGTTTAATTGTGCATTATTCATCCATGCATGTTATTTCTAATAAGCATGTGATTATTAATTACTATGTAAAAACATGCTCTGCCTCTTGACAGCTGATGGTGCAAATCACCATCAATTTATCAATAACTTCCCTCAAAACCACCTGTCATATAGGGACAACATTTAATGAGCCAATCAACTCTGCATCAAAAATCAAGGCCTGCACTTATTTTGCATAGTTTAATGTAACTACAATCAGATCCCTCTTACTGTCTCTGTCTCACTGTCTCTGTAAGTCTGTGTCACTGTTTCTATCACTGTGGTGGTACAGTGCAGACATTTGGGTTTTGCTACAAAAACAGTCTGAAAAAATATATAAAGCAAAAATGCTTTATTGCTCTCGTTCCTCTTTAAAGACCCAAATGTGAGGGAGCACATTCCATCGCCAGGGATCTGCAGAGGGATACTGTCCAGCTAAGACAAACATGGCCTACAGTAAGAAAGAGTTGATTAGTTCTCTTAGATGCATCAATGTCTACAATGAAAACCATGCACTGCAGTTCATTCAAGAGAAAAACACCTCAGTGATGTACAGCTGCTCAAACAGTACAGAAAAACATTCTTTCCTCCTAAAAATGATGTAAATGTCAGAAAATAACTGTAAAAGCTTTTTTTACTGTAGTCATGAACAGGTGAAGGAACCTCATCCTTTTAGACAGAGTATAAGAAGCATAAATTATTTAATCTATTTAAATGATTTAAAAACAAACATTATATTGGTATATATGTAAAGTTTATAATTTACTAATGTAAAAAATTGCACAAACAAAATGCAAAAGTTGGTTTATTACAGTAATAAGGACTGTCCACACTAGGCTGCTAAACACAATGGGCTTAATTGTCACAATGTCAATATAATAATAAGGTCTATTGTATATTATTGCATTTTCATTTTGCAGTTAAATATCACCCTGACACTTCTTCACAGTTTTTGTTTGACTGACTACAAACAGTGCAGTCAATTTTATTTAAAGTAAAGCATATTATTAGATGCTGTCAACTGACAGTTTGTTAAAATGAGCACAGCTGGGTCTGCTTGTACCTATCTAGCCTTCTCGTCAAAACTTCTAAATGCCATTTCCTGTTAACAATGCTCTTATATTCTGAAGCCAGCATGCTCATATGCCCAAGAGTGATGGACACACTCACCATGGCCATGTGGCCTCCTCTCATGTTTCAGTGCCTGGACAATCTCACACTCCCCTGAGGGGACAATGCATGGGCAGAACCTCCATCCAGTCCTTCAACAGTAACACTGCATTAAATGGTGAATTTATAACAGCTTGATGGGCCAGAAACAAGTGACTTATTACTTTAAAAGCAGCATCATTGACAAAAGCATGTGCTCAAGCAGATTCCTCTGTTCTTTGAAGTTCCTTTAGTTACTGTAGATGAAACTAGATGATAGGCTCTAAATTAGCAGGAAATCGCAAAGAAGGAAAGAGCTATTTAGGGGAACTCCCCACAATCTCACAACAGAGGCAGAGCTGACAACTTCTCACTAAAGCGAGGTGCTGACCCATATTTGTGTTGCTAATTCTGGTACTGCGCAACAACATGCCATTAATGGGCTGTTTTCTTTTGAAAGGACCAGAGAGATGAAGGTAAGAGTTTATCAGTCTGCAGATGACAGGTTATACCAGCACAGTATATGATGGCTTGAGCTATAAGCCTGAACCTAGCTTTGAAGGAAATATGAGCCTTACGCTCCACTTGAAAACATTTTAAAACAACTTTAGTCTAAGAAAAGAGCAGATTATGTCTGTACCCAATTACTTCCTGTCTTTTTGAATTAAAGCACAGCACACATTGAGCTGTAAATCCTGAGGCATACTTTTTTCACCAATATTAAAACATCAGTAACACTTGAAAATGGGGATTAATTTGCACTTTGAACAACTTGCCTATTAGCACACGTATTGGCTATTTGTTAGTACATATTAATGCCTTATTCTGCATTACCATATTGTACATCTCTTAATCCTACTCCATACATGCAATTAAACACAACAACTACCTTGCTAAGTATTAATAATCAGTAAATTAGGAGTTAATGGTGAATATGTGAAACTACACAATGTGAATTACATTAAGCTGCTGTGTGATGATTTCAGGTTGTACATTATTGCAGCTACACACAGTCCGAATGTTTTAATTTTTCCTGTCGTCTGCTGTTGTGTTAACACTCCTTAAAGGATTTCTACTCAAATGACCTCAGCAAGGAAACTAGAACACTATAAAAAACATAGACCGACCATCCACAATAACAATACAAAAACTTTACCGTATTATACAGTATGTGGCCAGTTACTGTGTTGTTAATCTGCTGAACAATTTATACAACATGTTAAGTAAGTTTACTGTACTGTACTGTAGTATTACCAAAGTAGAGTGACAGTATCACAGGTATGAATATCATATGTGACAGTATCATTTTGTGCATTTGCTGCTGGAAAAAATGGGTATTCAAAGAATATCCTGGATGTCAATTTGAACAGTAACCTTCATAGTAAGCGATGCACGAAATGAAAACATAGGTCGGATTCATTGCAGCCAATCGTTTAGCTGAGCTGGTTCATTGAACTACAGTCAATAAACAGACTCAGTCAAATGTGTTCCAAGAGCGCATGCGCGCACTTTTGGAGGTCAAGTGAACTGGATCACAATCTCATATAGTTCAGTGGATCGAACTGTGCATTTTTATAGATCCAATATAATTCAAAATATGGTGTCCAATATTAGGCTACTGATATTCATTATTAAGGTTAATATACGGTAAGATTATTGGTATTTTATACAGATATTGTTTACAGTATTGTTCCCGTCTCATAATGTTACTTCTAATCACAGTTATCTCATGCAGTCGAGGGATATTTAGGGTACAAACCCGTTGCTATCGGCTCTTTCGGTTCATTAAAAAAAGAATCGATTCCCAATGATTCGGACACCATTACTGCGCTGCAGGTGCGAAGAGGGATTGTGTTAGTAAGACAGATGATCGAAACTAAATGTGAATTATTATGAACGTAATATAATCAGTTATGTCTAAAGACTTGAGATATCTGTTTTCGTTTATACGCCTTTAAGAGTTTAGATCAGCGCAGAAAACAGAAAGCAAAGATGAACAGAGCAAAGATAGACAATTTAGACGGCATATAACATTAGTGTACTTACAAGTTTTGCTTCGTCTTTCCGGTCTGTCTGTGTAATGCCACTGAAAAGCCAAAGAAACTGCCCTTGGTTTTGCCCTCTTTGATGATCGGGAACTGTACGTCAATGTTAAATCCACAGCTCGACTGAATCACGGAGATCACAAACACACACAAGTGTAAAGTCTTTCCAGCCATAGTTAAATATTTCCCCTCTCTCTTTTGCACTTGCACAACCAAAGCCAATAAGCGGTATTTTCTCAATCACAAGCCATAGAGAAGCGTGTTCCTTCAGTCTCTGGCATTGAGCTACAAGGTGTTTGTCGCTGTTCCCGCCTCCCTCCACCCTCACGGCAAATTCCAACCTGCGTCTTTCCCTCCACACCTCCAGCAGTCCTGCTCACAGAAATAGAGCGACAGATACTGTATGACCCAGACCTTTGATAAAGAAAGAGAGAGCTCCTAAATACAACAGATGCCAAGTCTCTCTCTCTCTCTCTCTCTCTCTCTCTCTCTCTCTCTCTCTCTCTCTCTCTCTCTCCCTGACACACACACACACCTGTTGCTATGCACATAAGATTGTTACGTTTTTGTTTATTCACAAATTCAGTTACCTCAGCTTAGTCTGTGGAGGATTTTTGTTTGTTTGTTTGTTTGTTATTATACAGCAAATGTTTAAATGTTTGTATAGGCATGAGATTTTGCAGCACCTCAGATGAGCTGAATGGATCAGCAGTGCCCCCACACTGCCCTAATAAGAGCACTACAGTAACCAGATCACCATTTCATCAGATCGTCAGCATCAGTCACACTGACTGTCCACTGAGGGATGAATACTCAAGTGAATGAGCACGAATCCCACACTGGCTCAGTTATTCATTAAGATAACATTAGCTGACACCATCAGCATTGTTTTAGAGTATATAAGCTTGTCTTGTGTTTGTGAGGACAAGTCCTGATTCCTCCCACTCTGAGCTGCCTCTCATTCCGTGGAATTTCTCCTCCTAGAAGGAGGTGGGGGATGGAGGTGCAGAAGGTTTGGAGGGAAAATTTACCCTCTTAACTAAAATAATAGCTTTGTAGATAGCAGATCACAGGAAAATTATAGACTGTCCCAGCTTCTGGAACTGGGAGGAAAGTTCCTGCTCATGGGAAAACATAGAGGCAGATAAAAGATTCAAACTATCTTTCACTGGCATTTAGTTTTTGCAGCCAAATTTATATTCCCTGTAGAAGAGTTTGTGCCATGTTTAGAACTATGTGCTCATAAAAGTCATTAGATGATTTTAAAATGATCCTTTTATGGAAATACAAAACACCAAGATACTTCAGGCAAAAATAGAAAATGGCAACATGGAGTTGGTGTCTGAAAATGGCAAAGGTCAAGTTTGTCACATGGAGTCTCCATGTGACGCTAGCAGCTTCAGAAATTCTTCTGAGATTAGCATATTAGCATCAAATACCATCATTATCATGGTATTTGATGTTACTTTTATAAGAAATTCAGACTTTTGCCTGGTGGACGATAAATTTTAGGGTTGATCTTGTTTGACTTGGGCCAGCAACCTCCTAACAACCATCTATAACACCCTATAGCAACTGTTTAGCAATGTTCTAGAAACCTCTCTCAACATCCTGTTGTGTTGACTTTAAAGGTAAGACTACTGACATTTATTTTCAGAAACTGTAGTTTTAATGACTGCTTTTCTGCAGACAGGATTTCCCCAGAAATGAATCCCCTGGTTTGCAGTTCCTGTGTCTTTGTAAGTCAAGCATAAAACCGTGTAAAAATGATCCAGCGGTTGGCTGAAATCACACCCCTCCCCCTTGCACCTGAAACACCCACACAAAACATACATATCTGAGTCTATTCAACATGAAAGATGATATCACCTGCTCAGCTGTTCTCTGTAAAACTAGATCTCTCTATGGACACAGATATTACTGTTGCCCTTGACAAGAACATATTTATGTATATATGTATAAACAGAGCTGGAGCCTGATCTGTGCGTGTGAATATTACACAGCAAATAACCCTGAGTAAACCAACACCAACCTTACTGCTCACAGAGAACAAAACCCCAGTGCCCTCGGGTCCACAGTGGCGAGACCTCAGTCCAACCACTGTACAGACTGACTCACATGTATTTTATCATTAGACCCTTGAACTCCTTCATTTGCAAATGGCAACCCAAATGAGCAGGACAGCAGGGAACAGTTTTAGTCATTTAAATTTTTTCCCAAGCAGAAATTCAGAAGATTCTTCCATACAGCCACAGAAAAATAGAAAAACCCCATTAAAGTTGTTCACATCCAACTATTTTGCATTTGTGAATAGATTAAAAGATAGTTCATGTGCCACATCCAGGTTCTCCTGCTTTTATTGTCACTTACATCGTACAGCTTTACAGAAAAAGCAATGTGATGAATCTCCAAAAACTGGGTGATCTGTCTCTTTAAATTATACAAATAAGAGTGGGGCATCATGGGAGGATTTTCCTGATCCAAACATCTCTGATTGATGGGTCAGGCTGAATGATGGTCATATCTTTACCTTAAAGCCCTGAGATCAGTAAAGATGACAGTAAAGATAAGCCCTAGAATAAGAAATCTGATCTCTGATCAGCATTTACAATAGCTCTTGCCCCAGGGCCTGAACTCTCTATTTCTTCAGGTCTTTAAAGGTTATCAGTTGTAAATCCATTTTAGAATTTGACAGCTGACCTGAGCAAGCTTTGTTAAAACAAAACAGTATGAATACTAACAAGAGCACTCAAGTGTGAACAATTATTTATGCCACAGTAAATGAGCACATTAACAATAGAGTAATGTCTAGTAAATGAAAAGACGGATTGTGGTTTCCTTAAATAACAAAGTAAAACAAACATTGTCTGGACTGGTAGAAGAGCACACAGCACAAAGAAATCCTGCTGTTAAAATACACAAGGTCTTTCTGACTTCATCTGTGGGCAGAAGATAATACATTATTGTGTGGATTCACTTGGGCAGGTCTGCAGTACATGATGATGTGGGGATTTCGGTCATTTGCTTTAGCCCTGCCCAAACCTAGATGGCAAGGCCTGCTGTTGTCATGGAGATCCTGGTTGCTATGTGTGCAATGCTGTCCAAATGTGTGTCAGGGGAGGAAGACACTGTGTTCTTTTAAACCCCTGCCAAGTTTTACAGCTCCAACCTTTACTGGTTCCCTGCACTGTTTCAGCCCAAAAACTTTACAGTACGACTGACACTTACAAAACACTGCATATATGACAACCAGATGTATGAGTTTTATACCCTTAACAAATGATTTTTCAGATGTTGCTGATGTAATTCAAATGTTCAAATGGTGTTATTGTTAATGGCTATTATTATTATCAAGGACAATAAATGAAAGAGACTAAATTCTTGATTTTCAGAATACAGGTTGTTAATATGCTCTTGTGTGGACAAACATACAGAAACACTATTTACTTACATTTCACATCCTCTGTGTGACCAACAGTAAGTTATGCTTCAAGAAAACCAAACCTTATATTTTCTGACAAAGCGTCACAAAACACTGTGTGATATCTTTACATGTACTGTATTTACAGTATTTTTAGCCAGTGAGTTTTGATTCTGTCACAGTTGTCTGGATCAGTGAATATAATACTCTGTTTTGATTTAAATAGTCTATATCAGACACACAGAGAAATGCAACTGTGACTTACACAGATTAAAAACAAACAAAAGGATCTAGCCTTATAGAATTGGTGGTATTTATGGTTTATAGTTAAAGCCCCCTTCCCAATGTGAGTGTGTGTTACATATGTTTAACATATCAGATATTAAACAATAGGGTCCTGATATATGATACATGTTCTAAGTAGTGTGTGAGGAAATCACATCGCACTGTTTCAGCCCACGTTCTGTGATCAACCCCCCAGCACCACCCCCACACCATCTTTATAAGGGTATTCAAAGTGGAAGAAATTGTAACCGACGATGATCTCATGCAGAAGTTGCAATAACCTTCGGATGTAATCATCATTTTTTATTATTTAAAGATAGTTCTCACTTTGTGCACACATTGTGTCTGTTGTGTTTGTTATTACAGACTGAGGTGATTTGTTTTTAAACATAACAGTAAAATATGAAACTGGTGTGTTGATGGCTCTGCTGCCCCAGACTAAAAACAGCATTTTCCTACTTTCGTTTTCTATTTTCAGAAGACTTCCGTTGCTAACACAGAGTTGAATTTAAAGTTGAGTTTAACCCTCTAAATTCTTTGACTCTGGACTCTTTAACATCATTTATAATGTTTTAATGGACAGGTGGTGCTTAACTTTTGTATCCAGACCTAGATTTTAAATCATTAGCCAGAAATGATGCAACACAATACACTGTCAAATTTAAAAGTTGGATATAAATAAAGTCAAACCCTGTTCATGATGTCAACAAATGGGCCTTTTATTTGGTACTATTGCCTACCTGTGTTTTCCGATAAAGTGGAAAGAGGTCTTTTTCTAAACTGAAACTAATAAAAACTAGCTATATACAGATAGTTTAATCCAAGATATAAACTAGTAAATGGTATGTCACTTGTACCCAGTTGTCAAGGAAAGTGCATGAATCCCACTGATTTGATTATGCAGTGAGGGGCACCGTCTCCACACATGCAGGGGAATTTGCATTATACCACTGGGTTTGGAATCATATGAGAGTAAGTAAATAATGGAAATTTTTGAGGAAGAAGGTATGTCAGTCTGTTTCATTTGTCTGGCACCTGTGAAGTATATCTAGACAAAAAATCTTTGTATCAACATCAAAAGCTGTAAGAAATGTTACCCCTTTCAAATGCTTTAATTGTGTTATCCTAAATGCATGATTACATGATTAGTGTTTTCATAGTGTTTCCTCTTCTGTCCACAGACCTGTGGTCAGTTTTAATAGCTGAGAATCAGTGTTCTAGAGGACAAAAAACATACACATCTATAGTGTGTGTTTCCAAATGAATGCTCAGTGTGCTCTCCAGCACATGTTAAACTTCACAGAGGAGCTGTTCTCGTTTAGGACAAGACCTCTGACTGCTGGGACAGTAAGTGCGATATATGTTCACATTTGCTTACAACTGTATGTTCCTGTGAGCTCATTGAAATGAGATAGAGAAACATGTTTTTGTCATTAAGCTTATTTCCCTGACAAAACTGGTAAAGCTCTTCTCATATCTGCACTGAAGTCTTTCTTCTGCCAGTATCACCCAGAGCAGCTGTCAGAGCAGAGGCAGAACTGATGATATTATACTGTGAATTTTCTTCCTGTGTGTTGAGTCTCTGTGTCTGCTGGTGGCTTGTGTGTGTTCATCTCACTTTGCAGTTTGGACTATAAACATCTGTTTTATGTGTAAAAGCATCTCTGCAGACCCCTGACTGACCTTCACATCAACCAAAGCATTTCGACAGACCTCAAGCTCTATTGTTTTGTGTTGAATAAGAGTTTTAAAAAACAGATAATCCAAAAAGCAATATGGCATCATTGGCATCATTTACTTACCAATATTGACCCGTATTGTTTTCATTCTCTGTTACTGCTCTGTTTCATCCTCTGCTCTAATACATGGTCAGAATAACTTGAAGAGATGGAATTTCGAATAAAAGATGAAGTTCTAAGACTCTGAAGTGCTTTGAAAAAAGAGAACAGGAGAGAGAGCTGAGTGGGCGAGCAGGTCTTTGTTCTCTCAGGATAAGAGTAACACTGCTGAACAAACCTGCATATTTTACACTCAATTGAATTTCCCTTTCACATCATTAAATGTCCATTCTTGACCACAGGAGAACACAGGCAAGTGCTCGGCACAGAGCAAACGCAGGCTTTCCTCTATTCTCTTTACTATATAGTCACAATATAACCTCTGTGTCATGCAGTATTCAGTAAAGACCTGAAATTGTAAAAGCAGTGTTAAAACTAATCAGCAAACCAACAAAAAGAGAAATCTGTTCCTGTTTCTGAGTGCTTTGGGTGATCTGCATTTGAAGTAAATCCAGTCTGTTGTGTCTGTGCATATCATACATGACACTGTAATTTGTCACACTAAGTACTTTCACAAATGTGCTGAATCCTCATTGAAGCATTAAATCATCATGTTGTGTTCTAATTACACCACTGTGTTATGTGTTGCTGTGTGTAAAAAAAAGAGCATTGAGAATGAATGATAGAATGTACTTGCATTATTTTATATATGTATTTTTAAGAAGAGTTTGTTGTTAATGATTGTTCTTGTAATTTTCATGTCTTATATATTTTCAGTAGAAGAAAATAGGGCTTGTGTAATTGTTCCACGGTTTATATTTAATCTTAAACCAAAAGAAGTGAACTCCTCCTGGTGTGGCTTCCTGAAGAACCTGATCAAATCTGCTGTTTCCAGGGAAACGACAAGAAATGAAACACTTATTCAAAGTTACAGCCAGTGACTAGGACTGAAACACAAATGTTTGTGTTATGTTCTGACTTGCTGATCACATTTCTAATATGAACTGTAAGTGGTATAATTTGGTATTTTATGTCATGTTGACTTCGTCTCAACAAATGCTGTGACTGAATAATTCTCTAATGACATAATTAATCACTTTGCTTATACTGAAATGCTGAAAGATACATTTACTGCTCTTGGGATTTTAAGGACTTAGTTCTGTAAAACAGGTCTGAACACTGAAATCTTCATGGCAGCTGCTAGAAGCTTGAGCCCCCACAGAATGCAATGATGAAGTTCATTAAAAAAGAGAGACCCTCTTCTCTCAGGCCCTTGCCACAGCTGTTCAGCTCTCTATTAGATACTGTCCAGCTAAATGAATACATTCCACAGAAGTGTAACCCTGTTACCCAGAGAAACCAGCTGCTCAGAGAGTCCTACAGATACAGTCAGAACCACAGAATGATATGGATACACCATTGAGGAAATGCTGCCCTACAAGCCTGCCAGAAAAACACAACCGATTTAATTCTTGCTCAAGAGAAGCATGTTAAACAATTCTGTCTGATTTTGGCCAGTCTTAAAATACAATCAGGGAGTAATCCTTTTACTGTGGCTACATTGCCAAGTTCTATGAGTTCCACAAAAAGATCTGTATAACATCTCATTTGTTCCTATTAGAGAGATATAAGATTTAATGAAGATAGAGGCCTGTGTAACCTTACATCCTACATTTTCTAAAGTTACAAAACAGAGCTCAGAAATGTCAAACATTGTCTAACATTTCTCATCAAAATTTTTCAAGACTGTAATGTAACTGCTATATGTAGGAGTACATTACAGTACAGTACTGGATGTCAACAATTTTCTTGTGGTTGTAGTTATTAAATTATGGGAAACACATCTAAATTTTTGTTTATTTTGAACATGGCTAAGAGCTCCAGTGATTCTCCTGAACCCTGAAAGATTAAGTTGTAAGCCAAGATCAGGTTAGCCAATCTCAGAGTCTGTGATCTCAAAGAGCGTCAGAGGTGAGGTGCACCTGCTGTAGTGCGATATCTATGGAGGAGAAAACACAAGTATAAGGGTTAAAGGACAGACCAATTTTACTTCTGAAGTGGCAAAGGTGAACACATGAGGCACAAGATGATAGAAATATTCTCAGAATTCATTCACAGTTCTCAGTCTCCTGTGACATCTGTGTCCATCTGGAGCCTTTAACACCAGATTTTGGGTCTGTCTAGCTTTAGAAGCCATTACTTGTCATTGGCAATGTGGTAAAATTAGATTTTTACATTGTGTGTGGTACTTACCAGGTGATTTATTAAGGGCCCAAATTTAAAGACCTTAACTTCCAAATCTCTATAATATTTGTATATATCTGTAGATATAGCTCCTCTAGCTCAAGCTGTTCTTTTATAAGCATGTTCTTTAAACAGTTCATGTTCTGTAAACAGTTCAGTGTGTTGTTGTGAGAACTGTGGAGGACCTTGAACAACATTATCTAGCAGTTGGTCTCTGATGTTTTTCTAAAAGCAAGTTAATTGAGAATTGAGTTGCTCCTGCAGCACCATGAGTAGGAGGACCTTTGTCTCCTGCCTCTTTAGCCTTAATTAAATTCCAAACTTTAACACATCCTCCCTGGGTGCCAGCAACCTTCTGATTACAAGCCTGACACACTGTAGGCCACAACTACCTAATGTCCCAAGTGTCATAACTGCCGAATGTCCCCACAAGTATAGAAATACCCGTAAGTTTGGACCTTGTGGGGACATTTTTAGATCTTTTTTTGATCTTTAGATTTTTTTTTAGGCATTGACATATATAAGAAAATGTGTACACTTGCTCAAACACATTTTTAGCAGCTGGTCTTTCATACACAGGTTTTGAAGATTACTTCATTTAAGGTTTGTGCATATATGTATATATTATACATTTAATGTATTTTAATGAATATTGATCAATATTGTGCAAGTATTGTGCTTCTAAAACACTCTCAGACACTGTTACACAGTTTCCCTGAACATCAATGTTTGTACATCAAAAATTTAACACCCATTAAAGGATCTGTGTTAAGCCACAGCTGTGTGAGTTTCCCCTGGATTTAAAAGCGCTTAATGGAAATGATGCACTTTGAGGAAAGACGGAAGCATTTGTAATGCTCACAACAAAAGACTGTGTTCAGCCTGGCTGACCGATGGAACTCTACACTCAGCCTGTAATTGCAGACTTTTACAAAATACTTCAATGCTCTGGGCAGGACACAAAATGAAGGGTTTAAACACTTAGGACATCAAACAAAAGAGTTTCAACCTAGTCAATAAAGAAGATCTACAAGAGCTTCCATAAGAATCTGTGTCATTTTTCTCTAGTCATGAAGTGCTGAACACTTAGACTCTGCTTCAAGATATAGCAGAGAGGTTTTACTGAGGAAGAAAAAGTGTGAATAACAAATTTTTAATCTTCTTCCAGTTCCATTCCAGGCCCTTATTTTATGCAGTCTGAACAGATAACAACCTTCCCCATCTCAGACAGAATGAACTGAAGATGAACAGAAGGACCTCTCTCTTTTGCTCTCTCTCTCTCTACCCCTTTTTGTTGTTCCATCTACATTTATCTTCAGAAATTAATCTTCAGAATATATAATTGAAACATTAGAATACTTTACAACATGTTGTAATAAAATGTTGTACAATGTATTTAAATTGTAGGAAAATGTCAAATAAAAACAAAACATTTACTTATTAATTTATGACTTACACATTACAGAAGATCTTCTGAGTGAATGCTTGGAGAGTCAGAGGTTACAGAAAAAATAATTGTTGTGCTGGCGCCACCTGCTGCATATGTAAAAGCATTACATCACGATGTACATCATGTTAGTGTCAGCATATAATTGTGATTATTGTTGTTGTAGTTATTACAGTGGTTTGTAATGTCAGTAGGTATCCTATATTTTATATAGTCGGGATTTATGTTATCTATATTCTGTATGTATTTGCTATTCAATCACTGTTCATTTGTATCAGTGCAGTTTGTCTATGCTGTGTACCGGACCGCAGTAACAGGGCTGAGATGACTGTAAGGACTCTGTTTAGACAGGGGCCCCGCAGAACCCCAGACTTTCTCCCATATAATTGCTGTGGAGAACTTAATAAAAAATAATCGTGTGTGGTGCTGCCTTCAGACGTTCCGTGGTAAATAATAATAATAATAATAATAATTGTTGTTGTTGTTCTTATTATTGTTCTTATTATTATTATTAATAATAATTTGCTAACTATACGTACGAGCAATATAAAACATTTTCTCAAATCTAAAAAGAATAATTATGGCTGCAGAAGCTGAAGGTTTGCGGTGATTCCGTTGTTTATTATTTATTATTTATCATATTAATATTAATAAAATTACATAATTTTATAAATGATATACAATAATATATTCTTTCCTCGATATAATTACACTTTTATTTTTACTTTTATCATTTCTCTAGTGTTTGTGCTACTTTCATTTTTTTGTAAAGCTTTACAACTGCTTTACAACAATGCAAAATTGTGAAAAGCGCTATATTGATTTAATGGAATGTGTAATAAACTAATGTAATTGATTACTAGGCAGTTGACAAGATGATTTTATCATTATTATTATTATTATAAGAATTTTTCGAGGAATTTCTGTTTAACGCATAATTTCGTTATTTTAATAAATGTACGTTATTTTAATAAATGTTGTTACATGTTATATAGTAATTAGACTGGCTGCCAATATTTAATGAGAATACGTTATTTTTCTATTGTAAGTTAATTTCTATCGTGATCAGCGTTACCATGTTGTAAACTAGCCACAAGGGGGCGGCATCACACCAAAAGACAAAAGGCAGGGACTTAGAAATAGGCCACAGCTACGAAACCATATTAAGGTCACACAATGAACAGTTAAAACTATTTCCTTTAATAAAATGAGATGGGCTGTAAATACTTAAAACGTGTGATGTCTGTTTTTATTTTGCAAATATACTCAGCAAGTATATGATATAGGTATAAATCAGCAAATATGAGAAAGTAATATAGTTTTGAGTAGCGGGGACACATGGGAAACGTCTTGAAAACAAATTACATATTATTTAGAATAACATCAAACATCATAACATCATTTTTACTTATCGAGCTAAAGAAATGTCTGACTACACTATTAAAACATAACAAACAGAATGTTTCAAAGCTCAAAAAGTTCGCATGTCTTTAAAAGTCCTTTGTTGAGGTTGACTGCATGTGCACCTCAGGTATGTGACAAACTCATGACTTGCGGCTGCGACTACACATGAGCCCGTTTGGAGCGGTGCATTCATGTGCACATCGTTTGAATAACTAAATTTAGTTAAAAATGAGCAGCAGTCAAAACAGTTTGCCTCGTTGATAGCCCTCAGGAACAGGTCATTGCCGAGAAGTTTAAGGCGCGTTCTGGTGCCACACCCTGTTATAATAAAGAGGACGGACAAGTGAGCGCCCGAGGGCCGATGGACGAGGCAGATAAAACCCAAAGACCACTGAGAATCAGAAAAGAAGCCAACAGATCAGATCAAAACGTCTCCAACGCTTTAGTGACTGTTAAGAAAATGGTCAAATATGTACTACCTTAAAGAAATATTAATAACATCGATTTAAATTATAAAGTATGAAACAAACATGTCTGGAAGTCTGGCCTTTATGCGTGACAGTAAATTAAAGTGCTACTAGTCACCCTAAAAATGTGCTTCACGTAATGATGTGTTAAGTAATTGGGTTTATTCAAGTCAAATATTATTTTTATTCACGGAATCAACCTGACTACATTTGTTTACACCAACCAAAGTAACTTTTAACTGTCATCTAGCGCATAAGTAGCTATTTAGGCTACGGCTCATTCTCACTCTTTATTCATTATGATAAAGTCTATTTAAGATATAGTTCTTGAATTTTATGTTTACACTAAGATATTTTTGCGCTTGCTCTGAACAAGACAATCAGAGAAACGTGCATCAGAATCCCATTGTATTTGTACATTTGTCAGTACGAACACTGCTAATATTTAACCTTTACGTCTTCATTATCATTACAACAGTTAAATGTTCCCGTGCAGCAGTCTGGAGTCTTAGAGGCGCGGAGAATTTGCGCTGCGCCCTCAGGGGCTGAAAGCACGAGCCAATGGGATCCGAGCGGCCACCCATCTGCCCTATAACTCACTTTCTCACACTAGATCTTTGCCATTGCTTTCAGATCTTCAGATAGAGCAGTAAGAAAGAGCGCAGCACATCGAGGATTTTCCTGACAGACATCCCGAGCTCCGTGTGCATGACTTATTCAAGTCTGCCCTGGAAATAAGAGTGGACGATCGTTTGCTTTTCCAAAAGGGACGCGACCCCACGATGAGTGGACCGACCTATGAACGGAAGATACCTGGTATTTCAGCCGATCTTTCGGGCTCTATGAGTTGCCACCCAACTTCTAAGGACTCTCCGACTCTTCCAGAGTCCACGGCTACAGATATGGGTTATTACAGCAGCCATCACGAATACTATCAGAGTCCCCCATACCCACAACAGATAAATTCATACCACCAGTTTAATCTGCCTGGGATGGGGGGATCAGCGGGATCTTACCCCACCAAGACTGAGTATCCTTACGGCAACACGTACAGACAATATGGACATTACAGCAGAGACCTGCAGACGCCACCCCAAAGTGCAGGTGAGATATATAAATATTATAAAAGTTATTTTTTTCAAGGACTTATGCATTTATTAAGTGATGGTTGAACTGCACTGAAATCTCTTACAAGAACTTATAATAATCTGTACAGGCACATAATATAGGCACATTCTACACTTGGTGAAATATATATGATAATATGAGACTGGAAAAATGAAAGATTATTGTGCTGTTGAGAAAAAATATTATCATTGTTCTTATGTATTTATTTAGTTGTTAGCAATGAAATCCGAAGTGTAGTATTATCACCAAGTCGTAAATGTGTTCAACAGTATGGACATAGAATACCTTAAAAAATATTTTGTCGTCTAGAAAAGTTTTAGCTGTTTTTAATAAGCACAACAACATTGCGGTTTCTGTAAAGCAATTATGGCGTTTTACTGCAACTGTAACACGATTTATCATTGTTATTTAGTGTTTAATCTAGGCCCGATGACACGGTATATTTTACTGCCACAGTAATCCTACAAATGACAAATGATATGACCAGTCATTCTCACAAAATCAGCGCCAACCTTTCTTCAGCACCTTTAAAAATCAGAAACCTTTTAAAATCGTACAGATCTTTCTAAAATGTTCAATTATTCTGTCTTTCTTTTACCATTTCTACCCGAGCTGAGATACATTTGTAACTTAAAATACACAGCTTTGTCATTTACAGTCATAACTTTTATTCAAGAATCGAATGAGTTTTTTAAGGAGTTATGAAGAAACAGAGACGCTTTTATGAATTTCAATAAATTCATGAGTTACAATCTCAAAAAAAAACAATCTACACGGTCATATAATTGATGAATAGTTTGAGATAACGTTACCTATCGTTTTATCTCCCGCAGTCAAAGAAGAACCAGAGACTGAGGTTCGGATGGTAAACGGAAAACCCAAGAAGATCCGCAAGCCGCGTACTATTTACTCCAGTTATCAGCTCGCCGCCCTGCAGCGCCGCTTCCAAAAGGCGCAATATCTGGCGCTCCCGGAGAGAGCTGAACTCGCTGCACAGCTCGGGCTCACACAGACACAGGTGATTTTGCAGCTCAAATTTATTAACAAAACAGCTCAAATAATTATAAGTCTGTCGCTTGGAATTGTTTTAACAGCCTCAAGTTTCAATTTGCACTTTAAATTGAAGTACTCAATCTTGGCTTCTAAACGATCATTGAAGTTCACAAGTCTGTGTTAATATTGAGTTTATTGCTTGTATTTTCATTATATTGTTATCATAAATATTGTCATATTTACTATTAATATACAATCATTGAATATTTGGCTGTTTATTTGCAAATAACCACATTTATTTGTGATGTTTAACAATGAAGATTGCGTAATAGACTTAAGTTTCTTTTTATCTTCAGTTTTCCGTTTCAAAAATCGTTTTGTGTACATTGCAAGTTCATAATAAAACGAACCAGATATTTTGAGCAAAACAAACACAAAGCTGACACATACGTTGCGTTTTCTCTTTTGAACAGGTCAAAATTTGGTTCCAGAACCGGAGGTCCAAGTTCAAGAAACTTTACAAAAACGGCGAGGTTCCTCTGGAGCACAGCCCGAACGCCAGCGACTCCATGGCCTGCAACTCTCCTCCATCCCCGGCTGTGTGGGACAATAGCGCACACTCAAACCAGGTCAACCGGGGTCAGATCCCCCAGCCTCCTCTCAGCTCTACACCCCCCTACATGGAAGATTACAATAATCACTGGTACCCGCAGGGGTCACATTTACAGCACCCAGTGCACCACCCGGGACCAGCACAGAGCGTGGGGGCCGTGTATTAACAGACCCTGATGGAGAGCTTCATATCAGTGCATGGAAAAGACAATAGACATCCCGCAGAAATAAGCTGAGAGATACTCCGAGAGTATCTGGAGTGAGACAGCACGCTCGTGTTGCCATTTTATTGACTATCCATTTGGATCATTTGTGTTAAAGTGACAGTAGCATCGTAATGTTTCAATATGTCCCGGCTACTCAGACCTGTTTTACGTGCACATACGTGCAGGTTCGACAAAGTCAAGGAAGTGTGTGTGGTTTTAAATTATTGTTTTATGACTTCATTTAGTTTCATGTTTGGTTCGTTGAAAGACGAATATTAAAAATGTTTTCAAGAACCCCTAATGGTGTAGTTATGGTGTCGCGCGCGGCACAGACTCAGGATCTAAGTTATATAGACTTGTACAAAATGTTGAAAGCTGTAAATATGTGTTAAAATAAAACAGAACCACTAAATTCGTGTTATTTCGAAAGATAAAGAGTGGTGCATGGTGGTGCTTGAACCCTTTTATATTCCAATAATTATTGTTATTCTGTCAAATTGAATAAATGCGAATTAAAAATCATGTCATTGTTTCTTTTTGTTTCATTCGAAGATCCAAAGTGTACCTTGAAAACATATTGTAACAGAAAAAAAAGCTTTCAGTTATTTACAACGGTTAGTATTGCATTGTTTTCATTGCTCTTGCGAAAGGGTTAAGTCAAACAGATGTTGTTTGGGGATGGCAGGGCTGCGTGCAAACAGGCTGTAGGAGCGACAGGCAAGCAGACATGTTGGAGTCACTGGATTTTATTAGTATTTTGTTGGCAGATATTAAGATCGACTACAGCTAAGGAGGGGAATGACTACTAAGATGAAGCCTGGAGCTTTAGGGCTAGTCGGGCACTACAAGCATAGGCACAGCAAACAAAAGCTTCAGATGCAGGCCTAGAAATAGAGACTAACAGGTATATGCAAAGCATAGCCTGACTGCACTTCAAAGCGTCATTTAACCTATTCCCTGCCAGATTCTAGTTGCAAAGAATCTGCAAAGTTGTTAAAAATGCTTAACAGGTTTATATTTATTCTTCATTCAAATTAATATGAATACATATTCAAATAGACAAAATGTAGTAAAATTTCTTAAACTTTGAATGTACATAAACCGGTTAACTGTTATGCATTATGCATGTTAATTGATTTAATCATATGCACAAGAACAAACAGCGACGGTGCATGTGTTTCTTTATTTCATTGGTTTCTCATCCTGACCGCATCTTTTAAAGGTCTCAGGTATGCGCTGCTTGATGTCTCTGGTGGTCTGGACCTTTAGCTGCATCAGATGTTTTCTAGAGGAATTTATTTCCTGCAGCTCCTACTGAAAACATATGTTGTTGAAATTTATTCAAGGAAATTGGCGCGAAAGAGTCCAGTCGATGCCAAAACTGAAAATTAGGCGTGAAAATTATATCATCTAAAACATAAAGGTGCCAAATATCAGACTAAACAATAGAATTATGAAATAAAACTAATATAAAAATACAATACGCGCATTATAATAACTGAAACAATATTTTGGAAACACCTTTAACAGCTGTTCATATCTGTTGATATTTCAGACATATAATGCTGAACAGGGCCCAGTTTTTTTTAGAAACATCGTAACTTAGCTCTGAAGTTAGCTACTAGTGTGTCACTGGCATTCGCGGACAAGACAACTGCACAATTACACCAACACTTAATAACCTCTATGGTAAAATGCATACATTTAATTTCGTATACAACGTGACCACCATAATACATTATTTATATCAATTCTACAAAAAATATCATATCATATCGTATGAATGAATGACGAATTAGTAAATCAGAAACTAAGATAGGGTTACACTAATTTGGGTGAAGAAAACGTTTTAAAACGTTTAGGACATTAACTGCGTGTAGTTAATATACATGTTTTGCACAAAAGTATATTGAATTATATAGATTATTCGTCTGAATATTTACAAAGTAGCTTTAAACATATTTCAGCTCAAGTACGTGTAAAGTATTAGACATTAACGGCCTTATATTGTCTTAAATCGGTGATTTGTGTACATTTAGATATGAATATAAAATAAACTGTATTGATAACATTTAAACGCATTACTCATATCAGATTTGTAAATATGTGTTTTCTGGTATCCGTATGGACACCATTACACTCACGTAACACGTGTGTCATAAACGTGTCGTATTATTGTGCTCAGTTTGTTTACTTTTGCGTGCTGTGTGACTAATTTTTAATGACTAACGTTAATAAAATATAATTTAAAAAAGGTACTTTGCACCTTAGACCTTTAGTAAATTGTAATTGTTAGGTGTTGTCTAATGAGCTGGAACACCATGTGCTCTGATAAGTTCAAATTCATTTACCAAAGCTGCCAATTCACAGTTAAAAAGGAAGTTGTTCTGAACTGCGTGTTGGATCATCACAGTGCTGCAGAAATCAGGCTTGACTCAACCAGTTTGTAAGTCTGTATCAGGTTTGCAGTTTGTATAGTGCCCTCTGGTTTAAGTGGAATGGGCGCAAAACCATAATTTGAACCACAAAGACCATAAATAATCTGGTTTCGTACAGAAATCACAGGACTGACCGCTAATGCTGAGGCTTCACGTCATCCTTCAGACCCATAACACTGTGATTGCAGAATAATATTAATACTGAATTAACAACAAAAAGAAATGAATATTTTTGGGCCTGGGTTGCTTGGAGTCCTAGACCAATATTAAATTATGATTTATCATAATAGTTCAAATATTAGGCTATTCATTTAATTAATCAATTTTAGCGCGTTTGACTTTTTTTTTAGTTTTTGTTGGCTTTTGTTTTAGTTGAGTATTTCAATTATCTCTTATAATGAGCTGTATAACTCAGTCCTGAATTATCAGGGTATCCATCGTTCTCTGTGGAATATGAATATGGAAACCACACTAGGCTTTACAGAAAAAAGCAGCAGGGGAGTTTCATAAGAACAAACCACACATTTAATAAAATAATTCCAGGACTCCTAAAGCTGTAAATTTTCACATAAAAAGATCATTTTAGTTTACCAGAATAAAAAAATGTTTCATTAGTCGAATCATTTAGTCGAACAAGCGGATCACTTAAAACATCTCCATCGTAAGTCTTTTGTCCAGAAATACGGCTGTAAGATGCAGTAATGAAGCGCTTGTGGATGCTGATGCCATGCCCGTCACAGCGGTCACATCTCCGACCTGACAGAAGGTCTAGATGGCTGCTTGGTCAATCTTGAGTCATTTGTGGGCATCACATAGCTGTGGAATTAGTCATGAAGATCATATAATACTCGTCCAACGTTGTGTGAGATTGGGTTACTCTTCTGCCTCCACGAAAGAAGAAAGAGTCACATTCACACCTAAAACCTGTCAGTCCGCTTCTTCTTAAAATTTGATGATCTCGTCATATGTACATAATGGTCAGAGCTCAAATCATAAGACATATTATCCCCAGTGTGTTTACCGCTTTCATCTAATGTAATTATGCCATAGGGTCTAGAACGAAAACGCCTACTAAGCGTTTGATATAATATTTGCAGTTGGGCCATATGTAAGGTATCTGCTTTCTATCTGGTTTGTTCACGGTGTGTGGCCTTCTGTTATAGGGTATGATCTAGGCTGCGTCGTCTTGGGACATATTGCTCACTCACAGAAGCTGGTACACCAGCAAGGCCAAACTGGGTGTGTGGGCTAACAATGTCACCCCGAAAAGAAGCTCAGGGCCCTGTGCATGCCACCAACCCCGAGCGCCTTGTCCGGGCCTGAACTGTTGAACTTGAATATGATACTAAGATTTGATGCGCCGCAGCACCCTAAATAAACATAGGTAGGGCCGATCTTAAAGCGTTTCATGAGAAACGATCTCCAAAAAATGGTACTGTGGGCCTCTGGGGTGGCAAATGAGGGTTGAACACGAGGTCAGCAGCGGTTGGTACGTGCACATGTTGCCATGTTAAGACGGGGGGCAGCTGCTGGACCCTCGCTCAAAGCTCGCTGCCCCTGCGCAGACCTCACTCATCAACGTCGTTGTTGAAAATGTAAATAAGATCAGATGAGAGAGGCGTTCTTGACAGCTGTGAACAACTGAACTCTCCCTAACCCTGAAGTTGTGCGAGGTTTTGAGAAGCAGTTTCATCACGATCAGAAGGTCTTGCCCTTCAAATATCTGAGTCTGCTATTGCCTCTGAATCCGCCTCGTTTGCAAACCCCACAATAAAAACTCAGAAACCTTCGACCTTCAAAAGCAGAAACCTTCGAAACCTAATGGTGGGCCCGTAAATATATTAAAAGTGATTTAATTACAGTTATTAAACCATCTTCCATCATCTTACCCTCTAAACTCCTATCCACCGGCCCATCACTCTTTAGTGGTCTCCCAAATCAGCTTCCTATATAATTGTCCTGTTTAAAAGCCCTTCTCTACTTGTCCAAGTCAAGCAGCCATTATTCTAATCTGAAGATGTAAAATTGCCCATAATTTCCCTCGTGAGGTCTCACTACTTCATCCAAAAACACTTGTCTTCTCTTCCCATGACTGTCTTCTGAACAGAGCAACAAACTCCACAAATCAAACTCAGGGACAGAGTATATAAAGACGTGCACAGGGGTGTTAAAATGAAACCATATTTTTTGGAACATTACGAGAGACGGTTGGCATTTCCACAAGTGTGCTGAATTTTTCTCTGTGCGTTTTTGGTTGAGAGTCCAGGAGGTAAGTGACTGTACAAAAGGTTTCAGTTAGCACTTCTTGTGTTGTTGAAATGAGCATGTTTAATATTAAAAATAAATAAATAGGAATATAAATAGCTGTGGGACTGTAGAGTTTATCTGCAACATATTGTGGGACTGCAGTAAATATCTAACAGATGTTACACAGGCTCATAAATGTGTATTATTACAGGAGATATTAGCATTTATTGCAATAAAAGATTTTAGAAGAAATATTTTATTACTGTTTGTATAAGAGATTAATTATTCGCATGATATGACTGCATGTGGCAGACATTATTTTAATTTCCACATTCAATTCCATGTTTAATAGTACTGGCTAAAATGAAACATTCACAGAATAATTCAACCTTTCTGTTGCTCTTATATTATTACGATGTGAGATTAATGAAAACAGATTTCTTTCACGGTGAAAGAGCCCTACATCATACAGAATCGAGTTGACTCTAGAAAGCTCAGAACGACAGAAATGTTTTGTAATGCGCCTGTTTAGACTGTGTTGAGTGAGCGGGGGGTCAAAGTCAAGTCAAGTGGAGCCGCATCCCTCCAGGTGGCATCTTATTACGGTGACCAGTAGCTTCACTCCTTTTTCTGTGGCGGTTCAACCATTTAGGCCAATAAATGAGCGTTAATAAATAAGTCTGGATTGCTTCTAATGTTCACACAGAGTTCTTTATATTCGTGTGGTTTGTATGAGACTTAACTATAACTTTAACAAATGCATTACATGTTGCTTTTAACAAAACATGAAAATCTTTCGATGTTTTCAAACGTAATTTATTATTACTATTATTATTTCAGGTATTAGTTTAGATATTGGTGATCAATCAATCGATGTATGTAAAAGAGCCGGACGAAGAGTACCATCATTTGCCACAACAGGTCGTCTTCTAAAGTAATAAATTAAATAAGAAATAAAAGAAAATTACAAATTATTTAAATATATTCACATTTTGCTTAACTGATACAAAGAGTTCTTTGACCTTGTGCTGAATATATTGTAGCACCGCAGTCCTATATATATCTTGCAGTTTCTTTCCAACCTCCAATCAAATGGACAACGAAAACATCCCAAAACTTATATACAACAAGGGATAAACAAGGGAACGAATTTAAATCAAATTAACTTATATTAATTCACGGGTCAGCTATATAGATAGGGTTGATTTTATGAACGGTGTTCTCAACACAAGAGTATGCATTAATATCAGGGCAGGGCAAGTTGTCACATGTATTTAAATGTTATACATTTAAACTATGTATTAGGTACCGCCAAAATCAAATACATAAAGTAGTCTGATATGTTTAGACATTATCTTTTTATTTCTTGAATTATTATTTATTTATTATTTATTTTAAGAGTTTTACCCTTTAAACTTAGCAGAAAATCACAGTAGAGACCGATTATGAAGAACTGTATTTGTATCTTGTATTTGTATTTGAATCAAATGTGTATCAAATTTGTATCTCGGAATCCAATCAAATCTCTTTTTAAGTAAATCTTAAAATTACTAATAAGGAAAATCAACATTATTTTATTAACTGAAACTGAGTTAAATATCTGCTTAATTTTACTGTATTTTTTTATCTTTGGCAACAACAACCGAAAAGTGTAATAAAGTCTTTGAGATTCGTCTATAGAGAAATGTATCACTGTACTAAAATGTGTAACTTTGTCTCCCATACCTTTCAAACTGAGGTTTAAACGAGCTTCTTGCCATTTGTCATATATACATCAATAAATAGCATATCGCATACCATAATCTGTAGTAATATTTTATAAAAGACAACGTCTGAACTTTATTTTATTATTGTGGTGAACTCGTTTTTTAAATATAGCTGTATTCAACGTTCTTTGACATTTTATAATAATTTAGAAAATCATTCATATCATAGCAAGACTTTTATCTTTTCATACATCATTTATTTAAAGCAAATATTAGGAACTTTAAACAAAGCTGAAGTGTATATTGGAGTCACAGGCACCTGAACGCATAGGGTAAACACAGTGCTTTTAAACACACATGTAATAACACATAACATTGTAAAGACAATCACCTTTGATGAAGGTGTAGCTACACTTTAGCAAGTGTCAAAACTGCATGAGTCTCTGGCTCTGTTTCTTCGATCTGAATCACATCATCTGAGATCTGGGGGCATGATCCTGGTGGTGCGGGGGATACCAGTGTCCAAAATTGTTCATATAACTGCCTGGGTGCATGGCAGGCACTTTGTTGGCCATGGAAATATCCCATAGATGCGACAGACCTGGCGAACAGGGAGAGGCGGAGGACGTGGTCTGAAGCAGCTCCCCTTCAGGTCCGTTGGACCCATGCTTCATTATCTTCTTATATTTCGAGCGCTTGTTTTGAAACCATATTTTAACCTTTAATGAAAACAGCAGAAACACGCACGTTATAACAAAATCTTAAGTGACACACTAAACCCAAAATCAGGAAGCCAGATTTTTAGAGTCTTGCTATCAAGGCAAGAAGTGCACTATTTTCAAGATGTGCCTTGATTTCTTTATCATTGTGAATTTATTGACAATGAAGAAATGGTTTGGGGTGGACGCGGTGACACTCAGAACTGTGCTTCATTACTGCGCATTTGTTCCGCCCTGAGGAACACTGACTGCAACTATTATTGTAGTCAGTGCGTCTGACTACAATAATCACAGTGTAAAAATGATTGAACTGAAATGACTTCCAGAGAGCTCGTTTGGAAGAAAACATTGCAAAGAAGTATTTTACCCGCTAGTTTTATTACAAGAACGATGTTGGAATACAATAAGCATTGAGCTGCTGCATATTCATAATATAGCCACCCACTAAACGACACTTAAGACACAAATTAATAACATACATATATATATATTTATATATCTTAATTCCACTGCAAACACATTTGTACACAAATATTTAAAACCACCGCTTATTAAAATGAGAGTGGTTTGTACATAGTATGTACATGTGTAGTCAATTTGGAGTCTTCACCTTGAGAGTGAAACCTAAAATTCTGCTTTCAGAGGAATTCAACTAAATAGAAAACCACGAGAACTACCTACATTTTCCATCACCTCAGACTATCAAAAACTGTGCTATTAGTTTACATAATGTTATTATTTTATCTATCATCAGATCTATTAAACACGTTAAAATGATTTTTTTCAATACTAAAGATTTGCCAAACAGCATTTTATTTTTATTTTATATTTAAATATATACACATTTTATTCACAGACATCAGCTTTAACTTTAGGTCTGAGGTCCAAGATATGTGTGAGGGGTTCTTGATGACAGGAACACTGTGATGCCCTGCTCTGATAAAACTGAGGCATAATCGGTCTGGAAACCCTCATAGCTGTGGACAGACTGAACTCATTCTCCACAGTCAAAACTGAAGAGCAACCTGTCACACGTATGGTAGCAAGTGTATAACTGACAAAGATGAAGTAGAGAGAGAGAGAGAGAGAGAGAGAGAGAGAGAGAGAGAGAGAGAGAGAGAGAGTTGAATGAAAATCAGAGAAAACAGATGAGAAAGATTATACTGTGTATGTATGAGTGCACCCAGATTGCATCCACACAAACATTCATATTCTGCCTTTCCTTCCAGTGTTTGTGTGTGTGTGTTATAGGAGTTTACATACAAAAATAAATACATTAGTCCACAGTAAAATATGTTATTTTATATGTGTGACATGAAAAAGTATAGATGACAATTAAAAGAATCATTAATCAATTAGCCTTGCCAAAGTGGAAGAGTGAAAAGAACAAACAAAGAGGCAGGAAATTCAAATTATATATAGGGCTTATATTGTATTCCCTAGCCTAGAAATGCTAATATTCTGTTAATAATATCACTCATTCACAAATGAGCGCTTAGAAATGTCTTATTAAACATACATCTTAATGAATCAAACAGACAAAAGAAATCTTCAGGATAACTGTTTAATCATTGGGAAAAGCATGCTCTCACACTAAAGACTGTAGTGTGCTAACTATGAATTAAAGTGAAGGATCAAGCTAAATCCTCACTTAGCTCTAACAATAGAGAAACTAATAACCTTACATGTGTTTACATGAATGAAGCACATATATGCTGAATCACTACAGCCTCACCTCAATTTTCTATGTGGATCTAATGTGACAAAAGCTCACCTCAGCATAATCACTTTCTCAGAGACGTGTGGCCTTGTACAATATTTGGGTACTTTGTTAAAGTGTTAAATACATTAATGTTATTGAAGCTGACTAACAAATGAATAAACCACTTGGAATTTGCAAATCAATGATGCTTTCCTCAGATCCTTTTCCTCAGAATTTCACTTGTCTTCACCATGTTCACAATTAGATAAAACTAACTGCTCTAACTGATTATTTCAGTGGATGTATGATGTCTGTTCTGCTAGCAGAGGAACCAAAGATGTATATAAGTGTTTTAAAAAGTATGCATGTACTATCTTTCTTTGAAGACTTGTTTTGATATTTTGTTATAATATGTAATACAATGGCATTGGTATATTTTTAATTGTGGCTTTAAAGTCTAGATACCATTTTGGGCCATGTAACACAACGCCTAAATGTGAGGGGAAGATAAAGGTATCCCGATAAAATACAAATGTTTTTTTTCATCACTTATGACCAATTGTGAATTCTGAGGTCCTCGAACTTTATGCGTTATTTATATCTGCCCTAAGACTGAGGTCATAATGCTGACGTCATCGTACGTGTTAATGAGCTCCATCAAAAGGTTTAACAATAATCCACTTCTGTATGATGTACTCCATAATCCTGTTCCACATCTGGCCTTTCTAATATATTATTATTATTGTATTTTGCAGTTTATCGTGACATCTTAAGGCCTAGGCCAAATATTAATCAGCAAGAATATACTGATATATGATTAACAATGTTAAACTAGAACAAAACGAAAGTAAAGATATACCTGCGTTTGCGTCAGTCCCAGTTTTGCAGCCAGATCTGCACGCTCAGGCAGGGCGAGATACTGCGTCTGCTGGAAGCGCTGGTGCAGCGCCTGGAGCTGCACGCTGGAGTAGATGGTTCGCGGTTTGCGGATCTTCTTCCCTTTGCCATTAAGGCGAATTTCCCCGTTCTCAATGACGGCTGGCTTTTCGTGGTCTTCAAACACGCAACAGAAAAGACAACGTTAGCCTTATGACATAGCAAATGCTAAATTCACTTCTAACATGTAGGTGCAAAATATGGCGCACTAAACTGAGTGATTGTTTCAGTCTGATATGTATCAGCTGTATGGTGAACTCATCTTTAAGATATATCATTAGCGATTTATAGGCCTGAAACAAGAACCTAAATTTAAATTATGACATTGCATAAAAGCCACACTATACTATGTTATCAAAATCATTGCAATTTCAAATGTCTCATAGTGTTGTCGTCTCATCTATGTTTATATTGTTATACACGTGTTTTTCTGTTGAGAAGGAACTTGGCAGCGCATTTCAATGCACTTACAAAATATAATGCTTGCATAATTAAGCACACATATTTTATATTTATAGCACGGACAACCCAACTTGTTTTGACTATGGCTGTCCTTTAGGTATAGCCTACAGGGCACGGTATTCGTTCTAAAGCAGATTGCACTTCAGTGTAGCCATTTGTTGCAAGTATATGACCATATTGTCGTCGGCATTAATACAAATGTTTAATTAATAGTGAATAACAAATACAACAAAAATGACTGAGATTTCTCGTGATACGAAGAATCAGACAAATTTGCTGTTTTCTTAAAAGTAGTCTATATTAAAGCCACATTTAATCAGCAAGTGCACGTATAATAATAAACGAATGCCTAGCTAAATTACATAATGGGCACAGCATTATTCGTTTCACTTTTTACGTTACAAGAAAACTAGCAAAAACGGATGTTCAAATTGAGGCCTACCATGGCATTCAGGGGAACCTGGGTTAACACGTGAAAACGCAAATTCCCACACAGGCTTAGAAAATGAAACAAATTTATAATACATATTGTTAAAATGAAATAATGGCATTTGTGCAAAATTCAGACTTGTATTTGCCATTTGCAGTTGATTTACCCTGACTTTTCACTGAAATAATTCTCAGTCCATGCTCTTTAAAATTAATTAGACCACATGTGCCCTCGTAACAAAATGTGGTATTTATTTAAAATACTCTGTGCATCAAATAAGCTACTGGTACAAATGCACGACAACAACAACAAAACCTTTAAGATCTTTTAGCAAATAATGACAAATACCTAATTAATTTCTGACATGGCGTATGGAATGTCATAAATCAATCTTTTTTCATTATTAACAAAAATGAATTACATTACATTATGTCTTACATTATTTTAATGTGCATAACAAAATCTGCTCAAAGATCTCCTAATAAACGTGATGCCAAAACAGCGGCATGTGAAACGTATTATCCCTTTGGAAATACAGTGTTAAAGTCAAACATCTTGCAGCTTCTTGAGGATACTCACTCGTGTCTTCAGCCCTGTTGGGGTTGTTCTGCTGATAGGGCATGTAGGGGCTCGGGGCAGGAACGTTCACCGGGCTGGGGTAGGCGTATCCCAGCGGCCGGCCGTAATGAGACGCGCTGGAGGGGTAAGGACCATCGTGCTGGAGATGTCCGCTTGAATGCAATCCATGTACTGGATAAATATTGTGTGGAAATCCGGATAAATGTTGCTGGTTCGTTGGAAGTCCGTGGCCAAACTCTAAAAATGCTGATTTAGAAGGATCTGAACTATTCAGAGTGTCAGACATAAAACTCATAGACATCATTGACAGTCCATAAAGCCCGATGATGGTTCAATATGCACGACAGAAACCTTGAACAGGATCCATCCCAAAACGATCGGGGCAAGATTAAACAACCGCCAATTCCTACAAGAAAGTGTATTTCCAAATATCACTGAAATAAATGTCATAGGTAAATAAGAGCTTGTCTTTCTGCGCAGTATCTGCAGCCACCGCGAGTTGCTCACTGCGTCACGCTCCACGAGCTCGCAAGCTGATTGGTGTGTCACGCGACACCGGGAAGAGTTAGACAAAGTTGTTGAACATTTGTTGTGGTGCTGACATTTATCACGTCCCATCATAAACGAAATCAGCTGGACTAAAATGGTTACAGAATATTTAAAATGTAGCAAAACAACTCTGTATTTACTTCAACAGACACTTAATAATGCTGTGTATAATTCTACAGACTGCAGGGTAGGGAACACTGGGGTTAGTTGTCACATTCATGAATATTTCTCAGGGTATTTTTTCTGTATCTATAGACACATACCTTAAAGGTTACATAAACGCTATTCGGCATTTCCACCTACATTTTCTAGAAAACAAAAAGATACCATTCACAAAACACACGTCGGGCTGTTATATTATTGATTTTACATAAAAGTATCAATGAAACTGCAGAAATGTAAACAAATACAAAAACATAAAACCATTGTTTTGGACAACGAATATTATGATTCGTGAACTGTGTAAATTTCAACCTTAAAGACAAAGCCTGTGAAATGTGAAAACCTGCCACGACCTGCCTCGTTTATGAAAAAACGTTGTCCTGGTTTTTCCACAGCAGTATATCTTATTGTGTTTATAATACATATCAGTATGTTTTTTCATAACCCATTTGAATATGATCATGCAATATACCTGTGTTTGTTAAACAAATAGCTGCATAGTCATTTGCTCCAAAACTTTCTAACACGCCGAGTGAACACGGGCACTGTAGCATAAGGCCAAAACATAGTAACACCACCTTTATTCAAAAAGGTTAGCTAACCCTTCCCATTACTTACAGGGTCTAACTTATGTTTTATTTGTTTCAATGCTCACAAAATGTCTGACCTTTTGTTTAAAAAACAACAAATAAATAAAAAAAATATGTTATCTTCTCTATAGGCGGCGGACACAGGTGACACATGAGCAGTATTTACAGTCATTCACATACAGCAGCTCTTCCCATCACTCACCCCATGACGAACAACAAAATCTCTAAATAAAATGCAACTAGATTTGTATTGTATAACGTTTGCTGATTTATTTTAAACAGGGTTTCTATTTTTAAGACAATTCGGCATGATAACTCTCCCCTATAGGCTATATTAAAACCACCGACTGTAGAGTGAAATCGTTAACCTATTACTGTAATCTCAACAAAGCACTGAAACGCACGATTTATTTCATTCATGGTTTATCATAGCGGTGCTATGTTTTGTCAAAAGCCGACGTTTATTACCACAAGCTAAAGTAAAGTAGATTAAACGACAGTGTATAAGGAACAGTTTCAGGATCGGATATGAAAGCGGCATACTTTTTTACTAAAAGCTGTATAAAATGTAAAAAAAAATTAAATGTCAATCTGTGAAGTGGATAGGCTATAATAAAAAATGTATTAAAATGACCTATATTACCCATATTAATAATAATATATAACGGTTTGTACCTAGAGGCACGTACCACGTGACCTGACATCTTCATGAGATAAATAGCTGAAATCCGATCACTCTAAAAAAAACTTGAACACAAACGCACTTAAAGCACGTAGAACATACATGCAAAATATTTTGGCATTTTAATGTATTAGGACTTAATTATTATTCATTTCATTATAAAGTATTATTTTATTAGTTGGAGTTGTAATATTTCTTTTAATAATTTGAATTTAGGCCCATTTATTTATTAAGTAAAATTTGTATTTCCTTCCAAGTATCATTTTCAACAAGGACTAATTTTAAAGGACATCAAGGAAACAAACTCATAGCAAATATGCTAAATCATGGACCACAGCTTTGCATAAACAATATATAAAGGCTGAGAAATGTCAGTTCTATTCATCACATTCCAGTTAAACACAAGACACTTATTGGTAACACCAGGCGTTAATGATACAGTTTTTTACCCCTTTAGATTTCAGAATTGTGAAGGTGTAGATTACTCATGCACACAGAAAAGCTTAGACCAGTTTTTATCGACCATAACTACATATTTAGTTTGTGTTATTGTTCAAAAGAATAATGCCTACAGGCTATCACTGAATCCAAGCAACAAATATACAACAACATTTGGAGACAAAGTAAAACACAAAGACAAAAATCATTCTAAATTATTCAATGATACTTCTTTTTGTTATGTATGTAAGGGGCCTGTAGGGACAGCGGCCAAAAAGTTTCGATGGAGATTACTATTGCCAAGATGTTTCATCTCCTCCCAGAAGAACCTGCAGTTCGTGTGGCTTTCAATCACACCCTAAAAAATCCCAGCCATCATCACCAACACATAGCACAGTGATTCCTCCCTCTCATGAGCTCTGTGTGCAGTCATCTGAATATGATCATAAACGTTGCAACAAGTTACACATGTTACTGAAGTTGCTCTTGGTGTGTTACATGTTTCAGGGCCATAGGAGACCACAATGGGCTGAGACTCAAGCCATGGCAGCTCTGACTCTCCAAGCCCAAAACACAGCCACAAATTACTGTCACCACTAAACTGCAGTTGCAGTAATGTCAGTAAGAGTGTAACATGCCAGTTTCACTACAGGAAGAGTCTTCATCTGTTCTGTTACAATTACAAGTAGAACTGGCAGCATTTATTACAGTCAGTGGTCTCATTCGGACACTTTAAAACCAATAACTTTTTGTATGCATGAGATATCATGAGATAACAGAATGTTGCAATAAATTTGACATCCAGAAAGTCTCAAATAATTTGTTTAAAATTTATACAGCTGCTATTTTTTCTGTATCATTTAAACCCTAGAACATTTTGTGTGCTTGTTTGCTTGTATTAGCTTGTGCTATCTTTCTTGAAAATAACTGTCATTTGGTTTGATATTTTGTTATTTATTGCTGGACTTTCATGGATTTTTAACGTGTGGATTAATTAGAAATACATTCTAGGACCACTATGGAATCATATGATACATCAAATGTTATGGTAAAAGAGTTTTGGTGAACTGACTGTATTTTATGAATAACATGTTTGAATACAATACAGCAAGTAAACTTGAGAAGAAAGCTTATGTCTCCAGTACAGAAGCAGATCCCTGTGAATGGCTGTTGTAATGGTCTGGGGTGTGGGGTGGTGTGGAGAGGGTGAGAAGGAAAGGTAGACGCTCTTTAAGGTTGTAATTATGCCTGCGTTACAGAGAAGAACAAAGCCGAGCCCTGGAGTCATAGTGCAGGGCTGTGTCCTCACCGTGCTTTAATACACGCGAGACGGAACGTTAATAACAATACACCACAACATGGCCCAGACTGCCTGGCGTCTGCTGTCCTGCACACGTATGTCTTTGTGAATGTGCGTGTGTGAGACACGAGAAAAGATTGTTTGCAGGTAAGTGTGTGAAAACGCTCATAGGTTGAGTGTGTGTGCACACCTCTTGCACAGTGTTAACTCCTGTTAACACCATCAGTGGTTAGTGACGTGAAGAAATAACATTCCTTTTGATTCAAATCAACGTGTGTTCAACCTATGGCTCCTGGGCCGACCTTTCAGACAGCTCTCTCCTCACCATTTTAAAACTATAAAACCATGCATCACTTTACCAGAATAAGAAAAACATGTTCATTTGTTTTGATTAACAATAACAAGTTTAGTTATTTTTTTAATAAATGAGTGTTAAAGAAAGAAAATGTAGCATCTTTTGTCTATTGGGGGTACTTGAGACAGTAAAATTAAAAATTCAATCAAAATAAATAGACTTTTACATGTGAGACATCAAAATGTTAACAAAAAATCTTTTTTTAAGAACATTAATTTTTTTAAAGATATTGAGGACAATTTCTAATGCCTGTCTACATCCGTGATTCTTGCCAACATCAATGTTTACAACAGGATTTGTCTTTTTCACTCATGTTTTGGCCTGAGGTGATGATGGGTCAGGGAAGAGGCTGATGTGCTTTGTAGGATAAAGATGGTTAATCTGTGCTTCAGGCTACTGTAAGATCTTTCTGTAGTCCACCTCATTCCTCTTGTATAGACAGTGTAAACACATCACCGTTCCATCCTTATGGCATGGTTATTGATGGCATGTACGTGTGTTGGCAGGAACTTCTCTTCTACAAGGAGGCCTTGAATATTATTTATCTAGATTTTTCAGTAAAGATGTGCAAAATATCTGATGTTGCAGTTAATGCCACACCTTCAGTTAAATATTCCTTAAGATATAATTACCTCCTTCAACCCTTCTGCCACTCCCTATGCAGTACCAGCACAGCACTGACCTGTACCGCAGAGACAAAGAGTTACTAAAAACAGATTAAACTGTTAAAAATCACAGTCAGATGATGACAGATGAGGATCAGAATTATAATTACAGATAGACAAATGAAACCACCTCTAAGACATAAGAATGACGTTAATAAAAGCCAACAGACATTAGCTACTTATGGTACTTCTGATTTTTTTAAATGTTATAGCTATGAAAACAACATGTAAATAAAATTAATACCAGTTTGACTGTATTCTGTAGTGTATAGAATTCTTTCTATACATTGTACAGATTGTACAAATACAGCAGACTAAGCTGTATAAACCCAAACGCTAAATTCATTATGGAATAAAAATAAAGTTAAACATTACTTTTATTTTTCTTCAATATATATAAACATGTATATATATATATATATATATATATATATATATATACAGTAAAAATAAAAAACACATTAAAAGTTTTTGAGTCTAATGTTCCACTGAAATTAACATTTACAATCTGTTATAACATCTAAGTTAAATGTTTTGAATATGAATCAATCAGCCTAAATATGTTATTGGGTCAATAACATATCAATAGTAAAGTGGTGTTTTAAAATAAAAAAAAAATTATATACATATTATAAATAAAAAATGTCCTGAATGGCATGAACGGCATTCCTGAACGGCATTTTCATTTTAAAACAACAAATGTACAGCAAAAGGACAGTGGAATAAGTGAGTAAAAGTGTCACATAACCAGAAGGAAATCTTAAGGCATTCAAAATACTGTAGACTCTCTTGTCTTTTGTGGGAATTGTAAATGTGTGTGTCTGGTTTCTGGCTTGGGCTCTGAATTCATCACCAGAGTAATTGTTCCCAGAAATGTGAAGGAAGGAGCTTGAATCTTTCTGACCAACTGTTTAAATGATTGTCTGTGTGTATATGTAGTATACACACAGACAATCATTGTATTGTGTATATGTATGTGTATGTGTGTTTGTGTATATATGTTGTAATGTGAGTGCAGATGAAAAAACAAATTTATCGTAAGTAATATTCCATGCACTCTATGAACTTTTTGTACTCTGTGAACATACACGTTTGCACAGCTATGTTTTTGAGGACATTAATTGACACAATGCAATTTCTATCCCCTTACCCTTACCCTGACACACACACACAAACACACACCTTTTGTTTGCACAGTTTATGGGGGCATTCCATAGAGGTAATGGTTTTATAGTATACAAACTGTATATTCTATCCACTACTACAATCCACCTTGATTTATAAGCTTGTTTCTTGTTGTTTACATAAACATGGCCCCACAAGGTCAAAATTTACTGCTATTATTATGCATGTGGGAACATTTGGTCCCCATAACATGGTCAGATGTGTGGGGTTACCAGATCCAGACCCCACACAGAAGAACTTAATTTGTTATCTAAAATAAAAAATAAATTATTACTTCAACCATGTTTTTTCAAGTAATAAACACTTCGTTTTCTTAACTAGGAAATTAATACTAAGTTTTACTAACTTTTGTTTTAATAATTACAAATAAATAAATAAATAAATAAATAAAATAATTTCAGAACCAGATAAAGAAACATTTTATAGGAAGACAGAAGTGAAAAAAGGAAGATGAGACTGACAGGCAGATATATATTCAGCACCCTAAACATTCACATCTGGAGTTCAGAGGAACTGATCTGAAAACAGTGCAGAAGCACCAGCAGGCTGTTTACTGACACTCACTCACGACAGAGCAAAAGACATATTTCAGAGAATGCAACAACACTGCGATTTTTCCACTGTAAATGTCACCATGTGTCACAAAAATCACTCAGAAATGAGCTGAGAGTGTGACAAGCGACCAAGAGTGTCACAGTTCATCTGAGGTCATGAAAAACAGGGACGCTGGAATGCTGGGTACGTGCTGAAAGGAAACTGTGCCAGCCTTAAGTTTACACAGAAAATACACAGAACTCCAACACACGTGATAGCCGCTAGCTGTATATGTCACATGTCCATGATTAATTTCAATTAACCATCAGGACAAATTATTACATTTTACATATAACACAAATAGTTAGATCTGGCAAAAGAAAATCTCCCATAACAAGCTGTTTCTCACCAAAAGACTGTGTCTGTTTAAACCTGTGAACATTAAAGAATAGGGGACACAGCAGACGGTGCAAAAGCGATCTGGCCTACAATTGAAGGTTTTTCCCAAGAGAGTGACCCAGAGCACATGCACATCCAATCAACTAACAAAGCCAAAGGCCTGAGGTTGCCAGGTATTGACAGGGAATTTCTAAAGACCGGTTTACCAGGTCTAGGGATTATCCGTCTGGGGTTACCCAACCCCTCAGTAATGTGACCTCCCCTCACCCAGGGTATTGTGGTTTACTGTGCCCAGAGCATCCACTGAGCATTACTATTAACATCTTGTCCTAGTCCATCTGTACGGCCCGCTTCAGAGGACCTGACATCTGTCTAAGCAAAACAAGATCACTTCCTCCATGAGAAATATGAGACAGAAATTCTCACTTCTGAGTTTCATCACGATAATTCTTCTGTGAGCAAATGAAACTTTGGAAATCTACACATACTCTGTGCTCTCGCCATAAAATCTACAAATATAAAATATTATAGGAATAAAATATTAAGAAACTGCCTGTCCCATGGTCAAATCCCCTCCTCAACTTTAAAAAAAACACTGGTATAATAGCTGCTACAAGATCCCTGCTTGAAAGTGTAATTCCATTGTGACCTACTGCACACAATGACCCTGCTGAATCACACTCTGATTCTCACTGTGAACATGAGTAGGCACTCACTCAGACGCAGATATCACTGATTCTTCTTGTCCCAAAATTATTTTTAAAAATGCATCTAAGATAAGATGATCACTAGAGTGTTCTGAACAGTAATGTGCCATTTTTTCAAAATAATATTACATCATCATTTACATTTAAGCATTTGGCAGACAATTTTATCCAAAGCATTACAGGTATCTGTTTTTTTTGTTCCCTGGGAGTTCAACCCACAACTTTTTTGCAGCTAATGTAATGCTCTACCAATTGAGCTACAGGAACACATATTACATCATCGATCACTACCTTTGAAACCACTTGTCTTTAAACACTGTCAAACATTAATAAAACACAAAGATCAAGCAATATCAATTCTTTCCGTAATTCACTTGCTATGACTTCACAGTGACTCTGACCTAAACCGCACTTACATTTTCTGTGTAACAACCATGATGTTATAACTATACACTGTAAAAAAGTAATGTGGCTGCATTTAACACAGGCGTAAAATTGTGTTTGTTTGGCCTTAGAAGATATTTTGTACATCACTGTAATGTATAAACATGATTTAATCTGTTTTTGCAAAAACAACAACTATCAACTGTAAGATTTTGTTCAACAGATGGAGCTGAGGCCCCATTGCACCTGGCATTAATATCTGAATTGGTCAGCACTACATACAGGTGTAAACAAGGTCTAAAACATTCTGAAATACTATTCTGAGACACATTAATGTGTTTGTTATAATATATTACAAACACAACAATATATATATAATATTGTTATAAATTAGTTTGCACCCAAATGTAGACAAGTTTCTCTGAAAATATTTAACAGAGGAATTCAAATACTTTCTTTATTCATAAACTACTCTACTACCTATTTGTCCCTGTACTCGAGAATAATTGTAATGTGTTTGATCCAGTTACTCCAGAAAACACCAGCAGTAATGATGTGATTCCTAAGCAGGTACACATTTTATGTTAACTTCAAATCCAAATCTATTGGTGAATGCAAACTATTTGTCTTACATAATGTCTGATTACATAATGTCATATGCTATATGTGAACATATGCACCATAACTCTAAATGACAAGGCAAAACTAATCTTTCTTAGGTAAAACAGACACATGAATATGGAAGAGAGGAGCTTTGTGCTGGAGAGCCCTGAGCGATGAGCTTGTCACATTTAAAAGCTTGTTTCTGGGTCCTGGGCATATAAAGAGAAGGAAGGAGAAAGAGGTGCTATTCTTCTCCCTTTTCTTCTTCTGTGTCTACTAAGCGTCAGATTGTCTGCAGTTTGAGGGACAACCACTGACTTCAAAGCATCTACATTTCTGCTGCTGTCATATCTGACCATCATGAGACAAGCTTCAGACATCCGTCTCCTTCCACTTTTAAAAACTTTAGGTGCTAGTTTGCTAGCCTATGTAAGTTCTGGCCCAAAAGCTAGTAAGCTGTCTATCTAGGGAGCATATTAAGACATCACAGGCTCAAGACTTCAGTAGGCAGGCAAAATAATATTACTGCTTCCTCAAAACTCTCCTTGTCTGGCCATCCCAGACAATCCAATGATGCTTTGTTCCATCATTTATGAGTACACTCAGCAGACAGCTGATTACATGGCAGTACAGATCACTAAAGTCTGGAACACAGCCGGAGTCTGTGTTGATTGCTGATCACTTTTTATCCAGTCCATGGCAGATTATCATCTGTGATGCAAATGACCCAGCAGCAAACAAACACAGCAGAGTTATGCACTTTTGTGTCGTCTAAAAAACTGAGCTATTGTTTAAGTGACAGACAGCGCCCTCTACAGTGACTCACATGAAGATTGATGGAAATGAATCTGTGACCTTTGAAGAAGATCAAAGCCAGGCAGGTTACACACATCTAGCTGTTTAACTCTTTCATCTTCTGCAGCAGCATGGGTCATGACCAGAGTGTGTTTAATCAGCCAGCACACTGCTGCATGTCTGCGAGATGTACCTGGATGCTCTAATGGCAATGAAGAAAAATAGCTAGCTTTGCATTGAGATGCTATTGAACAGGTTTAGGTCACCTATTGGAACATAATTCTAGAGATACACTCAACTACACTGGTTGAATAGACAGAGCAGATTATCAGCATGCATTACAAAAACAACATTTACTGAAACAAACAAGAAAACAGAGGAGTTCAACACTTCTGGCTAAATAAGAGGAGGAGGGCTGGCAACTGAAATGTGTGAAGATTTTGCCTCATGGGTGAGTAACAAAGAGCTATTGCATTCCGGCAGTGAGAGTGAGGTCAATTAAACCATTTCCCCTCCAATTTATCTCCCTGCAGCACCCAGATCAATTGGACTGCAGCTGCACAGGCCATGTGTGTCTGAGAAAATGAGAAGATTGAGGTAAACCTCGCCTGGCCCCTAGGAGAAAGACTGGCAAGATTGTCTTCATACCTGTTTTAGATGAATGGGGGTTTTAAGCCTGTGTGTCAGGAAGGTGGAGGGGCGATTGATACAGTATATTGGTAAATTCTTTTGTTACAATCCAGAAAATACTGTATAAACCCTAGCCTAGTATTGTTATTTACTATATCATTACTTGCATTTCAATGCATTGACATACTTTTGCAAGTATTTTAAAGTGAAATCATTGAACTTATGAACTTGTACATGCATGAAATGCGTTACTACAATGCAATTAATTTTTCTGAGTACAGAAACAATGCTGACAAGGTTAAACACGGACATCTACACAAATACAAGATGCCTTTAGGCATTGAATTGTTACAGTTGAAAGTTTTATAGTAATACAGTGAAACTCAACCACTGAAGACAACAATACATAAATGTCTTCTGGCAGTAAAATCACAGCAGCTCACAAAGCTAAAAGGATTTGTAACATGTATCGTCTCATCACCTAATTAACACAATTTACACAAATGTAATTTCCTTTTTGTGATTCAGTAAATCATTAGAAAACATTGATGGCATATTGATGTATTTGTTATTTAAACTCTCTGGTCAAAAGTATGTTGTATTTTTAACACCAACCTGAAATTAGAAACACAGGGCGAGTAGTAAGTTCTTGGAACTGATTCTTGTATACAACTCTTGTTCATTATGTTCTGGTCTGGAGATATTCAACTTCCAAGGTAACAATTTTAGGTTGTAAAAATATTTAATTTCCATCAAGTAACAAAAACATTAAAATGTTATGCTGAAAGTTCTAGAAATGTTCAAAACGTTCAGTTTTTTAGATGATGTATTAACATTATTGCTATGTTATAAGAACATTGTTCAAATACTGTACTAACTACAGTACTCAAGAATAACGTTTCTGATATATGTGATATACAACGTTAAAAAAAGTTCTACTAAAATTATTGCAAGAACGTTTTTGAGAACTTTTAGAAAACATTAGCCAATGTTCTGAGAACAGTCCCTGTTAGCTGGATGTACTGAGACCAAAGCCATCTGGAGCATTTCCCCACAGGCACTCTGGATTTCCACTCCAAACCCAATTAGCCAAATCACATTTCAAAAGTGCTTGAGTTTACCTGCCAATGGTCAAATCCTTCAGGTGTCAAAAAGAAGGCTTAGACCTGGAGGACAGAATCAGAGAGTAGAATAGAGTGGGATTAGAGCTAACAAAAGGGCCAAAGATATCCTCCAACACCTGTGCAGGTACTATGGCCAGTGGAGTGCCTACTAATGGGAAAAGCCTTTGGTCCAATTTGCAGGTGCTCAGAACCTAATCTCCCATCTCTTAGGATAGGCCGGGTATCTGTTTACCACTGTGCTACTTCTCCAGACTCAGTCTAACTTGATAGGCAGAAGTCTTCCATCCACCCTTGCAGCATAATCAAGGTGATCAATCATTTACATCAGTAATTAGGGCCCGGTGTCAAAACAGAAATGGAACATGAGCCTGGGGACTTGTGTGCAGCAGAGCTGACATCAGACTTGGCAAGTGTTAAGGGTATCGTGGGTCTGCGTGGGCGAGAGTAAGGGAAGTACGACGGTTGGACATCTGAATGCCGAATTGTGGTCCAAAAGCCCGGGGTGGACATTCCACACAACCTGATCCATGTTTAAGAATACCATTGTTTCATGTTCTCCTATAGGCAATTGGGAGAAAAACTAGATGCATCTCTATTAATACAACAAGGTGCAAACCTGTCTGTCTTTGGTGTCTATTTTTGGAAAAATATTGACTGCAAGTAATCCTAGCTGAAAGAATTCCATTTGTTTAAATTGTTTGCACAAGTACATTGTTTGTTCAAGAGCAGCTTTAAAAAATACATTTACAACAAACAATTGAGATATTGTTAGATGCAATAGAGAAATAAGGAAAAATAAATGATAAAAAATGTGAAATTAAATATACTCTACTGTTGGAATTTCTTTCATGTACATTGGTGTCACTAACAGTACAAAAAAATTTAACAGGATTGTAACTGGTGTTTCAACCACAGACACGCAAACTTAAAATCACAGAAATGACTGAAAATCAAACTCTTAAAGATTGCAGTCCAGATGACCAAAGTATATTACCCGTGGGAACAAAGCGTGGACTGTTCTTACAATAATAACGCCACAACCCGAGGACCTGTAGGTGTTTCAGTTTAACCTTTTACGCTAAATACCAACCTACAGCCCAAGGGAGGGTGAGAGTTTAAAAGTCAGTCTAAGAATGTAGAACATAGAGTCTCAGCTGATGGCCAAAGCTTTGAAGAGGTGGAACTAAGCCATCAGCCAGTTCAGTAATTAATTAGTCCATTGGAAGAGGCTGTACATGGGTGGGGCTGCAGATCAAAGCATGTTTCTCTTATTGCCTGCAACTCAGGTGAAGTTGAGGCATGCAGTCAGTTGAGAAGATCCACTGTCCCGGGAACAGACGTAACTCCACCAAGAATGCAGACCAGTTCACCTGCCCTTACAGTTGGGTTTCAGTGTTCAGATTACATGCATGGATTGAGATGATTCAAATGACTGTGGTCAACATAGTTAGCTACTGTAAATACGATAATGTAAAAAAAACCAATATTGGCATGAATAAACATACTGGTTTCCTCATCAAAAAGTCAACAGGATTTTTTCATAGGCCTTTGGATAATTGCAAAAAAAAATACAAGTTCATTATACTTGCATGCTTTATCCATCAAGTTCATCTTTACAAATGAATATAACTTAAGTGAAATTTGAAGCCTAAATAGCATCACCAGAAATCTAAAAGCTAACCCCATGCTATATATCAACTACACCATGGCTTCTCAACTTCAATATCACCACCACAAAACTTCTGACAACTCTTTCAAACTTAAAACATTTAAAATCATGTTCCCTGATAAGGAACTACTCTGTGGATGGATGTTCATTCATATTATTTGGAGAATTCTGCTTGCACTGTATTATTTTACAGATTTTTATATGTGCCTGACCTAATGTCCCTGACTAGTCTTACTTAGTAACTTACTAGCAACTAAAACATTTTTTAAGACATGTAACAGGTTTAAAAACCACGAGTGGTGTATTAATGGTGATTGACAGAATAAAAATGTGACAATATCTTGAGCTTATGTTAATCACAGGACTTATTTTAAGTGTTACCAAAAACCCATTCAAAAAACCTATTGACTTCGGGATGAGGGAACCAAAAGTGCTAAAATGCTAACTCGTTTCTGTTTTTTTGCCTAAAAAAAACGATGTCATCCCTGCAGCACTCTTTATACGTGTGTTCATGGCACAAGGAAACGCTGCACTAATGTATCACAAAGTTTGCTCAAATCCTACTCTGACATGTCATTTCCCTATAGTAACCTTGCTCTGTTTGCAATACACTCCTTGAATAAATGCCTCAATTACAGTAGTAGATAACCATTATGATATTTAAGGGTGACACTATGTTATGGTCTGTGCCTTTAATTAATCTTATTAATTCATTAAAATGTATTAAGTTAAATGTATTAAAAGATGTTTAGCCCCTTGATAAACTTGTATTTAAAGCAATAAACAAAAAATGTTTTTTGTTGTTTTATTAAAACTTAGTACAAACTTTCTATGCCTTATTCACTCAGACAATAACCTCACAAGACATAAGGACAGACCCTAATTTTAAACAGAGGATTGGATTTTCTCTGTCAAGACTAAGTTGACTGTAATCAGTTCTGCCAATTGATAATCTCAGAAACATGATTTGGTGGGCTTCCCTGCTGACCGCCAATCATCTGTTTCCGTTGGGTAAAGATCAGCCAGTCATGTGGAATAACATTTCCTCAGACCTGCACTGGGACATAATACTAGTCAACAAAGAACCACGGAGAAAATCCACTAAACAGTGGTCTCTCTTGAGAACTTCCAGAATATGAGACAAACATCAGAACACTGACAGAAGAGCCACTGAGACCTCATCTGGTTGTGCTGACAACTTTCCTGTGGGAACAAGCCATCAAAGATTCATATTTGTTGCTCTCAATAGCTGTGCTGTATTTACTGTGCAACCACCGAGTCTTAATGCCATAATCACCCTGATCCACCATTAGTCAGACAAAGTGAACTGTGCTTTATAGAGGCTGTTCATATAAGCAATGCAAACTGGGATATGTTTACATCATTCCAACACCTGTTTTTCCCACAAGTTCTTGTGAATGGTCTCTCTGTGATGCTGATCAGGGACACTAGTGAGATAAATTACCTTGAGTTGTGGGACCTGTTGTTGTCTGTTCTTCTTGAGTCAACACAATTATTTATGGTAGATCAAGAAACCATTATTGCACAATAGCGTGCTTAATTTATAAACATAACCTCATGGGTTCAACATGGATATCAGAGGAATAGAATCTACACATCTTCTGTAATTGAAATCCAGGCCAATGTTGGATTATTAAAGAACATGGCTGTTAGTGATATCTTAAGATTTATATTCATAACTGTCATTTATCACAATCAATAACCAAGCCTTAAACCTTCAGAGAAGTGGAACATGGCTAGCTTTTGTGGCTTTTTATTAGCTTTAATGACCCACCAACAGGGAAGATCTGTTAAATTCACCAAAGGTTGCGGTTAAGACAGTGAGCCACAAACCACAAACAAGACTAATCATGATATGTAGCTAACAAGTTATCTAAGACATTGCCAGACTGAAGAAAGAATGAAAGAAAAGCCCCTTGGGTGGCCTCTTAATACACGACAAAGCCACAAACTGCCAATCCTGAAAGCGGGACACTGATTTGAACTTTGGGTTGAGAACAAAAGGTTGTAGTTATAAAAATATGATCGACTCTGCATTAGATGACCTTAACCAACCTATGGTCCTTTTGTTTTGTTGATGAATGTTTAATGCATGTCCCCCTTAATCACAAAGATACATTGACTAAACAAACGAAAGCTTGACAGGTGTCTTCTACCTGTGATAATTATTCCAATCAAACCCAACACCTGTTATTTGTTCTTGTCTCCCATATGCAGGCTGTTGGCCCTTGACATATGTCACCTCAATCTCACGAGGGCAAATTCAGCGGTTAACACAGAGAAATAAACACAGATCTGTCTGGAAAACATAAAGATGACCTGTAGCATTTTCATGTCATGACTGCACGAAGAGGAAGAAAATTTACATGATGGTGCAAAAGTTTTCCAATATAATTCTGTTTTTAAAGGTAAAATACATAGAAGAATACTCAGCAACCCAGTAATACATGACAAATGTATTTTTATTCAAGATGTTAGAGTGTGTGTGCGTGCAATCAGGGTCTTTCCTAACATTGTCTATGTTTACCATCAAGATGTGTCCCTGATTTGACCAGAGGCCAGTTGTGACACACTTCCTGTGGATTTGTCTCTTTCCTCCCTCTGATTTGGGCAAGGGAGATTGTTTGATAAGCGCTTGGCCTTCTCTTTGACGCTAGCCGCTCCTCGTTAACACAGCCCCATTATCTGTTCCCAAGGGCCAAACTAAAAAAAAACAACAACAGAGAAACTTTAAATACGGTTCAAAAAATCCTTCTATGTCTTCACTCTCAAGAAATAAACTCTTATCTGATTTTGCTGTAGGAGGTCTTTTGACTAGCTGGAGGAGAAGTGAATCATTTTTAAATGTATTAAGATCTTGAAGTTAAATGAGGCAGGAAGCTTGCATTTCACTCCACATTGCAGATGATTATAACATTTCAAAAGACATTCTAGAGCAGTTGTGAATTTAATTCAGCATGTCTCAGCAGAAATGAGCACATTTAAAGAAATTCTGGAGTTCTGCAACATTATACCAACATATTGTTCTTATATGTGTGAAATGTAAATTCCATCTGAGCTGATAAACTTTGAGCTTGTGTTAGGTAGAGTTAATTCAATTACACAAGAGCAAAACGCTGCGAAATGTTCTTGAGCTATGTACACTGTATAGCCTAAGGAAATTTGGGCTGAGGAATTTGGATTATCTTGGTAAAAGTGAAGGACTGTCAGAAGTGTAATACATTGTTTTTAACCCACACAGAGATTCTCTTATTCTTCTGATATGAGAATAAATATTTTAAACATGTCTACCACAGAAAGACAGAAGCTACAAAAAACTGCAACCTGTTGATGAGAAAATTTTGAACCTTAAAACATAAAACATCATTATTATTCTGCCTTATTTGTGTGATATTGACATTATAGCTTACCTTTTACTTTCTTTTTTTTTGAGTTTTACTTTCTTCTAGAGAAGACATTAGGCTCTATTTAACTTTTTATCAATAATAATTGGTATAGCATATATTTAGATATGTAATACACCCATTCATTTAAATGTTATTTATTCTGACAAATTAAATTAAAAAAACTGAATGAAATTAATGATGAATTTAAATTCAGGACACCTGACACACCTAGAGATGACTGATTGTTGCTCTGCTCTTTATTTCTGCTCTGCTCTTTGTTGCTTTTTTTAAAAAACTAACCAAACACAATACAGATCAAAATCCATCCAGCATCTCACAGGAGTTCAAAACACAACCTCATGTTTCTTCTGCTCACACAGGGCTCAGCTCTCTTCAGGGGAGGCTTTAAATTAGGTAAAACATGTAAAGATGAGTCGGTCTAATCTGCCCCTTTAACTGAATATCAGATACAAAACGCAAGACTTCAGGGATTACAGAGAAATCTTTATCAGGCCTGGAAGCTATGGTCAGGAAGGGTGGAGCAGCCACAGCGGATAAACTCTCTAAAAACTCTGCCTCATAACCCTCCATCATCTTACATCCACGAAGGCGTGGGCGATTATACATCAGCACGCTATGCTCCAGTAACATGGAACAGCAGCACTGAATGATGTAGGATTCACTTTGTAGTGATTGAAACATCAGCCAGAAAGCTGCCTGGGTCTCAATCGTGGCATAGCCTGGGGCTGATGACCACACTGTGGCCTTCTCATTGTCATGCATGAATGAGTTTTGGAGCCCATGGGTCCTCTATTGTTTTTAGAGCTTCTGAGATTTGAAAACCTGATTTTGTTTCCCTCACGTCTTCCGCCCCTCCTCCATTCGGCCATCTTGTTGCCTTCCAGCACTGAGGGCCGGAATGTTTATTGGGCCTTGTCAACAATGACAACAACAACAAAACCGAGACTTGCCCACCTGTGTACCCACCCCTTTTGAGACAATGCACCAATCCAGGCCTGCCAGTCATTCGAACCCAACCCGAGGCCCCCTGTAGACTCGGGAATGCCTGAAGAAACGCCTGACTCTATGTCTCTGCCACTCCTTCAGTTCTCAGGGAGATTAGATGTAAAGTGAGGGCTGTAGGTTTTCTATCAAACACCAGCCCAGTGTAATCTGACCATTGCAGGGGTGAATATTAGTAGTGTGATCAACTCATTTTAAATACATATCAGCAGTATAATCAAGTAAAAGCTAGGTACGTATATAACCAGATTCAGCCTATATGACCATAATGATAGAAATATTACAGCAAAGAGATTCCTTATTGCCTTTTGTTTTTTTAACAAAACCCCAAAGCAGTTAAACAGAGGTAATATTACTTTTACTTTTATTTATTGTCAATATAATATAAAATATATACAAACAATATAATGTTTGTTTTGTCTTTACATACTAAATGTTTACACTTTCTAATTTAAGATTTGATCCAACATGAACTATATCGAGGATTATGTAGAGGACTGTCTTCCACTCACTTCAGATAATGTTCAAAAATTGAAGGTTTAGTATTAGATTCCTGACTGCTCTGTAGGAGACAGAATTATACATGCAGTAAACAGAACATCATGGAGAAATGTTGGGAAAGTATCTTGGATCTACATCTCTACTGTAGGTACATGTGCACACCACATTTCAAGCATCGCCCTGCAGTAAAATCAAACTGTTTTACAGAGGAAATAACAACAACAACAAAAAAGCAGCAAAAATGAGTAGACAAAGCACCACATAAACACACAGGAAATTAGGTCTCGTCTGCAAATTAAAACACACACACGTTAGGTTTCGATGCTTTGTGGGGTCTTTCCATAGACAGACTGTAAAAACAGTATATCCTCAACCCTTACCCTACCCCTAAGCCTAACCCTCTGAGACACCTTTTTTGCATTTTACATGTTCATAAAAGCTAAATTTAGTGTTTAATAATTTTCCTCATGGGGAGCGCTGTCTGGTCACTACAATGTAGGTGTATGACATTTACCATCCTTATGGAGACATTTGGTCCCCACAATGTTAGAAAAACAAGAACACACACACCCACACACAATCCTGCTTCTTTTAACTGCACAGAGAGAATGAATGAACATTGTTTCAAAGATATTCTCACCAGATTTCACAGTTATAGGACTGTGTTGTGATGGGGGTATTTGGATAGTGAGCACATGGTATGGGGTGCACTGGGCGTCTGGGTTATATCACTCTGATTGACAGCTGGATAGGGGCACACCCTCTGGCAATTTAACAGCAGACCTCTGAGCCCACCCACCTGACCCTGCCCAAAGCCCAGCATCTTGAAACATCTATATTAGACTCTCAGGAAAGAGTTAATGAGTCAATACCATTCTGGGATCATGGGCTATTTCTGGATTAAACATTTTTGGCAAAGAGAAGGATTTGTAGAGAGTGATACATAGACAGAAAGATTAAATACCTGCTTATTGCTGCCAATCTTTAAAATCCTTTGTCATTACACACAAAATGTTAGACTAAACCCAAGAAGCAAAGTACTGCTGTCTGTCACCTCTTACTGCCAGTGCCACTGTTACCACAAACAGATGCATTTGTGTTTAAGAAGCAGTTTAGTCCTGTTGTAACTATGATTGTTTTCTTTATCACAGCTCTGATCTGTGCTGTACATACTGCAGTATCTGCTACTGGCTTTGTACAGCTTTTACAGCAGAGAACATTTTCAGAAAACTAATAAATTAATAACAAGCATCTGTTTTGCAATCAAGAATGCAATCAAGAATTCCATCTACAGCATCTTAAATATATACTTCATTATTGGCACGTACTAATATATATATATATATATATATATATGTATAGGACACTTTCACATTTGAGTCAAATGAATGCAGCTCCTGCAGGTGCATTTTTTTGTATAACTACAAGCTTGTGAGCAAACATTGTTTATTTGGCATTTGCAAAACAACCATTACAAAATCTGTAATTGTTCCAGGGCCTGTGTAACTTGGCATTGATAAATCTGGAGTCGGTCGGAAAGTCTGTTTTCCAGATGAAACAGCTAATGAGGAGGTAAGGTGGAACATCAGTCACGTCAGGTGGGTTCAAGGCGGGTGGGCTGGGGGTGTCACCCTGTCACCAGCTTGATACAAACCAGAACAGCTTGAAGTTTAACTATATTCTCCTTCACATCCTCACAATGAATAATCCATCTTAGATTGTTTATACTTTCAATAAAATTAACCTGAGAGATGACATTATACTGTATATTTATATTATATATTTATGTACATTAAATATAGAAATTATAAATAAAGAAATACACATTGAATCAAAGTACAGACTATTACACAACACATTTGTGAACAACACACTGTACAGTTGCCAGGTTCAACAGTTCAAGCGGCAGATACCGTGAGCTCTGAATGTTTTTTTGCAGGTCAGACCATCTCCAATTCTATCATCAAAAGTCTTTAATCAGGCCCAGACAAAATCTGTAGGCCTTTGTTTTTTCTGCATCTCCAGAATGAATTTACAGAAAACATGTTAAGTGGTGTTAAATACACTTACTGTGAGTTAGAAGCATAATCAAATGAGCAAAAGAATGTGTTGAGAGCAAAAGAATGTGCTGAATATTATGAATGATTAAATTCTACTGGAGTTTGCAGAGCATTCTGCCCAGTACTGCACGCTCAGAGTCAGTGAGAGACTGTATATAACCTTAAAGAACCATTTACATTAAACAGAGCAGGTTGTGTGTTTCATAGGCATTGCAGTAACCATTAATGCGATTGCTGCTTTATTTCACACTGTGACCACAAACAGGTCTGTATCAAAGCAATTACTTAGTCTGTCCCAAACTGTGTTTTAATTCAATTCTAAGTCAATTACTTTACTTGTCTGAAACGCTCTGTCCCTGATGCTTTGATGCCTTCCAGTGTCAAAGCTGTGATATTTGTTCACTTCCTGCTAAAACAGACTTTGTCATTAACAGTGATAAGTAAACGGCCCTAGTTACAAAAAGGTTAGTTTGGTGGTTTAATGTTTATAATCTGTCACATTTGCCCAGCACCAACAGGGGATGCATCCATTGAGTGTTAGAGATCTTTAAGTATATTGATTAATTGAATAATATCTGTAGTGAAATCAGTAGTCTATAGTGAAAGTGCACAGGACTTTGTGGAGGTGTCCAGACAGACAGACTGGTGGTCTCAATGGAACATATGGCAGCAATTGAGAAGAGAAAGCTCTGTCTGACCAGCAGCAATTAACACACACCCTCATGCTGCCCCTTCCTATAATAGCCTGGATTGCCCTGTTTAGACTAAAAATAAATGGTCCAATTTAGGGCTGTGGGGACTGTCATTTCAGAAGCATGAACTTTGACCTTGGCCAAAGCCCACAGTCCAGATGGATGGAACACTTCAAATCCACACCTTCAGTCATACCGTATGGCTGCACCAGACCTATGCAGTGATCTTAAAGAATTCTTTTAACACTACATGTTCATTTGTTTTTCTGTAGCAACACTGCTGGATTTCTCAAGCTAACATATGCATAACAGTCTAAACCTGGTTTCAGATCACAATTCAGATTTGATATAGTGTGAAGAGGAAACTCAGACTTTAAATCACTTTCCACGTCTGTCCAGAAAACTGCAAAATTGCCCTCTTGTTTAAGAGGAATTTGCAGCCAAACTCAGACTGAATTTGTTCCAGAGAGCTGGCCGGTTCTTCAGCACAGATGTTCAAACAAGTCCAGGAACAACAAAGGAGAACCTTCGCACCTGGCAAATCTCAATGCAAAACTTGGCACTGAAGAACCTGTAAGATTGTCCTGGCTCAACCTTTAACCTCCTGTGATGTCAATGTGGCCTTTGACCAATCAGAGCTCTCAGACTGCCCTTAACTTCGCAAGGCGCAGACACAAAGACAAATGATTCTATCAGATTAAATGTTTTTTAATGGCACAGGGAGAAAACAAGTGAGGAACCTTCTAGAAGCCATATGTGGATTTGCTCTGATAATCGTTGGAAATGAGCTCTAATTTGTAATTGGTGAGTGAAACAGCTCAGTCTCACAGGGGCCCTGTGTTGTTTATTTCTCCAGATGCACTATATGTAATGACAACAGAGCTCTGTAGCATAAGAGGATGCCCAGCTCTTAATGTGTTTGCCTACAGCCAAGTCATTTATTCCATCTGAAGCAGAGGAATACATTTGAAAATGTCAGGGAAAGGCAAACAGGAACTAAAGCAAAAGAATTCATGGTGCTATTTCTTCCAGACTGAAACAGAGACCACCTGAGGATTATTTAGTCCAAACTGAGTCACACTCAATTAAAACCGACTGATAATGGAGAGCTCATGCAGTGACTGTATAACATTGAGTCTCCAGTGACACAATGTCCACTACTAATCTTTTTGCCTGGTGATAGTTACAGCCAAGATTTTCTGAATCATACTGGAGAACATCAGATGTGTTTAATACCTCTGAAGCTCTTAATGCGATTAGACAACGCAAGAAAAATCCTTTAAATAGCAGAGCTTATAAAAGCAAAGCATAACTATTATTATAGCTCATAAAACATGCAAATCTAAGTATTAAACAAACCCTTAATCCTCAGAATTAAAATTATCCTCATCATTTATGTATAATATGAACGAGTGACAGTTCAGAATCTGCAGTGTGTATGAGCTCTTCTCTAACTTCTGAGAAAAAAAGATTTGAACCCAAAACATATTTATGGCCAGAACATCATAAAGACAGTCAGGATGCAACACCATAACAACCACACCATACTGTAGCAACCACATAGTAATGCCATAGCAACCCCCTATAAATGTCACTATAAATGTCAGTTTTGCCTAGGCAGAAACCAGCTTACATTTTCTCAAAATAAGGAAAATGCTGTGCAAAGAGTGATTACATTCATAATTGTAATGCCCAGCCCCAGAATATAAAAATAATTGAAAAGAAAAAAAAATTTGTAAGGTAAATAAAACAATCTGATGAATAATTTAACTGAAGTGTAATGAGTATTTCTCAAATGTTGAGTGAGTTATAGTTATTGGGCCAAAACATCATAAATGTTATTTAAAAATTAATATAATTTATACATACAATGCTTGATGATTTTGTTCTGTATGTTACCTTTTACACTTTAATTAATTAATTTAATTAGTTTAATTTTTTTTTTCAAAATGTCTTGTAAAAGGCTGTTGGCAGTTTCTATTGTGACAATATGCCCTGCCAAATCATATGTTACCATACAGAAACTGGCTTTAAAGTCTAAGAAATATTGACAGAAATACAAAGCCTACCCATGTCCAGGATCGCAATTACTTTATAAAACATTTTATTAACATTCTTTACATATTTTAATATGTATTCTTTCCTTAATGCAAATAATATAAACTGAGATGATGACAAAAATCAGAGCGAGAGAAAGAGGGAGCAGCAAAACAATCCCAAATCAGCATCCGCGGAGCAAAAAAAGAGGCTTTTGAAGCAGAAGAAAGGTCAAGTGAAGCTCCTTCAAAGGGCAGAGGTTCACAGAGATCAGACAGACACTGTCCTCAATGCTGATCCTTCATTAAAAAGATTGTTTGGATTCGGGCCTGTTACCTGTGATCGGCCAGGCAGGACGAGTGGAGGAAGAGGAGGGGTTCATGAATGTAGCCACAGGGCGACCTCGTCACTCACCTGGGCCGTCGTCTTTGGCCGGGACACTCGCCTACCTGAAACAACAGAGCACCCCCACACACGACTGATTAAGAGCAGGTTTGTTCTTCCTGACAGAGCACAATTGTAGATAATTGACTCTTTCAGATCACTGAGGGCTTGTGTGATCCTTCATCCATTGAAGCTGAAGGAATGATGGATTCTTTTCACGTTCCACTTCACATAACACAAACCAATAAAGGGTGAAAGAGCCTTTATCTTTAAAGTTAAAACAAACTGCTCATGTTCAGTATTTTTAATAAAATAATTAATAGGATATAGTCACAATGTACCATCTTTCTCAGAATATATTTATCTAGTTTGAAAACATTTCATTATAGTAGATGAACATATTTTAGCATATAAAGCCAAAACACAATATTATTTTGCACCAATAGTAATAATATTATTACCAAAATAACAAATAAATTCAGGCCAAGCTATTTTATTAATTTTTGCAGTACATTGTTATTTCCTGCTTTATTAACAGTTACTATATAGTAAGATTTTTTTCTTACAGAAATAAATGTTTATAGAACTTGCATTAACTTTGTGCTCATGGTGTGTAGACAGATGACAACTGGCCCACCAAAATGAGTCTAAGTTAGTGCAAAATTCATTACTAGTGTTCCTTGCCATTGTTGCAGCCGTTTTATTAAATAAAATCTGCCTGAAATGATTTCTGTAAAGTTGCTTTACAATAGTGCACATAGAAATACAACTGAACTAAATTCATCAACACAGTAATCAAGGACTAACCTTTCTCTATACTGCCTGATATGACAGAACATCACCATGCTACAAAATAACCAACAGCTGTGCAGTGATATGATGAACATGTGTTTGTGTCACAGCTATTACCATATTGTGGATTTTAACAAGAGTGGCATGTTGTATTAACCAATCAGCATTCAGGACAGGAAATATACGTTTCATAAATAAAAAAAAAAATAAACAGAACCCACAAGTTATTTTACAGAAACTAACAATATGGCTACATCAACCTTCAAATGACTCTAGTTTTAAAATGTGTAAAAATAGCAGTTCATAAGCAGATCCAAACTGCTTATTGTCATTCAGACAGAGATGTGTCCGTTAAATCTATAAACAGAAACATACACATGCACAAACACACAAATCCACACACACACAGCTGCAGCTGGTGTGATTAATAAACTCCCATTGGCAGTGTGTTAACAGGCCAGCTGTCGCACAGCAACGGAACCATGTGTGAACTTCACATTACAGTCACAGGCTGCTCCATTAATCCCAGACTAACACACAAGCCCATAAACTCACATGTGCATTTATTCACTGGTTTTACAGGATCATTAAACAAAAATATTAATTATTAAACTATTTTCTTACCCTCATGTTATTCCAGACCTGTCTGCTCTTCCTTCTTCCGTGTTTTTGTTTTTTCTGTATTTTTCGTACTGTTTTCCTGTTCGGCATGACAAAACATTAAAGAAGCAAAACTACTTTTAATTAATCATGCCTTATGTTTTAAGTCTTCTGAAGTCATATGTAACTTTGTGTGAGGAATATACAACAGTTGAGATTATTCACAGAAAAATCTTTTAAGTAAATATAATCTCTTAAATTGTTTTGTCCATCAATCATATTTTACATGTCACATTCAGTTGCAATACATACCAATGCACCACTGTAGTTTTATGGTTAAACCTGCTGTAACACGTCACAAAGATCACACAATCTTTGATTATGAACTTAAATGAGACTTTTGTGAATTAAGTTGTATAAACTTAATGAGAATTAAGTTGTATAGACCATCTTCACACTTTTTGTTTTCTGAAAATTTTTAGTAAATAATTTTTTATTATTGTGTGAACTGTTCCTTTAAAATCTACTGGTGGGACAAAATATCACACCCACAAATGACATCATAAATGAAAATGTTTTGTAGCATCCTCTTAATTGATTTGTGAGATAGACCCTACAGTTGAGAGCAATGAGCCATGCAAAAGGAAAGTCCCTCAGATAAGTCTATAATCTCTCTCTCTCTCTCTCGCTCTCTACCAATCGATTTCTTATTCAAACCCATTCACAATAACAGCTTACATCTTCAGTCTCACCACACATGCTCCACAAAAACAAAGACATGCTACACACACATCCTGCATGGTCATGTGGTGACAATGTGTGTGCAGAGGTGGAAGTCTGCTGGAGGAGGAAGCGAGCTGTTGCCCCGAGCGACTCGTCCTGGGGAGGAATGTTTATCGTGTCCAGCATCTTTGATCTCGCCTAGCTAATCACTTCCTGCACACTGTATGTCAACTGCTGCACAGAGGGAAGCAGAGAGGCCATTAGATGTGGTTTCTTTTGCTCTACCTTCTATAAGTCATTGGATAGAGGCTGTGATAAGGTAAACATATCACATGGTTTCAGGCTGATTCCTTGAACATCGCTGTGGACCAAGCAAGACTTTAATTGCTGTTTGGCTTTGATTGGCGTCTTCTGTGCTGGGAACTTCTCTGTAAGGGGCGGGTAGATGCTGAACAACCCGGAGCCACACTTTACTTGCACAGTTCAGAGCTCACATTTTTCAACACACACAGGCTCTGTTCCCACATTTACACAGTGTTTGGGATTGACAAGTGTGTTTTACAGGATTGGGCCGAATACTGCCTGTATGAATGATGCCCAGACCCTTTTCTATTCTCACGATGGGTATGAATAACTTGTGATTAGAGTAAATGTCAAAAATCCACAACACCAGGAAGTCTTAATACAACTAACATAACATAAGTCAATAAACAAATTCACACGATTCGATAACTGTCTTTGTGAGTACCTAAGCCCCACATAAAAACACACAAGAAGTGCAGGTTGTGGAGCAGAGCGACTTTTTAACTAGTCAAGTGTGATTCTGTTCACACTGAAAATGTTAAAATGTCAGTTTGGTTGTAGAATGTGGTTGTCATGCTTATTTATAACTGTACGGTATGTGTGAACGCAGCCATATTTAGCACTTTAAAACAGGACTGACAACTGCTCCTGAACAAATGCCACAGAGACCACAGAAATGTCAGTGATCATTTCAAGGCAGCTCAGAAACAATACGTAAGCAACCTTACTCTTAAACTTGGTAGCAGAACTGTGGAAGGGACTTTACATGTTGGAACAGGTCTGAGATGTTCTGAAGGTAACCCTCTCTCCACTGCGGGCTTCTTGCTGCTGACTAGTTTTCATAGACTTTTTAATGGGGCAATCCTGTCAATCATAAAGGAATACGATGGGTGTCGTGACTCAGAGGGTCAGTGGACCCACTGTCTCCTCCTCCTTACTGAATGAAGTTTACTGCCCTACATACAACACAAGCCCTTAGGTGAACCCGCCCCTCCCTATGCAAACTGAATTTCAAGTAAGAGGTTCTCACAAGCTTTAAAACATGGATAAACCTGGCTCCACACCTAGGAGAGGCAAAAGCAGGGACAACCTGTTGGCTCACCCATGAAAGCATTTCTGTTTTGTACTTCCTCATACAGTCAAGACTTGAGCTCTTATGGCATTGCATAATACTGCTGCTCTTTTAAATTTTTGGCCAGGAGTCAGTCTGTCAGTATTGTGAAGATGATAGCCGGGCAGTTGCCACAGCGTGTCGGCACTCTTGTACTTCAACGAAAGTGAGTGGGTGTAGCTGATGAGTATTTTGTTTCATAGTGAGTGACAAGATCTGCATGGGGGGGATTTACAAAATGTTTCTTAATCCATTAGTTAACAGGTCATGAGTTGTTATTTCCATCTGCTCTCTCTGGTTGTTCGTCAATGAAACATGGTAATCTGAAATGGCTTTAAATTAATGCCACTTATGTGGTCATTTGGATAGAACACAATCACCTGTAGTAGGAATTTTTCCATTTTGGGAAAAAAGTAGCATACAGATGGCGATAACAGCTGTAATTTGCTGCACACCATTTACTATCATGTACTATATTTGGGCACATACAGTAAAATATAGCAGTTATGTACAAAAACAACTGTGCATACACAGAAAATACCTATTCTCATGGCAAAATAGTGGCAAGTATTTTGTGTCTTTTAGGGATCTTTGTGGTGTACAAGGTTTTACATTTCAAAATATGGGTTCTTCTTCATTCCGTGCAAATACAGTGCTTTTAGGGTTTCAAGATTTAGTGTAAACAGGCAACAGCAGCAGTAAATAGTGGTAAATATGGGAGATCTGCAGGGTGCAGAACTGCAGCCGAGCACAAACACTGTTATTGTGGTACATGTCATGGCTTTTACATGGTGAACAGGTCGGACTTTCACAGGTCTCAGTCAACAATGCCCTCCAGCCTGTTTCTTCACTGTCAAACTGTGAGGTTGGCACACATTCTCAGCCCGGCTGTCTTCCAAAGAACGTTTGGGATCTGCAGTCCCAGGAACCCGACCAGCCCAGTTTCTATTTACTGGGAGTAAACATTCCTGCTCAGTTACATTCTGTGTATAAAATTTTACAATAGTATTACAATATATAAAGTGAGGGTCACAAAGTGCCTGCCACTAGAAGTGTAGATAATAGCTTTGCTATGAGAGGGTAATTGCTTTAACTGACAGGCCACTTGTAAGAGTAACAAATGCTTCAACATAATAATAACAATGCTTTATTTAATTTTTTACAGTGATGCCACCCACAGGTTTACAAGCAAGAAAGTAATTCTGGAGTAGGTGACACTGTATCAGCAAAAACAAAAACAGCAGGACGGATCTATCATGACATAATGTACTTCCTTACGTGAAATACTGCTGTACGCATTTGTGCTGTCTCCCTCACAAAACTTTGAAAACTACACTTTTAAAAATGTCCATGTAAAACATAAGGTGACAGAGTGAAGCAGGATATTTATTGAGTAAATATGTAGGGTGGGACCTAATTTTAAGCTAAATCCCATTTAAATGGTTTAAATATGACTTGTGGTTGAGCACACAGGCTTGAAAAATTAGGATTCAGTGACATTAGCCTGAAAAGGAGAGTTGTTTCAGAACAACTACATTTTTACATGATATAACAGAGACAAACAATTTTCCCTGGAATAATGCACACAGTAAGACAAAAAACTAAAGCAAATATAGGTCATGTTCACTAAAAAAATAACATATTTCAAAAATATTAGGCATGGATTCCTGAAACCACAACTATGTTAGCCCAACAAGCAACTACCATGCAAGTCACACATTTATTGATCAGAAGTTCATATGACAACAAAAGTAGTAACCACAAAATACCAACAGTAGATATTCTAGCACTGTGTGTACATGTCTGTTGAACTGGCTTGCGTGACTGAGGTGTTTGTGTGTAAAGGTTTGAATCCTGCCTCAGGCTTCAGGCACACAGGGAGCAGCTCTTACTTTTAATCCTACACAGTCTTTAAAAAAAGAGTCACATTAAACAGCAAACACTTGGGCTTTGACACGGGGTGCCAGCTCTGCCCTCAACAACCACAGGCGGAGGTGACTTAGCCTGAAGTCTGCAACTGATGAAGCGACACATACAAACAACTGCACCATTACTAAGAAGGAACCTTGTGCCCAGTCTTGAAGTTTAGGAAACATTTAGATGTGACTGCCTAAATTCAGAGAAAGTCCTAAACTTGGAAATTAGGCTTATCATTATCAGAAGGTGTACGTTCAGGAAAAAACGACAGAGGCCTGACATAGGTCTAGCAACAGCGTGAATTCAAAAGTGAGTCACAACAGACAGGAGTTTTGGAAACGCCTCACAGAAACACTGATGTGTTACATGCTGCTGAGTCACAGAACATCCAGCCCAAACTACCTCCAGATATGCAAAGTACCTGTGCAAAGGGACTTCCTCCTACCAGTCTCAACCATGTCTGCTCATGATCTGCAAGTGACTGGACAAAAACACTGGCTGATTAAGAAATAACAGGCTTCTCTTTCACAGAATCCAGGAAATTCATGAAATATATAGAATATATGGAATTTTTACAAATTGTATTTTTTCTCATATGTATATTAGTAATACTAATAAGTGATAACAAAACTGTCATCAGTGTATGAATAGGAAGATAACTGAACTGATGATAACTTAATCAAAGTAACACCATTTCAAGAAAAAGACATAGAAATGGCCCTTGAAAAGAAGGAGAATATACTATATAACTATAAAACTATATAAAAACAGGAGAATTAAAGAAACAGGAGAATTATAAAATACATAAAGGATTTGTAATAATAGAATGAAATGTACATATGCATTACAAACTGAAATAAAAAGAAAAATAGTTTTCTAGCTTGTTAAAACAGTAACCTGTAATCTAATTGTTTACTCTTTTTTAATTCTTATTTATGCAAAGTTTACTTTTACTCATATTTTGCAAATAATTTTTAATAATGGTACATTTTTGGACAAACTTGATCTTTGTGATTTTAAAAAGGTGTAAATAGACTTTGTTTGTTTAATATCTTAGTATAAGAAATGGTGAATTCAGCAGGTGAGAAGTGTCGACAAAGACACTGGTGAGGTAAATGTTGTCTCAGGACTGGGAGCAGGTATACAGCAGGTGTTGGCGTGAAAAACATGCGGCTCTGAGACAAGGGTTGGATGCGTGAAGAACCCACTGTGTCTCTTCCCAGGTGGAAGCCTTTATGTGAGAAGAATTATTGTGGGTCGGGCTCCGTACCTGCTGTGCCACTGAGACCCCCCTCACCTGAATGACTCGTGTCTGAACAGGCACAACCTGAAGCCCATTGTGATCAACGGCTGTGTCTCTCACCAGGGGCCAATTGGACAGGGCTGAAGCACTGCTGCGACTCTCCACAGGCTAACTGCCTCACACCCACAACACAGGGATAAAGACTCCCATCTGCTGGCCTTGACTCAGTGCCAGATGGGCTGAGGACCCACTGCAGAGCTGAGGAAACAGAATCAGGCCGAGAGGAAGGAGAGCCAGCCAGCAAATGCACTTTTCTCTCAATGAGTGCAAACACATCACAGTAAAGGAAGTCATCCAGAAACATCTGAAATCCTCCAATTGCGTAACCTGTGAAATTTGGCACAGATCTTGATTTGGAAAACAATGCGCCTTTAAAAGATCCCTTTAACTCAATGACAAGCCAAAAATGATGATACCTCTAAACCTCTTAATGAATAAATGCAGAAGTCCATTGTAACTGCTTTCAAGCAAACTGAGATCAATAAACAATACTTTAAAAACTGCAGTGACGTATTGAAAGAACACTTATCCCAAAATGAAAAATCTGTCTGTATTTTCTCTCCCTCATGTCACTGAACACTTGTCTAACCTTCTTCCATGGAACCCAAAAGGAAAAATTTTGAAGAATTGTACTAGACAGACTTTTCCACACAATTACATTTAATGGGGGCTGAGAGTTCAAATGGACACAAAACTATGAAACTATTATAAATGTAATCCACATGAATGTATTTTGCTTTAAGTGCAGAACAGACTGAAACTGAAGCTCTTTTTGGCATGCTTATGAGAGTTTATGACAGATGAGATGTTGATGAATCCTGAGTGAATCATATGACTGCATCATAGTTTTAAAGTACTTCTGCAAGCTTTATAAAATGTAAATGCCTCAATCTCAAGGTGGACTAACTGCATGGAAAACATCTACCTGTAAAATTCCACAGAAGAAATAAAGAAACATGGGAGAGTAAATGATTTTAAGCTGTTAACTTTATAAAACTGCTACACACACGCACACACGCACACACCTGACTCCCAGATGAGCTTCTCCAGCCGCAGGGTTAGGTGTTGTGACATTCCAGGTGGAGAGAGTCCAGTCATTGTGTTTCTGTGCTCTGTGCACGTGACAAGAAGTGGTTGTTTGGGAAAGAGGAAAGCAGCAAAAGAAAGCTTTTGTTTACTGGGCCTGGCCTCAGGTGCAGATGACCTTTGACCCCCGCAGCTCACAGGTGGAACCAAAAGACCCTTGAGGTGGAAACATATTTCCCTCAAGCAGCGAGAACTAACTAAATAACTCAGGATACAAACCCAGAACACAATACAAACCCCTATGTACCAGTTATATGAAATATTTAAAATATGGGAAGTCAGTTTTGTTGTTCATGCAAGAGAAAGTATAGGTCAACAATTAAAATATTACTAAACTATTAGTAATGTGAATAAAAACAAAACTCAAAAAATTGTCTATACTTTAATTTATATTTAAAAAAATGAACTGATAGTATATATAACCTGTAGGTAATCTTAAATGAGTGCTGTGCTGATCATGTGGTCAGGGTTGGAACATTAACAAATTATCAAATGATATTGTTTGGAGAAAAATAGATGCAGTTAAATATAAAATAAACTAATGTGTCACAGGTTATTTTCATTTAAGCTTTGATATAAATTTCTGGAGCTCACACCTAACCTCTGCCCACTGAGAAGGCCCTGCATGTAATGTGGAAATGCCATAAACTTGATAACTGTAGTTACATGTCACATATGAATCTGTTCAGTTATAGTACAGGCAAGTGTTTGCAGTATTTGCATCCGTAAACTGGAGTGGTAGTTAGACTGACAGTGATACCGTTTCCCGCCAAGATGAATTTCAATTTCAGCAATTTTCCCGCAGGTGATGACGGCTAAACATCAACAGCAGTGAATCCCTTTTTGACAGATTGCTGATTGATCACTTATTTCTGTGGGGATGATATTTTTCGAGACGTCACGTAAGCTAAATACAGGATACGCTTCAGTGAGGAGTAAGTGTGCTGAAAGATCAGGAACAATACGCTTTTCACAGAAGTCTTAAAATAGGGCTACTAACAATGACAAAAGTTATGCTGTATGGCTATTTGTAAAAGAACAAAATGAGAAAAATATGCAAAAACCCATATCAAATGTTCTCGACTGAGATACGCAGGGCATGACTGTGCTGACTGCACAACTAAGAGATTTGTTTTCTACAGAGGTTGTCTACTGTAAGGAAGGTGGGTGTCCGTCACACTGGCTCAACACTGCCACCCAGAGGCACAACCTCAACACAGCTGCATTCTGTGGCACTTGCAGCTTGTCAGTTTCTGACTTGGCTGGGTTGTGGTTGGGCTGGTGAGATGATCTCAGTGGATGGGAAACACAGGATGGATTTTCCATTGCGCTGTGCTGTGAGAATGCACAGACCCTCTTTCTACACCACATGCTAATAAAACGAAGCATTCTGCTCGATTACTGAAAAAAACCCTTTATAAACGAAGGGGAAACTGCTTAAACCTCCATATTTGATACACGTTTGTGTCCAAGTTGTCCTACGTCTTTATTAAACTGAATTTTTTTTTGTCAGATCAGTCAGTGCTTTAAAAATAAACTAATTTTCTTAAACAGGTCTGACAGAGAAATAAATCAACCGAACTAACCAAAACAAGTTACAACCCAATAATTAAAGATGCTGAGTTTTGTGGGGGTGGTGGACAGAGAAAAACTCACGTCATTTGTTTGCAGGTAGGATGTAATGATGCCGGTAAACAGCATGAGAGCTTAGGAACGGTACAGAACTGCTATAATTGTGTGCTGTGTGTCTGGGAGGGGATATACCAGGAAATGGCACATGATGCAATAGTTATACAATAATACTAATGCACAACAAATAAGCTAAACAAAGACTTGAGAATTAAATACCACTGAATGACTAATGAAATTTAGTAGGAAACAGAGCACACCAAAGCAAAGCAGTTTTAACTATGAGTTAAAACTCATACCCAAACTGCCCAAACTGATTTTGCTATGTTAATGGCACAACACAACTGCATTGCTAAAATGCAGCCAATCTTGCAGCCAATGAGTTTTGTAACTGTTTTTTCACCACCCAGCTAAATAAATCCAGAATTTATAGCCATTAGTAAAGACAATATCAGTGGTAGGCATCTCCGCTCATTTCGCAAATACAATCATTGTGATATGAGGGTGAAGGAAGCATTATTTGTGACAGATTCTTGAGGTACTAATGTTTTGTAGGAACAGACGATGGCTAGAGATGCAGTGATGTTCTATAGGAACAGAAGATGACTGGAGGTCTAGTGATGCTTTGTAAGAACAGAATGTGGCTGGAGGTACAGTGATGTTCTCTAAGAACAGAAGATGAGGTGCAGTGATGTTCTATACGAACAGAATATGGCTGAAGGTACAGTGATGTTCTCTAAGAACAGAAGATGAGGTGCAGTGATGTTCTATACAAACAGAATATGGCTGGAGGTACAGTGATGTTCTCTAAGAACAGAAGATGCTGAAGGTCTAGTGATGTTCTATAAGAACAGAAAATGGCTGAAGGTGCAGTGATGTTCTGTAGGAAAGATGCTTCATTACCACCTTAATAATCACTATATTCTTAATTCATGAAGCATTTAAGACAAGTATTAAAACAATACAAAATCCATGTGATTTGCTTAAATTTGCTGATTGTAACACCCAATTAAACAACCAATACTAGTCAAGTAATATAAATACTTACATGCCAAAACCTACATAAGCAAATACACCTGACAAAAAGTTCTGCATGTTGCAGTCGACACACAAAGTGCAGGGATTAGTGGTGTTGGTTTTCTTTCCATCGTGTGAGAGAATGTAACCACAGGAAACCTGATCCTGTTCAATAATTCACAGTAACACTGGAACACAACACGGTCTCTGTTAGCTGTGCTCAAGACCTCTGGCCTCACTCTCCTCTCTTGCACACTGCCTTACACGTCAGCTCTACAAGAGTAACAATGCATGTAAACACCTCAAAAATAAGTATGATGGTCTTTCACCAAAAATATCCAAACATCATAAAGCAAAATCAATTTCAATTACTTGAGAAGCCAAACTAAAAAACTAAAAGATATTTGGCTGGAACCACGACTCTTATTAAATTTTATAATCAAATTAGAGAACCGTAATTAACTGTTGTACAATTCATATTTATGATATCATACTGATTGTGGGCCATAATTTAAAAATAATCATCAACATTCAAAAGTCATGGTGATATGAGAGTGAATGTGTTTATCATTTAGACAGACACTGTCATCACTGTAAGTAAATGGGCAGTAAATGCAGGAAACTGCTCAAGTGGAGACATATTAGGAGATGAGGTGAAGCGCTGGAGGACTGTGGATCTTCTCAACACCTCTCATCTGCACTTTGTCTCCATTGAGTTAATTAAGACAAAAGGTAGCAGCCCATTCTGAGAGGCATGAATCCTCCGGTGTCCAGGCAGGGCAGTAAACTTCTCATCAATAATGGAGACCAGGACACACACATCACACTCATTCACACCAGAGCTAAAGCTACGACCACATGACATGTAACTTCTGGACAGAGATGCTATTTACGACCTTCAGGCTGATCTCACATCTGATCTTCAGGGGAAAAAATGGAGCTCCCCAAATCCAAACTTGATGACCTGAGCTCATGTGACACAGAGGAACACCGTAGAAAGTTCTATGTGTGGAAACCGAAGCCATGTTATCTGAGATATTAATTTTTAAGTAGCTCCTAAATTCACAGGTCTGAAAGGTGGAAATCTAAACTGTAGTTGTGTTGAATGAAGCTGAAGTAAGAACACACTGATAGTTCCAAGTGAAGTAATGATATGCTTAAAACCTCATTGCCCGGCCCCTGTTGTTCAGCTCGCGTGAGAGAAACCTGCATGGCTCCATGCCCATGTGTGGTGTATTGGAAACCCAAGACAACAGAAAAACACTGATGCTAAGAGCTGTTCTTCACACCCAACTCAAAGGCCACTTTCTGTACTTCTGAACTCATTTCAGGACAGTTTTGTTTCTATACAAACTTCTCACCATGTTTTTATATTTTCATTTGTTTTCACTTCATTTAGCACACATGAAAGTTTTCTGGCAGGCTAAATTTGATCCAAAGGTTCAGTCAGACTGTTTTTGTATGTGCCACTTTTGGGTTGTTATCTCAATAACCATAAAGTACCATGGCACTACCACACATGATACACCATGGTTTATGAATATGGGTGATTGCTTATGTCTAATGAAACCCCTTCCAATAAAGGAACAATTCAACATGCTTGTGTGCTGTTTATTCCAGTGAAGAGGCACCATCAAGTAATTCAAACAACTTGTACACTACATTCCTTGCTTTCTGAAATCATACGGCAGTTCTTCACTGAGGATCTCTCCATCAAATCAGGCATTGTGTCAGCCTCAGTGATATCTGGTCACAGTGCAACAACAGTGACTCAATGTGATGGATGCCCGGCCTGCTGCACACACATTTAATGGTGCCACCTAATCTAATGCAATAAATAATAACTGAATTGATCGACTTCAGGATGTGTAAATATCAGCAAAAAATCAGCATTGTTTTGCTGGCATAAATCTAAATATCTCCCATAAAATTTTTCTTCTTTGGAATATCACTATTACTGAGTTACTGAATTTAGGTCTCCTCAAAACACTCACTTAGCATTTGAAGTGCCTGAAGTGTGATATATCAAGTGTATACAACACTCAGTATCACTCAAACAGCTACTGTTTCGAATGGAAGAATCCCTGATAACAATGTCAGCAATTATCCTCAGAGGAGAAACCTCTACTGATTCATCTGTGGAAGAACCTGCTATATTGTAGAAATTGGCACCTGGGGCCCTGCAGCCAGCTTATCTTAATTATCATATCAGCTGTCATTCCATTAGGCTTTACTTTAATGGATGCATCCATTGCAATCATGCACGTGAGCCAAAACACAGACTAATGTAAATTATTGACAACTCATGGCGAAGCAATTACAACCTAATTACAGCTTTTGTGATTCAAATAACTAAACTGTTAAACAGGGCCCGTAACCAAAAGCTAATAATTACACCCCCCCACTTCTACCTACTGTACTGACTCCTATTTCCCTTTACTTATGTCAGATCAGTATCGTAACACAGAGGAATGTGGCTGTCAGTCTCTGTTAGCTGTCAGTAGAGCAGGTGAAGAGAGTGGCAGGAATGTGCGGACCGCCCTTTTTTATCCCTCTCTCTCTCTCTTTCTCTATCTGTCTTGTGTAATCTATTCACCTTTCTTATGACAGATGCCCACAATCAGTCCGATGTGGGTCATGTAACACCAGACTGAAAACAGAAAAGATCTGGCTTTTTCACAGGCTGCAGAAAAAATACACAATGCAGAATATTCTTTCTTAATCATGCAGACAGGGTTTGAGGCTGGAAGCCATGAAGCTTTGCACAAGAGTTTTACTAGAGTATTTAATGTGCTTAGATTTGGTGTGAATTATGGCAAATTGTATGTTTTTAAACTACATAACAAATTCAGAGCTCTTTCCTGATTTAATCTAGTCCTCTAATAATTTTTACATGCCTTAAAACTGTCTGCCAGTGCTGTGCTCTGTTAGCAAATGTGATCTGCTCTAAACCATACCGGCAGTCATTTGTTCATATGATTGTGGTCTTGTATAGCCAGGCTTTTGAGTAAGTTCAGTGCAGTTTGAGATTATTCTATCCAAGAACTGCCTGCTTAGACAGGACTGTCTGTCTGACTGACATAAAGTGACTATTCAAAGTTTGCACCCAGCTAACATGTTCTTAGAACATTGGCAAGTGTTCTCCACGTTCTCTCAGTTATCAAAAAATATTATTAATGCAATAATGTTACAAGAATGTTTTAATGATATATATTATATATCAAAAACATTCTGAAGTTTTTAGTGGAATATTAAAAAAATGTTACAGAATTTAAAAAGTTTAAATAACATTCTTATAACCAAACAGTAACATTAATATACCATCTATAACACTGGCTCTTTTGAACGTTCCTAAAACTTTAAAATAAAGTTTTTACCATTTTAATTACTTAATGAAAATTTTAGACAACCTGAAATTGTTAGCTGGGTATTTTTAACTGCCATTTAGGCGTGTTTATCTGAAATAGCACAATAGACCAGCGTGGGAAAAACAATTGCAGTGTCAAGAGAAAACAGTGAAACTTTTGCAAACATTGTATTTCCATAGACTATAATATGAAAATGCTTAGGATGTTTCACAATGATCTTATTTAACAAACAAATCACATGAGGCTAATTATCATACGTACTGTTATACACTGTCTTATTGTCCACAAGCAATATACTCAACAGTATAGCAAAAGGTCAATGACAAATAAGGATTTCTGAGATGAACAGGATAATTTACAGCTAATTTAACATGTTCTTTGTGATCTGTTTCCATGAAGGTTCTATACCTTCTTACATACTTCATACTATTTTAAACAAAATAGTTTTGTTTTAATGATCTTAATAAGGTCAGCCGGTACACACAGTCAGAAATAATCAGATATTTCCTTTCATCTTAAATACATGTGCTGTAGACTACACCTTAATCTTTTATCTACAATACGCTTTTACTGACTTAAAATGTTAATTTTGAACTGAACTTGTAATCCATAAAAGTGAATATATTACTATTATTTCAATTAAAATAAAACTTACCTTGAACTGTTTTTTGTCACATGAAAACAAAATGGCTTCCTGTAGGTTGGTTAGATCGAAGGCCTCAACGTTTACTTGATTATGAAGATTCAGTTAGCGCCCCTGCTGGTAGATGTTGTAACTGCACCATCTGACTGAAAGCTCAGGATTGTTTGAATGTTTGTGATGTGTGTGCTGGAGCAGTATCAGACCTGAACTCTCCTATAAAAGCATCTTTCTCTATATTTCTTTATTTTGGCCTTTAACATGTAGCCGTGTATTTTGACAAATTAATAGTTTTGGCACTCAATTTCCATCATCACAGAATCCTATTCCAGCTATCTAGAGCCGAAACCACCCTGGATAACAGGTGGTCCTTTAAACGTTCTCTCAAAGTTATCAAAAAACATTCTTACAGTAACAATAAAGAACAGTATTTAAAGAACAACATTAATATATTTGATATACATAATACATGTCAAAACCTTTATTTTGAAGTTGTTAGTGGGACATTTTAAAATGTTACAAAATTAAAACATTTATAAAGTAAATATCGTTTTCAACATTTTTGTAACTTAATGGAAATGTTAGGGAAATGTACTTACAACCCAAAATTGTTAGCTGGGAACCATGGACCAGAGCAACCACTGAGCCACTGTACACCCTGCAATTAACATGTAAATCTGAAATATTTCATTATGTCATAGTAGTCGTTTTGACTACTGTTTTGTGAAGGTATTAAAAGTATGAAATGTGCTTAAATTTCAGCCTTCAAATAATAACTCTGAAGAGTCACTGGTGAAGAGTCTTTCTCAGTGACTCTCCTGAGCTGTGACTTGAAAGACTAATATTTAAGCACATTTCATGCTTTTTGTTCACATTTTTGTGGTGTCATCAGCTAATCAACATTGTTCCTTGTGACTTAACAATGATAAGTCACATGATATTCATGACTCAGCTGATTGTGTTAAAAGAAGTAATAATTTAAAGTGTCTTGGGGGTCCTGAATCAGCCAGGCAACTGTCATTGAGGTAAATGTAAAATACTAATGGATAGCTTCAATTAGCTTTTAATACCACATTGACTTTGAGTTGCAGACAACAGTTTTTTAAGTGTTAATAATGATTCCTGTAGTTTAATTGCAAAGAACTGGGGTTTGAGTTCAGCGAAACATGCAACCTAACAATATTTAATGTACTTTAATATTTAATTTAGTGTACATTTAATGCACTGTAATCTGCTTTGGATAAAAGCTTCTGCTAAGTGTATGAATATAACACAAAACTGATTTTTTACCAAGTGATTTTGCCAAACAATTGAAGTTTATCATGAATTTCAGACTTTTAACTTTTTTTAGTATAAACACCTCACGGTAAAAAATAATTATGGGGTTTGATTATAAAGAAATTATTATACTAAAGTACAAGTGCATTCAAGTCATCCCCTGTATGACTTGCATTTTTTAATGTATTTTGCTTAAAAGATCCAGACAAAACACATTAAGTATCACGTCACTGGACCCAACAGCCAATAACACCATAATCTGACTGTAGACCTTCTGTAAACCTTTTATCTCGTATCCTATTATAAAGGTGATAATCATGGTGAGTGCCTGGTGCCAGTCGCGTTATCCACCCCGCGTGACGTGCAAATATGCTTTAGTCACATACACATCACAAAGCATTACCAACTGTCTCTATAACTACCACCCACAAACTCATGAGAAAAACAAGAGCGCTGGAGCGGCCGCAGTCTGCAGCGGCCTACACAAACATGATGCAGAGAGGAAAAAAACCCAGAAGAATGTGAAGGTGTTGGTGCTTGACGCCACTCTAAGCCAGTGTGGCTCTGATGAGCGCACAACTCTCACAGGCCTGATGTCTGGGCTTGGCTCGTCACGATCATGAGAAACTCCCATCATGCCTTTAGGGTCTTCTTTGCGAGGCAACAGGTAGGCTTGTTGACACATGCCAAATCCCTCTCTTTTCTCCTGTTTCTTCTCTCTCTGCTCAAAGTTCTCGCGAACACCATGTAACGCCCTGTCTAAACCGCAGACATCTGAAAAACCACTAGAGCAAAGCTGGGACTTGTTCGATTGCATGGGCTCACACCCTGATCTGTCCCCCTTCACCCCCTCCCCATCCTCAAGAAAAAGCCACATACACATATACACATATATCCTGAAATGGCATCAGCAGTGCCACTTGTCCCCGAGGGCAGATCCAGCCCAAACCGCTGCCATGCGCTGCAGAGGAGACACGCTGATGGATGAAGGTGGATTCCAGGGGCAGGTGAAAGATGTGCTGCCTTTGATCTGTTTCAAGTGCAGAGCGAGCAGGAAGATGGAGAGAAACAAAGTGACAACATGCACCTCAAAGGTCAGACTCCTTTATATATATATATATATATATATATATATATATATATATATATATATATATATATATATATATATTGCTTTCTTTCCATTCAAAAAACATTGGCACCCATTGTGAAGGGAAAGATAAAAATAATAATAATTTGTTATGTCACTATGGCAACTATATCTGTGAAGAAAGAACAGTAAACCCAGTCGTAGGAGTCAAGGTGATGAAAAAGTTAGCATTTCAAAAGAGCCAAAAAGCAAACAGCATGGGTTGATGTGCCAACACTTCACTCCAGTGAGTACAGTAGATCACACCTGACAGGAACTGACTGTCAAAACATCCATCAACATCAACACGTTCCTCAAAGCCTCTTTTTAAAAGAAAGAGACCTAAATCACCACTAACCCTCTGACAGACATCCAGTGCAGTCTCTTTGTATATCAGAGTCAGCTAGTGCAGGGGCATAAACATTATGCAAACTAATACTGAAACTTTATCTGTGTGTGACCACACACTCTTTCAGAAGGACATCCCCACAATTTTAGCTTGTAACATTGTTTCCCTAACATTTCCATTAAGTAACAAAAAAGTTCTAGGGCCATTCAAACATATTAATATTATTGCTTGGTTATAGGAACATGATTCAACATTTGTTTAGATTCTGTAAAGGTTTTACATTTTCCACTAATAAATACCTTTTTGATATATAGGATATAAAGTTAAAAAATGTTCCACTAACATTACTGCAACAATGTTTTGCTGCAGTAATGTTAGTGGAACAACTGCAACTACAAGAAAACTATTAGAGAACATTAGCCAGAGTTCTAAGAATGTTCCCTGTTTCACTGTGACATTTTGGGACATTTTACTGGTGAAACTGAGGTCTTCTCAAATCCCTGCAGACTACAGGCTGAAATGAAGATGTCTGTCTCCTAGCCACCAGTTGGTCCAGTGTAGGCAGCATTGCGTCACACAATGTACTCATAAACAAGGCAGTCTTGAATTTCCTGTTGCTTTGCACGCCATCTTCCTGGCTGCTCTAGACAGGTTTGGCTGCAGTGACACAGTCAAGGTGGAGTGCTGCTGAAAAAGGGACGCTGGGCACATGGCCAGCAGAGAGAAGGAGGTTCAGACACACCCTGACTTCAGGCACCATAAACCCCAGTCCCCTAAAAAACATCAAACATATCAACCCTCCCCACAGCCCCCAAAACCACCTTACAAGACCAAGGCCACATCCTGAAGCCCAAAGGTATACATATTTCCCTCTTCACTTTGAGAAATACCCACAAGATTTCCTAACATCAACATTTTAATATAAAAATATATGCTAAAATGTATTCAAAGTTTAATTCATTAAACGTTTTACTTTGTTACTATTCACATATTTAATCCATTGATGGGATTGTTTTTTTAGATGTGCTGATCACATAAGTTTCATACGCTAACTACAGGTGCACCCTGTTTTACAAGTATATTTTGTTGCTGGAAATATGTTTGTGAAGCAGATTCTTGTAAAACGAGTCCCTAATCTGTAATGTATGTGGTCCTTAAATAGTCATAAAACAAAGCCTGGCAAAGTATTGTTTTCTATTAATAAACAGCTTAACAAATTGTTCAAAATAAATCTTTTAGGTTTTGTCACAATCATCTTTACATTAATTAATGTCTACTAAAACTGATAAAAGCACATCATTTTAAAAATTTTCTCACTCACAATAATAATTGGTAATTTGGTGAATTTTGTCTCAAAAGAAAAGTTTTACACTTTGAGCCAAGAAGCAACTACCCAAAACCACCCAAAACTCTCCAAGGAATGCCTCAGCAACCACTAGACACCCCAGAAACTATACAGCAATGCGCTGAAGGCCACCCAGAACAGCTTAGCAATACAGCATTTCTCACAATTCTTTGGTGTAAAAGTGTAAAAATGTCACTACATACTTTATTATGTTCCTAAGCTTTAAAAATGTGCCCTAAAAATGATAATTGTTTTTTGTCAATAAATATGTTTAAAATATCAAAGTGTATTTTCTTGAGAGAAATTGGTTTTTTGAAAGCTGTTTGCTGATGTCCCCACACTGTCCCCTCTGTAGTGCTGCACCCCTGCCCTCGAACCCTCGGCCCCACCCTCTTTAGAGTGTGGAGATCCACAGTCTGTAATTGTGGAGAGGCCACAGCACACAGCCAGGGTTATAAATACACATCTCCTGTTCCTGTCAAAATAAAGGACCTTATGAAAAAAGAAACAAGGAGTCTTTTTTGTGGCATCCGCCTGCCAGTTCGAGAGTTTATTTTTGATCGCTGTTTACCTACACCATCCTAAAAATGCTTTCTTTTAAAATGGAGGCACTCAGTTGCTAAGAGACTTCCCCATACAAAGAAATGTATCGGGAGACTTTGAGCATAAAGGGTTATTAGTGAAGTGTACTGGGGTCAGTCTCAAGAAAATAGTTCTGTAAGATTTCACTAAGATTTGTCTGTAAGATATGTGTAAATATGTCTGTATTTTCTGTAATTTCCATTATATTTTGTGATTATTATAAAACAGTATTTAAAAAAATCTGCTTAAAGTTGGTACACAGTGTAAATAATTTATGATGATTTATATTTTGTTTTTCTTACATAACAATGATGATAATTAATTTTTGCTTTATGTTAATGATAATTGAGTGTGACAATCTTAATTGTCACAAAAGTCACAATTCAAAGTGTGAAAAAATGTGAAAACACAAAAATGTAAAAATGTAAATTACACTTATAATATATATATATATATATATATATATATATATATATATATATATATATATAGTTTCTTGTTTTTTATTTTTAAGTTTCATATGATTCATTGATGGTTCAGGGTTTCAGTTTTCAAAACATGGTTCAGTTTTGAAGGACTAACTACAAGGTGTAATTTACAAATGCTGAAGTTTTAAAAGGATAGACTTTGTTGTTAGAATCACAATATGTTTCATTGATCCCTCTACTCTGTAAACATGTCCAACAATGTTAGTAGCTAAATGCTCTGGCAGGTGAAGACGTTTTTCACTATCAGCTCTCTGCCCTGTTTAATTCATTTTAATGAGTTGATGAAAACAAATACACACTGTATGACATTTTAAAGCACAATAATGGTTTACTCATTCACAACAGATTATTTATCGGGGCAGTAGAGAAGGTGGCATACATGCTCATTTAATGCAATGCAATGCAGTTTCACCCTGTGATTTTTCAACAATGCTTCTGTTGTCAAACACAGTTGTTCCTCCACGCAGGCGGTAAGGAATCTATTTACCAACATCCATGTGACCCCAGTCATCTTCTATATCAAGATGTGACGAGAGAAGAGAAAATGAGCTCACCAGTGGAGACTGAATTCTTTCAGGTCTTTAATATGTATTGTGTGAAATGTATTACCTTCTGTGCACTCAGCTACAAAGTAAAAACAGTGTTTATTTGTACATTTCACATGTACAAATAAACCTGGTGTCCCGTGGCATTTTTTTATTTAGTCAAGGTTGTCTACATTTATCAAGTTCAAAACCTTTTACCCTGTTACCCAAGATAAACAGTGTTTCAAAAATTGCAAAACACCAAAGAAAATTAAAAGAAAATATAATTTTTATATAAAATATTATTCATATAATGTTTTATGTAACTTCCTGAGGGTGACAATCACCATTTTTGTAAAGTTAAACATATACTTTTATTAACACCTAATTTTTAAGATTTTCAGGCCAGGTTTCTAAAATCTTACAATAAAGTTCGTTACTGAAGAACTGTGTGGTTGCTATGGCCACAACACAACATTTTACTAAATGGCTCACACTGTCATAACCCACATGAATGTGTGTATTTATTAAAGCTATTTTTGGCATCACTCTGGGTCCAATTTACTGCTGCCTTCTTCATTTAATAATTTTTATTTTCATTGACAAAAATGATCATAATGTTCTAAAATCTGAAACTAAAGATGCTGAGAGTGTCTAAAGAAATGTGTACTGTATTTATTGCTGAAACAAAGCATCACTGTTTTATTGCTTGTGGGCTTTATAGACTTAATTCCTGCACATGCTATGATCAAAGGTAAAAAATAAATAAATGGGCTAAACCATTCTATAGATTTACTGAAGGAGAGACCTGGGACATATTTAGGGACCACCCTGAAAACACCCTGGTAACCACTCACAACACCCTAACACTATGACAGAAATTCTAGCACAGAAAAGCACCCCCACACATTTTCTTCAGCAAATGTAAGTTTTATTTATGTTTTCCATGTAGGTTGTTGTGTAATTATGTTCCTTATCGTTTAGAAATTCAAGTTAAGTTTACCCTACAACAAAACAGAATCACCCTAGTAAACCATAAGCTGTTAAAACTCATAAACAGCTCAGAGCTTTAAGATATCCAGAGAATATCTGATCACAAACGTGTCATACACATGGATACAAATAATAGATTGTATGAGTGAAAATCCTCACTCAGGTTCACAAATTAACTTTATATCATATGTCCTAAACAAATAGTGTAATTAGCAACCAATTATATAAGCAACTATAATTTTAAATATATATTCATCTATTATCACGTCAGATGTCTGTATGTGCAGTAATGTACTTTTTTCACACAGACTCACGCTTGTAGAACAGGATGGAAAATGTGTAGTGTGTTCAGGTATTGTGTTAGAGAGATGGTGTTGACAACAATGTTTTGAGTTGTGCACACACAGATCACTGTTGACGGGACGTCTGCTTTGATCTCACTCTTGGCGTGTAGAATGAGACCACGCCTGTGAAATTCATGGGCCACACACCAGCTGTATGTGTCTGACAGCACACACACGCAAACACACACACACACACAAACACACACACAAACACATGCAGACATGCACAAACACACGTAAACACTCACACAGACAAACACACACAGTGGCAGAGCCTGTACACCTGCACCACAGGATAGTTTTATAAATATTTTAATAATTAACCTAATTAAATCTTGACATTCATGCTTACCCTCATTCATTTGATTATATGTTAAATCTTGACAAAGATCACACGCAATAGGTTTTACATCACTGGCAGAGGAATTTCTCTCCCATAAACTTAAAAATAAACTTCACTCTGTTTACTTGAGGTTTATTTGTTTGAGATTCATTTGCTTGTTTTGCATTAGTGCACATTTTTTTCAAAAAACGTCTTTGTGATTTCTTGTTAAAACATAATAACTTTCTTTGAATTTACTTTCCTTTTAGCTGACTTTTAGCTTTTCTTTTTGTCACCAAGCCTCAACTCTTCATCTCCAAACACCTGCTCCTGTCTGCTCTGGAATGCCAACTTCTCACAACCCAGTCAATTCATTCAATTAAACTGCACCCAACATTTTTTCCTGGTAACACCTTGTTTCACTCTAAAATGTGTCACATTACGAAAGCAACAGGGGTTGTGAATCCGGTTTATTGTTACTTTTATAAGAATCCATTTGTACTGTCCCAGGAAAGACGCAACGCAATTCAAGCAAGACTAGATCTAAATTCCAAGTAGAGAATAGAAATGCACATACAAAAAAAGCTGTCTTCATAAACAACCATGTACCAAACAATAAACACACACAATTAAAAAACATTCACACCTAGATGCCAAAGCACACACATACAGAACAGATAAATGTCACACACACAGAGCAGAGTTTTCTGTGTGGTACAGCTGTGAAGGACTGTGGGATGAGAGAGGAAAGGAAGGAGGAGGGTTATGTGCGGAATGCTCAAACCCGGGCTGGTGTTGCGACTCGTCCCAGACTCTGTGCCGTCACCGCTGGGGTCTGTGGCCAGACCTCCCTGTGCCAGACCCACTGGCTCCAGAGACCGCCCAGGCCAGTTCAGCTGAAGCACAGGGCCCATAATTACACAGCTCTACAGCCCCTCTCTCTCTCTCTCTCTCTCTCTCTCTCTCTCAAGGATCACTGCAGCAGCCTCTACAAGCAGACTCCATAGGCAACAACAAGTCATCATACATGTTATCAAAGTTTGGCATCTGAAATTATTCTGACTCCTGAAAAACACAAGCAGACAGAAATATTTACTATTGAGGGAAAAATTTTCTTCGGTTTATTTCTGCTGTAGACAGTTATTTTGGTAAAATTCTAAAGCAGAATTTATGGACTTTTTTATACAAAACAATCTTGTAATGCCCTGTGACAAGATCAGTGAAAAATATTCATCTAAGATATTAATCTGGAATCATCTGCTGGTTAGAACAACATCATTTCCATGAAAAAGTATATTTTCTGGTTTGTCTCATAATCACAGTGCATCTGGTGAGAACAATGTTATAGTATAAGGCTGTTAGCTGAGGATGTAGACAGTAGACAGAGCCAAACACAAGCAGTGCTCATTATTAATGTCACTTACTGCTGTTTTATAGAAGCACAGCACAGTGTGGGGTGGAAAAGAAAAACTCATAACTCCTTATGGGAACCTGTTTGCCAAAACACCACTTCAGCTGCACAAATGATCTCAAATCAACTCAAACATTTATTTTTAGATTCACATGTTATGAGCCAAATTCGAACTTGCATCACCCACATGAGCACCAAGGCTTTATGCAGGGAACTGCTGATACATGAAACCTGTACTAATAGACATCACCTTCAACTTCTGTTTAAGATTAATGATGAAATTGCTTCTTTCAGCAGTGTTCAATGTAGCATGTCAAGAGACTAAAGAACTTGATTACAGCTGTCACACCGATCAAAGTGACACAATGAGCAAATCTGATTGTCTCCAAACAAAAGCTCCCATGCTGTGATTCCAGTAAAAGTCATGATCAAAGCTAAAAACACACAGACACGCACATACTTATGCTACTGTACTATAAGGAATGCTCCTAGTTCAGTGCAGCTTAAACTTCATCAACAGCATCATAATGTCCATTACAACTGAGGATACTTTTACTTTTCTTAATGGACCAAAACACAGATGACTCATCATGCACTACACCATTTTCAAATCAAATGCTCTCCAAAATAAATATGTTGCTTCATCTAATAACACCTGCAGTTGTCTAGCAAGTAGCAAATGGTGTTTCATGACTGTAACATAGCTAAAGCTAAACAGACTATTTAAAGCATAGGGGATAAGCCCTCCTATATACGTCAAGCCCCCTACACCCACAACCCCCCGCAGACTTCATGATTCAAAAGAAATTAAAAGGACTGTGTAATTTAACATGATTCTAACACAATGCTAACTGCTGATCTGTGGCCTTTAAGCCGGAATAACTGCACTGCAAAGAAGTGTTGACAGATTTACAGTAGCATATGAAGTGCAGATATCGTGTACTGTACGCAAGAATGCTCCCCTTCCCCAACCCTCACTGTGGTCTCCACAGCTTAAAGAAGACTGACATTGTTTATGTGGGGTCACAGGGTTGGACCAGTGGCTTCATAAATCTAATGAAGTCTTCTGGAGGAAAACCTCATCCTCCAACAGAGAAAATTATACACCTCTCTCTCTCTACTTTTGACCACTACTGCTATAATTTTCTCTAAGCAGAGCTACCTAAAATAACTTTAACCTAGAAATATCCATCCCAAGGTTCAGAGGACGTCCTGGAGGTCCTCCTGTGTGGCTTTATTCATCCAGGACTTCTAGGTGGCTTCTGACAGAATATATAAAGATGCTTAGCATGGGACATTTATGTTTATTCTTTTTATAAGGTTATTCATTTGAATCCCATTCTAGGTGCCAATTCATTTAGACTTCAATGTGACTTTTATGTGTTAAATGCGATTGGTGAGAATTGTCATATGGAAGCATCCAGAGAGTGTGTAAACACACAGACTTCTGAATTTGCAGCTGACCACTTTAATTCTTCTCTGATAATAAAGCATGCTGAAATGTTTTACTTCTGCCTGTCTGCACTATTTGAATGCTTTCGAAGACATGTGCATACCCTTCCTGCTTTTACACTAATACAGGCTGTCATCCACTATTATCTGCCTGGTTGGCAATAATTACAGATGAAAATATCATATATGTATATTAATTTTTCCAATTAAAGGAACAGTTCATCAAAAAATGAAATAATGTAATAATGTGCTATAATCTATAATGTGCTCACCCTGAAGCGTTCCCAGGTGACTTTCTTCTTTCAGCTGAACACAATCTGTTATATTACATAATTTGTGAATAAAAATATTTTGAGTGCATTCAGCAATTGATATGTTGCATTTGAATGTAAACATCTGTATAAATGAGTACACCCAACATGGTGGCAAGCTGGCTCTACATAGATAACTTTAAATCTCATTGGTTTCTCATGATGAAACAAGCATGACACCTAGTCATGAGACACACAAGAACAAATGAGATTTAAAGTTATTGATGTACCCTTCATATCTGAATTTAGCACTCTGATCTGTTTGTTTAAATGGATTTCGTAACACAGTGATGCAGTTGTGATGTTTGCAATCGGAGACCCTCCCAATGAAAAATGAAATGGATCAAAGAGTTAAGTTAGGAGTTAGGAAAACTTTATTGTCAATTCTACTATGTACATAAAGAGGACTGAAATTCTGTTTCCCTGAGACCCACGGTGTAAAACACCAACATACCACAAAGTAAAAAAATAAGTATAGATAAAAATACAATATGTACAATACAATATGTACAAAAAAATACAATATGTACAATAAGAACAAAGAACAATGCAAACACGTTACTTGCCAGTGTAAAGGTGATCAATCTTATCTGACCACTTGAGATGGATCTTAATATCAAGATGGGCCAAACTGTTGCCATTTAAAAGTTAGATGTTTTGATATGAATTTCCAAGACCGAATTAACAGGGCTACTTCTATTGAGCATTTTATAGCTCTATACTCTCACTGTATTTAAACATTTCAACAAGATACTTAAATGACTTCAGTTTTTAAAAAATTCTTAGATCATCAACATTTTTCCACAAGTACAGTGGTGCCTATGTGTCAGCTTGTTTAGTCGTTCAAACGTAATTCACCAAGAACATGCCAAATACAGCTGTCAAGATCAAGTCCACATTTGTGTCATAAAAAGCATATTCAGCCTTTCTCTAAAGCAGCCCCACCATCAGTCAGACTCCCTCTGATTATAAAAGGTAGTTTTCAGAAGTAACCACCAAACCACAGAATACGACTGATGTCTGTTGAAACAGAGAAGCCCATGAGCTCATTCAGACAGTCTCTCTCTCTTTCTCTGAACTGTGAGCTTGTGTTCTGTAACATAAGCCTCAAATTTCTCTTCACCATCTCCCTCTATGCACATCCATCAACAATAGAGCCCTGCGACTGCTTATACAGTCTTGGAAAAGAAAATACAAACCTACAAATTTTGGTTAAGGTATGTATACTAAAACGTGGAAGGAAAAAAGGCCATCTGTGATTTATACTTTATGGTTATTTGCTGAGACTTAGGTTGTGGTTTTGTTGTTACAGCGTGTGCTTCTTAACGGAGTCAAAGTACAGAGGAAAATTATATTTAGTACGGAAAGCATGACAACCATTAGCAAACGGTCCTCAGCTGATTAGTCTTAACTCAAAGTGGGTCACAACTATGATAGATGCAAATAATAAAATATCTTCCTATATCTTTTGTTTTTGATGACACGTCCAAACATCCAGTCCAACTCTACAATACAAAATCATTATCAAATATGACTAAATCTACCTGGTATTTGGATGGTAAGTCACAATTTGCTGTTGTTATTGTATTTTAAAAATTATCCATTTTCCTGTTCAGCCTATGTCATGTTTTTAATATGGTGGACAGACAGTTCATAGTAATATTAATACAATATTAATACACACAAATTTGTTTACTTGTAAACTAACAATTTTAGTGTCAGTGTTGGAAAAAGCAGTTGATAATTAGTGTTGTACTACAGTTAGCACTTAATACTGACAGGTCAGGAGTAAAGAATCAGTATGTTTAAAATATTTTTATATATAATATATTTTTATATATTATATATATCCATTTATTGGTCTTCTTCAAAACTCTATCACATTGTGTTCAACACAAAAAATCTGAAATTGCATCCATGTAAGAAATAACCTTAACATTTGAATATAAATAAAGAATAAACTAGAGCGTTTTCATCCTATATGTATAATTCAAACACACACACTCATATGGAATCTCACGGGTGGTTCTGGAGAGGCAGGGCATTCTGGAAATAGCTCAAGAACAACCCCTCTGATTCCCCAACCAAGATTTCCTTTTCTGAGGTCAGAGTAAGGGCTGGAAGTGCAGTGTTGCAAGCCTCTAGTCGCCATGGCCGACCGCAGCAGCTTCCCTCACAGCACTTCAAGGGCCCAACAGCGGTGACCAGATGGCCCCACCTCACTGCTTCTCTGGAGACTTCGCACTCATTTACCAGAGCTGATACACGCACTCAATACAGCTGTGAACACATGACCAGACTACGTGCCATATGTGACGTGCATATGTGAGTGTGTGAGAGAGACAAAAAAGAATGCTGGTTAAAGTTAATGAATTTTAACTATAAAATTACATTCCTGTCATCACCCTCATCTCGCTCCAACACATATGACTTAAAAAGAACACACAAAAATTATTTCTAGCAGTATGTCCAAGCTGTTTTTTTTCATACAATGACAGTGCATGATGACCACAGCTGTCATGTTGAGCTGTCAACATTTTCAAGGCCAGATTTTCAGTCTCTTCCTGTTTAAAGTGTAATAACCCCTGGTCACCATCCAATCTCACTGAGGAGAGCAGCTCTGACATTCTCATGAGTATCTCTGTTTGTGTTCCACTGAAGGAAGAACCTCAAACAGGCCTGAATCAACATGAGAGAGGGTGAATTGTAACAGAATTGTAATCTTTGTGTGAGCTGCCTCTTTATGTGTTCTAACCTAACACAGAAACAACAGAGGACACGTTTTTCAAAAAGAGAGAAAAAACTAACAAAAAAATGGCAGTCTGCCTGAGTGTTAAAATTTAAAATGGAAGTATAAACTAGATGTTTCCATTTTTACAGCCATTTTTCCTCAGGCCAGTGTTTTTTGAGCTTTCCGAAGGCTTTACGTTTCCTTTTCCTGTGGTTTTCACAGGCTAGATCAGCCAAAACCAAATGTAGATGCTCAACTTGGCACGCTGAGATCTTGAGCATGCCAAATAGACAAAGACACAGAAGACAGATCAAGTCCATTTATTTGTATTTTTCGATTTCTCTGTGGTTTCATATTTTGTGGCCCAGACATATGTACCCCGGGAGGATATACTTGCTGGAGATGAGGACAGATGATGGCTGAATGGCGCTGTGGTGAAGGTACAGCACACTGATGTCATTCCCATCTGTCTAAAGAGTTCTGTGAGGTGTGTTAAATACTGACTATACATCTCCAGCTCCCATTACGCTGTTATACGGTTGATTCTTTTCAAAACACCTTTTTTTAAAGATGCAGTGTGTGATATCTTATTAGCAACAGAACAGAAATTCTCTTAGTTTAATATCTGTTTAAGCTTTAAATAATGAAACAAAATAACACCCAAGCACGTCGGAATCTATTATGTGTGAATATAAAACCGAATGTTTTGTCATGTGATATTATATCCAGTTGCTGTCCGTATTCGTAAAGGCCTCTGTAGAATCTTCTCATGCTGAAAGTCTAGTGTAACCGCACCTTAAAGCTGCCATTCGTAACTTTCACCTCTCTACTGCCATCTCTGTTTGAAACATAAAACTGCAGGTTACTTTACATACTTTTTATTACATATGTTGAAGTCAATCAAAGCCAAACTGACTGGAAATCGGACAGCTTATAAACGTATTGTTCTAAATTGGAGTGAGGAGACAACTGAATCCCAATCTGTCATGTACTCGATCAACTGATTTTTGTTCATTTTTAACCCTAAAAAGTTATGGATTGCAGTTTTTAGCAGAAACTGAATAAAGAATAGGTCACAGAAAAATAAAGACATTATTTACTCTCATGTCATTCTGGAGCTTTTGCTGAATCTTTAGGCAGCTCTTTTTCATACACTGGCAGTAATAAGGGAAGGATACTGTCAAGTTTCAAAATTATATATGAAAAACATATCAAATATGGCACACTGACACATTAACCAGGTTTGATGTCAGTGTTACCAGACAAATATGCAACATTCTCCAACATTCTGCTATACGTCTCTCTGTCTGTGTTCCACAAACTGAAGTTACAGGGACTTGGAACAACACAAAGGTAAGTCGACATATATCTTTACTATAAAAGTAAGATAAAAAATTAAGTCACCTTAGCTATGTTACGTCACATGAAAGCCACACAGCTCCCACACTGTCTGGTGAAGCAGATGTGCCCCCCCACCCTCTATAACTATACCAGCCTGTCACCCATGTAAAGCAAAGTAATGACCTCACTGTCAGCTAAACACATGGAACCCATTCAACACACTCCCTTTTTCTCTTCCTGTGTGGATGGGTCAGATCTGCACATCTGGGAGTTACAACTACCAGACTCTCCATATCAAGAAGAGCACAGAGAAACAACAAAAACTGAGAAACCACAACAGCGTGACGCAAGCGGCAAATATGAGACATCTGCTAAAAAACACGTCTATAAGGGTAGGAACGATTCGCGAAGGGACGAAAATTCCAGGCATGTGTTTCATACACGTCAGAAACCAGATTACGTTTTTAGACAATTATGATTATTTTATAGAAAAACTGTGCAGGGCAAATATTTAAAAGAGAGTGACTGACAATTATATCAGTCACTTCTTCTAAATGCTGAACAAGTAATGCACAAACACACACACACATAAATCAAGGACAGGCAGGTTGTGCTGTTTGGCACACCTATGATGAAGCTCTTGCCTTGAGGTAGATTCCCGTCTTCTGTCTCACACACACCCACACACACACACACACACACAGCTCATTCTTTGGCCTGCTCTCACATGCTGTGGGTTTGCAGGCTGCTCGCGTCTGCTTCCAAGCCTCAGCTCTAGAACTGAGAGGCCTGTGTTTGCCGCACGGAGCCTGAACGCTCGCCCTCAGCCTTGTTTCTAAATACACTGTGGCTTCAAGAACGAGCTTTCTCAGCAGCTGGGAGAGCAGCCATGGAAAATGTAAATGCAACAAGCACAGGAGAGGGACGTGGAGGTGTTGTTTGTGATGGATTTAATTTCATGTGCTAATAACCATTTCTAAGAGTGTATGATTTTGTAAAGGTTTAAACACACTGTTAAAGATTGACAGACCTTATGTCTTAAAGAACATACCGCAGCCGTCCTTTAGTAGCTAGATTTTGAGGGATGGCAGTAATAGTAAAGCATGGCAGTAGTGAAATTGAGGTAAATACTTGATTAGCAAAAAAGCTGCAGTATTTACAGTATTTACAGATGACACTGACATGCATGTGAACCCTGCACATGGCAGTAATGTTGTTACATATTACTGGTTCTTCTAAAGGTTTTTCTTTAATTGTTTTCTTTCTACTACACTTGACACTTCTCATCCACTGGTGCATGTTGCATTGCTAATTTATTTCTACAGAAAACGTGCCACACTTTTGAGGTGGATTGTGGGATTGATGCCATTGCGGGAAAGCAATTCATATGTCACAGAGCTGTTGCACCCTGATAGGCGAATTTCCTCCACTACAGTGGAAACGTGACCTTTCTTAGTTTGAAACTGCTTACAGGTGACATAAATGGGTAGACTTGAAAGTAAAGTCTAAAATTCATTGTTTTATCAATGTAAAACATTAAAAAATGTTTTTTTAACTACAATTGCTTTTAGTTGCTACAAGCAATTTGAACTACGTTTACCTGACACTGCATTTTAAATATATTGCGCTCTAAATATATCATGATGATACTTATGATACTGACAGACAAGACGTGATGCAAAAGATGTTCAGCTTTGCGTGTTCAGTTGTGCAGACAAAACACACAAACACACTTCTATGACTTGTGTGTAAATTTGTGTAATGTCTATAATTCATGCTTTTCTCATATTAAAATTATTTTTTGATATTATAATTATCTTTTCATATTTTTAAATATAGTTATAACGTATTTATAATAAGTTCAGTTACTAATTTTTACTATAACAGTTATTTTTGTTTATTCGTTATTTCCATGTTTCTTTATTCAATGCAAATTTACCAAACCGAAAGCAAATGCATTGGGAGTACAGCATGGCGTTGGGTAACGCTCAATATAACTGACAGACTATGTCACGGTTAAGCTGTTGAGAGCTATAATTATCTAATAAAATTACATAGCGCTGATCTGGAAAAGTGGGTGAGAATGATTGTGACACTGTACCTGATCTATAAAAACAGCTTTTGTGCTAATGATGCGTGTAACATTTATTTACTCTGGCCCTTCACTTCAAAGAAATAACAGAGCACTCCAACAATACTACAACAATGTCAACATGCACTCTACTTTCAGTCTGTAGTATGAAAGGCACTTTATTTACTTGTTTTATCACCAGCCAAATTTTATGTACTGTGTATATATATATATATATAATATATATATATATATATATATATATATATATATATATATATATATATATATATATGCAGAACGATATAGATAGAGCAATAGATGCTTGATCTAGAAAACATTACTAAATATTGAAAATCTTTTTGTCAAGAAAATTATGCTAATGTAGAATTTTGTATATATACTATATCTTCAAGAAGTGTCCATCTGGTCTGCTTGTAACTTTAGACGTGGCAAACAGCTAAAGATCACATAGTGGTTAATAATTTTAGATGACTGTTAACTATCTGGGTTTCTTGCATAATCATATGTTTAGAATAATGTGTTGTAAGGAAAATCAACTGTTCAAAAGGAATTTGAAGGGTACAACTTGTTTTTGATGGAGTTTTCTGATGAGGTCACTCATAATCCTGATTAAAGAAACAGAAAAACAACCTCTAGACTTCCAATAATTACAGGTGCAGACAGAGCAGGCTGAAATTCTGTGGTCAGTCTGAGAATGATTCAGTCTGATAAGAAACTATATGCACTTCCTTGTGTTTTCAACACGCTTAACCATCATGCGATATTCTAATGTAACAGGTCTGTGCTGAGCCAAGATCACAAGGCTGCCCAACTTCACTGGGCAGGTTATCAAAATGTTTGATGACGATGGCAATCAAAATCTAATCAGAGCCATTTGGAGGTCATCCAGAAGAACTCCTTAATCACTCACTGTCAAATCAAAAAGTAACCAGCACTAAACCACAGCTAATCAAACAGGTACTTCTGAAGGAAATCAGTAAATCAGTCAAGAAATATTTCGTAAGACAATCAAAAGACAACTCAGTTTGTTTTTTTTGGTGCTGTTTTGCACGCACAGACATTGAGGGTGAGCCAATGTTTGTAATTGCATTCTGCTTTACCAATATACAAATTCTGCACAGTATGTGAATTTGTATCAAATCCCTGGATGAAATACTACATTCGCCTAAATGTGCACTATACAGTATACTGTATCCCACAATTCAAATTGTTCGGCCTTTAATTTCCACGTGACGAATCAGAAGCAATGACATTTCTTGATTGATCATTTGTTTGGACTGTTTTTATAAAAACTTACATAAAAGGGCTAAAAAAATAGTAGGCACCCTCATAAAATCAACAATTTACACATGTAACACAATATACAGTTTGCATACAGTTTGAGTTTATCATTGTACAATGTGTTTACTTATTTATTTCTTTTTTTACAGCTTACAATGTATTCTGTACATGCAGTATGTTAATATTCTTCACAGAACAAGTTTTGTTTGCTGCTCTGTGTGGAAACTTGTGCAGTTCACACTATGTAACCTTCATGCAGCGAGACATGGCTTTGTGACTGTTTGATCTCTATAGGAGGGTTCCTCTGTAATCTCTGTCTGAAATGAAGACAGGAGATCCAAGAGGATGTAAATACTGCAGGAGCCATGCTGGTAAATCACTCCACCTCTTGCCATCTCGTACATCAGCACACATAAACACAAGATACATGTGTACACACACTTCCAATCAGAAACAGTAGAGGAGGAGACGACAAGCTACTGTGAATGTGAGAAGTCATTGGGTGAAAGTGATTAGGTTGAAGTGTTTTTACTGAGCTGAATTTATTTTATTAGCTAACTTGTAGGTTAACTTAAAGCTTACACATAGTAACAAAACAATACACCTAGCAGCACTGTAACAATGTTTATCTGCTACTATTAATACTGTTGTCCACAAGTCTATAACTACATGTTTTCAGTCACCACTTAGCCAGCTAGCTAATTATCTCTCCTAACTTACATTTATGTGAGCTTGAGGGAAAAGACTGTGATTCAAGAGAAAAGCAGCACAGCTACAACTACATTTAAATGGCATGGGACACTGGCCATTTACACAGTTTGTTTTATAAAATATTTAACTTACGAATGTCGTTATCCAATTAGTATTGGATAATTTGTTGTTACCATTAAAATTGCTACAAAAGAGCTGAGAAAAAGACTCCCATTACATAAAGCTTTGCGAATGACATAATCAAGTTTTTAAACACTTGTTTATTTGTATATATTAGAATCATTTACATATTTTTAAAAACTTTTTAAAAAAAATATTTTTTACATTTTTATACACTATCATTTTAGTGACTAAGTACCACTATGGTAATTAGATGACACTATTTGTGATGCTTCATAGGATATATAGGTAGTTTATTCCATTACAAAAGATTTAGGAAAACAGAGTCTCATATTTCTCCATATTTTTATATACTTTTCTGTTGTAATTCATCTCAGAGCTGGTGGTTTGGGTTAAGGCTTTGAGCTCTTCATTGAATTTTTTTAATCCCTCTGGAGAAAATGATTGGGAAAAATACTGGCAGGAAGGCGGCTGAGAAACTGGCCAATCCGTGTTGCTCGCTTTAAATAGGTATATATGTTTTTATGCATAGGCTAAATGTTTATTTAATAATTCTAGTAAACATATACATAGTTCATAACTACAAGAATGTCAGCCAATGCAAACATGCTAAAACCAAGATAAAACAATGACTTCATAAGCGCAAAGACATGCACACATACACACACACATATAGCCAGCATTGTGCTATACTCATAAAGCATTTGTGTTTGTCCTGGTGTCTTTATTTATTTTGGTGTAGGTGCTGCGGGTGGGCGGATCGTCTGGGTTTGTTTGTGCTGTCTGTCCTTTTTTGTTTGGTGTATTTAAAGAGACTCAGCATTCCAAGTTTTTTTTTTTCCTTTTTTATGTCTTAAAGGAGCTGTGATGTCTTTTGCAGCCGTTCTATCTGCTGCACTGCTGAAACTCCTTTCCTTAATGAGTTTTCTATTAATATATTTCATGCTTTTTTTATTTTCTAGCTCTAGGCAACATCATAACAGAATCCAGAGATTTGCTATATGCCTAAAACAAGACAAACAATGTGCCAGTGGGGTAATAAAATTATTTTGTGCAAACAAGTTTTGTCATCTCACACAGTTTTGCTTCTCATGTAAAATGATCTTGTTATAAGTCCATTTAAAGCTTTTTTTGACTAAAAAACAATACAAAAATACTGTTTTCTCATAATGCAGGTGTGGTAATGTCTCTGTGCATAGCTGTGAACTGACTGTAGAGTCACTGACAACAATGCCGACAAACAGCACTACTCATACAGGGCAGCAATGAAGGTATGACTAAGATGTTAGTCCAGTGTTTAGGGTTTTTTGATTGTGTGTGTGTGTTGTACTTCCTGTCTACATTTCTCTGGCCCACTTAGACAGTGAGGGAATCTGGGCGGACTGCCGGCCACATGACAGTTGTGTGTTCGCGCAGAGTGATGTGTTGAATTCGTCCCTCCCTCTCCTGCTCTTCAAAGCCTCCACATGTCATCTCTCACCACAAAAACAGAGGTGGGACGACTCACTGGCGCTGCTGCTGCCTCAGGGTGTCTGGCGCTAAAGCCGCCTGCAAATACAGCAGCAGCGAGGAGGGGAAGAATATTTTGTACATATTAAACAAACCTCATAAAGTCAACGGCACAAACTCTGTGTGTGAAAGCTAATATGTGATTTGCATAAGAATAGAACAGCTGACAGAATAAACAGCTGGAATAAACACGTGCAGTCAAATTCACAAGTAGGCACAAAGTTATAAAAAACAACAATATATCAAAACAAATGGTATCTGCAAACAAATAATACAGCCTGGATTAATCACAGGTTAGTCTATGTAGCACTAATGTTTGACAACTTTTACAACCAGGAAATGTATTGTTTAATATATATATATATATATATATATATATATATATATATATGTTTGGATAATTTTGTGGCCATTGTGCTGTCTAAACTGGCATGTTATGGGAGAAATGCAATTAAAAATCTGTGACATACATCCAGGGTTATTATAAGCGCTGGCATGCTGTAGTGAACGTGGAAACACATTAAAGCATGCTAGATCTGATAATTACAGAGCAGGTCAGATAGACATGAGGGAAAAGTCAAATTATAATCTTTTCTGACATGAATGACACAATGCTCACATTGTGAATCGCTTGCCATTTTCCTCACAGGCATTTTAGTGGGACCAGCACATGCAGGTCCAGTTGTACGACACTCCCAGATCTACCCATTATGCTCTTGGCTTTTGCACCTCTGTGGTTCACCAGCAAGCTTTCTATTGGCTGAAACACAAAGTAAGCAAATTTGACCATGCAAAGCAAAGAACTACAGAGTGTTCCAAGCAGCATTGCCACACAATACAAACACAAACTGTTTTCTTTGTGCATGTAGTACTTTCAAACAATTGATGGTCAAAATGAGAACACATAACGTGGCAACAGGTTTGGTTTCCTTTCGCAACTATTAGGTCACTTTCACTGAGTGAGATACTATGTCTAACAGACAAACACAAGATGTATCCTGACAATGACAGTTAAAAGAGACAAATACACACATGATAAACGTTATGTTGTTGGCAATACAACAGTGTTTACATAGAGTTTACATAGTGTACGAGTGTGTATAACAGTGAATGTGGGAGATTGTTTATAAGGGACCCACATCAACACAAAATATCTGTGAGAAAATTTCATTGTGTCCATGACTGTTGTTTCTTTGTACAGGCAGTTTTGCTGTCTGTCCTCAGTAAAGTAGCTGGCACATAATGTGTCATGGTATAGTGAGTAATTAAATTGTTAAAAATATCTGAAACAGTTTCTGACAAAATTCTCAAAATGGCAGTGTTAAGATTACAGGTTTTGAGCAGTAATGCGTAAAATATTTACCAATCATAAATCCAGAAAATGTTGTTGTTCCAGTGTTGTTGAACAAAACTATGAAATGACAGCAGAATATACAATCTATCATCTTCTGAACTTATTTTACAAAAGAAGAAGACAAAAAAGAAAAAGGGAATTTCTCCTGTTTTTATGGATTGAGTTTTTTCATGACTTGCTTCATTTATGCATGTTTATGTCAGGTAAAATCTGGAGTGTGCATTGTGTTCTCATGACAGACATGAGAAATGACAGCTGTCTCAGAGTTTGCAGAGCTGAGCTTTTCCATCTGCCCTGTTCTGTGTGAGAAATTGAAAGAAAACTCCAAGTATTTACTGTCTTATGTAAAGCCATATAAAGTCCCATGGGCCTCAAAATTAACTAAAGAACGTGAGGAACATGAGAATCAGGCCTTTGGGATAAAACACGCAATGAAACTCGGACAATTTATAGCTGCACAAGCCTAGCTACAACGCCCGCTATTGTGGCTTGCTTTCATGCATCTGTCAGCACCATGAGAGGCACCCAGAATGTTATATAACATGATGGTAAGAAGATTCTGGCACTATCATCTGATATAACATCATCCAGAGCAGGTGGTATATGCACTGACAGGAAACACAAATTCTTCAGGTGTTGTGCAAAGTTTTAAAAAACTGAACATGAGGAATGGCTTTTCTTTACTGAAACGCAATGACACTTTACGTTTCTCAAACCTAACTTGAGACTGAAAATCTTAAGACAAATCTTAAGATGTTTGTTTGAAAGAATGTTGAAAGGTCAAAAACATTCTGGCAAATATGAAGACTGTAAGAACTTCAACACCACCATTAAAACGTAGAATTTTGTCCAAACTTTCAAAAGATTACTAAAGACCACTATTTTCTCAGTTAGTTCAATATTACTACTTAATTTGTGAGGCCAGTTTAGAGTCCACATACACACAAACACACACAGTGGGTTTACTTAACCATATATTTGGATAAATGTGTACCCAAAAGTCAGCAAAACCTGACAAATCCTCCAAAACCTCCTTTTTTTGTAAAAATGCTTTAAATGTAGGGAGCAGTCAAATGTTTTTGTGTATTTATATTGTTTATGAAGGCATTGCTGTATATTGTCCTCAGATGGAGCCTGAGTGAGAATTACATAAGCATTTATACTTTAGGCAAAGGTCCATGTCATACAGTATTTTATTTACGTTAATGCAGGATAATATTAAGTTACTACTGGGTAACTGCAGACATTAAAGCTGAGATTACAGTCAGGTTAATGTTGGTAAACATCAGCATGACTTGACCAGAGAAAGAACAAACAAGGTTCCGTCAGGACACAGCGTGACGCACAAATAAAGCAACACTGCCCTCCAATGGCAGAATACTGACACTTCAGGAAAGTGAAATACAAGCCAAGTATGATGACCTATACTCTGCATTTAGCCCATCCAGTTAGTACACACAAGAGAGTTGTGAACACACACCTGGAGCACAGACAATGAGGCAGAGCAACTGAATTAAGGTAACCTTAGTTGTCCTCTGCCTAAACTGGGATTCAAATCAACAACCTTATGGTTACAAGTCCCACTCTCTAACCAGTAGGCCACAACTGTCTGCAAATATCTCTGAGAAGTTCATATTGCTTTCATTTTTACTTTCATTTTAAGGTACATGTGAGAAAAAAATTATATTTAATATTTTGGTTAGACAATTTAGTACTGGGTTTTTTATTTTGTTTCACAATCTAAAATTTACATTAGACACAAGTGGTGACCCAACACTGTACCAAAATTGTTTATCATATGCAAATGTCTTTATAATCAATGTATTTAAATGTAAAATTTTTTTGGAACTTCAATAGTGAAGACGTTTTGAAAACCTTTTCAAAAATTAAACCATTCTGACTGAATTAATACAGTGATATAATCTGGGAATGTTCAGATGCAGAGATGAAGGCTAACTGCTCTCCAGCAGTCAGAAGATCAATAGCTGCCATCTGACAACGTCAGATTCTCAGTTGATGCTACTATTGAACATAAGGCAGTATGGAAAGTGACTAACTGCGTGACTAATTAAACAGAAGCATCATCTCTTGCCTCACCCTACTAAAAATCACACCTCAAATATGCAGTTTTGTTAAAGCTGGAGTTTATTCAGCTTGGCTCCAGGATGGCTCTATGGGAGGAGATTCCATGAAGGTCTAGGACCAAGTAAACCTGTCAGACAGGACTGATCCCCAAGCAAGGGTTTACAAACCCGCCTTTATACATAAAAGCTAATCTAAGAAGTGTCTGATTACCAGGAAAAAAGTTTCTGAGTATAAAAACTAAACCGTCCTCCAGGAAAACAAAACCACAAACAAAGAGAGAAATATTTAATAGCAGGTTTAATTTAGCTGTTGTATTATCATCACATTGAAAGTGATTACGTATGTACATACCGTGTCACCAGGTTACACACATTAAAACTTAATTTTAGGTTTGTGTCCTTACAGAGTATAAACAAGTATCCTACACAGTAAGAAAGTGACAGAGGCTTTATCTTTATTACTGTACCTTTACTGGCAATTTCAAATGCCCAAGCACACTTTTGTTTGCTGGTTTAATTACCCTTTACAATCTGTTCACATGTATTTAAATTCTATTTTAGAAGTAAAATATCCTTTTTGTAATAGCTGCGAAATAAACAATTTAAAAAAACTGGCATAAACTGTTTTCTAACCCATGCTGTAGAAAAAAATACAGATCAGAGCTCTTTGAGTTATTTGAGTTATGAGAAAAGACCCAGAAATCTCATAAATGTGTCCATGAATTTCAAGAAGAGATCTCAACAATGTCACAAACTAAAAATTTGAATATAAAAGTCAATATTATTGAAGATTTCAATATGAACTCCAAATTAAATCCAGATTATTTTAACTACAATCTACAATCATTTTACAGCTCTATACTCTTAACTTATTTTAACAATTGTTTCATTTGTTTCTTTTTTATATCCTAAGAAATTTTTGGAGAAACATCTGAGACAAACTTGATACTTTGAAAAACAACTGAGATCTCCATTGAATCTCCTAAACTATGAAAGAGCAACATCTAAGAAGTAACATTCTCCTCTGGGAAAAGACTTTTTGACGATGTCAGGGCACATTTAATATGTTGTAATGTATACAATTTTTGAATTACAATATTGAATTACAATTTTTGCTAGCCAAAACATTTGTTTGATAATTCTACATTACCTTTGAGGTTTTTGCTACAGTATTTGATGAATAGTTTTGTTAAGCAATAATTATACTGTTTAAATTTTGCTGAAAAGTTTTTTAAAGTCTTTAAAAAGACCATTTAATGGCACATTCCTATTGTAACAACTTTTCCAAAATAGTCTGACAACAAGCTCTACTAGAGATGTCCATCTCTCTCAGCTTCTTATTTAAATTAATAAAAAAAAGTGTTTATATTATATGTAAGTCATTATTTTTAAGAGCCTGTCAAATTCCAAATGATGCACCATAAACTTGTTTGGGCTGCTACACTCCCATATCTAGTAAAAACGATAAAACTGTCATAACATTGTCTGTGATCTGTGATGTACTCAATTTGCTACAATTAAAGAAACAATCATAACACAATAAATTTAAAGGTACATAAAACAGATTCTACTAGATACCGTGATTATTCTCACTTGAATGTTTTTTATTGTACACAAACACAAGCTGGCATTTGACCAATCTGACAGGGTGAATTTGACAACAGGATTAGAGCACAAAGATTGAACACAGAGAATCGCATGACAAAGGAACAGTTTGGTAAGCACCTCTGAGCTTACTCCTCCTTCTGCATAAAGACATCCTGTAAACATGTTCTTCATGTACTTCATTGTTCCACTAATGCATGTCTTATATGTACAGTATATACTCTTTTATAGGTCAGGCAATGATGTTGCTCAGGTATGTTGCAGTTATCTTTGAATTTAACTTTGCGTTCCTTGTCTCCTTAGAATAAACAAAAATAGACACAAAATAAACAATTGCTGGCATACAGAAATTTCATATTGACTTTGATCTCAGAAAATCTGAGCACAGATTGAAACATTCTTGAGACCATTGCTGAATCTTAAAGAGACACATGGGTCTTAATGCTGAGAATAATCTGAGAATCTACTCTCTGGTTAATCTCAAACGAGATATTAAAAGGTCTCAGTTGTAACTTCTTTTCTTATGACTGACTGTAGCTAATTGTTTGCCTGAACTAACATGCACACACACACACAGACTGACAGTCAGATGAATAATGGAATAAATCTAGTGGTTAATAGGAATATTCAGATCACACTGTACTGGCATGTGTTCTCAATGTGTACAATAGCTTTCAGTGTCACATTGAAATTGCAGAAGATGTCCCAGCACATGATGTTCTGCCTCCTCACAGGCCGACTTAACGCAATGTACTAGCAAAAAAATACTGCCTCTACTCCAGCTTTAATCGATTTCAAAATAAAAAAGATTCAAGTCTCTGATATGAAAAAGATCTTGGAAATTACCAGACAAGTTAAACTACTGTTACAAAAGCAGAAAGAGTCTGATCACGACTATTAAAAGCAACAATATCTGCAATCAGCTGATGCACAAAGGAAATTCAAAGTCCTCCAGAAAATGTCACAGGGTGAATGTGGATGCAATCAAGGCATACTGAATACACACGATCCTCAGTCACGATATCTCACCACAGGCTCAGTACTTCTCTGCAGCAGAGCCTGACACGACCAGGCCTGACACAAACCTTTACCAGGATGTCTTTATGAGATAGTGTCTTCACATTATTCAGATTACTATTAAAAAATATAAAGAAACATATTGTTGTAAATGTAAAGCAGTCCCCTGAATGTCCCGTGACTAAGCATTTTTGTTGAATTTTTATGTTCGTATTATAGTTATTTACATACATTTTAGTATCTGTGTGTTGAAAAGTGCAAACATCCTATTAAATAAATAGAACATGAAAAGCTCATAATATATTTAGTTTAATCTCCTCAGATTAGTGAAAGGTTAAGAACCACATTTCAATAACCATTTTTTTAAAAATTAAAGTAATTTTTATGAGTTTCAGATACTCTTATAATTTCTGTTGATATAAAGCACCACAACCCCTAGATGCATGTTGTAATGACTGACAGAAAAACCATGCAGATCATTATCCAAATGTTCAAAAACAAGAAAATTATCAATATTATATTCTGTGTCCTAAATCAAAGCCTAATATGGCAAAACAGTTGAGTATAACATGGTAATATGGTGTCATCATCGTAGGACCCCATTGAATGAAGCAGTTTTCATATGCAAATGAGTAGCCTGTGATTCTGTTTGATTCAGCACTCAACGTTGGACCTCTGTGGGCTGAGAGCCGTTCAGGTGAAATTATCGAAAATTGGTTTCTTGCTTTGTTAAGCACCTGTGGTGAGATCAAAGAGCACAAATTCTGTGTCATCTAGATTTGAGGTGTTTTTGCAATGCTTGATACGTTAGTCATTTGGAAACAAAAATAATCTTTTTTTCTAACTCAATTGTCAAATTAATGAAAACAATGCATCAGGCCGCAGATGTAATTAAGTGAATTTTAATGTCTGAGATTAAAAGATTTTCAGACATCTACGTAAATGATGTAGTCCCAGATTTTAACTTTATACTCCAGTCTACCCTTAGACAGAAGAGAATTGCACATATTTCATAAGGTAACCACCAATCAGTGACTATAACACGCTGATTCCACACAATGTTAAAGCAGCAATGACTTATACTCTTATAGCAAACATATCAGTATTTGTATCTTTTATATGTATGATATAGACAAGCCTATGTGGTAAGAACTCAAAAGTTAGTGGTTACAGTAGTCAGCAATCAAATGCTTAAATAGACTTACATCACCAACACTGACCAAAGATGCAAATGATATTTTACAAGCATATTAATTGTTAAAAAACAAAAGATAGTTAAATAAAAAGATTGTTGCTTTAAACAATCTCTCTTAAAACTACAAAATGTTATTACAAGCAGTAGTGAAGCTTATGGAGGTGAAGTCTTTTAGGATTATCAGAGGTAAATTGTGTATAGTGAATAGAGGATCATTTGGATGTATATATGTAACCTCACATATGACAAGATTTCACTGTATAATATTGAGAGGTTCGTTTAAGTACAACCCCTATACATGAAAAGTTTTTTACTGTAAAAGTTAGAGGATTGTTTAAGTACAACCAATATATATATTGATTTTACTATAAAATCTAAAGAATTGTTTAGGTACAATTTGACAAGCCATGAAATCACAGATGCTAGTTAAATGTGAAACACTAAAAACAAAACAGTAATTTTAAGGCTAAATAAAACTAGAAACAATAACAACCACACTAGTGATATATGTTGTGCAAACAAAGGAAGTCAAATACTTGCTAATGCTGTTTCAAAGATATGTGCATATAGAGGATTATAATATGCTTCACTGCTGTGTTTACTTAACTTACCTTGTGTTTCTACTAATTACTATGTAGTGGAATTATTAATCGAATCTCTGCTTTAAAGTAAAGTGCTTCTGTAATTGACCAATCTTCCATGAAAGGTCAAAGCCCTTAAATTATGTTTTATTTAAATAAATGTTTTTTTTTTTTTAAAGTTCTTTTGTTAGTTATTTTGCATTTTCATGAAGGGGTGATGGGTCAGTTAATTAAAATCAGTGGAAACAACAAGTCATAGATTACCTAAGTCAAGTGTAATTTTTAGTGATAAATTCGTGATGGTGAAGAGATGGTGCCGATGAGAGAGATGCTCAGATCTGGGAGGGGAGGATAGCCGTATGTCTATAAATGCAGCTGCCACTATGTGCAAGAACAGACAAAGAGCTCAGAGTCCAGAAGAATCTCCTGCTAACAAGAGGGGATATTGACCAGTATTTCAGCACCTTTTTCATAATTTTTTTAACTTTGTATTTAGGATCATTCTAAATAGTAAAGTTTAACTGACCCATTTTTGTTCCATATGGAGATTTGGAAACTATCAGCATTGATGGTCACCGTTCTTGTTTACAGTGTCCAGAGTTTTTCTTTCACTCTAAACAGGGAGGACTGGATTTCAGATAACTGGGGGGTGAGTCATGTTTTCTATTCACCAACATTTTTTTAAGTGATTGCATATATTTTCATTATGCATGTACACTAAAATGATTAATAAATTAAACTGTATTTCTGTGCTAGGCAAGTCCTAATATTTGCTTTTTAAAAGTTCAAAATGGTTCAGAATGATGTTCTTTCCACATTCACAATCAAACTGGTTTTCTGGATGCTGCAGGACGAACCTGTGCAGGAGAAACTCGCTGGTCTCCTCAAGAGATCCAAATCTCACCAGTTCTATGGGCTAATGGGGAAACGCTCCGGTAAGATTTAATGGTGTTTTGTTGCCTCTGGGATATAGAAATGTGAAAACTTTCTGGTGCAGTATTTACCAAAATGGGAAAGAACATAGAAAATGTACATTTATAAACTCTTTTCCATTATGTTGTAACGTTTATTAACGAGGGATACTGAGATCAGATGTTTATTAGATTTCTTGCATAGTAATTATGCAATAGAATGCATATTTTTATTTACTATATGGTCTGAAAGTCTGAAGCCATTTTTTCCATTTAAAAAGGGCCCACAAATGATGGCATTTGGTATGTCTACATGCAGTTGACCTGTATGGACTGACATTACATGCATTAGTGTTGAAATTTGTTCTTTACAATAACCTAATAAGTGTCACCTTTGCTTAGTGACAAATGTTCCTCCTATATCCTTTGTTGTGCTAGAGATCCTCCAGCCTGTGAGAGTAATGGATCGTAGAAGTGAGTAATTCTGGGGGGAAAAAAATCTTTGAAAGTCCTGTGTCATTTTGAGTCAGTGTCTTGAAGTCTCTTCTAACCCTGCTGTTTTCTGTTAGGGCATAAAGGTGATATGTTTGTGGGACTCATGGGTAGAAGATCAGCAGGTAGGGCTGCAGTTACTCTACGCTTCATCTGTTTACATATCTACTGTGCTACAAATTCATTTAGCCTAAATTTCCTCAGCAACTAAAAGCATAATGCTGATTATTACATCAATGCGCAGGTCCTTTGACAAAAACAGAGAGCAGCACAACAACTGAGAACTGTGCAGACCTGAACAAACGAGCAGGTATGACATTTAAAGTGCTGATCCACTTCATCCATCACTTCAACTGTGTGACATGAATTAAGTCTGAGAGAATGGTTTTTTTCACACTTTAGATCTACAGGAAGTTTGGAACAGACTGCAGGACTACTAATGACAAATGAAAGATCAGACATCTATACAAACAGGTCTCCAGTGCCAACATTGTTATTTTAAACAAGTAAACACTGCATATATCATACGTGACCTAATAAAACTTATTTATCAAAGATGACCAGTATTTGTCTATTTCTGGTTTAAATGGACACATTCACAAATCTTTCAACACAAGAAACAAACACAACCAGTGATGAGAATAAAGAATGTGTATTTAACAGACTGAAATCTAAACGTCTTTTCAAGGCCCTGATATTTTCACTACATTCTACTGAAGTTTTTTGCTTAAAAAAAAATTAAAACAATATACGCTGGGGCAAAGAAACTACTTCGGTCAGTGAAACATTCTGAAACATGAAGAGTTCAAAAATAAATAGCACTGTATAAAACAAAAGCCAAAGATTCCAGAGTTACAAAGGGCACATTAACAAAAATGACACAAACAGCTCACCTCATTGCAAAAGACATTATTGATAGAGTCAATGTCATAAAAAGACTTAATAGCAAAAGTATGAAATGTAAGAAGAGTCTGTTAGGTTCCTTTGGGTGGGGTCCACTTCAGAGCACTGGGGTCTATGGTCTTGTTGTTGTTGCCCCTTTTTGTCTCTTTGGCCTTCCACTCGTCAATTAGATCCTGTCATTCAGAAACAAAGTTTCATACTGTAAAACGCTATCAGCAATTTATATTGTAACATTTACAAACACTCTGTACATAGTGTATAACATTTATTCATTTTGATTTGTTTCTTAAGCCTTCAACTTGCATATTAGAGGCGATCAACGGGCAAGAAGAACACTTCAACAATCAAACTTAATTAAAAATAATTTGGAAAATATAACAGGGCTATGCAAATCAACAGAATATAAAAATAGTTGATTATGGAGCAACAACAACAGCACAGATATGGTGTAGACAATAAATGTTTCTTTAAAAGATCTCAGAATCACATGAACACAGAAATTAATTTCCTGGTACCTGTCTCTTTAAGACCAGATGTTTCCCCTTCCAGTACTTGAGCATCTGAAGTGACTGCAGAGTGCTGACAATGTCCACTGGGTTGACTGCAGTCTCCTGACTGATCTCTGAACACAGAAGAAACACATTAACCCACAGCCCTGTAGTGTCTCCAGTGCTCCTTACTGAGAGCTCAGCTGCTCTTACCCTTGATGGAGATCTCCTTGCCCTTAAAGTTGTACATATAACGCAGCAACACTTCCTTCCAGTAGCTCGATAACTGATGAGGCCCAAATCTGACAGGGGGCGCTCGGGAGAGCCCACCTTTTCTTCCACTTTGGACAGCAGATAACCTGAAAGCATGGGAACCACAGACAGTGAAGCACACTTGGAGTAGTAGCAAAATTGTGTTTGAAATCACCTTAATATGATGGCATACAGACAGTAAGGGAGGGATGATAACTTGACAAATGGTCTGCAGACTGCCAGATACTCACTGAAATCGATCAGCATCTTGCCGTAGCCCTGCCTCATGTACTGTGGCATAGTCAGGATGCAAGACACGTTGTAATTCAGGAAAGAGTTTTTCTCCTGCACAAGAAACAGAAGCAGGTCAGACAATGTGGATGGATAAATAGCACCTCAAAAGACAAATTAGTTTTATCTTGTAATACAGCATAAGCTTAACCTGGATCAGATGTAAAAAAACAGACTGAATTAGAAGCCAGGTTATGTTCACCACCTGAATGTGTCTGTGGTAGAATGTAAAGCTTTACTGACACAGCAATACACTTTGTTTTTCCTCCCCTTATTTTATTAGTGTTATGAGGGTCAAAATCCCCAAAAAGCTTAGTTACGTGAGTTAGTTATGTGTGTTTGCTAATATAAACAGACTTACACGTTCACAGTAAGGAGATTGTCATACATTTCAGACAAGGTTATAAGTTAGTGTGAGAAACAGCCTTTACCTTTGAGAAATAGCCCACCAGGTGACAGCCCGTGTTATCAGCCTCAGTCATGACGTAAAACAGAAAAGGCTCCACATCATAGTACAGTGTTTTATGATCCAGAAACAGCTTGGCAAGCAAACATAGGTTCTGACAATAGATCTGTTGTTAAGGAAAAACACATTCACTGTGTTACCAAAGTGTTTTATATAAGAGACAAAATAACTGCTGATATTAACACAGGCATCATCATTGTAACAGTCATTACACACCTTGTTCTTTTTCCCATCAACCTCAAACACAGAGATGGCACCTTTCCTGTAGACCTCATCACCAGGGGGGTGTTTCCACACACATTTGGCCTGTGCACAGCACATATACACTCAAGAAAACTCATAATGTCCTCTAAACACAAATGTTCATCTCAGCTAAGCTACAACTGACATATGACATCACAGGACTACAGAATATCTATCAGAAAGATTCATTAGAACTTAAGTGAATAACATTTAGACTCATTCTGTCATTCCCACTGCATGTACAGATGTATGTCATACCATGTGTCTGCGCAGGATAGTCTGACTCTTCATGTACTTGAGGCAGAACTCACAGACATACAAACGCCCCAATCGGGCATACTCCTCAGGATAGGGCGAGTGATACCAGGTGTCCAGCTCATAGCGACCAAACAGAATGGTTTTAATCATGTTACTGCCCTCAGTGATTTGACCCTGGAGACGCAGTTTCTCCTAAAGAAAGAACATTCAATGAACTCAAGTCACCACATTTATACGTCACATGATTTGCAACTTTGTGTTAGAAGTAACAAGTTCATACCAGATCCTCTGATGCCCGCGCCTGGGCTTTTCTGAAGAGCTCCAGGTCGTATTCACTGGTAATGTTTTCCAGGAGAGGTTCTCGAGTGGTTCCATGTGTCTGTCTGTGCTCCTGATACAACAACAAATAAATGTTACCACAGGAAAAGACAACAGTCCCAGAGTGCCATAATATTAAAGTAGATATAAAATATTAAAGTTACATTAAAGTAATAAAGTAGAAGAACAGAACAGTGTTGAACACAAAGGAAAGTTAAGAAAAGTAGACAAGATATTAACTGATGAGAACAAAAGTTAATAATAAACATGTAGATTTTAGAATAACATCATTACCATATACTTTTCTTTCTGTTCTTTTGTCAGGCCTGAATCCCTCCTCTTCCTCATCTCCATGACCTTCTCCTTGTATCGAACCTGTCTCGGGGTAGGAGCCTGGGGGAAAACAATGCAAATTAATAATATGCTCTACTTGGAACTTTCTGAGTGGTGAGTGAGGAGCTGATTGGTGGAACACCTGATGTCGAGTAGCATGTCTGTTCTCCTCGTTCTGGCCTTGGCTGCGTTCCTCATCCTGTTTTTCACGCTCAATGGCCTTCACCTGCTCAAAATGACAAACACAAAACAATATAGAACAGACAAGAACAATGCAACATTGCATAACATGTCAAGCTAGCATGAACAATGTTGGAAATTCATTTTAATACTTTAATCAGAACAGCTTACAAAACTATCTATTGACAAGCAGCTAACAGATTTGGGACTGACTCTTACTCATGAGATACTTACAGATACTCTTACTCATGCTTCCTAAATAAACGGTTAGTAGGGTAAAGAGTGGAGAATTAACAAGACTAACACACCTTGCATTCATCTGCTGAGAGGTTGTGGTAGAGAGGACAGCCAGATATGGAAAAATGTCGCTCATGTTTCCCAGTTAAATGTCCTGTGAAAAAAAAAACAGAAATTGAAAAACTATGAAGAAATAAACTGTTAAAATCTGACTGTAAAAGGTCCAGGAAAAATACAATTAAAACAGTTCTAAAGCACCATGAACACTGTGTTTATAATTAAGTGCTTCTAAACCATTAGCACTGAATGATTAAACAGCTACAGAAGGAAATTAATTTGAAAAGCGATTACCCAGAGAATTACACCCAGGTGTGGGGCACTTCATATTAAAGTTGTAGCTCTCGTGAAAGCGGCGGCGTTTCGGTCGATGAGAGGGGTCGCTGCCAGAATCTTTCTGGTCTTTAGCCACACTCTCGTCGTGGGATGCGTTGGGGCTGGATATGTCAATGTCTGACTCAGAAGAGGGGGCATTTCCTGTGGGCGTCCTGGGTGGGGACTCATCTCTCTCTGCCGCCTGTTTCACATCTGCTGGGGCATCTAGATGACAAACAAAGCAAACATATTTATGACCATTTCTAAAGTGGTCAACGCAATCCATCAAGCCCAGTCATTTAAGGGATAATGAGAACAGAAAACACTTTTATCCAACTTATAGCACAACTCAGCTAGGCAATGCAGATATCTGGGGTTATGCATCATGCACAAGAACATGATGAAACCTTCTGAGTTCAAGTCTGATCTTTAACCACAGCACCCACAGCAAGAAAGGCTGGGTTGATCATCCTTTAAAACGCATTGTATGAGTCGCAATAGCCGCTTTCACACTGGGTAGCTTCTCTGAAGTAGAAGCTAATTTGTTAATCTAAAATGCATTTCTAGAACTAAAATCGTTCCTAGTGTGCAAACATGCCAATAGTTCTAGGAAACTCAAAAACCTTCTTGTGGTGCAAAAAGCCCCTGGTGTTTATACCTTGTGAGCTTTGACTCAGCCGTAGCGAAGCTCGGGTTAGACGGGTGTTATTGCGCTGGGCAGCTTCACTGTGAGAACTGTCAGTCTTCTCATGATCTCCAGAGTCGTCAGAGTCAGCAGTGCCATCTGAGCTACTGCCTGCTGTTCTCTACAATCATCACCACACACACACAGACTGATAACACTGACCTCTACAAACCTCATGGTAAACACAGTTACATCATCATACACATGCAGACTGGTAATAATAACACCAAATTTCAGCTGATCTTATTCAAGTATATGGGTTTTACAGATGAACCAGAGCATTAGCAGTTGTTTATACCTTTAGCTTATCTCAGGTCTATCTATATAACAAACAACTGAAGCTGTTTATCAAAACATTCAATAATCATGAACAGACATTTCACAGCTACACACAGCTGTTTTCATTGCATGCGATGGTCTCACTTCTCGAGCAAACCGGCTAACTAGTTACACTTTCTTATAAAACATGGATATTCAGAACCAGTTCGACTTTTTTCATCATATTGTGCTAAAATGTTAGATGCCAATTGCGCCGATAAAAACTTTAGTTTATTAAACTAGTATTTTAATAGAAAACAGACTATTTTTATCCAAGAATAAATGCAAACAGTGAGCTAGCGGCTAACGCGCGCCGAGAACATTCTCTCTCACCTTCCTGCGAGGCATCAGATCAACACAAACACAATCTTTACACAACTAAACCAGTAGTTAAACTAACAGCTGTGCTGGTTATAGTTATCTGGTATAATGTAACGTGTGAAAGTAGAAATCTGTGCGTATGTGTCTCAACAATTGTTCGTTCTCTCGCGACTCGCGCCACACAGCAGCAAAGCGGAAGTGACGTACACATGCTGAATAAGGCCGCGTTGCTTCATTCTTAAAGAAACATCACCATATTTGCTGTTCAAGTGTGTTGAAAAAGAGTTTGTTTAACAGTTAAAAACCAATGGCCGCTCTTATTGTGTATGCACTGTCCGTTTATTGTCCGTACTATAATTAGCTATAGGCCTACAGGCCCGATGTTATCTGCAAAAGTTTACGAGAAAGTAAATTCTGAAAGTAATAGAAACACTACTGAGCTTGCAGTGTTCGGACCTTTATTGTTATCAATGGGTGGCGTTAAGGACCTACTAACATTTCGTTTCTATCAGTCTAATGTTGCTTTAGGTGGTTTCTGTTGGTTTGTATAAAATCAGCTGCTATATGCATAACTGAAATGTTATATAAAACATAATTTTCACTTTCCAAGGGCAACATGAAAATAGGAGACAAGGCAAAAGAAATGCAAATGCAACTGTTTCCCATAGAATTCAACCTAACAATTGTACATTTTTATTTTAAGTTTTTATCATATAATCTTGATTCAACATTGACAATGTTTAATCAAGGGGTCACCATTACATCACACTGGTTAAATAAATGGTTAGATGAGCTCTATGGGAAACACCAGAAGCTACACTTATAACCTCACAAGCCCCAAAACCACCAAGCCGACAAGCCAAGTCTACATAGCTACATTTACAAGCGGACATTGTATTCTGCTAATAGAGACAGAATGAACTAGAGACAAGTTTTTTTGTTTTGCATTAGGGATTAGTCAAGTGTCTGCGAAACAGGTTTTATATTTTATATTCATAAATATTCAAATTAGGTTATAAAATAATGTTAAAATAATGCTGTTGCTCTTCTCAACACCTCTGGTATATTCTTACCCCTCCTCATCAGGTGGGGGAGGGTGTGTGTGTGTGTGTGTTAGTCTGGGCAGAACAGAAAACATGGTGGTTTTCCAGAGTGTTCTATCACCCCCTTTAAATGAGAAGAGCAGGGGGAGGCAGTGGTATGTTCCTGTCCCAGCAGCTGATACTATCCTTCCTAAAAATAGTCACTTACTCAGCCAACCAACCACACAGAGATACTGAGCTTTAAATTCTGACTTCTGTAACTGCTGAGACCACATTAACCACTGAGACCAACTAATAACTACTCCAGACATTTATAAAGAAGACCAAGTCATCTCTACAAACAGTTAAGATGCCAAAGATCATTCGACCGGAGGACTGGTAGGTGTGAACATGACTAATTTTTTCAAATGGTAGAAGCCGCATGCTAGGGTTTCCATTTTCACAGCAGAAATGGGCCTTTGCATATACAATTTGCTCATTGTATTTCATTTTTATATATTGATTTGAAGCTTTGTTTATAGAAAGCAACTTAACATGAAATCCTCTGTCATTTTACTTAAGTCAACCAGCCAGGACACTGTGGTTTGACCGGAAGAAGTACATCACTATCAACTTTGTGGTTCAAAACCCGAAAGATGTTCAGATAGACATCCAGGACACCAAAATTATTCTTAGGTGAGAAAATAAAGTCTCATCATCCTATAAAGTTTTTGGTTTTTAATGTATGATTATTTCTGATTATTTAATATGAATATGCCATAATGAAAGAATGAGATTGAAATGGGATTTCTTCATTATCTCAGTTGTTTCTCCTGACAGCAATGAGCTTAATTGGAGAACCAACAGTTACTTTTGTTTAAGTCTCCTGTTTCTCAGATGTTTCCCCATCCCCAAATCTTTAGTAATCTGTTTTTTCAGCTGTACTGAAACACCACATCCAGTTGCTCCATCTAAACTAGTATAGTTAGAAAATTACAAGCTGGACAAAATGTGTTAAATAATAATTATTTATCTTTATTTTTCAGCTGTAAAGATGTAGATGACAACAATATCTACAATGATATAGAGTTTTATGACCGGGTCTATAAGTCTGTAAGTAAATGATCATTTCTGTAGTGAGTTGTCTGTAGTGTGTGTTCAGAGGGCACACTGAATATATACTGAATATATTCTGTGGCTGTGCTGAGATATTTAGTGAATGCTGCTCTTTTAGGATTCGAGGGAGAAGGTGTATGACCGCACTATTAATGTGCTAATAAGGAAGGTCAAGGAAAATGTGGCCTGGCCCAGACTCCAGAAAGATACAGCCAAGGTACTGATAACTAAACTTTAAGAGTTTGGCAGGATTTGTGCATGCAGAATTATTATCAACATCATTTCAAATCAGAACATTAAATAAAAAGTGTTAAAAAATAATTCTGTCTTTCTATCATCTGTCTGTTTGTCTGTTCGTCATGCAGCCAGCATGGTTGTTAGTTGACTTTGATAACTGGAGAGATTGGGAACATGAGGAAGAAGATGGTATGGCAGAATATGAGCAGTACATAGATGTAAGTCACTAGTCACTTTATCTGAAAGTAAGTCACTTTATATGTTCATGTTGAATGATGTAAAACCCTAATATTATATCACTCAATCATAAAGGACTATGTGGTATATTATTATGTCACCAAAATAAATTCATTAGTTTACTACAAGAATGTAATGAGTGTTTTGAAATGCAGATGCTGAATAACATTAAGCAGAAGGGAGAACCACCAGCCATGGATGACCTGGATGATCTTGTAAGTGTCTGAAACAATGTTACACAGTTCTGCATTTATTTTGATAATTTGTTTCCATTTTAATTGTATGTTTTTCTTTACAGAGTGACTGAGTTTAATAACATCACCCAAAACAAAGCTTTATGGTGCAGTTAAAAATGTTGCTGTAGACAGTAAAGGATATCACACACAACCCCACAAACATCAACAAATGGCAACAAACAAATATTATCTTTTATTGGATGTTTGATTTCGTTTGATCTTGTGTTGGTGTTTGTTGACATTTGCTGGGCAGTGGAATGTAGCCTTAATGTATGTGATGTGTAAATGTCATTTTTAATTTAAATTTTCTTTTGTGTTAAAACAAATCTATTTTGACTTGGAACAAAATCTGATTTTCTGTATTTATTTTGTATCCATGCTGTTAACGAAAGTAACAATCCGGGAAAGGTACAGATTTATTGTCATATTATTTAGTATGTGTTTTTTCTACATTAAAGGTCAGTTATTGTTATATTTTGATTTGTTTGTGCTACAAGGAAATGTCTACAGCCACAAGAAGTATTTCAATACTGAAGACAAAATTAACATGTATTGATGTCATTGTGTTAGATAACAAATTGTCAAAACAAGTGGCATCTGCAAATAAATGATATTAAATGTTTTCTCAAATTTACCTTTAACCAGCTGATCATTTTTAGTGGTCACTGAAGTCAGTCTGCTCAGTTCACACAGGTGTCCTAACAAAGTAAACCTGTTCTAATTGTAAACATATCTATTTATAATAGGTCAACATATAACTAAACAATTTATTGGATTATTTAAACATATACCACAGACTTTTGTGGAATGCTTTGCTTGTGCTACTTTTTAGTGAAAATAAATTCCAGTTGGAATTTCAGTCTTTGTACCAAAAAAAAGTTCATACAATTTTAAAACATGCTTTTTAAATTAAACCAGTCTGTATATTGTTTTATATAAGTAAATCATGTGGACTCACCTGTTGCCTGTTGTATAAACTGTGCAAGCACAGCAGGTCTGAGTGTGACAGTCATGGACAGATGTTGCTCAACACTTCTGACGGAGTTGTGTTGAGCCATCCTTCTTCCTGCTACGTCAATCGAGGTAGGTGACCCCTCAACCAGGGCAAGTGAACCTTGAAAAGTGTGTGTGTGTGGAATAACCTGTGCTATTTTATGACTGATTATTCATGCAACAGAGAGGAAACAGGTCAAGCAGTCATTAACTTTGCCACTCTGTCCAACTGATCTGGTTTATCTGTGTGCGCAGAGGAAGAAATCTCCTCAGGCATTACAGTGATAAGAATTATTGTTCAGTGGAAGAAATAGTTCAGGAAGGCATCACATGTTTATTGTGAATGAATTTCATTGACAACCTTTCCTTGTTGCCTTATTTAAATTTAATTATTGTTTCTTGATTTCCTGTTCCAAACTTTAAATAAATTTGCTCCATACAAATAACAAATGAGAACATATATGCTTTAATGATCATAAATACCTGGTTATTTGTATTTCACACACTATACAAAAATATTATTAGTTTTCAGACTTTACTTGAGCACTATTGAAATGGATTAGTACATTTCCGAGGAACGATTTTCACTCAATTTTCACTCATTGCAGTTTTATTTATACAATCAAAGTACAAAATACCTAATGTATTTTAATGACAACCATAAATGATAATGGGTGGAGTGTAATTTGAGTCAATGATCTCTGCTGATGGAATTAAAGTTTAACAGATTAGAGTGTGTTTTTAAGATGTAAGTTTCAGTTTAACTATTTTCAGGATGTTTTGGAGGCTTGCAAAGTCATGACACCAAGAAAATTGTGATAAAATAAGTTGCTTTACCTTTGTTTGTTTTAATGAGTTATTATAATGATAAAACCTCTACTGTCTCTTGATTTAATCAGTTTAAGTGAATGTGGAAACTTTTAAGACTTTCACTTATGTGTGTTTTGGCAAGATACTTAGATTTTTAATTAAGTATAAAATGCATACTTTAATGAAGAATATTTTGTCAGCAATTTTAAACCAGTGGATTGTTTGGGACAGATCCTTGCTGTATGGCGCACGTTCAACATGTAACCTTCAGCAAGGAGTGAAAAACATTGATAAGGCTGTTTGTGCAGTCAGTGATGTAATAAGCTGCTCTCCCCTCACCACATAAACAAAATGTTCTGCCCTTTGGCCTTCTACACCATCACAAACTGAAATTTAAGCATGTATAAAAGAGAGTTCAAGAAAACTAGGCAAAGCTGGTTAATATTTAATTCAGTTCACAGGATAAAGATTACTCTCTTTGAATAAAGTCAATATTTGATTATGTAAATTTATTTTTTACATTAATCAAAGAGAAAGCAACCAGAAACGTATTGTTTTAATGCCTTTTGAACAATTACTTTAAATGCAACCAACACATGTGAGTTGCAAGTAGCACATGCAACTCACTCATCTGCAAAAAGCACACAGACTGCGTTTCCCTACAAGAAAAGTAAAACTGAAACACATGTTGCATTTATTTAAGCATCATGCACATTTCTAGGGAATAAAAAAGAAACACTTTAGTACAATCAAAACTCTTATTTAGCTACAACATTAACCTTATAATGTCTAATTAATTTTCAGACACCTGGTGTCTCAGTGTCTATTCAACAGTCAGTTGTCATTTTGTATACATACATTTTGTACATAAATTGCATAAAGAAAATTTTGTACAGAAATTTTGCATATAAAAGGGTTGTAACAAAAAAGAATCAAATTTAATATGTAGAATTTAATCTTTGTTCCTTATAAAATCTATATTAAAATTTACGTTTTTGGTGTAAAAATTCATATTTACACAAGCAGATCCAGGTGTTTATGTACAGTAGTTAGGCTGGCAAGTATTTTAGGTTAATGGTACAATAACTGGTTTGAACCATCTCAATAGCAGCAGTCAGCAGAACTATGTACAGAACATGTGGTTAATATGCCTGATGCACAGAGCATGACTGAGAGACCTTTGAACACAGAATCTGAATGAAAGTGATTTAGTGAATGGACCAGCCTCCTAAAACCGACATAACAAGATAACACGGGAGGTGTCATAATTTGAATACTGCTTACCAACCTACTTGTGACGTTTTCTCATTTGTAAGTCGCTTTGGATAAACATGTCTTCCAAATTAATAAATGTAAATATAATGTAATGTAAAACAGACCAACAATAAGATCAAATAATCCTGGAGAAGTCTGTGATGATTATTACAGGCACAGATATGAACCACAGCCTCAAGTCAGAAATAACATCCTGAAGGTTTCTCTCTTTCAAGGAAAAAAATAGGCATTTCAAAGACTGGGTCTAAATAAACTACTGCATGATCAGTTAAATTAAACTACTTTTGCATGAATAGTTTTGGCACAGTATTGGCACTCTGTTAAAAACTCTGGCACTCTGGATCTTCAAACAATGTACAATCTGGTTCCTGGAGCAAAACCAGTTGAGAACCACTGATACAGACAATGACACAATCATCAACCATATAAATCACAGCAGAATCAACAGCTGCATTGCTAATTTTGCAGTAACTCATTCTGTATAATGTCGTCTGAGGTATTTTTAAAGAGTGCACAACAGTTCAGTAGTGCAGTAAAAAATGTTACTGTCCTTGAAATTTAATTTGAAACTTTTAATGGTTTACCATTTACCAAAGTTTAGCAATATTTCAACTTTGTTACATCCCCTTTTCATGTTTAGCTATTTGAAAAATCCAGGAAATTGCAGCTGGAACAAGTGCAGTAGGCACCAGCAGAGCAGCAGCACTTTTGCAGAATGACAGAAGGTAGAACAGCAATTGGTTGTTTGAGGAAAACGCCATGGAGTCCAAGAGCTGCAGCAATGCTAATGAAACACAAATACATCCAAACCTGAAGGGGGCACTGCTTATTTTTTTGCTGTTGTTGTGGTATGATAAGTGAAGGCCCAACCCCAGACCAAACAGTGTGCCCATGTTCCTCAAAAGGCTTGCAAAGGGGGTGGTGTCCATGAGGACCCAGTCTGAATTGATACACCATTTTTGTGCCTTTGCCAATGTCCACAGCAGATCCACACCCAGAACCTTCAGCAGTACATAGAAGCCCACCGCAAAGAACAGCAGGAACAGAGTGATGCTGAAGTACTTCTTTAGACTAGCAGTGTAGATCCACTGCTGTCTAGAAAATATTTCTGCCACAATTATACCTGAGAAAAAAGCAACGGCTTTGAGAAGATTTGGAAGCAACATAAAAAACTGATGCTTTGTAAGATTTGTATAAGTTATATGAATGGAGAAGACACCTACCTGACATAACTCCACTGATAACCTGGTGTGGAAAATGGGCTGCCATGTAGACTCTAGACATGCAGACCAGTAACTCTACAAAACCCAGCAGCATCCAGAGTATAATCTGTAAAAACCTGATAGCAGACAATACTGTCAGATGTGATGTGAAACATTACTGTCAGATGTTGTTTGAAATATTACTGTCAAATGTGATATAATGTGAAACATTACTGTCAGATGTGATATGAAACATTACTGTTAAATGTTATGTAATGGGATACATTACTGTCAGATGTAATGTGAAACATTACTGTCAGATTTGATGTGAAACATTATATTTAGATGTAATGTGATACATTATTGTTCAGGTGTGACGTAAAACATTACTATCAGATGTGATGTGAAACATTACTGTCAGATGTGACATATTGAAACACAACACAACATTATATTTGAATTAATTTCAGAATATTCTTGTGTAAATTCTTAAAACAGTTCCTCTATTGTGCTCATCTAGGCAGAGATCTGGATTTCTTGCTTCAGGCTTACCTGTAGTGTAGAGCAGGTATTTTTTTTTCTGCAGCAATGGAAAGCACTGCTGTGACCATTACGTACCCAACTCCTGCAGAGCCCATGGCGTGACCTGATGGGCTCCCTGAAACAGACAAGCATTAGCAGTGCATTGAGACAGATATGTGTTATATCCCCATAGATAACAGAAATCTTAATAGTGCCAAATCAAACATTGTGTAAAAAAGAAAATGTCATCTGCTGTTGCCCTTTTCTTTCTATGAAGTAAATCCCCTGACAGCATGGAAACCAATGCCAAATATCCACACCCATGACTATACAATTCCAATTACAGAGAAGCAGAATGGTCAGGTAAATAATAATCTTTTTTATTGGTCCAGAGTAATAATTCAGGTCAAGAATGGACAGTTGGATAGGACAGCAGCCATATGTGAAATATTACTACTTCATTAAAGATGGTCCTTGACCTGGAACAGAATGATAACCAGGATCAGACCCATTTACACCCGGCAGATTAGAATAGAAACTGGCGTAAATTGCAGTTACAATCAGCTGGTCATTATTACAATAGGGTGATCAGGGAATTACATTATTTATTAGACTGAGGAGTATTGAAACTAACAAAACTGGAAATCAGTTGATAGCAATAGACTAAGAAGTCTGCAACAGCCAGTCAGAATCAAGTTTATTTAGAAAGTGATCTAATAATTACAAATATACCTGGTCCAGTTTCACATGTGATGGGGAACTGTTTCAGTTCTGGGTGTTTCATAGGACCGTAAAACTTGGTCTCTTGCACCCACCAGTATGGTCGCTCACCAAATAAAACCCTGAGAATATAATATATAATTTAAGGAAACTCATATTTACAATAATCACTTTATGTTTTTAACATTTGTAAAAAACGTTTTTCAAAGTTTTATGCTGATCAAATATATTTAATTACTGAAACAACCTGACCATAAGTATTACATCTGCAGAAATCATTTTTAAGAGCAGAAGTAGATCTTTTTTTACAATTACACTTTAAAACTTTCTACAATGTGTTAAGTTAAGAACACAAAAGCCAAAGAGCATCTCACCACTTCAGGACGAGGTTCAGCCAATCTCCAACCACAGCCACCCAAATGAGCTTGATGCCCACATCTCTCCGCAGATGAAACCAAATGGGAAAAAACACAAAGAAGGTGGTGTGGAGATCAGCTACGGAGGAGATCCATTGAAACAGTTTCTCAAAGTCTTGGTGTTCTGTCTGCAAATGAATGGCTACGTTCACCCCCCAGCTGTGAAGCAGGTCCATTTTTCAGGCTGAGAGCAGGTTGGTCACTAAGGCACAAGACTGAAGATCAGACTGGAGATAACAAAGCAAACTGCCAGGCTTCGTTCTACTCCAGTTGTACTTTATTCAAGGCTAGAGTTGGGTTGTTTGCAAGTCTACAGGAGAACTCAGGAACCCTCACATTTCATGACCTTTAACCCTGTGATAGGCAAACACTGATGAAATGATGAGTGACACACTGATGAACTAAAGTTTTGACTTCATCAGATATTTGCAGTGATGTCACTCTGACGTCTTACAGTGAGACATTTAATGCAAATTACACAATTGTCATGGATCTGTCCGTTCTATCACTGATAGTGATTATCTTCAATCACTGGTGGACAGTACAAACAACTCATTGATTTAATTGATTTACTGATAAAACTTTCCTCTTTGTGACATTTTTTGTCTAAGCATTCAGAATTCTGTTAAAACATAATGTTTTGTTTGTGTTGTTAGAAGATTAACACTTTGTGGTAGTGTGCAACTCATTTGAACAGCTGTTTAATTTCATTGAGCTCCTTTGAATTGAGGCAGTGAACTGAGGCCTGTGTGAGACCCTGGATGCTCCTGAGCCCAGCCCTATTTTAGCATTAGAATATCATAAAAACCTAAGGGTGACCTTTTTTAAACTGGGGGAGTAAAATGAAGTTCTGTTTGAGAAGCTCATGTAGGTTCTTTTGACTTGGGGAAATGTACCGAGACGAAGTCCAACATTCTGGCAGTGAGTTTTGTGTATTTATGTAACACACATGTAAACAATGCAGTTCAATATTAATCAGAAATTGCTTATGCAAGCAGTTAAAGGAATGACTGTCTAACAGTGATATTTTTCCAGTAGTTCTGTGATTATTTTAAACAGGATGCTTCTGAACTGTTTGGCCTAGTTCTACAAATGGCCTAGTTCTGCAAATAGTTTGTTTGTTCTGGATATTCTAATAGGTGAGTAACTTTGAATTAGGCCGCATTGATTTAGTTAAAATGCTGCTTTTAAGAATTTCAACCCAAGAACATGTCCAGGTCATTTTCTATCCCCAAAGTCTTTTTTATGCTGATGTAAATCAAATCATATTATTTTATGTCAGTAATTTTCTTAATACAGTATGAATAGCTGTAATGCTGTAATGAAAATCGCCTTTGGCAAATAAAAAAACAAACAAACTCAACAGTAAAATGTCTGGACACATTACAATAATTATTATTTTGAGGGGGAAATGTGCTTTAAATGAAATCTTTTTTAAAAGGTCCCATTTGCTGTATGCAAAATTTTGTTTATTTCACTTTGGTGTAAAACTGTGAGCTTGCCGTGTTGTCGTAAGAATCCTTCAAAACCTACAGTTTATAAACCATTCAGACAGAAGTTTTTTGTAATAAAAAGATCAAAGATTTATTTTAAATAACAGGTTTTGAAGGAAACAGTAGGCAGTTAACAGTGATGTCACAGGAGTTCATCATCTTTTCTGCGTCCCTTCCCTCCTGAACTTGTTTGTGTGTTATCTGTTGGACAAACACACTCTTAACTCTGACGGGGTTTTTCTGTTCTCCTCTGTGTTTTATTACACATGTGCTCAAGGTTCAAAGATCGTTCTGTCCATGCGTTGTGCTGATGGGCTGCTGGTATAAAAGCAGAGGCAGGCGGAGGAGAATGATCAACCTCACTCGCTCTTCAGCAAAGAAAGAAACTGTTATAGACAACATCTGAACATGAACGCTGTGATGGACACACTGCAGGGGTTAGGGGTGAGCAGCACCCAATACCTGCAAACACATTACAAAGACGCCCAGGGCTGGTTTCTGTTCGTCTCCTTTGCAGCAGATCTAAGGAACACCTTCTTCATTTTCTTTCCCATCTGGTTCCATTTGAAAGAATCAGTGGGCATCAAGCTCATCTGGGTGGCTGTGATTGGAGATTGGCTCAATTTAGTCTTCAAATGGTAAGCATAGTTCTGCATTAAGAAACAATTTGGGAGTTTATTCAATTCTCATGTTCAATTGTATTCTGATATCATAAAGATGACTGTTGCTTTTAAAGGATCTTGTTTGGAGAACGTCCATATTGGTGGGTCCATGAGACTTCTTACTACAGCAACAGCTCTGCCCCTCACATTGAGCAATACCCCATGACCTGTGAGACTGGCCCAGGTGCGTAACAAGCACACTGTAGTCCTCTTGAGACCTTCTCATCCTGCATCAGAAGAACACTCACTTTGATCACTCTTTTTCTAATGCAGGTAGTCCATCTGGTCACGCTATGGGTGCTGCTGGTGTTTACTACACATTGGTCACCTCCATCCTCGCTATAATGCTGAACAAAGAGAAGAAACCTTCATCTAAGAGCATGTAAGTCCTTTCAAATCAATAAATGACATCAGAGTTACAGTAGATGACTGAAGGGTTGCAGTATTGCAGGGCCAAGTAACAGCTTTCACTGTTCAAAACAGATTATAGAGTTTGGAAATGTTGTGGAGCTGTGTGAATGTTGGTGTGATTTATGCCTGTTTTTGAATCAGGTATCTGCGTGCTTCACTCTGGACACTCTTCTGGACAGTTCAGGTCTGTGTATGTCTCTCACGCGTCTTCATCGCAGCTCATTTTCCACATCAAGTCATCACTGGTGTTATTACAGGTCAGTATCTCACAAAAGCCCACCTTAAGATTTTTAGTTCACCCTGTCATTATTTACACACCTTCATGTTTCAAACCTATACAACCTTCTGTCCTCTCTGTAACACAAAAACAAGGTTTATCAGAATATCAAAGCTCCTTTGTTTTCTACAATGAAAATGGAAAGGGAGCAGAAGCAGTAGGAGAACACAATTTAGGAGAACTTAGGTGTAGGAGAACAGCTGTAGTCTATTTAATGTGTGCACTTATTTCAGCCATATAGATTCTTTCTGCAAGGAACAAACAAAAAATATACTTTTTCTTAAAAAATTATATTTTGTGTCACAGGGAAGAAAGCAAGTCAAGGGTGATTCAATAATGTCAGTGCAACAATTTCTGGATGAACTATACTTTTAAAAATGTTTACATTAACTTTTTGTATCTGGCTCACAGTTTAATCCAAAGCAACTCACAGTGCATTTAATATATGCATTTTTCTCATATATGTAATTATGGGATTTAAACTTTTTAATTTGATTAAATTTGATTTAAATCTCGAACACAAAACATATGGTTACAGCTGTTGAGATTATATAAATAAAGTTTTGTTCTTGTTTTGCCAGGAATAATGGTTGCTGAGGCCTTTAACAGACAGCAGTGGATCTACAATGCCAGTCTGAAGAATTACTTCAACATCACTCTGTTTCTTCTCTCTTTCGCTGTGGGCTTCTACGTACTCCTGAAAGTTCTGGGTGTGGATCTGCTGTGGACCCTGGAGAAAGCCCAGAAGTGGTGCATCAATCCAGCCTGGGTTCACATGGACACCACTCCTTTTGCCAGCCTGCTGAGAAACATGGGCACTCTGTTTGGTCTGGGACTCGGTCTTCACTCACCACTCTACACTGAGAGTAAGAAAAGCAGCAGGACTCATGTCCGAGTCATCTGTATCATCGCCTCTCTGTTCCTGCTCCATCTGTTTGATTCCATCAAACCTCCAACACACACCGCTGCTCTCTTCTACCTTCTGTCCTTCTGCAAGAGTGCCACTGTTCCTCTGGCCACAGTCAGCATCATTCCATACTGTGTGTCTGGAGCTCTTGGTTCAAAGAGCAGGAAACAGCTTTAAACTGGATAAAAACTGCAAGACTGTGAAACATCTACAGAGTAGCTCTTGCGATCAGTCTAATGGACACTGAACACACAGCTTCTCCATGTTTTAAAAGTTGTATTTAATGACAGGGATGCTGATAAGTCTATATTAAGCCCTGTTATATTGCATGTATTGTTCAGGATTTGTCATGTGAGATGAAAATTGCATTTTTTAGAATTTTCTTATCTTAGATCCTTTGGATCTTCAAGAGAAGGTCTCGTATTTGACAAAATAAGTTCTTTTTTGAGAACTGAAAGAATAGAATTATCTGTCTATAGGAGGACTCATGCTGTTCTCCCTAAGATGTGTATGTTTTTGGATGTTTTTCTGTAATATTTTATTTTTGGAAAAAATTCTTTAGGTCATTTCTAATAAAATACTGAAGATATATCTTGTGAAGTGTCGTTTTCTGTTGCACATTAACACAGAAGTATTTTTGTGAGCTAAAGCATAAGGCAGAAAACAAGAATCAAAAACACATCTGACTTTAATTACAATGCAAATTCATGATGTTAATCAATATTTAATTAGAGGACCGTTTTAATAGCTTAACTCAATTTACTTGTAGTGATCACAGAGACCAATAAAATAAATCTGGAATTGCAAAAGCCAATAACATTTAACTGCCCAACAACTCTTGATTCTATTTCAAAGCCAAGCCCATTTTGTGAATTTTAAAGGAAAAGCTTTTCCTTTTCATATTGTTCTAAATCCAGGTGATTCTGTCAGCCAGAATGACATGAGGGTGAATAAATGAGAGATTCTCATTTTGAACTGTTTTTTAATCACTTTAACGTGACGCTCAATCCAGGACCATAAACAGATATTACACACAGTTCAATGTTTCCAGCAGAGCATCCCTTATATTTTGATGTCTGTTTAAATCTTCTGTCTTGAGTCTTCAGACTCATGTCCTTATCACTACAATTAAGTGCCCTCATGTCTAATGATTGACAGATAACTGAGCATTTGAACAGGCCTGTGTATAGTTTGTGTTAAAGTAACAATACAAAACTGTATCAATGGACCTGCTATTTATTTCAGATCAAGAAAATGTGTTTTTTTAGATCATTCTTCAGATTAGCAAAATGTGTACAAATGTGTTTAAACTCAAACATTATAGTACAACAAATGATCTGATGTAGCATGTCACAGAGTCTAGTCATTTCTCTCTGATCCACAATAATCACTGTAGCTCAAATCACTTGATCCTGGATCATTCAGTCTGGATCATTTGCTGATCTGTTGTTGGTGTGAGTGTGTGTCTGGATCATCATCTTCCGCTCTGTTGTAGTTGTGAGTGTGTGTCTAGATCTTCTGCTGTATGTGAGTGTCTGGAGGTCAGCCGAGCTCCATCACTCCTCTCCTGCCATGAGTTTGCAGCTGTGCTCCTGCAGTAAAGCCTCAGCTTCTGCTCTCCTCACAAGACTGTTTGCTTTACCCTGGTAACGTCCTGCCTTTCCAGCTCCTTTACCTTGCAGCAGCTCTGACACCCTGAACATACCAATACAAACCAAAAAAACATTTGTTTCAAAAGACAGGGTTCATACAGGCACCACTTCATGAAAATCAAGCACTTTTTAAGTATCATTACTTTTATTTTTAAGGACTCTGCGTTTTTGCTCGAAGCTACTTTACTTAATTCAATGTATCTGTATTGTACTGTATAGTGATTTTTACAAAATATTGTTTTAAAGTAGTTTTACAAGGAACATCTTAAAGTTGTGCAAAATACAATAAATATTAACAGATTAAATCCTGATAGATTCTAAAGATTCTAAAACAGTTAATATCTATCTACAACATAGGCTAAATACAATGATATTTAGACTATAGCAGATATAGATAAAATCTACATTGAAATAAGACCTAAAGAATATTAAAAATAGTATTGAGGGTAAAAGGAATAAGTATGAATATATTTATAAAAGTGCAGTCAGGCAAATGATAGACAGATCTCTAAAGACCAGATTATAAATGTGAACTAGATAGGTACATTTTCTGAAGAAAATGTAAGTGGTGCTTGCTTGGGGAGTGGCAAAACCTGGGAATATTTAAACAATGTTAACATGTTTTAACATGATGCTTGTATAATTTACCATGATGTTAGCATGTTTTATCATGAAATGGCATATTGCTAACATGACTTAACATGATGTTAACATGACTTAGCATGATGTTAGCATGATTTAACATGGTAGATAAACTAAAATATGGCTTATTCATGATGCTATGTGGTTGCTAGGGTGTGGGTTGCTAGGGTGTGGGTTGCTAGGGTGTGGGTTGCTAGGGTGTGGTCAGGAAGTTGCCAGGGCAACTTCCTGACCACAATACCTAAAGCAATACCTAAAGCCCACTGACAGCCTGAGTCAAATAAGCCCACCATGTCTCTACAATGTTCTAATGCTGAGATATGGCTTATTCATTTTATTACATGGTTGCTAGGGTACAGTAAATGGTTTCTAGGGTATAGCTAAACAGTTAACAGGGTAAAACCAATAGACGGATGTGTGTGTGAATCATAAAACCAACTACCATGTCTCTATGATGTTTTGGTGTTGAGATATAGCTGATTCATGTTGGTTGCTAGGGTGCTCTAAATAGTTGCAAGGGCATAGGCTGGACAGTCTCTATGGTAATAATTAAAGACGACTTGGCAGTCTGAGTCAAAAGAGGCCACCCACTTGTCTCTACGATGTTTTGATGCCTCTCACCTTTTTAAATGGAAGTCTATAGGGCTATAGCCTATTGGGCAAGTGTACTGTAAGTCACAGTACACCTCCATAAGCCGGTCGATTTGACACCTCATTCATGTGAGGTCAGATTTTCCAGGAAATGTCAGTTTCACTTTATTTGACTTATACATATTAAAAGGTATGTAAAGTAACCTGCAATTTTATGTTTCAAACTAAGATGGTGAGAGGCAAAAGTTACAGACTCTACAGAATCTTAAGGACCTTGTGCAAACCGCAAAAAGTGCCATCTGCTGGAGCTTCACTGAATAGCACAGTCCTGCACAATCAACACACAGAAGACTACAAGGAGAACACTATAACTAAATACGTAACGTGATTTACAAAAGCAGGACTTATTATTTCTGAAAATATACATAAATCTTTTGCACCATCATGTCATGATTCAAACACATTTTTGCATGTTTCTGTTACTGTAATGTAATATAAACATTGCAAACTGCTGATGGTCGGGATCCTGGGCACAGTTAGTTTATTGTGGACCAGACTTCTGTTAGTCAGAAGAAGCTATGAGACTGGGGTTAGATCTGTAAATCTAGAATCTCACCGTGGTCCCAATTCAGTTACAATGTTCTCAGGCCCTGCAAGCAGAAACAGCCCTGCACCCTTTTCCTCTCCTACAGTCAGGAAGATAACCGTGTCCTAGAAACACAGCACAAAAACACACTGATAAGATCTCAATACACTACACACTTCTTTAGGAATCAGAGCAGAAGCAGATCTGGACCAAAGCACCTCCACAACAGTTAAAAACACATTAATGTGTCTGCTGCAGTTATTGTGAGCAGTTATTAACTATGTGATCACGGGGACCTTTGTTGTCTCCGTGTTATATAACTGTCTTTAATAAGTACATCAACAATGATCTCACTTGTGTTTGGTTCATCATAAAGAAACATTGTTACATATTCACAGGTGGACCTGATGACATTCAGTGTAAAACAGTGTAAATTCTATTCTGTGAAAAATATTTTTAAATATTTATAATTAAAAAAAATTAAATTCTGTTTACCTGGAATCCAATTTCATTTGCAATAATGTTCATAAATTCATTATCACCATCTTTGCTGTAAAAATACGACAAAACACGTACTGTCAGACCAACAATTTAAACTTCTTGATAAGGCCAAACCAAAACTGATACTTGAAACATTTATAATGTATGTTCCTGCTCTTATTTTGTGCTGTTTAACAATAAAAACAAGTCACATTCTCTCTCTGAATTTCCTGCTTCATTCAGAAACTTATCAGATAACAAAAGTAGTTTTTTTCAATGGAAGTAGTAGAGTAGTAGATAACAAATAGTTTAACAGGAACGCTTTAGTCACACACTTGTGTAAACTGAAGAAGTTTTCTCTGTCTGGTTTGTTTTTAAAGTTCTGTGCTATCAGAACAGCCATTTCCCTCAGGACAGTCAGATTAATCTGTAAGAAAAACACATTTAGGATGATGATTTATTGTTGAAGTTACAGAGTAATTTACTGCACAACATGTCTCTATAGCTGCTTTTACTGTACCTTCTGTAGACGCTTGACTGTCTTCTGTAGTTTGTCCACAGCATCAACATGTTCATATGCCCCTGTTCTAACAGACCACATGGAAAACATCACTGCATGCAGAAGAACCAGAGAAACCAGATGACTGGAGGAGTACAGTAGATGTAAACTCACTTGAGGAGGCCTGTCAGAGACTTTTCAATGCTGTAACTCCGCTCTGCATACTTCAACACTCTGTTGCCTGCTAGAAAAATCAGGTTGGTTTTACTTTTCTTGCCTTTCTCAGTGCCCAGAATCTTTATAACCTGTGGAGTGTGTAAGCAGACAGCTTTTAAGGTCATTATAAAGCAGAACTATTTTGAATTGAATAGAAAGATCACATGAGCCATGGGTTACATTGACCTTTAGGTGACCTACTGACCTGTAGGTGACTGAGGTTGGAAACGTGGGTCCCACAGCACATGTTGGCATCTACACCCTCAATATCAACAATCCTGATGGGTCCAGCATGGTCTTCCGGAAGACCGCGACTTCTCACCTGTTTACATGAACAAGGAGGTTTGGTTTGTCAACACGTTTTCAGCAAAAAAAACAGCTACGCAAGTTTTACCTCTTCAGTTTCCTTTAAAAGTGTGAAACTCTTTTACACTACTTTCGATACAGCCATTTGTGTGCTATAGGCTTTGTTTTGATACTTACATCATAACATAATATAAATATAACACACTTTTCTATGACTGATTTTTGGAGCTGCACACTTGCCTTCTCCACAGCAGGATCATCAATGGACAGGAGGTGAACAGTGACGGGAACATGAGCCCGGATCTTCTCATTCACCACAGCCTCCAGGGCCTCCATCTCTCCAGGCTTCACTGCAGCTGTGTCCAGCTCAATGCTGCTTCTCTGACGGCCGAGCTCCCTGTGTCAGTACATACCCAACATCTTAAAAGTTCAAAAGAACTATTCTTAAGGATTTCTTATGATTGCTTTATGATGGCTCTGGACAGATGCTCTTACCAAGAGGTAGTTTTGTATCCAAACATTGTGTCAGCTAAAGCTGTGATCAAGTGTTGTCCTTAAAAACACAATAATGCTTGATAACATTAGTTTGAGCTCTGATCTATTCTAAACAAAGGGTTGTCATCATTTACTTACAGTCAGTTTGTTCTAAACCCAAATTCAAATAAAATTTGAATTTGAAACCCAGGTTATTGCCTTTCTGTCCAAGTCTACTGATAAAATATAAGATCTTTATTAAAATGTAAGTCAATCCTGTTATAATTTCCTTCCTGTAAAAAACCTCCACTGTTTGTCATAGCTGTAAAATCTTCACAGGCTTATCTTCAATTAAAAATGTCTTCAAAAGTGTGGCAACAAAATGTTATTAAGACTAACACCATTGGTTCTTGCATGTGGCAAATGGGATTTTGCAGGGAATATTTTCTAAAAATATGAATCTGAAAATTAAATTTCATTTTGTTCCTCACACAAAGCTTTTTTTTCACAAAAGCAGACCTGCAAACTGAGCCATCTAATGAGATACAGTTATGGAGTCTTTTTTGGTGCTTGACTGGACTGGTCTGTGTTGTTGTTTGGGATGGAGCAGCTTGGACCTTCTGGCTTACATCTACTTTAGTGTTCACAGAAGAACCAAAACAATGCAGGTTCAGATCAACATGACTGTGAGGGAGTGATGACAACATTTTCCTTTAAGTGATAACAAAAAACAGCCATTCTTTCCTTACCTGAATGCTGCTGCATGTGGTCGAAGCGTCGCTGCCAGTCCAGTTTAATGTGGACGTCTTGACCTTCCTCTAAAGCAGAAGTGATGAAGTGCACAGCCTCGGGACCTTGTCTCAACACACGCAGGACAGGGACCTCCGCAATTGTTCCCTGATCATCAGGCTGGACGTAACAGAGAAGACATCGGTCACAAAAATATTCAGCAGGTGTCCAAACACTGAGCTCCTGACCTGAGGGTTCACTGACTTACCTGACCACCTCCCTCAGGAAACAGAATTGTGTCTTTCAGCTTCACATTAAAGCCCTTCACTTTCTCTTTCCTGCCGTTGGTTTCAAGTTTTACTTCCACAGGTTCACACGACACAACAGACGTGTCAAACTGCAAAAGGGAAGATGAAAAATAACATGATGACTTTTTAAACATAAATATGAATTATCAATTATTATTATTAAATTGAAATGTGTAATATACAGTTAGGTCCAAAGGTCCGAGACCACATAAATAGTCAGATGTTTTTACCTGGATTTTGAAAAATGTAAAACATTACAATTTAATTGTTATAATAGTTGTAAGAATTATTTTATGAACTCGACTAAGCAACAAAAATTTACTCATTCATAAAATGACAGATATGCAACTCAACACACAACAGAGCAAATGCAAACTTTAACGCATTTTTCATGCACTGAATGATCTGATTAGAAACCAAAGAGCAACTATAAAAACCAAGGGGGAACAGTAAATAGAAAAGTAAAAACACTGGCTTAGAGTTTAACTGTGGCGAATCATTGAGTCATGGTGTTCATTCATACTGTTCATATCCGTCACAAATTGCGCAGGCGTTGAAAACATAAAAATCTTAAAGTCTAACATGTTCACATACCTCCTGCATATAACTGTCCCTCTGACACTGAAAAGCCATGTTTTAGGACATTAAAATACAACAGCTCACTACAGTACCCGGAAACAAATGCTTGAACATGGACACAATTTTCAAAATAAAAGTCTATCGCCAGCGAACTTGCCACTGATTATTCCTTATTTATTTTTATGGGTGTACGTTTGTATAAGCATATCTATCTACGTTTGTATAAGCATGTCCCAAAAGTAATTTTATTCTTTGGCAATTAAAAGCTTTTTACTACAGACCTACTCGAAAAAGAATTTGAATCCAAAGAGATTATGTTGTTTGAAAATAAAACGTTATTTATAAACCTTTTAATAAAAATAATCATACGTAAACACTGATAAGTAAATGTACATGATTAAAATACGTGTAAATATGTGTACGTGTAAAATGTATTTAGACAAATAATTGTAATAAATTCACAAGCTGTGGTTCTTATAATTGACCAGAAGGTGGAGCACTTGATCACAAATGAGTCACAAATGTGTTCTAGGATCATTTGTGTTTTAAATACTGCTTACGAGCATAATATTTAGCGGGACATGTAATACGTGAAGCATATGTTTTACCAACGTTTTCTATATGCTTTTATTTAATACATTTTTAGCATCTTTACAGTATCGCACCAAAGCAAAATACATATACTGAGAGCCTATAAGAATTATCAAATAATATTACAATAACACAAAAGCTATGTGGTTAAGTCTATGGCAGTAAGTTTAAAATGGCACTAAACTGTAGACAGTACCAAAATGAGTGTGACATCACTCAGAAACCAGCTAACAGGGAACGTTCTCAGAACATCTCAGAAAGTTCTCTCAAGTTATCAAAACCTTTCTTGCAGTAACGTTAATATAACTTTTTAACGTAACATAACATATATAAAAACATTTATTCTTAAGTACTTAGTGGAGCATTTCGAAAACGTTACAGAGTTAGATATGAACCAAGAAATAATGTTTTACGTCGTCTAGAAACTGGACATTTCTGACGTTCGAACGTTTCAGAATAACATGAATTAATGGGTAGATAGGTTGAGTAAACGCTCTTACAACCTCTGATTTTCATAGCCAGGACCCTCTCTCAAATCACAAATGCCGCCCACCAGAACACCAGAACAGCTGCTTTATATATTCGCTCAAACTATTCACAAACTGAGATCTCTATGCAACTCCCAACACGCAGTGAACTGTTTTTAGCAAAGAGTATGTACGGCCTTTGTATGTATGTATGTATGTATGTATGTATGCCTTGCTAAATACATTTAATAACCTATTATGAACATTACGGTAGCCTGCAGGCATACTGCAGATACTATTCAAGCGTTTATTCCCTATGGCAAGATCATTTGCAAAAGGCAAGCAAAATAAAAAACACATATAGTCTGAAAGATCTCTTATGAGAACTAGTCATGCAGTTTTATGTACTCATTTAAAAAAAGCTGCTCGATATTTTGCAGATGTAGTAAATTAATTAAAGGGACAAGAAATTTAAAGAATATCTACAATTGGAGGTCCACAGTACAATGTTTTTTTTTGTATTTGTACTTTGTCTGTTTTTCGGCAAATAACTTCTCTACTTGCATGACAGAGGGATAAACAAAACCATAATTTAGAGAAAGATGCTATAGACAAGAGACATTTACCATTTTATCACCATATATACCATATTAAATAAACAAGCATTTATTCATAAAACAAAAATGTATTTATAAATCTTTTGTAGTCATTATTATTTCACCAAAAACATTATTTATGTTAGACTAATGATAATATTCACTGACCAGCTCAATAGAATGAAAGGTCCAGAGGAGGCGCGAAATGACCGTAATCCCGATAATAGTCGCGCAGCATGATGTAACCAGCGGCTGGTGTGAGTGGTACACAGCAGTTATTTTAACTGCGCTCCTCAGGTAGGTTTACCTTGATTGCATGTTTCACTACATTTAATATCCTCGTCCTGCCCGCGTAAAAGTAACAATCGTGTATGCCAACGTTTAAGTGTTTCATAGCGGATGCAATCATTCATCTGTTGATCATCGCAACTTTCTGCTGATCTGAATGCTTTCACTCTCTTTATCTTTACTATTATCTGATAGAAGTGATAATGCTGTGGTGCTGGTTTTGTCTGCTGTATTAAACTCTGTCTTGTGTTATGAGCGCAGGATCATGTAGTGATTCAGAAGATCTCTTCTAATGTCAGATGTTAGCACTAGCCTCGGAGTACAGCATGATCTTCACTGCTGCAACTTTGAGGCACTCAGAGGTGTGGAGGAATAAAGAGGCTTTTGTTGAAGAGTGATCATTACTGAATCAGTTTGATGACTGTAGAGAAGCCTGGACTACAGTTTACCGCACAAGATTAGTGTTTGTTACAGTGTTTGTTCAAAGAAGGTGAAGAAAGTCTGTTGGCTGGAAACGCAGTTGCAAATGATTTGGTTAGGTGTTACACCTTTGACTTTGGTTAATATTTCTCAGGGTAGGTTAATTTTTGAAATAAAGTTTTAGTCAGATAACGAGGAGTCTTGGCTGCAAACACAATGTTAAACTTTTTCATTATTCTTGCCATGTAAAAACTGTTTACTTAACACGATTGCCCTATTGTGGTACATTGCGGGGCAAGTTGTCACAATAAGAACCTGTTATTAAGCAGCGTATGATTAGAATTTATAGCAAAATTGAAACAATTAAAACAGAAACAGAAAATTTGTATTTGTAACTGCTGTTTCAAACCAACATACAAAACATTTGTAGCTTTTGTGTTTCAATCCCTTATAGATACAGAAAAATAGCACTTTTGACAGCTAGCCATGGTCTCTCCTATATCTTCTATACAAACACTATGTTTAGATGTATTGCTTGCTAAAGTAAGACGTATGAGAAACCTTATTCTTAATCCAGGGAGGAAAAAGATTCAGCCTTCTGGTTTTGTTGAAATAATGGATCATTTGTTTGGATGGTTTTAACTCAGACATTTTCTCAAATGACTAAATGTAATTAGAAAAGCAGGAGACATTTATTAGCTGGGGCCATGGAGATCTCTGCTGCCACAGAGATTTCTGCAGCTGTGCAGATCTCTGGGTAACTCGATGTCAGGTGCTCTATAAGTGTCCTTAGCTGGAGATCCAGGGTTCGTTCATTAAAGAGATAATTTATTGGGTCATTAACATGTGAAATCAAATGTTGAGGTTTCTGTTTAGGAAGTTATTCAGCTTTGCACAAAGCTGTTTCATGCTCATACAGGCGTGTACACAGTCAGTCCATGTAAACAGAACAATAAGACAGTGTCTGATCACAGGGTTTAGACTGAGTGTTTACTAAGTAATAATATTTTGCCATGCTGATGCGAAAATGGTTTTGACATCCTGTTATATCTGCTGTTCATTGAAAGGTATGAACAGTATGAACAGAAACCTGAAAACAGTTTGTGACTCCACACCTCACACACACACGTGTGCTGGTGTGTTTGTGTGTGGTCTGTGTGTGTTGCTCTGCCCTGCTTGTTGATGCTCATATAACCAAGAGCTGCTGGCTGTTTATGGAAAATATGAGCCGTGCACTGTAGACATACATGCTCCTAATATAGACTTTTACTGAGAGTACAGTGTTGTTAAGATAAATGGGCTTGTCTGTGGATGTTCCACAGATGTATATGTGTTGCAGAATCCTGCTTACTGTATCAGTTATTTATTAACTATATCGCTTGATTATTTCAGGTGTTTTCCTCTAGACTAAGGAGTACTATTCAATATTTGTTGTTGTGTTAATAATTCTTGTGTTTTAGTATGATTCTAAGCTTTTGTTATAGGTTACAAGTTATCGATGATAAAATACTTTTGTCCCAGCTCAGTATACCGGGTGGATGAAAAGTAACTAGGCATTAAAAATGTGGCTATAGAACTTGTAATATCACTGGAGTCATGATGAAAACAGTGTCTTAATAGACAATAGTAAATAAGATTTCATATTTCCTGCGTCAATAGTACAGGCATTGGACGTGAGAGGTTCTCGGCAATATCTCAAACAATTTCCTTCAGAAGACGTTCCATCCCCGGCTATTTGAGGAAACTGCTTAACGCCACCGGTGCTTACGTTGAAATTTAAAGATTTGCTTTCATTTTCCTTTGTAATAAAGTACATGTACAGTTTGTTTTTAAATTTGTATTACAAATATGGACTTTATTACCAATTTTTAATGCCTAGTTACTTTTCACCCACCCTGTACAGAGATAACTTTGTTATAACTATAACAATATTATAACAGCATATTGCTCTGTTTGTTTAAGCATATAGGCAGCATCTCTGTTTGTCTAATCAATTATAGATGGATGGAGTATTTGAAACCAGTTTGCAAATGGTCAGTATTTTTTTATTTCTAAGAAATGTTTGATGATGCTAGTGTCATAGAAATGAAACATGAAAGAGTGATAAACTCCAACAGCATCTACAGATATAAAATGCTTCAAATCAATTCAGTGACTTCTTCGCAATAAAGGGAATAAGTTTGTATTGTTTTACGTAATCATATTTTAATAATGGTAACGATTTCTGCCTCATGATTAATCAAGCATAATCATCCAAAGAATGTATGGATACAGTCCAATACACCTATGAGACTAATTGCATTAGAATGCCTTGTTGTATTACACTCGTTCTTTTTATCTGTACTGTATTTTTCCAATACTTAAATATATAAAACACTGTTTTGGGCACTCAGATTGCGAACAGTTGTAGGAATTTCAATCATGAGGAATCTAATTGCAGCATACTGCAGTTATTCAAGAATTAAACTGATAACTGAAGGCTTAAAATTTTTTAGTGATTTATTAATTTATAAAAGCCACCAGTTTGAGTCATTAATTCAAAAATTGTTTGTTTACAAAGCAATGTCATGTTTATTGTTGCATGCAACCTGTGATAGTAATGTATCTTGTTTAGTGTTTTGACAAGTCATTATCTAGACCACATCTCTGCTGAAAATCTAGACCACAACAGCTGAAACACGTCATTTATAGTTGTGCTGTAAACTCAGTGGTAGTAACAGTGTTTTAAAAAAGATTAACAAGCCCAGAAAGTCATTTGTGAGTTTGAATAGAATCAAATGAGGTAAGATTGAAAATAGACTAAAACACTTTCCTGAACACTGTATGTCTTTTTAAAAGAGCAGTCAGTGATCTGTATATGATTAAGTCTTCCCTCTTGAAGCACTTAGCGTTGGACAGGATAGACGTTGTGTCTCCCAAAAGAGAAATATCTATAAGTGAATGAGGTCTAGTTGTGAAGCCTTACTCCAACACTGTAGGCCAGGACAGTGGAAAATTTCCCTAGAGCTCTATAAGATCACATGATACATGCTTTAGTTTCTTTTATTTAATAATATTTTATTTAACACAATACAGGAACATCAGCTGTCCAAATGCCATGGCTGGTGCTTTAAAAACTTTAAGAAGTGTGTGTGTGTTGTTCTTGACCTCATTGACTGAGTGGTTTACTGTGTTTTATCATCCTGTAAAGAGAATTGAGAGAATTCACTGTGTGTATGTGACTGCAGATCATCCCACTATGATATGTGGCTGTTGAACTGATCGTTTTCAGTTTGTGCTTGTGTTTGTCAGTGTAACCTTGGATTGTGTGTTATGCTAATGAAGTCTGAGCTTATGGAATGTGTGTGTTGAGGAGTTTGTGGAGGACAGAAGCTGATTCACACACTCAATGGATCTATTGTAGCATGTGATTCGTCGTCTTCTGGGTTTCTGTTTCTTATTCTGACCTGTAGCTTCTTACATTTAACTGACAATTCACATCACAGTTTCTGGAATGTTTTGATACAGTAGGACAGTAGGGCTAAAAATATATTGCATTTTGATTTTTTTCAGCCTTTTGACTTGTTCAAGTGATAATAGTTTTTGCATCTGCCCGAAGCAAGGTAGATGAAGGTAAGGTTGACAGTAAGCTAAAAGAAATAAATAATCCAGAATGGATCAATATTATTTCAGATTGAACCAATGGCTTGAATCAGAATCGAATAGAATCTTGAAATCTGCATTGGTTGATGTGTCTCCCCATTTTCAAGTGAAGTGAATGAGGTCTAATTGTGGAATATCTGCTGGGCGAGGAATGTCTCTGTGGTTTGCTTCTCAGTTGTCAGAACCATCCTGTCAGTAGGAAACTCCCGTGGCAAGTCATTAGTCTTATTGAAGCCATTGCTTCTTTCTTTGCATTTACATAATGCCGCCCAAATGTATTTGTTCCAAAATATGGCAGGTCTGGATCAACCTTCTTCTTTAGATATAGTAAATCATTTTGAGGGAGACTTTGAGCTTTGTAACTGCAGATTTTATACATGCACAAACAACTACTATTTATATTATATCTTGGTATTAGTTTTTTAATTGATTGATTTTTTTTTAATCAGAGGAACATTGATTTTAACCAAACAGTTGTTGTGTATTTTTACAGTGTATTTGACAAAATTAACAGAAGGAATTTTTCATTTATAAGCACCAGTATAATATTATGAACAGCAATATTTGCATACATATTTAAACTGAAACATTTTAATATATAAAAAGTGCCACACTGAGCTTTTGCTAAACATTTTTGGTTGATGACAGATAAACCTGAGTTGATAGTTAAACTGAGTCTAATAAAGGAAAAGAGTCAATGTAACAACTAACAAGTTAGTAATAAACTGTACTGCTGTAGTGTAAATTAGAGGCAATATTAAAATATATCTCTTAACATTCATACACACGTTTAATGACTAAAAGTGCATTTTTGTATAATTTTTTGTGGATTGTGATATTGTGTTTAATGGTAATGATGTTAGTCTGGGTAGGAGACAAGTCCCAAACTGGGGAAATTCAGCAAAATATGATTTAAAATGATTTAAAGAGACACAAAAGAAAAGTTTATAGCTGTTATAATCATCTTGCACTGGTCCAGTAAACAGTTCTGCCTCAAACTCAAAATTGTGATAGTATCACAGTGTTTACACTTTAAGAGTCTACAAATAGCTTATTTACCATTATCTCTGCGTATTTAGTTTGGGTGGGACAAAGTATTTCCGATTAAAAATGGACAGACTTCACCTAAAATTATTCCAGAAAACATCTCCTGGTTAAAGAATCACCCACATATGAAATCATATGATCCTGGTGCCAGTGCACGCTTTTAAAATCCCTCTGGGCTAATTGCATGGAAATCCGATCCCAAGGAACAGGTTCATATTGCGTGTAACTGATGGTGTTGGTAGAAGAGGGTTTTCCTTGACTTAGGAATCTCTGCACATCGGCAGCTGTTGGAAAGGCACACACCATTGCAGCCCAGTAACGTAACTAATGTCAAAGGTGTCGTATGAGTATGTTATGTATACATTAATGATTGTGTGAAACATTATAGCACATAAAATACTGAACAGAGTGACTGTTATGTGTTTGTATGGGGTAGCTGTGGCCATGTCCTCAGTGGTTTTTCCTTTAGCACTTTCTAATAATCATTTAAGACTTTCTTGAAATGCAATTTGCCAAGCAAAGAATGAGTTATTCTCCTTTTTTTATGTCATAGACTGTTAACAGTGGAATGAAACATTAAAACCAGGTTAGTTATTTAAAGCTGAAATATATATGCCATGTCTTGTTACGTTCAGCCACTTTTCCAGTCGTAGTTATCATGACAAAAAATCTCTTTGTCATAATGGCATTGTGTTGTTATCAGTAGCCCATTTAAACCATTTCTGACCCAATATTCCTGTGTAAACGGAGACAACAGAGTCGAAAGTAAGTGACACACAATCTGGGAGAGAGTTATAGAGAGACTGTTGTTTTCAGTATCACACCTTCTGTTGATTTAGTTACTTAAAACCTGTCTGTAAACAGTCCAAATTCTAAAGACACAATCATGTCAAACACAGACTCCAACTTGTTTCTGTAAAAACATTTATTGAGAAGGATGAAACAAGTTTATTCTGAATCATCTCACGAAAATTTCATGTAGACTCAAGTGAGTACTGAGTACATTTCTAAGCGGAAATTCAGCAGTTGTTATAGCAACTGCTTTGCAAACACAGTATGAGTAATTTCTTATAAAAAAATTCACTTATTCATTGCTGCCTGTTGTGTATTTTATGTGTAACCAAGCAACGAGTTAACAGATTCAGACAACTTCCTTCTTTGAAGTTACACAACCAGTCTGAAGTTTGGACACTCTTGACTAGCCTTGCTTCTTATGATCTAAAAAAACCTCAAATAATGCTTTGAATTAGTTTTGATATATATATATATATATATGTGTGAAGGAAAAGCACTGATGGCTCTGATGACTCCTGACATCTCCTTCAGTACTGTTTACAGAGCACCTATTATGCTCATCAATAATACATCAATAATAAAATTATGAAATTTCTATGTATATTTATGTGGTTTTAAAGTTTAAATGTTCAGTTGTTGCTTCTGTCTTCCCAAATGCCCAGTGTACGCTGTTCGGTCAGATGGCCTAATCTGTGATTGGTCAACTGTGTTGACCATATGGCAGAAAAATAGCACCAATGACCATAATCGGGTTTCAGCTTTTGAAATTTCATGTACAGACATAAACAGTTTTATATGTATAATAATTATAATGTTGGTATTGCCATACCAGTTCAAGCCCGAGTCCGATCCAGAGAGTTTGAAAGAGCAAACAAATCATCCGGAAACACCCCAGAGATGAATTTTACAGGACGTTTCGCAGTGGTATTTTTTCCTTAATTTTATACCTGCCTTACATTCAATATGTTTTAACTGTAATTTCTATACATCATGGTACAAACTGGCCATCAACAAACTGAAGTGTATCCTTTTTGAATCTAAACAGCCAGCAGACAGGCATTACACAAATGTGCAACATGTCTACATAAACTTAATACAGAAGAAACTGCAGGACTAAATCTCTGGTATTCACTGTAGTCTAATAAAAGTGAATTAAGACATTTGAGACAATAATTTGCTTTAGCATGGATGTTCATTTTAATGTTCATTTCAATTATTACTAATACATACTTAAAAGTTGGTTTAAACATTAGTTTATGCACAATGAGCTAACATGAACTTTTATTTTTGTATTGACTAGCAATAACAAATGTTAGTAAATGCAGTAAAAATGTATTGTCCATTGTTAGTTCATGTAAGCGAATACATGAACTAATGTTAAAGGAATTTTTTTGTGGTTATTGTGGAACCGTATTCTTTATTAGTAGTATTTTGCACATTTTACAACCACAGCAAAGTTAATGGGTAGATTTTGGAGTTAATTTTTAAGTTGAGTATTTTTGTGTCAGTAGCTGGTGGAGCAGCAACAGTCAGTATGAATGTGTGAGACGAGAGGAAACGCAGGGTGGGGGTGAGGAAGGTCTTTTCTCTGAAGGCAGAGGATGGGAGGGGCTGAAACGAAAAGTTTAGGTGCTTGAAAAAGAACAAACATTTAGTGCTTGGAGTTGCTCAGTGCTAATGGTTTGTGAATAGGACAGAGGTAAGATTCAAATTCTATGCAAATAAAGATGTTTAAATATGTAGATTTGTCTGAAAATAGATGAAATGGAGTCAACAGTCATTCATAGAAATAGCTTGTATAATAACTTGTATGTTTAGTTAATGTTATAAAGAAGCACATGGAACAGAATGACTTTGAGCAGATGACATGCAGTAATGATCTGTAGATTTTCCAGTGACTGAGTTTCATATCTTTCACATCTTTGACGTGCTAGGTTAACCCCTCTTACCTCTCACTGTTGTATTAACTGAGAGACTGTTGTATTAGGACTCAAATCTTCACTTTAGACCTGAAACAGCAGTGTGATATTCTGTTTAACAGTGAGAAGAGAGAGTTCAGTGGTTTGCTTTCAGTGTTTGTAAGTCTGTAAGCTGTGGTACTGTGTGCTTGTTTCTAGCAGTTGTGTAGTACTCATTACAATGTGTGTGGTATGTAAAGGTGCCTCATTTATCTTGAATTTAAGCAAGTGGTCCAAGTCAGTTTTGAGAGCTTTTTAATCTGTTATTCATTGGTCACCCGTGGTGTCTAACTGTAATTCAGGGCCTGGTTTTTCACAACTCTGTCTGGAGGGAAAGACTGTACATGTGTTGTCCCCCGTTTTAAGTAATTACAATTGGAAATCCACCCTAAATAAAGAGCTTCTTGTTTTTTATGATCGACTAATAAATATACTTTGTGTTTGTCAGATTATACAAAAGAACATGATTGTGACTGGAGTAAAAAAGTTTGTACGAAACTTGATTTCACTAACTTACTGGTTTACATCTACTTAACTGTAGATGTAGATGTCTGTTGGAATGACCTGTGGCTCCTGTGTTCAACTGTGTCAGTCTTAATTTGTCCTGATTAATAGTGGACATTATTCCAATGTCAGCTGACAATGGAAGCACAAAGCTAACGTATTGATCATGCCACGCTAGTTTAAAGATGTTTACTGTTGTAGAAGTGATGTCACTGCTCATGAGGAAGAGAAACTGTCTGGAGAGCACAGTTTGTTTTATCTTTAATGTATTATGATGTAACTTTCATATGTGTTAAGTTTCATTTCCTTTTAATATGATCAACGTTGCATAAAGAATAATTGCACAACTGAGAAGTTTTCACTGTTTTATCAAAGTGGAGGAGTTTCTTGAGGTTATAGTTAACTTTGTGAGGCATAGTTCACAGTCAGTGACAGGAAGGATAAACCTTAGTAGTATATTCCATTGAAATAAACTGTAGTGGGAGGAGCCCTTCAGCACATTGCTGCATATGTTCACCACACATAGATAAAAAACAACTATGAATTCTTCATGAAATGTTAGTGCATGTCATTGGGTCTGTGAGCAGAGTGAGCAAGGTATTGGATCTGGTGGCAGTTGAAGGAATGAATGAACTCATTTCATTCAGTGGTTATAACTGGATGTCAGTGTTAGGTCTGAATGTCTGCAGTGTGTGTGTTGCTGGATGTATGTAATGCTGTTCTGAACAGAACGGCTTCATCTGGCTTTGCTTTACTGGTGACTTCATCTGTCACCTTATGAATATTTCCACAAATTCCTTAGTGTTTGCTGTAAGTCCTTTCAGAGATATTGGTTTTATCCACACCATTCTATTGTTGTAGTATTAATCAAATTTGTTGGTGACAGTCAGGCAGTGTCTTTCTGTCATTGGGCAAGTCTTGGCCAGAATAAGCTGCAGAGTGGATCAGACTTTTTATGCCTGACACATGAGATTATGTTCTGCATGAGAGCTGATTTGGCTAAAGCAGTGCAATCATTATTTAATTAAGTAATTATATCATTTATAAATAAGAATTACTTAAGTCATAACTTAACAATAAAAAGGCACTGTTACTTTTTATTATGCCTGTAGATTCTAGCTCAATCTACAGGCATAATAAACTCAACTCAATTAAGAGAGTAAAACAGAGATTAAAACAAAAAAACACACATACTTACAGTAGAGGAGGGACTAGAATTTTATAGATACTGATGTGGAGAAACCATGTTGAACAGCCTAGCAACCGTGCAGCAACATGTCAAAAACCACTCAGAACTGACCGTATAACATCGCTCAACACACTCTATTAATAAATAATTTATATAAAATTATTATATAGCCTAATTTAAAGCTGCAAGCCATAACTTTGACATCTCTAATGACATGTCTGTTTGAACCATAAAACTGCTAAAGTTACATAGTTACTTTACATACTTTTCATTATTTATGAAGTCGAATAAAGCCAACCTGATTTTTCCAGGAAATCGGACCCGAAAGCTCAAACTAAAAGTCACTGTTATAAACTTAATGTTGGGAACTGGGATAAGCTAAGAGAATCGTGTTGAACACTGATCTGTCATGTACTTCTGTCATGCTCAGTAGCTGATTTTTGTCCATTTTTAACCCAAAAAGGTTTCAGATTGCAGCTTTTATCAAAATGTTTTTTTTGATCGTTTTATTGTTTTCAGTTAGTTTTAGTGAGGAAGTTTTTTGATCTTTATAGTGTTTTTAGTTAGTTTTAGAGAAGTTTTTAAAAAACTTTTCATACAGCTCAACCAATACACTCATGGCTCAGCAAGGCAGTAACAGAAGGCAGATGTTGGTGAGATGTTCCCTTCCCCCTTCTGCTGTTATGTCAACAGTTATGCCACACCCTGAGAAACACCCGGAGATCTCCTCGTGCTCCTGAGCTGAACTCAATCTACTGCTTTCTGTAACTGGAAGCTCTTGTAGCAGCTGATGTTTGCCGTGTAGCCATGATCTCATGCAGTTTGGGAGCATTTGTGCTTTGAATGGAAATAAGACTGAACCTCGAAGGAAGATGAGAGTGTGAGTACAGTTACACATGATTTTGAGGCTCTTGTCTTGGTTTGTTGTGTTGCACAACTCATAACACGTTGTACATGTGATGTTGCAGCTTTGTAACAGTGAGCTTTGAATATATTTTTTTGCTGACATCATTTAGAAACATGTAAACTCAGCCGGCAACCAGCAGGCAGATTTCTTGATCTTCAAAATTTCAGTCTGGAACTTTACACTTAAATGCATGAAATTTGTTTAGTAGACTTATACATTTTGTCTCTGGATGAATTTCTTTAGAAAAATTAACAATGTTATTATTATTATTTTAAAATGAATGAGTTGGCACAGGTAGTGAAGAAAAAGTCCAGCACACATGAGAGTGTTTAAAACTCATCTCAATATCATGTTAAGTTAAGTTGAGTGTTCAGAGCTGTCTGCCAAAGGGTGGCTACGTTCAAGAAACTAAAATATATAATAGTTTTGATTTGTTAAATATTTGGTGATTACCAGATAATTCCCATACTTCCATGTTGTCATAGTGTGTTCAGTACGATTTCAAAAATTTAGTTTAATTTAAGAATATGGAATAAGGTGGGTCTTATGTTGTATTAAATGAGAAGAGCAGGAGAAGAGGGGATTGTGTGTGTTGCGCTCCCTGCTCATTGGTAAACGCATTCTTCAGTGTGTCAGTTTGACCCACATGTTTTGGGCGGCTTGCTTGGGTAGATAAAGGGCTTCATATTCTCATACTGATAAAGAGTGAAATGTACTGCCATTTCTCAAAACAGTTAAAGAATCTTATATAAGCTATTTTGCCTAATGCCTCATCGAAACCTGAGCTGTTGTTAAACATAATGAGAGGTGCACTGTTTGGGAGGGGGAGCGAGCCTGGCCAGCTTTCTCTTTCTCTTACTCAAAGGGGTGTCTTTAGCCGCACCTAATTTTTGAGTATAAACTAAGGTGGGACCCTGGTTCAGACAGGAGCTAAGCCGTGGGATAAGCATCGCCCGGCATTCTCGGATAAAGTGTTGGTCTCCTGCCCGGACTGAAACAGGGCTCCCCAGTCTAAAGGTGATGGTAGGTGATGGTAGGTGGTAGGTCTTTATCATTGACTCATTCATTGCATTTATCAAATCTTTTTATTATTATTATTATTATTATTAGTCGGAATCATTGATTGCATTTATTGAAACAACTATCGCATACGTTGAACTTTTACTGCATTTATTAAAACTTTTTACTGTTTGATCACATGGAACTGAATCTCTGCCACTGACTCATTTGCTGCATTTTATTGGGACTATTGCATTTATATTCTGAATCGTTGATTGCATTTATTGAAACAACCATTGCATACTGCATTTATTAGAACTTTTTACTATTTAATCACATGGAACTGAATCTCTGCCACTGACTCATTTGCTACATTTTATTAAAACCACTGCATTTATGTTCTGAATCATTTATTGCATTTATTGAAGTTATTGCATTTATTAAAATCTTTTTATTATCATTGCATGGACCTTCTTTTGATACCTTGTTCCACGATATCTGTGTACAAGCCTCTTTATCTGACATTTTTAGTCAGATTTGATTTATTAAATGGTTAATTGGTAAGCCATACAGAGGCGTACTAATACATATGTACACTGTATGAAATTTCTGCATGTTCTAGCACATTAGAAAATGTTCAACAGAAAATTACAGGCTACAGTGATTAAGTCATTGTTTGCTTTCCTGCATCTTATACTCCCTTTGAGCTGTCTGAACAAGTTCTCTCAACATCAGTCTGCTTCTGTCCTTCTTACAGATGTAAGGCAACAGCTTACACCACATTGAGACCTTCATCTGTAAGGAGTTTCGCCTAGAGTCCGTCACATATAAGAGGATGATAGGACTGCGTGATTTATATGTCTGATGTTCCAGTACGTTTCTGCAAGATCAAGATATGAGTAAAGTGGTGCTGTGGTCCGAGGAGGAAGTCTCTCTCTGGCTTACAAATCAGGGCTTGCAGGAATACTCAGAACCTTTGCAGAACTGTGATGGACCAGCTTTGTTAAATCTTACTGCAGATGATTTTCAGAGCCCCCCCCTCTCCAGGGTCACATCAGACGGCAGGCGGCAGTTACTGGAGAAGATTGAGACTCTAAAGATTGAACATCACATTGATGTACACAAGAATGGACATAATGGGTGTGCCGGGAAGGTTCTGAGGAATGGCATGGCGAATGGCTTCCATAAAGAGCTGGTGCAGATTCCCATTCCAGAAGCAGCTTCCCCACAGTTCCCTACTGAATGGGGGAAGACTGCCGTGACCCTCATCTATGCCTTGTGCTGCTTTGTCTTGACCACTGTCATTATTTCTGTGGTACATGAACGTGTGCCTCCTAAGGAGGAAACTCCTCCACTTCCTGATAAGTTCTTTGATGTTTTTGGCCGAGTGGAGTGGGCTTTCACTGTCTGTGAGATCAACGGGATGATTCTGATGCTCCTGTGGATTATACAGTGGAGTCTCTTAAAACACAAGTAGGTTTCCTATATGTACACTCTTATGAATAAAGGATCCTAAAAGGTTCTTTGTTGAGCTGTATGGTTCCATAAAGAACCTTTATCACCTGCATGACCTTTCTGTTGCACAATGTGTTCTTTGTAGTGGAAAAAGTTTATGCAAACTATGGAGGAAAAAAAATAATAATTCTGTTAAGAACCTTTGACTGAACTGTTCTTTGGGGAGCTAGAAATGGTTCTTCTGTGACATCCCTGAGAAGAACCGTTTTTAGCACCTTTATGAGTGTATGAGAGATGTACAGCTTATTTTGATTATTTAATTTAATGTTTGGTGATTTTAAGCATACTTCACCCCACATATGCTAGAATTATGTTTTGCTTAATAATATAGCTTCAGCATTATCCTGCTTATAAATAGCTTTGTAGATTAGACTTGTTGTTTCTCATAAGGCAAAATGTTAAATGCTGTTGCATTTACAAGTGTCTTTGGATAAAAGTGTCTGCTAAATGAATGAATGTAATTGTAATAAAAATGAAACTCATTTGTAGGTCCATATCATTTTTGCATTGTGACATTATTATACAGTGTATTCAAGCCACATATGCTCCTTCCACAGATCAATTATTGGTCGGCGTTTTCTTTTCATAGTCGGGACGCTCTACCTCTACAGGTGCATCACCATGTATGTCACAACCCTACCAGTGCCTGGACTGCATTTCAGATGCTCTCCTAAGGTAAAACACACCATTGTATGAATGTCATGTTTATCAAATTTGTCCATAAACAGCAGAATAAACTTTATTATCAGGATTAACGTAATTTCAGGGTTAGTTTAGAGTTTTATACCAGGTCTGACAGATTAAATCCAGGTTAAGTGTAACCCCAGAATTAAAGAAAAAACATTAAAAAACATTAAAAAACAAATTAAAAAAACATGTTTAAATCATTTGCAACATTAATTTTGTCAGTCAGGCATTGCTTTTATTAAAATCAGTATAAATTAAATCCATACACCAAATGCTATGACATTAATACTTTTTAAAAGTTTTTAAAACAATTAAAATGGTAATGGTCATAAAATAGGCTTCGATACAGAACATCACTCACAGATGTTTCTGTATGAATCACATTTCACATGCAGGAAAGATTCACACTGTTATATGTTTATGTGATGGATTGTTAAATGGATTTGCATTTTTAGTTCCTTTTGTCTCAAAACCATTTCCAGTTTACTAAATGTAGCAGAAGTCAGGTGCCCATGTTTTCAACAGTTGAACCACATGTGAAGTGTTTGACTGTTCTATAAATGTTCTCACACCAGAGGTCAGAAAGGGACATATTTCACAGTGAAAAAAAAAAGTGAAAATGTGAAGTGACGGATTCAGTGTCAGAATGATGTACTGATGTTACTGTAATGTGAGCAGTTCACTATGGAATCAGTCTGTAATTCTTTATGTGCTGTGTGTGTGGAGGGGGAGGTCTGTGTATCAGATCGTTTTTATTTATTTTATTGTCTTTATTTTAATATGATGTTTATATGGTTTCTCATTGCTTCAAAACTAGATACAGTAATACAGTAATAAACCTTTTTTGTGCTTTATTAAGTTACATTCTTGCCTGTAATCAAAAAAAGCCAATAAAGCCCCAATGGGGATAATGATGGCATAATGATGACAATGATTATGTAATGAGAACGTAATGATAATGTGACAATGACACAGTGATGACAAAATGATGACATAATGGCAGTCACAGCAACAGGCAGGACCTTTAACCTAGTTAAGTGATCATTAAATAATCTTTCACTGTCCGATGTTTAGATGCTTTGTTTCTATCACGAGCCACCAGTCTGATCCAGTCTGAGCAGCCCTTTGCTGTACTCACTCCAAAGAGCTCTTGATGTTTAAACTCTATAGAGGTAGAAGCTCAATTGTGTCTCTAATGTGGCTGTTTTAAATATACTTGGCAAATGGAGCAATGGAAAGCAAAATCTATTTCTCTTTATCTGGAACAGTAGTTCGTATGACGTCCCCTTCCTGCAGTGCACTTCAAGGGTGCAAAACACTGAATTCACTTTATGTATTGTTATCTGTTAGTTTAACTGTGTCAGCATTAAAACGTGATTACATTTAAACATGAGGACATTAAAACAACACATTAGAAACTGCTCTATGAAACACACTGACATATAATAGTTAACTGTTATTTCAGACATGCAAAATGAAGACTGCTGCAGACACACTATCAAATGTTAACACGCCAGCTAACCCAAACAGGAAATCCACACCACAGGACCTGCAGGCAGCATTTATTATCAGGCCCAGTAAAGTGTTTGTTTTCCTGTTGCATACAGCTGCTGACAGATGTGCAGTTAGAAACACAGACTGCTAAAGATGGTTTTGTGTTGTGCTTTAAATAAATTATATGTTTATGTTGCTGTCTGCTTTTCTGGACCTAAACATGTGGTGTGTTTATAGAAACAACTGTTTTGAATGAAAACACTGTATGAAGAAAACGTTACAGAAAAACTGTCATTGCTTACTCGTGTCGTTTCAAAGTCATACTGTGACTTTTATCCCAGAACAGAAAGCAAATTTAATATCAGACCGTTTCTATACAACGACACAGTGACAACAGCTGTCAAGCTACAAAAAAGACAAAAAATCATTTTGTATCACTTGTGCTTGTGTCGGCAGCTGCATGGTGACTGGGAGTCTCAGATGCGACGAGTGATGAAGATGATCGCAGGAGGAGGTTTAACCATCACTGGTTCTCATAACATGTGTGGTGACTATCTGTACAGTGGCCACACTGTCATGCTCACCCTGACCTGTCTTTTTATAAACGAGTGTGAGTGTTTTCTGCTGCCCTCTTGTGGACAAACATATGCTTCGATTATACAGACCACAAAAAGACCACAAAACAGTCCAGACTCACTACCTGTGACCATTTCATAGTCATTTCAGTGCATTATACAGCAGAATACGCTATATGACCAAGTGTATGCGGATGCTTTCATTAAGTAACACGTATTGCTAATGTAGAGATTCTAAAACAAGTAGTTTGCAGTAGTTTGGGGAGAATCTGAGGGTCTGTTCCATCTAAATCTTAAGTCTCAGTTTCCTACATGATTAGACTTGAAGCAAAAATATAAAACCTTTAAATTTTATACTTTGTATATACTTTGTAAGATCTCATTTCTTGTTTTTTTTTTTTGTTTTTTTAAACAGATTCTCCTCGAAGGTTCTGGTGGTATCACTGGGGCTGCTGGACTCTCTGTGCTGTCGGCGTGTTTTGTATTCTGCTTGCTCATGATCACTACACCATTGATGTCATTGTGGCTTACTTCATCACCACACGTCTCTTCTGGTGGTACCACACCATGGCCAACCAGCAGGTACATCTGTTACTTTCTTGCACAACATTTGGTTTTTCTGTAAGAGCCCATTGTCAAACAGTTTGTGGTGTGTTTTTAACAACCACTTTATATGTTTTTCAGGCCCTGAAGGAGACACCCCAAACCAATTTTTTCACCCGTGTGTGGTGGTACAGATTTTTTCAGTACCTGGAAATAAATGTTCCAGGTGTTGTTCCTCGTAACTATCAGAAACCCTTCACCTGGAGATCACTGCAGCGGGGTCATGTGAAGTACACGCGAATAGACTCAGACTGACCAGGACGATCAAAGTCTGTTTGGAAGATGGTCTCCAAAACACACGTCCAAAGTTCCATAACACAAACCTGAAGATAGCCTGGATTCGCAGCTAATCCATTTACTTCTCTTCTTTGAGGAGTTTCTTCCAGAACTTCTCATTCTTCTGTAACTTCCTTGTGGGATTGACTTTTGGACCTAGGATCTATAGCTTAGCATTTATAGGGCTAAGAATAATTATGGCTTTTGGACAACAGTTGGAAAGACTCCAAGCTGAACCAGACATGATCAATGCCAAGCAAGTAGTTTTCTTCTCTCTGGTTGTGTTGTTGGCTTATATTGGCCTATCACACCAACAAAGTGTGTTCACAACAGAACCGAGCCAACAAGCTAAATGGCAAGTTACTGAGTTCCCCAAATTACTTGACTAGGATTAACCTATTCACATTTGGCCCTGTTTACAGTCACGAAGCCATCTTTATAAGATATTTTGTTCACTCAAATAGGAGATGCATTTTGTTATCTAATGAAATGTTGTAAATTGTGTAGTTTTCCTGTTTGGGAAAAACAAGATTTGGTTTTGTAGAACCTTACATTTTTCTAGTTGTCTACTAAACACATGCTGTCAGAAGGTTTCTATGAATTATATCATTTATATCGCTCAGACTAATGCTTTATTATTTGTGCTGTTTTACACCTACAGAAGACATGAATTGTTTGAATAATCCAGTTCTCCTAAGTGCCTTAATTGTTCTGTTTGAACAGTGATTTGTCGAACAGCTGTAATAATGTATTTAAGGTCTTTTAAAAGCAATGTCAGTGTTTTGGAGTGGATGTTTTATATTTTGGGTGCTTGTGCTGTAAACTCCAGTGCTACATAAACTTGAACTGTCTGTATCTATATTACTGAATGTAAGACTCACGGTCAGGATTCAGGATCAACAAAACTAATTTAGTTGTCCATAACCATTTCTCTCATGTTGTATTTTGAATGTATTTATTCGTGTTTTTGTTGTTTTCATATTTCCCTGTGTTTAATATGGTATAATGACTAGACATGAACACATGAGTCAGAGAGGCGTGGTCTTTGGGCTATGAGAGTCAAAGAGACGTGGTCTTTCAGCTGTGAAAGTCAAAGAGACTGGACCTTTGGCCTGAGACTTAAATCTTTACGACTGTTTGAATGTGTTTTGCATGACTGAAAATATATGATCTGAATGATTTTCTCAGAAATGATGATCTGTGCCATTGACCACTCAATACCACAAGCTGCTAACTGTGATGTAGTGGGATCTGTTCCTCCATCAACAAACAAATAAATGACAAACTTTAGCACAAAATGCCTTTGTTTTTACATAAACAGCAGAAAACCTGAAGTCCCTTGTTGGAAGTATGTGCACTCTGCCTCTGAACAGCTATGAGGGAAGATTCAAATCTGAAAATCGCTGACTACGATCACAATTAAATGACATATTTCAGACCAGCTATTAAACCCTACATAAACTGTATGCTAAATTCTTCTTAAACTCAAATTGCACTATTGCACAAGTTGTTTGCGGTTGCCCCTATTTATAGTAATAGAACTAGATTATCTTGTTCTTTGGTATAACAAACAGAACTCTAGCAGTGAAAACTCTACACTAGTGCTGCAGTCTGCTCCTTATGAAGTGTGTTGAGAGAATCAGTGTTCAGATGTGAAGCACAAATATAAGATATCTTCAATTCCTTTCTTGGTCTTTCTATTCTATGTTTCCAATTCTGTTATTTTATGAATCTGATAAAATGGAAAAAACTAACAATAAATGTAGCTGTGTGTACATGGCAGTTTAATTCTTTGTTGTCATTTACCACAATATATTTTTAATATACTCATTTGAATTTTTTTATTTTTATTATATTATATTTTATATAATATACTATAAAGTATATTTTCGTTTTTTAAATCATTACATGAACTGAAACTGAAATAACTGAAAACATTATCTTTATGTAAAAAAAAACCATCTTCATACTGTCTTGAATATCTTGTTGGTTATGCAACTAATCTAATCTAATCTTAGTTTGGTTAAACTGTTAATATTGAATACAAGCAGTAAAACAGTGTTTTACCTTTGTCCCTGCACAGTATGTATTATAAGTGCTGTTGTCCACACTTGATTCATCTGTTTCCTGTGAAAGCAGAGCATGTGAGTACTTCATCAACTCTGTATGTCCACAGTAGGTTAACTGAGGGAGATCTTAATGAGTAAGAAAATACATTTGCCTAAGTTTAGATGATGTTGCATATAATGAATAAATTACTCAAGTTATTTTTAATGCTCAGTTATCTGGTCAAATAGTAATACTGTCATATATGTTCAGCATGAACTGCAGTTTTATTTCCCTGTGTTTATATTTTGTGTCTCTGTGCATATGTCACAGTGAGGTGTGATGGCTCGTAAGACTGCCTGCTGTCGTCTCAATGGTTTGGAGATCTCACTCATAGTGCTGTTTCTTCTCATGACTGCTGTATCAGTGGGACTAATTACTGTCTTATCCCTCAAATTGGATTCAGAGAAACGTAATAATTACAAAGTGATTCTTTTTAAACCCTATAAATACACTTTATATAATTAAATATTAAATAACTTATTAAATAGTAAAATGTACAACTTTCTTTTATGGATTCTGAGAATGAATATACAGTGAGTACAGAAGTCTCAGCAGGATTGAGAATGTTTTAGCATTTGACAAATAAGAATAAAAATATTTTAGATTGTCTCTAGGTAAATGAATTGTTGGTATTGTTCATGTTAATAAGTTAGTACAAAAGGTCAAAGCTTCTCAGAAACCAGGATGATGAAAAAAAATGGGTGGACTTTGGAACACTGATGTATATGTTGTCATTATTACCATTTTACTATGCAGAACCAGAGGAACCTATAATCCCCACAATCAGTCCTTCAGACAGCCCTTATGTGATTGGTGTGGGTCGAGCAGACTGCACTGGACCTGTAGCAGATGTTCCCCTGGTCAGTTTGGTTCATTGTTTTGGATTTTATCTCTAGATTTTGCTCTAAAGCAAAACTGCCAGTTGTTCTTTGTTTGATTGTGGGTGAGGCTGGGTGGAAGTTGTAAATTCATCAGTTCTTACCTTCTGATAATGTTTATCTGTGGCTGAAAGACAGGTGTCATCAGCGGGTCTTTGTGCTGATTGATCTGTTATTGTTTTTGAGATCAGATGGGTTATGCCAATTCTGAGCAGACGGCGCGAGGGCTCCACACTCGTCTGTTCAGCAGAGCATTCATCGTGGATGACGGAAGTAAAAGAGTGCTGTTTGTGACTGCAGATATCGGCATGGTCTCTCAAAGACTGAGACTTGAGGTTCTCAGCATTAACACTAACACACTAACACCATCAATTATGCTTTAAAAAATATTTAAACCTGCTAATTATATTAACTTTTAAAAGAATCACCTTGAAAATGTTTTTGAAAATAATGATTAAGTTGTTCATATACATTTAAAGTATTTTGAAGAGTTAAAATTCTATTCATTCTAATAATTGATCTTGAACCACTGCAGGTTTTAAGAGAGCTTAAGGTGAAGTATGGAGATCTCTACAGACAGGACAATGTGGTTATGAGTGGCACACACACACATTCAGGCCTGGCCGGCTATTTTCAATACACTCTTTTCATGCTCACCAGTAAAGGGTACATTAAACCATCCATACAAGCTATGGTCAATGGAATAGTGAGGGTATGTTGTTGCTATGGAAATCTCACTTGAAAAATATTCTGTTATTATATAATATCATCAACACTTTAGATTGATGTATGTAAATGCTTGTTTTTTAAACCTTCAGAGCATTGACATAGCTCACAGAAACATGAGACCTGGACGAATCTTCATAAATAAAGGACAACTGATCGACAGCAACCTGAACAGAAGCCCACACTCATATATGAACAACCCTGAGGAGGAGAGAAACAGGTTTATTTCTTTACTGGTGTCATCATTGATACAGCAGTTTATTGATATGAAATGAAAGAACTGATTTCTAACCTGGTGTCAAAGTAAACTTTCATTAACAGGCTAAATTTGTCCCCCAAAATAGTTTTACATGGGTATTTTTTTACCTTTAAGAAGAGATCTTTTTTCTTAAAAATGCACAGCATGTTGTCATATATTTGAGTTGATTATACTAATTGAGAAAAATATGAAGATGTGTACATTTAAATCAATACAACATAAAAATAGTTCTAAATAATGTACATAATATCATAACAGAATTAATATGAATTAGCCTATAAACAAGTGCTGGGCAACTTTGATATAGAGTCTAGATAGAGTGTGATGTTGCTTTTATAAATTAAGAATTTTAAGACAACATCGAGTACCATGTAGTCAAAAACTGGCTAGTTAGTACACAAATTTTCTAAAGCATCATATTGAAATGATCAAAAACCTAAAAATTCAGGCCAGCCCCTGTTACTAACTCAAGTATCAGTGTAGAACTAGTCAGCAGAAAGTTGGGGCATTGCTGTCAGATTCTGTGGTATTACTGAGCCCTGGTTAATTTCTGATCCTGTATCCTTCCCAGGTATAAATACAAAACAGACACGCAGATTGTCATAATGAAATTCACAGATCTGGATGGAGATGGTATGGGTCTGCTCAGGTACCTGCTCTGCTATTTATACAGCCATTATTGTAATTCCAATGTTTATTCCGAACATTTCAAACAATTTAAGTGCAATCAGCCAGACTAAGATCAATATTTGTCCCAAGTTCTTCAATAATAAATACACTGGTGACTAATATATGTGCTTTGTCTTCATCCTCAGCTGGTTTGCTGTTCACCCTGTTAGTATGAATAACACCAATCGTATGGTGAGTTCAGACAACCTCGGCTATGCCTCATATGCCTTTGAGCAGGAGAAGAACATTGGCTTTCTACCTGGTGAGGTAAGAGATCAACTGTCTCTCATCTGCCTTTGAGTCTCATTTTACCCATCATCACATCTGGGAAATGTCCCCATTAGACATGAAGACCCAACATGTTTGTGTATGTTAGTGAATGCTGGGTTGTTTGTTTTCCTGCAGGGTCCATTTGTTGCTGGCTTTTCCTCCAGTAACCTTGGAGATTCATCTCCCAACATTCGTGGCCCTGTCTGTGTAAATACAGGTGAAAAGTGTGACTACCTGAACAGCTCCTGCCCCATTGGTGGAGTGAGTTTACATTACATTATACACAGAGTGTGTGGACAGGGCTGTATGCCAATCAGAAGTGAATAAAAAATGTCCATAAAATTCCAATTTACTTCCTGAATGTTAATTAAGGAACCAAACAGGGTGTAGAATTCTAAATCTGAATTTAAGAATGTAGAGTTAAAATCACATGAAATCCATCGTGATAATATGTGCATGACCATGAGTGTGCTTATATACAGAACAACGGTTATAGAAAAAAAAATATTATTGAGTTTCTAGGTTTCAGACTAATTTTAGACACATATTTGCTCTTCATCTACAAAAAAATTCTTTAGAAAAAAGTGATTTCAAGCATTGTTGTCAAATAATGAATGCTGTGAACAAAGACTCAAAATAGATCTAAAAACATAAAACAGACTTACAGTAAGATGCATGTATGTTTCAGAAAAAAGCATGCATTGCTTTTGGTCCAGGTGAAGACATGTTTGAAAGCACCAGGATTATAGGAGAGAACATATATAAAAAGGCAAAGGTATGTATCACTGATCCTAATTAGTATCTATAATTGTAGTACAGTTAGTTGTGTTACTAGAACTCTATGTGTTTATTCTGCAGGAGTTGTACAGCAATGCGACCCAGGAGTTGCATGGGTCCATCCATGCAGCCCATCAGTGGGTGAACATGACTGATGAATCTGTGCCCTTAAACTCCACTCATACAGTGAGTTTACCTCAAAAGACTTCTTGACAGTGTGTCAAAAATACTATCCACAGAGCTTAAAGTATTAAAGATGTACTGTGCAGTTTTTGGAGCACTGACACAGTTTATTTTTGAGCAGGGACGGACATGCAAACCTGCTTTAGGTCACAGTTTTGCTGCTGGTACCACAGATGGAGGTGGAGAGTTCAACTTCATACAAGGCAAGGAGACTATACACTGTTGCATTAGAAGCCCAGAGGTCATAGTAGTTAAATCCCAAGAAACCCAAATACAGATAAAGTGTAAACCCTTGATGAACTGTACAGTAAGTTGCTTTGGATAGAAGAGTCAACTAAAATACAAAGAAAATTGTTTTTTGTTTCCAAGATTTGTAAGTGAACTGCATATTTGCCTTGTTTAGATCTTTGACTGGTAGGTAACTATTTTCTTTGTGTTGTGACCAGGGGATACAGATGGAGACCCTTTCTGGGACCTCATAAGAGATCTGATTCTTGGACCACCATCCAAACAGACCAAGGCTTGTCATCACCCCAAACCTATCCTGTTCAGCACAGGAGAGGTATGACAAGAAACAAAGCTCATGAAGATAAACTTTATATTATTAGCTTACAATAACAAAAGGAAAACCTGCTTTACCATCAACACTCATGACTTTTAGACACAAGCCTAATGCACAGAATAAATGATCAGGTTTACACAAGTGTGTATGTTTCTCTGCAGATGGATACACCTCTTCCGTGGCATCCAGCTATTGTAGATGTTCAAATCATCACTATTGGCTCTTTTGTTATAGTCGCTGTTCCTGGAGAATTTACGTGAGTCTCTGTTGATACACAAAAACACAGTTACTCTAGATTACCAGATAAAAGTATCTTTATGCCTACTAATGTAATTTAACCCTCACAAACAGTACTGTGATAGCATTGTTCTTGTAACTTTGTATAGCACCTCTCATATTACAGCCTTCTTAAAAAGAATTACTTATTGTTTTCCTCAGTTTTACAAGTCGGGTTGGATAGAAGTATCTGCTGAATGCCTAAATGCAAATGTACTATGGTGCAGTGATGATAGCAAATTGTAATATCATGGTATTTTTGTACATACAGTTGACCCAAAAAGTATCTGAACACTAGCTATGCTTTAAAATAAATTTCATTACATAGATAACCAAAAATCAGGCCAGGTGTCATATATAATTATAATATGCTGGATCTTTTCTGTAACTGGTGTCAAAGTTCTTTATAACCAAGCAATAACGTTAACACAATGTCTAAAAACCAGATGTTTTGAATGTTCCTAGAACTTACATTAACATTTTAATGTTTTTTCTTTTTGCTACTTTGTTAATGAAAATATTAGGGAAACATTCTTATAACCTAAAGTTTTTAACTACGGTGTCAGTCACCACATGAACACATCTCTAGGTCTTCTCTAGGTCTTCTGCTGTATAGGAACAGTTCACCTGAAAATTTAAATTTTCATTTTTGGATGAACTATGCCCTTAATTCTGCCGGTGTGTTTGTTTTTTAATACTGAGATTTCCTCTTATGTTCCAGCACCATGTCAGGCAGAAGGATTCGCGAGGCAGTCAAAAAGGTGAAATCTGCACAAATGTACCTTAAAATCTTCAGCTTTTAAACTCTAATGTATTATATATCATCTCCATATTCAAAGTGTTTTTGTGCAAACATGCACACATGAGACTGTACTTAAGCAGATGCCAATATGTCACTGCAAATGCTTACAGTTATTTGTTATGAATTTTCAGGAGCTGGAAGATCAAGGGGCTTTCAGTAACACAGAGGTGGTTGTCGCTGGACTTTGTAACATCTACACCCACTACATCACCACATATGAAGAATATCAGGTATATGTGCTACTGTTTCACTGTACTACTGACCCTCACAGACACTGTTTGGTGGTGGAACCATTATACAGTCACAAATAATCTGTACTGTACTACATGTACTGTTTACATGAACTGTAATATCACAGCATCTACATGTCTGACACCATGTATGTACAGTGTACAGTGTACAGTGTATGCCACGTACAGTGGCATTATGTCCAAAAATGCATTGGTAATACCACGGTTCTCTTATATCAAATATTCACCTTCTCCCTTCACAGATTCAGCGTTATGAAGGTGCTTCTACTATCTTTGGTCCTCACACTCTGTCAGCATATATCCAGCGCTACAGAGGCCTGGCCAGAGCTATAGCTCAGGTGACTCTCCATCTTTTGCTGCCTTCTGTTTGTCATCATCTAAAGGTTTTGCTCAACTCAGATGAACTGATCTCATGAGTAAACACATCTACACAGGGAACCGTAGGAGAGTTGTCCAAAGGTCCTGAACCTCCATTCTTTGATGAAGACAAACTCTTCAATCTACTCAAGGATCCAGAGGCAGATAAAGCCCCGGACAACACCACCTTTGGTGATGTGCTGGTGCAGGTTTACCCTGCATATAAAGTGGTGAGTTAATGATGTTGTTTTACATTTACAGTCAAAAGGTTTAGAGTCACCTTTTTTTAAATGTTTCTCATGATCTTCAAAATCTTTAAAGGTTCATGCATACATTTTGTAGACAAAAACACAATTGTGCCACACTTGCATGATCTGCATTTCAGGGTAATGCCTCAAGAAACTAGTGGACACTCTGCTCTATTAGTAAATTAAATGATTAGGTTTATATGATTTCTTTTATTTAAAGGGAGAACTTGCATCGGTGACATTTGTTGCAGGAAACCCAAGACACTCAGGAGATATTGTGAGTCGTTTCATAGCATTACACTGTAATCGCTTGATAACATGTTCTTTTATTTCTGTGATATAACTAATCTGTGATGATTGTGATATCAGAGAGATAAGACGTTTGTTCTGGTGGAGAGGCTTGACAGCGACTCCGGCATGTGGGAAATAGTTCACACAGATGCATCATGGGAAACAAGGTAATATGTTTTCATGTGGAGGAATGATGCTGTTTGCTTTGTCAGAGGTTGTGTTGATAAAGTCATCTGTAGTGCTAATAGTATCTCTCAAGGTCTGTTCCTCTGATAAAGAGCTTATCAAGTGTTATTATACAGATAGTTAAATGCTAACGCTCTTGTCTCGTGTTTTTTTTATTTATTTACAGTTATTTAAATTTTATATAACTGTAAATTATTTACAGCTTTAAATTTATATATATTTAAATCTGAATGTAAAAGAGAGAGATACATAATTTTAAAATGCACTTCAATATTTTGTTGTTTTAAATTATAATACAACATTTATACTATTCAAAATGAATCTACATTTTTGCACACTTTTTCATTTTCTAGCTGTAAACGTTTGTGTAGAATTGTTATAAATATCTCAATGTGATGAAATTACACCTGTGGTTACTCTGCTAAGGCACTTGAGGGACGCAGTTGGTTATTATCAGTTAGATAGCAATGGTTTCATTTCTGCTGAGCAACTAGCACAAAGGCTACTCGCACGTTTATGCAGCCGTTAAATTATATTGTTCAGTGAACCTCAAACAGCACAGTCAACAGAAACAGAGGCTAACTGTGTCTGCGCATGTGTGTGTTTGTGTGTGCGGGGGTCTTATTTGTAAAAAGGCTATAAAATAGAGTAAATAAATTTAAAAAAAATTGTATAAATGCAGAATGTTTTTGTTAGGGTTAGAGTGTTGGTTAGGGTTATGTTATAGTGTTTATAACTGTCTTTGTATGAAAACAATAGAAACCTATGGAATGTCCCCATTTGGATAGATAAGTAAATGTGTGTGTGTGTGTGTGTGTGTAGGTTTCACTGGATTAAAGGATCAGGTGGTTTAAGTAACGCCACAGTGGAGTGGCACATCCCACGCTCAGCACAGACAGGAACATACAGGATCCAGCACTTTGGGCACTTCAAACAGGAAAACACAACCATCATCTCGCCATATATGGGCTCTTCAGATGCTTTCAAAGTCACCAGGAGTTTCTACTACTTCTGATCTGTTTGCACATTGTGTTACAGCAGTTTTATAGAATAATAATGCAGTACTAGTGTTTTAAATGCCATGAGATTTCATTACGCAGCTCTATTCAAAACAACATTAAAAAATAGACCTTAATATATTTATATATGTTTGTAGATGCCAAAGGCAACTCTGTAAGGTGTTAGTTGTGGAGGAGGCACCAGGCTTGGTCAAGGGGGCTCTGCAGGGCTGTGTCATTAGAACATTATTAGAACATTAAATTATAATGTGTATAAAGATTCAGTTTCATAGTGGATGCTGATTGGTCAATACATTATTCCACCCATGCTACATGGGTTAACAGCTGTAATATAAATAAACCTGATTATTTAGCTATTGTGTATATCACTGTCCACAAAGGCCAAACATTGTAATTCATATACATATTTAAACAAAGGCACCTAATAAATTTGCTTAACAAAACAACATTTTAATGAAAATTGGTGTCCTTAATATTTTATTGTGATTATTTTATAAAAGCAGAAAGGTACTCAAAGCCATGTTATATAGTCACCCATCATATCTAACAGCACCTTTTTCCTATAGTCACCAAATATCACAGTCATGTTGTACCATATTGTGTAATTATATAGAATGTTTAGAACTCTTTGATATGTCACAAATACAAGTAAACATCAGAAGTTCTTTAGATGTAAATGCGATTTATTGACATTAGTTAATGTATTTGAATTATTTAATTATGACGTTCACAATCTGTAGCACTGTGAAGCTCTGGCCTTATTTTTGTCCTGATTGTTGAATTCTCCCTCCAGTAATAATGTCAATCACTGAGACAGTGAATTACAATCAATGATCCAGAAACAAACATATAAGAGTTGGAATTCAGGTATAAAAATAAGTTTTAAGTGCTACACAAACTTTAATACTGTCACCATAGAGGCATCAAATTGAACAAAATTGTGTCTGTGTTTGGAAATGCTGTTATATTCCCCATTTACAAAAGTATGAGATGAGAAAATGTCAAAAAATCTTATAAAATATAGAAGAATAAACAACTAACAAATGAACCAACTACAAAGTGTTAACCATCTAAAAACAATTCTAAAACAGGCACACTAAAGCATACAGTACGCTTACTGTAGGGTTTTCTGCCAAAACTCTTCACAAAGGTCTTAATGTAAATACTGAAGGATCACCAACACAAAACCAAACTATTTTAAATACAGCTAAATATCAAAGCAAACAGTAAATGCCTAAAGTGTGTATCACATAGCACTTTGTGATCTTACTATGTGGTTGATAATTTGATTGTAATGATTTAGTGTTAATATAAAGGCAATCATTTAAGGGCAGTGTTTACCACTTTAAATGTCTGTAACTTGGACATGTTAAAAGGTAGTAAATTTGAAATCGAGTAGAATTATTATGAATTAGCATCAGAAATTTCATCCTTTTTTCAAACTTGCACAAATATTCAGTATGATGTAAATTTATAAAAACAAAGCAGACACAGGCATAAAAATTGATATTTTCTAGAAACTTTGGGATTGTGTATTAAACAGCGGCCCGACCTTTATCTTCCTGAGTGAAGTCATAGGATGACTCATATTCTTTAATATTGCAATATGCTCAAAAACATTTGAATGGATGAGATGAACATATCATGACTAAACAATCACTAAAACATGACAAGATACATGCAACACAAACTAACATCACATAAACTGAAAGACAGCGAAGGTTCAAAATACTCCATATCCATCCCCTCGGGTGGCCACAGCGAAGGCGGGGTAGCCCTCATAGGTGGTGTACGCTGTCAGGTCCTGACCCAGAGAAACAGCCTGCTTCAGTGGGGAGGACACAGCTGCAGGGGTGCTGGCGATTGTATAACCTGTGAAAACAAAAAGACTTCAAAATAACTTTTGAGAAGCAATCTTAAAATGTTGTTTTTATTTTCATTTTATTAAACTGGGAGTGCTGTTGGCATAAAGTGGGATGTCTTGGACATTTGTAAAAATGTTTCTATTTCACCCTTTCAAAATTTAACTACAATTTTTGTAAATTAACATGACATTTCATAATCATACCGTAATCACATTCATTTAATAATTTCTTATTATTTGTTATGTTCCCTTCTTGCTGTAATATTAGCAGCACTTAGGCTTTTGTGAACTCCACGAGTGTACAAAACCTGGTGATTCATATTATCCCTCATGATTCGAGAATCTTGTGATGCTGGTTTTGTCTGTCCAAATAAATTAACAGTCAATTTCACAAGTTTGTTTATACGTGGTTCAGAAATCATGTAGAATCATAAATTAGTTTTTTTATATATTATTATTTTTTTATTTACAATCAGCTATTATAATGTAATATGTAGACTGTACTATGGTAAACAAAGATTAATACAGATTTATGTAAAAAACTTAATGTGTGGCTAATTTAATATATCCTACCATAACAGAACTCGGATTACAGAACATTTTATAATAAATTATCAGTCTTACAGACCTCACATACCTGGAAATGCAGCAGCGACAGCCGCAGCCGCAGCATCAGCGCCCTCTGTTTGTAAGCCGAGGATCTGCAGCGTGTGCTCGGCCGCGTGGAGCTTCGCCTCGTCCATTGAAACGCAGAGCTTGGCGGGGGTGAACGGGTGACTGATGGGGCACACAGAGAAAAAAACACCGCTAAATTAACTAATTATAACTAATTATAACTAATTATATATATTATTATTATATATTATTCTCAAAAAGCTTGAGCTGAAATGTATATGTGAGATTTTGCCTGAGGAATACTCAAATTATTTCTGTTTTTAACTTCTGTTTAATGTTCTCATGGGCACAGAGATCAGCAGAGATCATTAGAGAACCTCTTAAGAAACTGATCTGAGATGCTTCACTGAGGCCATATTGAGAACATCCCTCTTCTTTAAACCACCTCTAATCCACAAGCAGCAGCAGGAAGCTGACCATGTTTCTGGTTGAGATGTAACCTAATGTCTACTCTCTGTTCAGAATGTCCTGCTCTGCCTTTCTGGTTTAAACAATAAATAATATGTCAAAACAGTTTAAGTGACATACATATTGGGATACTGAGATGCCAGAGCAGGGATGGTGACTTTATAGAGGAACAGTTGCCTCTGATCGGGTCCAATAGCAGAGTGGAGCTGGTAAACAGGTTGACCCCAGTTATTCTTCTGGCAAATATCCTCCAAAATCTGTGAAAACCCAGAATTTTATTTCTGAGCAAATATTTCATCCCTTAAAATCTATATCTGAGCTGTTCAGCTTGTGGATATGTGTACCTGTGGGGCGTGTTTGATGCCCTGGGGCTTTAGGGTGATGGGATTCATGGGTGTGAGCTCCATGCCCGGAAGAAGGTCGTAGAGTTTGTCATCAGGGCGTTTGTCTGTCTTGAGTTGGTACGTGGTGCAGCCACGACCCACACCTGCGTAGGCGAGGTATCCTCGCCCACCTAAACCACGCACGCCCGCTGCCCCTACAGGTACATTCATGTAAATTTCTAGGAATGCAAGAAGGTATTAAGGCGAATCAAATCAACAGAAATCACCTGGGTTTCAATCAAGACTCAGAGAAACTGATCATATAGATGTATTCCAAGCCAGCACATTACAGAGATTGAATGTGTTGTTCACAGATTTGTTTTTCATCAATAATTGTATAGATTTGATTAGATTTTTGAACCCCATTCATTCAAAACATTATATTATAATTATAATTTCACAGGACTGTAATATGCAGGCATGGACAACAATTCAAATGCTAGATAAACAAACACACTCTAAAGGATAATACAACAGAATACACTTTTTTGTCAAGGTTACATGTAAATCTAAATGCAAATATGTTATAATGAAGTATATTGCTGATGTCGCCATTGTGTTTGATTATTTAAAAGGGAATTTTTTGTCATAAATAATCTGAAAGGTTCTACATACAAAGATTAAGTATGTTCATTCAGTATAAGGTTCAGGCTGGTCTTCCAGTTTGGCCATGCTAAGGAAATTTAATTGAATTCTCAGTTATGTTTCAGAGGAGATATGTTTGTCAGTAACAGAGACCTCATCTGTGATTTTTCATTCTTAATGGTCAGCCAGCTGGTATCACAGCCTGCACATCTGACAAATGTCCAAAACCTCTCTAAAACTAGCTAACCAGACCAGCCTGACCAGTCTGTGGGAACTGCTAACCAGTTGTTTTATTTTTCAACCAACCATTTTCAGATTTAGGTGTCTTTGGAGATCATCAGTGTCATCACACCTTTAATTATGTCTGGAACAGATTTCAACATCAAATTACCCACCTCTCACAGAGGGAGAACGCACCACCCCGTGGGCGCTCACGTGGGCTTTGGTACTGGGGAAGCGGAACTGATTAGGGATAGTTGCGTATGCTTGAGGGGCGTAGAATATGGGTGCGCCCAGATAGGCAGCTGAGGGGTCATACATTTGTCCCACAGTGTAAGCATAGTCTCCCTGGAGCAGGGTCCCTCCACGACCCCCCGTGCCCCGGGTGTACCGAACATAATTGTCCTTATCCACAGGCTTGGCTAGTGTGACCTCAATAGGAGAACCATCAATGACCTAAACAGAAATCATTGGTTAAAACCCAACATCACTTTATGATTCAACTAAGTTTAGGTTCTGTTTACCTTTCCATTCAGTGCATTCATTGCATTAATGGCATCTTCTCTCTGACAGAAATGCACAAACGCATAATCTCTGATCTTCTTCACCCGCTCCACAGCACCTGTGGATTAGGGACATTAAAAATCTATTAAAATCCCAGAGCACCTTAGCTATGTCGCAGTATCCTACAAATTATTTACTATTCACAAGAGAGCAGCACTCTTTAGAAATACTATAAATCTAGTTATTATTTTGTATACTCACCAGGTTTGATGTTGTTAAACTCTTTTTCAATGGTCTCCTCTGTGGTGGCCAACATCAGGTTACGTACATAGAGGATTTTTACTGTGGACATGGTGTCCTCATCCACTTCCACTTCAGGTTCTGCCCAGTCAACCGCAATGGCGTGACCCCACAGCTGAATTCTGCCTGGAGAGAGAAAGAGAAAGAGAGAGAAAGAGAGCAATGACCAGTGTTTCAACTCTGACTCACATAAAACACCTTTACACTCAACATGAGTTCAGTCTGAGAGCAATCAATAAGACTCTAGTTACTATGTCATGTCTGACTCATGATTACCTTGAAAAATGTCTGTACATTTTGAGCATAGAGGTACGAGGGATTGTTGATCACTATTAATATATGCTCATTTAACGTAACATAAACTAAAGTAGTGATGTAATTGTTGTATGGTTTTCAACCTGGCAGTAATTTCCTCCTGGCCATCGCAGCAGCACGGTGACTCTCATACTCCACAAATGCAAAGCCTCGGTTCTTGGTCTTGTCTGCAGCACTTGGATAAACAATGACATCCATGACACCATCCGTCACCTTCTTCATCTCGGTCAAAATCTCCTCTCTCTTTTTGGTTTTGGGAATGCCGCCCACAAAGAGTCTGCAGTTGTCTACACTTGCACACACTCCCAAAAGTCTCCCATTCCTGGGTTTGAGGTAAAGATTGTTGGTCAGTTTTGTCATTATTATTGTAATATCCTTAATTCACTGATTTTCACTGTTTAATTCACTGATAATTCACTGTTTATTGGGGATATTTACCAGTCCCACATGGAATCTGTGCCCACAAAGCCCAACAGATTTACAGAAAAACTGGAACCCATCTTAACTTGTTTTATGGAATATTTTGCGGAATTTCATTATGTTTTCCGATACCAATAAAAGTGTGGAACTCCTAGATGCTTGTAATACATTTTACAAGGTTTTAATGTATTTAGCAGAATTTTGCACATTTTAAGAAGATTAATTCAGCAAATGTAATTTACAGGTAACTCTGTCTGACAGTAACTCACCTGATTTCATAGTTGTTCAGCTGTTTCATGGCATTTTTAGCCTCCAGTTTTGTGGAGAAGGTGACAAATGCATAACCTCGATTGTTGCCATTGAAATCCATCATCATCCTTACTTCATAAATTTTGCCAAACTGCACAAACAGGTAAACATTATTTTAAAACTGCAGTCACACTAAAATTTCCTTTATTGGTAAATTTGATTAAAGGTGCACTTATACAATACAACAGTCATTTTAAACTTAACTGACACCTGCTGCTGTAAGTTCCTGTAATAAAGTTCCTGTAAGTTGCTGTAATAAAAGCAGGTTTTTGGGTACTAATGCCAGTGCAGCAATGCCCAATTCTTCTTTAAACTATTTTATTTGCAGATACATTTGTCACCTAAGTAATTTATTGCAAACTGAACTAAAACTAATGACACTAATAAAACTAATCTTCTTCAGCTTGTTGCATGCTCAAAATTGTTTGACCCACCCTATGTAGAAATGTTTTTTACTAGACATCATTTTATTAAATGTTTAAAAAAGTAAAACCTTTAAAATGATAAAAATAAAATGGGTATTGTGAGATTGCAGCTTTAAGTTATTCTAGGTTTAATGAGGGTGGGGTGTTTTTTGCACAATCATTGTCGAATGTTTTCTCTTACTTTTTCACAGAGTGGTACCAGTTCATCTTCAAAAAGATCTCTAGGAAGCTTTCCAACAAAGATCTCGCTGCCTCTCTCTGGAGGTGGACCTTCCCAACCAGGAGGTGGACCTCCATATCTCCTCTGTCCATTTTCCTGGGGACCAAAAAGGAGGTACATGGAGAAATGTTTTGACATTACAAGTGTACCATACTCACACTCAGACAGCACTAAGAACAAAGATAAACCATAAATGATTAAGCAGTAAATTACTGTGGACTACATAAGTGTTCACTGTAGTTTCTGTTCACTGTAGTCGCTATTTAATGCGTTGCTGCTTTGTAAAGTTTAATGGTGTTTCTTCATTACTCTCCACAAGATGGAGCCACAGTACTGCACACTCATAGCTACTGGCCCTCAAATGCAAATACTGTCAAAAGACCTACAGCATTGAAAACACTGAAGAAATGAATCTTTGCAGCACCGGTACAGAGTTCCAGCCTCAGATATCTCCTTTATATCCCTGAAGAGTTAGGTACATTTATGAGTTCTCATGTGTTTTGGCAAAACTGAGTTTGAGACATTGCTAAGATCTCTTCTGAAACTCTAGAAGAGACCTGTGGGAGACTCCTTGAGTCTTTTTTACAGGAGAAACATCTGAGCACAAATGTCTTAATTTGATTTTCATTTCATCTCATTGCTGTCTATGATACATTATCTATGACCTGATACATTAAAGAGATCTGCATGTGATTGTTCTCTCCTGTGGGCTGAGGCTGTGGTGACTCCTACCTGATGTATTTGATATCCGGTGCGCTGGATCAGAGCTCGCAATGCAGCTTCTTTTTGTGAACCCGTCAGGCCGTCCGCAGATTTTTGATTGTTTTCCATTGTGAGTGATTATCAGCAATAAATCAGCGGAATTAGGGGTGCTCACTGAAATTAAATCAAAGTTCAGACACACATCACTGATAGAGCAAAGCAGCTTTCTCCATGATAAGGCGCCAAGAAATGTTGTTTACAATTGTGAACAGGTTCAAAGGCTAAGTGTCTTAACCCATGTTTTACATTACATTATGTGCTCTCACTTAACAGAGTATATTAACCTTCATGCAACGAGCATTACGTGACATTGATGCTACTGTATAGTGCAGGGCATCATCTGATCTTAATTCACGGTAATCATTGTCTCTGATCAAAGTCTTATTTAACTTCATGAAGAAGCTTTGAGTATATATTGACTTTTATCTGGTGGACCATGTTGGCAAAAAACTGGGGAAAGAAACATTTTCCTCACCTCCAGGTCAAGGGCTGTGATCTAATTATTAACTAAGCTAGAGCAAATCAAAACAGCAGACAGCCATTAAGTTACAATTGTTTCAGTGTTTCTCATTTCCACTTCACACTTTGTTTCCACTGAAAAAACAAAATTCTTTTCCACTTAGATTGTTTAGAACTTATATTTTCCAATTCTCCATTTCTATACCTGATGGTAAAATTGTATTCTTCATACGTTGCTCCTTCATAGCTCAGGAGACTTCGAGTTCTCAGTTATGTTTTATTTACAGTAAATATTAATTTTATCTCAGAGGTTTCTCCTTGTGATTAGTTTCAACCCTGTTTCAATACACCTGCCTGTAATATTCAAATTTTCCTGAAGGCCTTGATTAGCTTCCTTGAGTGTGAATCTTGCATGAGTGTGTTGTTTAACAAGCATGATTAAATCACACAGTCACAGGTCTTTAAAATCATCAGTGAAGTGTCTGTTTATCTTTCTCTTTTTCAGTTTCACTTGATCAATGAAAGCTGCAAAGTAGACCTAGTTCAGAACAGAGGTCAAAGTTGACCAGACTGCAGGTAGTTTGAAAAGCTCTTAATCACACCATCATCACTATCTCTGTGAGTGACCCTGTGTAATCAGATCATCTGCAGACACAAAACTTTCTTTAGCTCAGATGAAACGGTCTCTCCCTCAAATGCTGATGCTAGATTCTCCAAATTATGTAAGGAACAGAGGTCTGACCTTTCTGTGGGTCTTACATCATCTCAGACAGCCCTGTTTGCTGGTGCCCAGACCTTCTTACCATTAATTCAACAATGCAATACAACTCACCATCAATAACAGCACTGTTCAAACCAGTCCTGCAAATTCAGTAGCTGGTGGAAAACCCCAGAGCTTATCCAGACCCAAACCCATTATTCACTTGCTGATAAACTATTAGCAGCTGACAAATGTGAACTTCAATTGAATGGGCAAGGTACAGAAAAGCAAAAACCTTTACTAAGGGTCACAGATAGCTGATGTTTTGAAGCTCAGATGTTGGCAAACCTCATGGATAAAGGAGAAATGCACATTTGTTATGTCACATTTGTTAGGATGCCATTAAGAAGAGTGTTTTAGGACAGTTGCTGCAGGGTGCTATTAGCCTGCAGTCCATCCAGGCCTCTCTTGTGGACAGCCTGGTTACCGTTTGCATAAACAAGATAACTAGACGTGTGCTTATCATGTCTGGATCCCTGGCTGCGTTTTCAGTGCATATTGACTGAAGCTAAATACACATGCTACTGAAGGACATTGTGCAGAAACTGCAATACAGGTGCAGAAAACATTAACGTATGATTGCACATCACATGCATGTTGCAACTGCTGCCACTGTATTTAGTGCAATTCAGCTCCATTTATCTGAACAGTGCTTTTGACAATCATGTAGTTCCCTTTTACAAACTCTCCCTAACAAACCCCTTTACAAAGAACTGAGTGTGAACAATTCCCCAGTGAGTGAACCAAAGGCGAGAAACAACTCTAAAATACCTAAGGAAGGAACTAAGACTCAGGTCTTAAGATTAAAAGTCAACTCATCGTACTGACATGTATTCAAACAAATCTATGCAAATGTAAGCTTTGAAGAGCATAAATGAAGAGGGATGTTACATGCACCAGAACCCTGGACCCCAGACACACATTTACTACTGTTTAAATTTTTTGTGAGGTTAGTGTGATATCATATGCTGCTGTAGCACCATATGTGGACGTATTTCAGTAACAGCAGGGACCAACTCTGTGCTTATGTCTCATAAAACTGAAACTCTAATGTGCATGTACAGTATGTTTAAAAGAGAGGAACGCTTAAATCTAAAGTGATGCTTCTACATCATAAACAAGTCAATTCATAATAGAGTTCGCACAATGGAACTGTAATTAGCTACATGCTAATGATTTCTGGTATCTCATATTTTACTTTGACTGTGTCTTTAGAATCATACTAGACAGCCGGGAAATATCAACACTAGAAAGTCGATAAATGTTCACAATCAATTTAAATCATTAAACACAGGCCACTGAGGCATGAGACTGTTTACCATTTTCAAACAGACACTAGTACCATAAGATTCCTGAAGCTGTGTAAGACAACTCAGGTGTAAGGAGAGAACTTACCTGAGCAATTTCAGAGATCACCACCTGGGAAACTCAGACCCTCATTCTGCTGAATTTGGCAACGTGTCACTGGGGTGATTCTGTAATCATATCACATCAAACTCCAAAGGTTCACTGTCCTAGAGCTGCTTTACAAGCCAGTGTGGTTAAACGTTAACCAGCTGTATCTGTGACTCTCTGTAGGCCAGCCCTTTGACCAGCAACACCATCATCATGGCCTGAACCAGATATCAGTCATCCAAACCTACATGCTAGAAAGGTTTTTATTGCTCTTTTTAACCCATATATTAAAAGCTCATGATAAATAAATGCTAAATTGGAATTTTAAAAACATTGTGAGCTCTTGCTCATTCTATCTTCTGTACAATGAATGATGCAACTGTACAAGCTGAAACAAATTAAAAAATATACTAACTATTAAATCTGCAAGTAATTTTCCCACATTAAAAGATAAAAGATAATTAGTACTGTGTAAAATTATTTCCACTCGCATGAGATAAAAACTCCAGTCATATTAGTGCCCTGATAAAAGCTGTTTTATTTAACACAGAACAGGTCATCTCATGGGGGCCGCCATGTTGAAATCACATGACATCAGTAACTCCACTCTTATAAGACATAGATTGGTAGTCTACAATGGCTGCTGTATCAGAGAGCAAAACACAGACAAAAAAAAGTGTATATTTAACATATTCCAGGGCCATCACTTGAATTCAGAGGGCTCAGGACAAAATTATGAGGGTGGGCCCTAGCCCCCATACAGTGTATGACATATAATCTGAAATGTACCTTTAAATGTTCCTGACTGTCCCACATGATGATGACAAATATTATATTTCAGATTCTTTACACTATAGGTTGCCATCACCTTTTTACGAGATGCACATATTTATTACACACTGGATTCGTAATAATGCAAATGAATCCTTAATATTTAACATAAGAATTACAATATTGTCTGTGCTGAGTCTCAAGCAGTAACCAAACATTATGTATTTAAGTTTTAACTCTATTACTTAAGTTTTAGATTAATTCTTATATTTAAAAATTTATTTTCACTCAACACCATGTATTGACAAAGTCAACATGCTACTGCTGATTTTTTTTGTCGTCACTGCCCGTGTTTGCTGTCTCCAGTCTTGTTTGCTTGAGTCTGATATGAACAAGTGGCCTGATGGTTCTCTGCACTCAGTTCCAGTAAATCTACTGAGCAAAAACAGGAACACCAGAACCTCACTGATGGTACAACAACAGACATCCAATCTAAAGTCTGTTAACTAAGAAGGAGTATGTTCCCTAGCTCTATAATGATCTAGTTTATGTCGACATAATATTTTCAGAAATATGATTTTGACTTAGTTACTGCACTGCCCCTAAGTAGATTCTTGGAAAAATGGCTCTTGGGGTGAGATGGCGCCCCCCTGTGACGAAAATCAGAAACTGGTTTTAAACTGTGGGCATAATTTTTGATTATCATTCCCATAGTACTTTACCTTTATAATTGAAAATGTGACTGTGGATAGAAAGCAAGAGACTCCACAGATAGTATAAAGACATGTGACCTGTCGAGTTATAGAAAAGTACAGTTTGATTTGCTCTGTGTGTAAATTTCCTGTCCACAAAATTGTGCTGCCCACAATCACAACACACACACACACACACACACACACACACACACACGCACACACACATTCACTCACAGGCACTTAAGATCACAGCATGATCTACACAAGGTTCTACATAATCCCATTTTCCTCAAGTGTGTGTTTTTGTCTGTATTGTGTTATGCAACTATTTTCTGAATTAATCAGGCAGCTCTCATGGATTCCAGTGAGTGTGTCTTGTTGAGAGTGTCTCATGTTTCTTGCATCATTAGCTGACAATGTTCTCCTCTCTAAACACTATTTCTCTGTGAACTCGTCTCACATGTTATTCTGTCCATGACCATTCAGTCCATCCATGCAGTTCAATGTATATTTTTAAATGTTTTCCTGAAATGCAAATATTTAATTCTTGTGTTTCCCAAAGTAAATTTTTTAAGTATACTTTTATAATTTTTCATTCCTGGGGTAATGGTTTAATTTTTCATACATGGTATAATGTTGAAAAGCAGTAGAGATTTTCTCTGCTATAAGCTGAGGGAAGGAAATCAGTAGTCAGAGTGACTTTATCATTTTAAAGGAACAGTAAAGATAGTAAAAAAGATGTAAGAGATGTACACTAAGAGACATGTAAATGAGATGTAAGCGAGATTTACATTGAGAGAGATGTAAGAGTGTCATATTACATGTTTTCTGAAGCCATTTGTTATGTTTGACCAAAAATGTCATTTGTTTTTCACTGAAACTCATCTCCTCCACTACATTGTTATTTGTATGTTCATTTCAGAAATGGTATCTTTAAACACCAGCTTCAATGTTATTGATGTCATATTCAATTGGTTTATTATAAACTGCAAATGTTTTTACATGTAGCACATGATCTATATGGACCACCTTTATTCTGCTTGTTTATTGTCTTTTTTGGAGCTTCAATAAACGAACACTTTTTCATATTTAAACTGAAGCATTGACATTGCATGAGATCTGTTGTGTTTTACACAAGTAATTTGTAGTTGGAACAATATAAGGATGAGTAAATGATGACAGACTTCCTGTTTTGGGTAAACTGTAACAGACTGCAGCTAATAGAAAGATTTCTCACTGGAATTTCAAACCAATCAGTTCATCTTCTCTTCATTATGGCATGAGAAGATGCAATTAACACTTGATGTTTGGAAGATAGATTGGTATTGAACTTGAGTTACTTCTGTTTAATCACTTCTGATTTAAAATACTTTTAGTATTTTAGCAGTATATCACCATTATATAGTACTGTATTTTGCAGTATGTCAATTAAAATAAATCTGTCTGTGTTAAGTTTTAAAGGTTGAAGAAAACTGTACAACTAATAGGTTCTAAAATATTGTGTTTGGTATGAATGCAACTTCATCTATATTAAAACACCCCACTGACAGACACTTGACAGTAGCTGTATTCTAATGAAACTGTTCACAAGCAGCAAATAATAAAACATTTAAAATATTTCAGTCTTCATAACTTTAAAGCAAGTTTCAGGACATTAACAATCTTCAATACTGCTTTACATAATGCTTAAACAATCTATAGTTTGAAATTTAATGTGATCAGATCAGTACAAGCCAGACTCGAACCTGCACCAATCATATCAGCACCAGCACCAAAGCTAAAAGTTTTATAGTCTATTTTTACTGAATGACTTCATTTGATTTAACCAGTAATCAAACAAAATGAATTTCCTCCATAATTTACATTTCAAAATAGTATTACTGATTACTTATTTAATGTGTGAGTGAGTTTTGTTTATCTTTATCACAGTAGTGAACTTCAGTTCAGTTGAGTGATGAGGCACCTACATTAACAACTGGTTGTTCAGTTTAGTTTGTTACACATAATGCAGATTTGAATGTGTGTATGTATGTGAACAACAGAGGACAACTGACAACCTCTGTCTTTGTCATCTTTTTATCTTACCTTAGTATTTACTTAAAAGGCCTAGTACTTCAGGTCACTGCTGTCCCCTAGAGAGGGTTTTTTTTTATTAATTGGACGTCAATACATGGTTTTTCAAATTTCATTTGTCCCCAATACATGGTTAAGTAAACCCACACATACACACACACTGTAAAGGGGTATAAAAGGGAAAAAATGATGCTCCAATAAAGTAATATCTACAGACCAATATCTGCAACTAAAATACAATAAAATGAAATAGATTTACTGAGACAAGAGACAAGATTAGCATAGTCTCTGCATAGCCCAGAAGCTTAAAATACTACTAATAAATGTTTAATTATTATTATTTATATAATATTATAAAGATTTATTTGAAACATTAAAAATATATCTCTGCAGGTTTAAGACCCTCTGCTCATCTTCTGTGTTCTCTCAGCTGGTTCAGTCACTGGGAAGTATTTGAAAGCACTTCTTGAATCAGATTCTGGCAGGAGTAAGATGTGAGGACTGAGTCTGAAGATCTTCTGTGAGTGAGAGAGGTGCTGAAGACTAACTTCATCTCCGGGCTGTGCTGTAATCTGTTCCACAACAGGAGATCAGAGTCAGACCTAAAAATAAATCCATGTCGCACTGGAAGTCGCATTGGAAAGCTGCAAAATAATAAACAGTGTGCTTATTATCATGATATGTTTTCCTTTAACTCTTTCTATGGAGAATAAAAGTAGAATTTGTGAAGAATTTTCATTCAGCTGCTTTGCGCACAGTGCCTGTCATGCTCCACAAATGACCTAAATAGCATTAATTGATTTTTTTTTTTTTACAGTACTTGATATATGCATTATTTTATGTACTCTGTATTCTGTACTGCAGCCGTGTGACATCTCTGTGTGACAAACAGTCTAAAAGTTATTGTGTTATTCACCTCTACTGTAGCTCTTAAATTCTCCACATAATCAGACTGGTGTGTCACACTCACTTATGACACTTTTAAAAATCAGTAATGACCCTTAATAATCAATAATGTCAAACCTTTTTTTGAAAGGTGTGAACCTTTCAAAAAAAGGTTCCTTTTTGACCTTTTTTTTTTTAAATGGATGAATATGAATAATATTGTGAATGTGATTTCAGAGGTTCTTGTGAAGAGAAAACGACTTGAGAAGATGTAGAATACAGCTAAAGAGTTATATAATTATGTTATATAGTTATATATTCTTTGGCATTTTTGACGCTTGACAGATATGGTGAATATAATGTGTTTTGATATGAAGATTTTTCAAAAACTCCCCATTGTGTTTATTCCAGTAAAGGATGACATAAGTATTCCTTATAAGTGCTCTACAGCTCTTCATTCATGCTAAGAACAAGGCAGTGAATCTGAACTTCAGCACTCCAGACTCCGCCTCCTGCCTGAGTGTGTCTCGGCAACATCAGCTCAGCCGTACCAGCCCTGCCCTCTTCATTTAGATCAATCCTGCACATGACATAAACATTATTGATCTCAACTTCCTGTCTTCACCTAGCGACGTTCTACAGTTTTGTTGAGAGAATCTGTTTGTGTTACAGGAAGACCATTGACTGTCTGTCTGAAATCTGATCTTTACCCCGGGGATCGGCCAATGACATTGCCTCACTGGATGAGATAACCAACCATGCTCAAATTTTGTAAATCACAGCAACCTTTTCTTTATGTGATATAAACAAGCAGAGAGAGTAGAAGTCAAGGTGACCTGAGCAATCAGAGAAAAATAACTGATCAAACAGGGCTGTATTAGTTTGGTTGAACTTTGTAGAAATTAGTACATTCACAATGTAGTACATCATCACAAAGGTCAAGAGTGTGGAGACTAGAGACAAAGGGAAAACCTTTTCCAAAATACAGTCCAGTGAGTGTGTAAAGATTAACTTTAGCTTTTACTGCATGACCTCTGGGGTCTAAGCCAAGACCACAATATACATAAAATATATTTGAGAGGCTGGACATAATATCCCTCACTGAATGTTTCAAATTGGATTCATATAAAATAAAATAAAATAAGAAAAGGACATAAACCAGAGCAGCCTTGTCCATCTTGTCTAACCATGAATACAAAAAATCCAGGTTTAGTGGGACTCTGGTTAGATGGTTATATAAGTATATGAGTAGATCAGAACAGAAGAGGTTAGAACAAATATAACTCTTTGCTAAATCTGACTCTGAATGTAGTGCTCCACTGATTATCTTTAAATAACCAATAAATAAAATAAATACAAGAAAACATATTTAATGATTTCCACATTGATTACAGGTTTAGATTTTGTTTTAAAAACAGATATTAAAGTATGCATACAGTAGGTGGGCTATACATGGCTATAGACTATACTATCTGCTTCTATACGTTATTGAGTGCTTTGTGTACTATCATACTAAACACGTCGCCAAACATATCATATGGTAATTGAGTGTGTGTGGGGCGCGCAGTACGCTTTAAGAAGCGCTTCTTGCTGCAGACTGTAGCTGTCAGTCTCTCTCTAGGGACGGAGGAGAGGCTAGATCTAATTGCTTTCTCAATGAAATATAGTTCTTAGTCTGCAGGAAGCGTGTGCACGGAGCGAATCAGCTGCTCCTTTTCCTATAGTAAACTAAATCTTGATAAACACACAGAGTTGGACAGAGTATCCCGTCGGGAAGGATCAGTCTATTTAGTGGGAGTTGCACGATCTGCTTTTCTGATCAAGTGCAAAGTTCCGACATGAGTGAATTAGACGAAGATCTGTCCAAGATGTTGCTGATCAAAGAGGAGAGGATAAAGGAAATGGAGAAACTGCTTTTAGCAAAGGAACGCGAGGTAAATGAACTGAAGAGAAAACTGCACAAATGTCAGTCGGTGCTTCCGAGCGCTATTGGACCAAGAACCAGGCGAGCGCAGGGCATCTCAGCCGAACCCCAGACCTTCAGGTCCTTCCAGGACTTAAAGAGTGAAGCTTTGCGCAAACACTCCAAGTCTGAGAGGTAAGACTTTCTGACTTACATGGATACTGACTTACAAGTCACCAGCATCCAGTGGATGGGCACTGCAGTGTGACTACTGTATACTCTACTACACCAATCTATTCTCACTTGTGAATATACTCCACTGCCAGAACATGTTCCTGTTTCACTATACTATACTATGCAGTTATATATATATATATGAATTTGGTGTCTGATGCATCAACTGGATTCGCAACTGTGAATCTTTATCAGTCAATCATTTATTCATATTTCCTGTGCTGCGTCTCACACTGTTATGCAGATATGTAGATCGAAGCACTGTTGAGTATGTGAAGTTGTGAAGTGAACTGACATGACATGAACACGGCATTCGTGGGATCTATATACTGATGATTAAGTATATTCTTCTGCCAAGTTTCCCCGGCACGGAGAAAACTTGTTTAGAGAACATTGTTGTTTTCTGAGAACTGGGCTCACGGGTCATTAAGTAATATGAGAATAGCTCTTGGTTTCTTAAAACATATTACGTTGTTCTTCTCAAAATGGTCGATTAAATTGCTATAAAATCTTCCTATTTTTGACTTTCACCAGTTTTGTCTATAACCCGCAATGAACAGAATAATATTCTCAGCACACACATTCAGAATAAGAAAAAGTCCTTTAATGATGCTAAACTTTAGTAATGCATCATGCTAAATACTTGATATACATGCATTATAAGTGGCAGACACCAGCACTGTATGTTAATCTTGCTATAATCACATGATAATGCTAATAAAACACTTATTCAGAGCCTTTCTGAATGCCCTATAGCTCTTTCTCTACACTGGTAACCTTGTTGAATATTTAATGCTGGTTGTTAAATATTTAATGTTATAGATATTCAGTGTTATATTTAGGATTCATATATTGTACATTTCAACTTTTCTTGGAAAGACGTGGAATTTCCAGCTCTTCGTGGGAATAAGTAAACCACATTTCAGTAAATGAGTATCTTTATTAACTCTGAAGGGGTCACTCTGTCGTCAAGTTTATAATACACAGAAAATCATTATGATTAAGTTTTAATTAAAGATTTAAATAAAGAAAATTATGTTTTTGGACAGTAGTCAGCTGTCTGAATATTATTTTACAACTATTAAAGAGGCTATAAAAATGATCCTATGTTTTTGGCCACCAGATGTCAGTAAAACATCATCAGCTCTGAAACTAAAATTAAAGGTAGAGTAAACAATTTCAGTAAGGCTAACAAAAGAAATCTTTAAAACATCCCACCCCCTTCTTCAGAGCGCCTTCCAAAGCCACGCCTCCTTTAATACACATGAACGCAATGCAAATACGTAGTAAAATATATAGAAAGGCAAGTAGGACATTCTGTCATTGCATTCAAACAAACATTTTATGGTACAGCAGCTTTCACAGAAGATATATATATATATATATATATATATATATATATATATATATATATATATATATATATATATTCAAACCACTTTACTTATAGTGATTGCTATCAGGGTGTAAAAAGACTTTCAAAAAATGTTTCTGGTAAGAATCGCCTACCCCGCCTTTAATAAATTTTGAGGCTTAAGTTCAACTCTTTAAATTATATTTCTTGAAATGATTCTGATGGCTTTGCAGTTGATTGTAATGCTATTTTGGTCTTTTATTTGTCTGTATCTTTGTATTTTAGACTCACAGACACCCTTCATTGAGTTGTCAGAAAACAAATCTCTTTGACAAATACTGGACGCCTCTCTGATCCTGTGGGTCCTAATGTAGAACTCCTTATATAATCAACAAGCTCCTTAAAAAGCACTTGAGAATGGAAAGTGTGTTATCTTTCCTGTGCTGATAAAAGGCTCTAGGGCGAATGGTACGCTGGCTCTCATGCCACCAATACGAGATCACATCCCTCACGTCCACACTGACACAAGCGCTTTGATCTGCTCTGCACTTCTTGTAAATGGTTTGCGAGAGCAACAGAGCCTCATCAATCGTCCTTAATTGGTCATTTCTGCTATGCATGATAAATGGGATTTAGACTCACTTTAGGGTGGCGCTCATGGTAAAAGGAAGACATGGACTAGATACTGAATATTGTCCTCATGAGGTTTGTGCTACATTGGTTTGCAAGTTTTCAAAAATTAGGACATTCGTTAGGCACTTGTAACAAGTGTATTAGGATTCTTACCTCTAAAAACAGCCAGTTAGGTCAGAAATGTAAATTAAACAAAATATTAAGTGTATATACTGAACAAATTACACAATACATTTTAATACAACAGGTTAACAGACAGTTTAGGACAAAGGCTTTAGAGGACAAAAATTATATCTGGTGCATTTAAGTATAGCTAATACTTAAATAATAATAAGCAGACTTACATTAGGGCTTTGATTTTAAGTGAGCTCATTTTAATAAACGTTAAAACCTCGCTCTATATTACAGGACTTTTCCACAAGAGGGCGCTTTTGACATTTGGTTACAGTGTTTATTGCTTACAGGATTCCATTATTTTAATTTTTAATTTTTATTATCCTCTTTCAGGGAAGCATAGTACAGAGAGATCAGACAACAGTAAAGATGTAATTATCAGAGTATCATTTTTAACTTATTTCATAATACAGTTAATGAGGTGAGATGGGGCACCAGCTGTTTGGGTGTTAATGGGAAAGATCCAGATAATGTTTGATGCTGCAGGGAAGAAATATGCAGTAGAAGCACAAAGTATCATCTGGCTATACAACATGACACACAGAGACTCAGCTGATGTTGTTTGGGTCTTGTATAAGCCCAACTTCTTGCAGGAAATCTGTATGCTACTTCTGAAAGTTTTTGCCATGAAATTATCATAGTGTGCCATATGCCATAAGTCATTTTGCACACATTTGTGTAAGAAGAAGAGTAGATGTAGATTTTCTCTCATACTCTCTCTCATAACTCTCACTAAATGTATGTTTGGGGTTTCTGTTTCATACAGGTGAATTCCTGGTCCAAACTGCTGGATTAATACAATTTGCTTGAGAATATATATACATCACACAGAAATATAAGCGCATGTAAGCTCTGATGCAGTTAAAACACACCACTGAAGTGTTTCAGAATTGAAGTGTTTTATATTTGCCCATTTTAACTGTTAAAAACCAACATCAGACTGAATGTCTGAACTCTTAAGCTCCTTTCAGATGGAAGCAGATTCATTTCCACAGTATTAAAGTGGATTGCTTCTGTCTATAGATAAACTGATGCTTGAAGTAATCTGTTGGAAAAATGTCAAAGCCAAAGCATGAGCTAAATGTGCGTTAATACAAGTTTTTTTAAATATACAGTTTGCTGATTCAGTATATGGCATACCAAAGTGAAATATAAATTGTAAAACCACATTCGCAAATATAATAATTATAACACTAACAAAGTTTATTTACAAGCAGCTCACCATAATAATAATACTCCTAATATTGGGATTTGCTTAAACAATATTGCAAATAATTGTTGAAGGGTCGTTCATTTACGACCGCAAAGTGTTTTTAGCCATTATCACACATGTTGTTAATCGTATAATGCAAATGGCGTTTTCTGTGGAGGTCTGTGTTACATTCGATAGTATAATATGTACATTTGTGCACATTTGCATATTTTAAAAGTTTAAATGTGTAATGTTACAATGACAAAAAGAAAATCATGTTTTGTGTGTAGTTATTTCGATTACTGAAAAGTTTCACTTAGCTGGAAGAAAAATTTCACTTGTAACACCTCCCTAAATCTGCTCATGTAGGGCAGCGCAGTTCACTGCTGGCACAAGTGCGCGCTCGAGTCTCTCCCCATTGGCTCATGAAGGAGCCGCGAACATGCCGCTTCCACTGCGCGTTCACTACGCGCTCCACAGCTGCGACTGACGTATCAGCACAAAAATGAACGCGGTGTGAAACTTCGTCTCTCGAATGCGATGTTTGTGATCTCCGTGGCTGTTTCCTGTCAAATTCCTCCAATATAAGTCTCTCGACAGCGCGCCGGTGGATCGGTGTGGTGTTTTTGTCCACGTCGTCGCGGGAATTCCGACAAAAAGCGGCTTGTTTAATTTCATAAACGAAAATTGATCATTTTTCAAGTTGATAACGACTGTGGATCAACAACTCCGAGGAAAAATGGGCACTTTACGCGACCTGCAGTACGCGTTACAGGAGAAGATTGAAGAATTAAGACAGAGAGACGCTTTGATTGATGAACTGGAGCTGGAGTTGGACCAGAAGGATGAACTGATCCAAAAGCTTCAGAATGAGTTAGACAAATACCGATCCGTTATAAGACCTGCAACTCAACAAGTCCACAAGCAGAGCGTCTATCAGGAGCAGCAGAGAACCAAGAGACAGGCAATCTCAGCCGAACCTACAGCCTTCGATATCCAGGATCTCAATCATGTCACCCTTCCTTTCTACCCAAAAAGCCCACAGTAGGTATCGTTTGTATTAAATGAATGTTTTGCAACTGTTTTCACGAAGGTATCTGTAAAATTAACTGTGATAATACAACAACACAATGAGTAATGCACCTTTTGTGTTATCACTATGCAATATGTTAGAATATCACATGAACTGCCTCCCATTGAGATACACAGTGCAGAAGAACTCTTGGAACCTTGAGTTTTGTGTTGTGAGGGGTCTTTACCTTCATTACTTCACTGATATAATGTATAATGAATAGACGCAGGGTTGAGACGCAACAGGCAGCCAATCTGGTATTTACACCTGTTGATAATCAACTGTAAAAGAGGGAAAAAGTGTCTCTTCAAACACATGCTAAGTTGATTACAATGCATGCACACTGTTATTTAGAATAACAATGAGTAGATTACATTTAACTTTGTACAGAGCTAATAAAAACAGTGAATGGTTATCTAACCAAAGTGCAAATTAGAAATATAGCACAAGAATAAATTATGGTAAAGGAGAAATTGGTAAACAAGGTACAAAAGACAGTACAATAGAAGTGATGAATGTTGTGTGGTAAGTGTAGACATGGTATATGTGGAATGTGGTTTGAAATAGTGACATGCAAACTGGCAAAATATATATATAAATAATAGCGGGGTCCAGAAGTATGGGACCACATTGGAGATCTTGGATTTAAAAACCTATTTAAGTTTGGATATAAACTAATATTTAGGATTAAATAAAGTAAAACAGAGAATTGTAAACTGAATAACAAACATTAAATGCTCTGCACTGTTTCTAGGTCATTATTTAAATAGAAGTAAATTTGTGACATTTACTCAGAAAAGGTCAGAGTTTCTTTAATCTATTGAAGCACTTAAAATGCTGTTAGGAACATTCTTGAAGTTTTGAGGTCATCTTTAGGTTTTGTTCATGCAGCTCCAGTGCAGCTGGAGGTAAAAAGGGAAAAACCCAAAATGTATTTATTATTTATTTTTACTTTCACTTAAACTTCATGTAGTGTAAACTATACATGGGCATATTATGTGTGCCCATGTATAGCCCATTTCATATTATGTGTTTAGTCTGTCTAGTGACAAAGCCAACTACTGGCCTGGCATGGATAAATACATAGTTTTTAGTCATTTCTGCTGATCTTTGTGAACAGGGATTGTTTTTTAAAACGCAAAGGAAAACGTTTTCAGTTTTAGTACATCATTGTTGTGTAAACGTTCCCTTTGTGGGCTTAGACTTATGTCTCAAATATCTCAAATATCTTATACTGAGTCAAATATTGACTCAAATATCAGCCAGTCACATGGCAGCAAGGATCTGCTGTTCAGGAGGATCTGCTGAAGTTCAAACTAAGCATTAAAATGAGGAGGAATGGTGATTTAGGGGCCTCGAGTGTGTCATGGTTGCTGGTGCCAGATGAGCTGTTTTGAGTATTTCAGAAACTGTTGATCTACAAGGATTTTTACACACACAATCTGTAGAGTTTATAGTTCAGGCTTGTGGTGTGGGGATATATTATTTTTAGCCACACTTCAGACCCATTAACATCAACTGAACATTGTTGAACTCGATAGCCTGTCTGAGTACTGCTGACCGTTTCCATTCCTTTAAGACCACAATTTACCATCTTTTGATAGCTACTTCACTATTACACTGGTTTCTTGAAAATGACAATGAGTTCAGTGTACTCAGATGGCCTCCAGTCATCAGATTTCAATCAAACAGAGCATCTTTGTGTGTGTTGCTGTCATGTCAGTCTCTGGGGAATGTTTCCAGCACCTTGTTAAATCTGTGCCACAGGGAAGTATGGAATTTCTGAAGGAAAAAGTACTAGCACAAATCTGGTACCAGCAAAGTGAATAAAGTAGCCAGTAAGTGTATATTATAAATAATATTTACATTGATATAAGTAATATAGATAATTCACAAACGGCAATGCCAAGATTGACCTGGGATTGTTATTTAATCTTCAGATGCCAGTAGGAAAACTGTACATGAAATAGGTCAGTTTTACACCTTTTAAGCTTTTAAATCTATATATAATGCATGGAAAGTGTGATGAAGCTCAAACAACTGTAATGAAACACAGAGTAGAGGGCGCAGCATCTTTTCATCTTCTGCTCAGCTGGATCTCTAGAGCAGCGTTATCCAAAGCCTCTGTCATTTTCTTCTGCTCTTCATCTCCTCTCACACTCACTATCTGTTTTCACAGTTTGTGAGCATTTCAATACTCCTCGTGTTTACGTCTGGTTGATATTTACTCCTGCAGTTGAGTGGGTTTTGGCCGGCAGCCAGAAGCCTCCTGTCTTTTTGAAGATGTCACATTCTTCTGTGCATCAATACTGACGATGCATGAACAACTAATTTTATTATTTAATACATTGTTACAGCAGTGAAACGGTCTCACTAAAACAACAACAAAACAGTCATGTGCACAGAAATAATAAAACCGTGGATTCATTAAGTATCTGTGCATGGTTCAAACACTTTTAAAGACCACATCATATTAATACTAGACCTGTGAGGATTTTCTTTATGCCCGGTCTTTCAATGTTTTTAATTTGATGGTTGGATGTTGTTGCAGGTTGTAATGTTGAATGCAGTCGTACATCTGCAGGAATAGTAATGGCTTTGCAGTGCTCCCCATGGAGCATAAAGCACAACCATTTTAAAAAGGCTACAATTATATCTCTTCTATCCTTTAGTGTACTGATGCAAACAATGACCTTTATAAACAAATGCTACAACATCTGACATTTCCTTTAAAAGGCTAGTTCACCCAAAACTAAAAAATATGTTACTCATGTTGTTCCAAACCTGTAATTTTTTTTCTTCTAAAAAAATGTTCTTGCTTTACTTTTTCATACAATGACAGTGAATAGAGAATAGATAGAGAAGGATGCTGTGATGAGGGACACATTGAAAATAACTTTAGTGTCTTAACATTGTTTTCTTCCACTCTGAGCCCCCTGTTAACCTTTGTGGAATGTATTCATCTTGCTTCCCACCAAAAGAACATATTTTCTCCTTTTAAGGCAACAACTCAGTGTTATGCTCTACGTCTGACCAGACATAAATCTTTGTTAAACAAAAGAGTTGAGAGTGGGTTATGAAGATCAGGAAAAAGGACACTGGGAGAGGACTGTTAAAAGACGGTAACTCAAAACACTAGTGGTTCAATCTGCGCTATCTGCCAGCCTGTGTGAAGTTTCTCAGCACTGTTCAAGTGAACCATCTTCCATCTGGCTAAAAATCACCTCGGCATTCCACCGAGTGGCGTGCCAGGACACCATAATGGTGCCTCAGATATCAAAGCCTCTGATTAAATTGAGGCTCCTGATGTGAGGTTGCGTTTTCTACTTTTTTTGCTATGGTAACCCCATCAGAACAGGCTCTGCCAGACTCTGAAGACTTTGAAATCTGCCCACCACCTGCAGCTCTGAGTTAGAAGAACACATTTGGCACTGCCTGCGATGGCCCTTTAGATTGCTGTGAAACAGGATTTGACACTGATCATGAGTTCCTGGTGCATCAAAGTAACTTTGACAGGAGCAACATGGTTTTTCTCTTAAACAGAAATGTGATACAACGTTGTTTCATTATTTGCCTTTCTATGCCTTCTTTCTACATTTACATTTGTGAATTTGACAGATACCTTCATCTGTAGTGATCTTAGTGCACTAATGCCTAATTCGTCAGTATGCGCTTTACCTGGGAATCAAACTCCTGACCTTGGCATTGTTAATGTCATGCTCTACCAATTGAATCGCATTAGCTCTATAACAGCGTGTAGGCTTCAGCCCACATGAACCATTTCTGATAACTCTTTAGGAACAGAGTAGATAAAAATAGGCAAACAAGAAGTAATTGCAGTCTTACATGAAAACAGTTAACAACCTTTATTTAGGCCACTTTGCCTGTTCTGATTGTGATCTGCTGGTAAATGGTTTATAGATGATTTGCCATTCAAAATATGCCATGATACTGTACCAGTGGTCTGACATACTGCATGAGTGAAACTGCATGATCCTATTTATTTATACAATAAGACTATGAACAAGTACTATGATGTTTTAATAAATCAGTTTCTATCTCTTATAAAACAATTTGTCTGTTTTAATGCACAGAAATAATCATAGAAATCATGTGCAGGATTTTTCATGTATTAATATCTTCTTGCTTAAAACTTCTGCTTGGCTATAAGGGGTTTAGTCAAAACGATGCTTCTATAATAAAAATAAATACATAAAAAATATGTTAAAGGAACGATAGGCAATTTTGGAGGTGCTAGCAATAGCAAGCTAGCTTTGAAAAGATAAAACCACACTCTTCTTTCAGAGTGCTCTCCAAAGCCACGCCTCCTCCAACACATGAACGTCGTGTGCACAGGTATGCAAATACATAGTTTGACAGACAAATAGGACAGCCTATTATTGCCTTTAGACCGGGTGCAATGATTGGACAAACATTTTGTAGTATATGAGGTTATGTATATATTGCACAGCTCTACATTTTTTCTTATTTCATATTCTGGTGATCTTATCACATGCCATTTCATGTTTCCTTCAAAGCTAAAAGGTAGATAATCACCCTTTACTACATATTTATTATTCTGCTTTAGCCACCACCACGTTGTAATTGAATAAAAAATACATTACATTTTTTAATGTCATTCTTTCTCATTAAATGTATGATTTGTTGGGAAGGTGAGATCCTATGAATGTTGCCTGATAAGAACTGTCTGGCTTGTGCTCCTTTATCTTTCATTATACCTCTCATTATTATTGGTTGACGGATGCTTATGTGTGCTTGGGGATAATAGATTGTCTGAATGTGATCTCTTCATCGAGTATGAAACGTGGAACAATTTGTATTTAATCCCCTATTCAAACTCAGACTGAGGAAACAATTGAGGGCATATTTCTCCAGACAACTGTACAACCAGAGGGCCAGGAGAGCACCATATAAAATGAGTTTCTAATCCTATAAATGTTCTATTAGTTTCAGTCTCATGTTCCCGTTGGGATATATATGCATGCAAATGATCGCATTGTCGACATGCATATCTGCTGCTGCAGTTCTGAGATTGAATGTTATCAGTTGAGATCACTCAAGAATCTTATCAACCAACACACAAACACACGTTTACTTATCTATCTAAATGGGGACACTAACACTTTAATTGTTTTATACATTTAGTTATAAACAATATAACCTAACCCTAACAGAATTTTTTTTCTGCATTTTTACAATTTAAAAAACTTTTTTATATATTTATAGCAGTTTTACAAATAAAGAAATGTTCAAAGGGAGGTTTTGCTCGGATTTGTCAGGTTTTGATGAATTTTGTACAAATTTGGTACAGATTTGTCCCAAATACATGGTTAAGTAATCCCACCCTCAGTAGTTAATTGGGATAATCAGGCTACAGAACTATAGAAAATGCTCAATGAATTATTAATGATTAAACTGTTTAACATTCGCATACTTGGGTGCTACCGCCTGCTTCGTATATTTTCACACATAATATGTTTTCCTTTCACTCAGTATATGACAGCATGATCAGATACAAGAATAATGTGTCAAATATTCATTATATATGCTGAGAAAACCAGTATTCAACTTTAATGAAGAAAAATTTGTGAAGACAGAACGTTTCACACTTGTTTCCAACTCAGCTATTGAAACTGTCATCAGTCCAGACAGAAAATCATACTCTGCTGACCGCAGACCACGCTCACAAAATAAGCCTATTTTGTTCACCACACGTTTTGTCATGTTGTTTGCTACAAGCAGAACTTATGTAAAATCTGGAATATTATCTAAAAATCATAAAGAATTTCTTTGATTTTGGATGGTGATGTTGACATCCGTGCCCTCGCACAGATGGTCTATTTCCATCGCAGTACAGCCATTTCTAATCAAAGGAAAACAGTGATCCAATATTTCCCCAAGCAGACCAACCACTTGTGCTGTCAGTATGATAATAGAATAAGTAAATATAACAGCTGCATGATTAAAATATACAATTGACAGGGAACATGGAAGAAGCAACATCAATGGTATCTGATGAACATCATAAGATGAACTGAAGAGTCAGTGTTCTATGGATATGAGTCATCATATACGGTTGTTTTCCAAGGATTTCATCCATTGACAGGACGAGACATTGACTGCATTCACAAAACCCTGGCATTCTCATGAAACCCCTGGGATTCTCTCAAATGATCATTTCTGAGGTTTACACCTTCCTGTGAGACATTTCACATGCTGTGGGGATGAATGGAGGTGTCTGGGATTTTGAGAAAAAAAGTGATTTGTGACTGCCACCATTCTGGCATTTCTTTTTGTCAGAGAAGGAACCCTGTAGTTCAGTTTGATTTTTCTCAAAAAAAGGGTTTACTAAGTTTTTTGATTTTAAAAGAGTTTTTACATTTAATTTATATCATCCACAGGTCTAAAGAACTAATCAAGGAGGCCATTCTTGACAATGACTTTATGAAGAACTTGGAGCTGTCTCAGATCCAGGAGATTGTGGACTGCATGTACCCAGTGGAGTATGACAAAGAAAGCTGTATCATTAAAGAAGGAGATGTGGGATCACTGGTTTATGTTATGGAAGGTACGTCAAGTCTGTGATTAATATATTACTGTAAATAGTACAGTTAGATAAGTATTTCAGTGCATGTTATTTTACTTTTTTACTTTTTTATTTTACTTATTGTTTTGCCTAACAATTGACCTCTAGTTTAACCAGCTAGTTTAACCAAAATAGACCTAGAGAGACCTAGAGACTTACTATATAGACCTAGAGATTTACTATAGAGGACATAAACATTATTGCTATTGAAATCAGAAAAGTGTTCAGATTTATTGATCGTGACAGCAGTAATATAATCATATAAAATTGACTTTTTGCATTTAAACAGCTGATTTCAGGTGTCTGTATCACAGTGCAATTTTATGGCATTGTTTTCAGTTCTGCATGTAGTGGGCTTTCTGCCATTACCTGAATTGTAAAATACCTGATTTGTAACTCTGCAGCATGGGTATACAGCAATAACACTGTTAGTGTGCACACTCCTTTCATACCTGCTTATCACCACTTGTGCCAGGTCAAACTGGAATGAGATTGAACTGAATGTAAAGAGTAATAATAACCATAAACCTGTTTAACCCACAGACAGTAGCTTTTAATTTCCAGGCAGCTGTTTTGAATGGCAGAATTTGGTCTATATAAGCTGTAAAAATTCTGCTATGGTTCTGTATGCACGTGTGCATGTTCATTCTAAAGGTTTTTCTGACATTATAAATTCTCTTTGTCCTTTGAAAAAACCCTGTTAGACACACTGGCATCTTATTTAAGCTGTCAACAATGCAGACAGGTGGTTTGGGACCCCACATGGGTTTGTTTGACTACTGGGCCCCTCTGAGCTTCAGTAAGTTTCAGCTTTATGGTCAGTGTGAGTCATTGATTGTGAAGTGAAACTTGTTAAAGACTGTTCTGACTCTGAATTGGTCTCCAGGTGCACTGTGACAATGTGAAGTGTTATTGTGAGCGGGTTATAGCTTTAATGACAACACTTAAGCTGTTTTTAGAGTGTCTGCTTTGTCTCTAATTGCATGGAAGGAAGACGGATTATACTATTTTTAGCGGTGGTGCTAACTGGGTGGGAAAAAAAGAGTTAATATGCGTTAATATGCGTTAATATGCGTTAATATGCGTTAATATGCGTTAATATGCGTTAATATGCGTTAATATGCGTTAATATTTTTAAAATTCAAAGGTCATTAGACAGGTAACAAGAGTAAGAGTCTGTATGTTTTCTCAACTACAACTCACCATTAACACGCTGTAGGGTAATGCATAGCGTTTCCATGGACCTTTTTAATAGATTTGAATGTTTTATGTTAATATAGCTTAAAAGGGCTGTCAATTTATACATAATTTTTTTTAAAGTTGATTATAAACAAAATATTGACTGCTGTGGACTGGTTTATATTCAATGTTAAAGGCAGTAGTTTTTTTGTCATGTCTAGTCAATGCTTAACCCGCTTGAGCCATACAGTCACGTGTGTTGAGAAAAGCTGCCACCCACAGCATACAATCATATATATATATATATATATATATATATATATATATATATATAATATATATAATAAAAAATATATATATATATATATATATATATATATATATATATATATATATGATTTGAAAACAAGTGGTGATGTCACCAGTTTTTACTTGCATATATAGTTACTCGAATAGTCTTTTTAAACACATTGTGTTTATACATGACACTTAACACCCAGAGACAACTTAAATGAGCTTACATTCATTCAATAAACCCACTTCATTGACAAAGTTTGGAGAAACTCAACAAGGAGAACAGACATTAGTGGTACTGCTCATCAAATGTAAACCCCAGCTTCAGAAATGGTATATATATAACTCAAAATTATATGAAAATCCACCCAAGATAATTTAATATAGTCCAAACAAAAATTTAGTTCTCTTAAATGTCCATGAATCCCAGTAATAATGATGAGATCCGTTAAACCAATGAAATCACTCCAACAAAAATGAAAAGTTCTTGTATGTCCAAAACAATCAAAAAAGGTATCCAGTCTTCTTTTGTAAATAACAAGAAAAAGTAATCCACAAGGTATCCTGAAATAGAGGAAAAATGGTTAGCTCTATGGGTTAATGAAAAACCCTCCAACCAATTGACATGGCTAGCATGGGCATGTGCACATTAGGCCTTTTTCCTATGCTCCCCTCTTGCACATACTAAGGATCTAATGCCTACTTCCTTCAGATAAGCCAAATGACAAAATAAAAGTATTGGATTTCCTCTCAGACATCCCCAGATTTACCATTTCTATTTTTTCTGGAATATTACAGTATTTATTATAATTGATTTATCTTTGCATGCCATTATTTTTTTTCATTCACCCTCATAATCTCTAATTAAAATCATGAATTTCCCCCTCCCACAGAACAATATCTCTTCATGACGTATTTCTCTCTGCTAGGGCAGGACAATAGTGACTGTCCAATGGCCAGACAGTTTCTACCCCTCCAACTTCCATCGATCCAGTAAATTCCCTACGAATTAAATCAAGTCCTGTACTACATTTTATCATTTCAAAAAGCCACTTCACTTGGATATGCATCACCCCAGGGAAGAAAAGGGAGTCACAACTTCCATTTCATGGCAACTTTAAATAACAATGCCACAATTCCTCAATACAGTGAACATAAATTAGGCCCTTCCTTACTGAAGGCTAAAGTTACTGTGTATGTATATATATTACCCTAATTTGGCATTTCACAACATATGAACTACAATAAACGTTTTCAACACTAGTGGGAACACATAAAGGAATCATTAGGTACGACACCATTTTATATTGTGTCGGCTGCAAAGTAACAGCGCATCTTTTTTTATTCTGTTAAACAGGATTTCACCCTAAATCGTGCACTTACTGTCACCAGAACTATTTTCCACTACCACTGCATCAGTGTGCTGTTCTTACCTCTGTCTTGTGCGATAAAATGTTAAACAGAGGCGTCTGCCATGGAATTTAAAACTCAAAGCTGAAGGTTGTTAGCTTATCACCCACACTAATCTAACTTAGTTTTTCCAACACAGTGTTATGTGTCATTATTTGCAATTAATTTGATTAATTAGCACGTCATGGCATTTTAGATTTATGCATTTAGCAGACATTTTTATCCAAAGTGATTGACAGTTCTTGTTGGCATTAATTTTTGTTTATTATAAAATATATAAATTATTATTTTTAGTTTTTATTATTATTATTACTTGTTTATTAGCATTAGCATTTATTAACTAATGCTGTCAATTGTTATTTGTAAGTTACTATTTTCATATAAAGTCAATATGGTTGTTATAAAATATTTTGTACTGTGTAAGGAATGTTGTATGACCTGCACTTGCTCAACAGTTACTTCAGGATTTTTATAATTTAAACCACATTTTAGTCTTCATATGTTTAAAGGGTTCTGCTTTGTAATAAAACATTTTCCTAGTTTTACCTGCATTGTAGAGTATCACAGAGTTCCCAAAAGTATTTCATGTCAACTATCCATTTACAAAACCACAAGTGCTGGGGACAGTGGTTCTGAATAGGTGTTCAAGAAGGGCAGAATTGTCTTGCCGTTATGTAGAGCCACTTTCTGTTTTACAGCTGTGTGCCCATGTACTGCCCTGCCTTCTTTTCCAGACTAACCCCTGCTACTCTCCACAGGAGACAAACTCCTTCCCAACCCTTTACTCTGCTCTCAGTAGTGTACACTCGGCAGGCAGCTCACCTCGCCCTAATGTATTGTTGTCCTCAATAAATACAACTCAATATTCACCACTGGTGTCAGTGATGCTAATTTCCTTCAATTTATGGACTTGCCCTGGTGTCTGCCTTTTCATTTGACTACACACCCCCATAGGACTGACTTAAGGCTCTGAGACCCTTAAAGTGCTGATGAAGTTAGTGAATGTTGCCCTGCTGTACCTGCTGTTGTTGAGCCCTGACAGGTTCTGCTGTTCAATTAAGGTGCGTCATATTTTCCATGTTAATATACTTTCTCCTATCCTGTTTAATATGCAGATACACTGTGAGTGAGCCTTAGTTGGTGGATGTGGCAGCAACTTTGAGCAACCAAGGCATTAGGCCTCATTTATCAAACTATCATCAAAACTAGCGCAAATTCAATTCACGTATGACTTATGAAACATTAGTACATTAACTGTCCCATCGACAAATGGTCTCATGTTGGTTAATGTGGAGCCTAAAACCTTACCATTTTCATTTTACATTTTGTGTTTGTATGTTTAAAAGTGTTTAAAAATACATTGTAGGAACAGTATTACAGTGGGTGATATAAGAGGATTTTTTTAAGAGTTATTCTTGGCTTGTAAATGTAAAACTTTGCTAAAATAATGAAAAGATTGATAATATTGTTTTTTTACTAAGTAAATTTAAAGTAAAAAGGGATTTGTAAACAAAGTAAAATGTCATATGGTTCTAAATCCATGTTATGCTATTTGACAAAGCAGAATAAAAGGAATTTTGAAAAATACAGTTGAGCAGGATCACTGATCACCAAAGAGCAATTGATCTTGCACCAATAAATCCTGCTATATAAGTATTATACGTATATTATACATATATACTTTTAAATTATTCACAGTACATGAATTTGCTACAGTTCAGTATAATAGTAAATACGCAAGTGTATTGCAATATTTAATGTGAGGAAAAATAAGAAATTGCACAGACATCTCTTTCCATTTGTTAAACTAAATAAAAACACAAGACATCATATCTTATTCCTTTAAAGTAGAGTATCAAACAAGTTAATCATAGACCTTCAACCAAACTGCAAAACTTGTGAAGCTGGAACCTGATGTAAGATTAGATCATTGTGTAACATGTCAACAAGGCAGTCTGGATCCAAGTGCAAAAAGTTTAATTAAATCCAACAACAAGAAATCCACAGAAACACGGTGAACAGAAAACACACGTACTTAAGTAGCTACAGCAAATAACAGCTAATCCACAAAACACAGGGGTATTAATCAGGGATAACAAGACAGACAAGGAACACCTGGAAAGACAATCAAGGGAGACCAATCAACAAAGAAACTATAAAGGACTACAAACCAGCACAGAAAACAAGAAATGAACACAGAAACAAAAGGAACTAACACTTCAGCTTTAAAGTCCTAAACACAAAACAGCGCGGACAAGACCTGGATTGTGACACATTGTCACCACTTACGTCCATTTTGATAAATGTTAAGTTTCGCGTGGAAACCATTGCATGCCCAGTTGTCTGTTGTAAGTTTTTTTCGTAAGTGAGGCCCATTAAGTTTGAGATGGGGCTTTCTGTTTGGCTGACCAATGGCAGATGAGGGGAGTGTTTTTGAGGAAAGTGCAGTTAAGGAAAATTGTTTGAAAAACAAGCATTATTTTTTGTAATTTAATTTGACACTAGTTTCACTCGTGTTTCACTGGTTAAACTCTTTAACTTTAACCAGCCAATAGGCAGCAGACATTAAATATATCACCTTTCATCTAGGATTAAACTAAACAAAAATTACAGTACTTTCATACATTCATTTGTGTTTTTTAAAGCCAAGATCTGGGAATATTATTTCTGTAATGGCTAACAGTCGTTTAAATCATTTTGTATTTCTGCATTTCTGTCATGGTTAATGATAAAGACCACAGGCAGACCTTAGATTGTTGTTGACATTAATACAGTCTGAACACTCAGCAAATCAATAACAGTTTTAGCCAACAACTAAACAGACAACAAAATTACCACCACATTGTATTGTAAAGAAGAAAACTGTTTATTGGGATTACCTGCAAACTGTCATTTGTCATGACATACATCACTAACTAAAGCTTTATCACAATTTATTGATGTTCTGTGGGGTTGAGCCAGTAATAACCAGCACTGCTTGTAGAAGAAATGCCCAGATGATCACTGACTAACCGAAAGGTCAAGAAAATCCGATTAGATTTTCCATTTAAACAAGCCTAAAATCATATTCTTTTTCTTTTAATGAAATATGCTGTAAATGTCTTTGCTCAGACAGGCTTCAGTGGACATCTGTCTGATGGTTGAAGCAGTTAATTGCTTTTAGCGGGAGGTCATCAGATTTTCTGGTTGGCAAGTAAAAGAATGAAAGGTTAGAAACACATTAATCTGACAGTTTATATTGAAAAACGCTTACAGATTCCTTGTGCTTGGCTTCCCACTGAAAGTAGAGCACTAGATTACATAGTAACAACTTTTCTTAGTGACAGTCTTTTACCTTTGAGTGTGTGCATCTATCAGGGGAGTCTACGTTTTAGCATGGTAACACAGTTTTAATTTTAGCAGATGCTTTTTGACTTGCAATACACCGGTTTAGAAATGGAAAAATCCATCAGGGAAATTGCAGGGGTTAAGTGCAATGGTACAATGTTGTTATGATCTGGGTCTCTGAGTCAACACTGCTGTGGTTTAATGTAACCCTTGAGCAAGCAGTTATGATTAATGTACTTATTTTCAATCAGTTTGACAGAAGCACTGCGGCTGTCAATCACAAACGTTTAGATATTTATCAAAACTCTTTTGTTAGGTTGTAGCTTCCTTGTGGCATTTCTGCTAAAAATAATTTTGATATAGAGACCAGTTGCACCCAAATAAGACAAAATGATCGTTTAGTACACATCAAAAACAAATAAAAATGGGCCTTGCCATTCAATAAAATCCAATAAAGTTATCTGCCATTAGACTGGTAGGTTTATTATTATTAGTACAAAATACATGCTTTGAAAAGTTTAAATGTAAGAAAGCTGATGTCATTCAAATCTACTAAAATACAAATCCAACAAAAAAATACTTCTGTCAAGACAGGACAGGAGATCCACATGTCCTGTACCCACAGGATAGGAAAATCTCAAATTAGATCTCTTTAAAATCCCAAGAGACCTAACAATGTCTCAAACTATGCTAAGCTAAGATAATAAAATTCAGTTCAGCAAAACTTATTTTTTCCAAGATTATTTTAAGCTCTGGGAGTATCATTTCAACAAGTGACTTTTGTATTAGCCGGTGTTATAAGACAGTGATTGTGTTTGTGTTAAAACCACTTCTGAGAGTCACTGTGTTATAACAGACCTCAGATTGTTGTTGACATCTGAACACAGTCAGAGTGCTGAACAGTGAGCCAATCAATAACAATTTCTGTAAACTGACAACAAAATTACCACCGCATTGTATTACAAGATAAAATGAGTTTGGGTATAGGGTTTATCTGCAGGCTGCTGTTTTTTGTTAAAATCATCACAAACTAAAGCTTCGTTAGAAATGTATTGATGTTGTACCAAGTGGAGTCAGTGATGACCAGCACATAGAACAGACGCCTACATGAGCATTTGTGACGTCAAATATTGACAAAATTGTGCGCACAACTTCCTGTCCTGTTGGCAAGAAACCGACTGCATTTCCGAGACACAATTGCTTGTGATCCAAACAGGAAAAGCCATCCCTCGTGCCCTCTGAAGACAGACTAGTGATGATGAAACATGGCTATACTTAGAGCGTGAGCTGACACATTCACTTTTGGAAAGACGCAGATGTGTCGGATCTCTGCTCCACAAATCAGCAAGTAACAGTTTCTCCAGTCATCTGCCAAACTGCCACAAACTGTCCTTGCATGCTGGTAGTTGCATAGCAACCCCACGAATGCTCGCACGGGGTGTTTTATTTACATCCACATTAATATACTGTGTGCCACAAACCCAGCATGGTGTATTGTGTAAGATTTTCAGAAGTTTCAATTATGTGAAGCACAATATGCGTGAACTAGAGTGAGAAAACATGTTAGTTGTCACTTATTTTAACTGTAGTGATGCTCTGTGGTTTTTCAGGTAATGAGTTTCTGCTGTGAAAACACAGAAACACACACACACAAATACACACACACAGACAGGGCCTCATTTGTGAAACATGAGAAGAGCGAATTTCTGTTTGAATTAAGCATTTCATGATGCCGAAATGTACGTAACCCAGAACTTACATAGAAATTAATTGTGTTTGATTGATGCCAGAATAATCATACTTCAAAACAGCTGTCAGTCTAATCTTTTCAGTAAGATTTTATAAGTTTTAAGTGTTAATAAAGCACATCAATATAAACTATGAGGTCTTTCATAGCAGTTATTGTTTTTAGCTTTATTGTAGTTTTGTAAATATTCTGAAATGGCTTTTATATTTTTTTTTCATTTTATGTTCATTTTAGTTACATTTTTAACAATCTTGTTATGTGCTTTTGTTATTGTATTATTTATTTACGTTTAATATTGCTATATAAGATTAACTCATTTTTAGTTTTGGTTTTAATATTATTTTGGTTAATAATTTTAGTGCCTTAGCTTAAGGCATGTATTTTGGTTTATTGCTAAAGCAACATTTAACAGAAATGCTTTAAAAGTTTTGATTTTAGTTTTAGTATACTATAATAACCTTGTTTCTTAAAAAGATAATTTAATGCTGATATGATAAGAATATAGTGTCAGTGTTAGCTTTCATCAAAATATACATATTTGCTTATACAGCAAGGATAAGTTGAAAACATAGGTAAGAACAGGCAAAATGTGTGTGGTGTACAATATAATGCTGATAGTTCTGGCTCCAGATGCTTATTGGTCATTAGCTGTGATTTATTTACCTTCTCAGAGGTCACACGAGTTAGCCCTTCACCTTTGGGGTGAAGATTCGTAGGGTAATTATAGATCTAATATAGATTTTGAGGTGCTGCTCTTTTATATAATCTTTCAAGCATTTGATAGCATGCTGTAATATTTGAAAGTGAAGTGGGCAGTGTTTGGCATTTGGTGCGAGTTGTGTGTGGGAGTTGGAGATTGCACACTGGACTTTAGATTGTGTTAGTCAGACCTCAGATATTTATGCCCTGATCACTTTTAATTGGTTGGGCCCGATGTGTGAGATCTCAATGTGTAGAGGATCAAGAGTCAATTAAACAGACTTTGTCAACAGCAGGAACCACTAATGCGAAGGTTAAAACCAAAAGCATGAAGGTCTTGTGGAATAAAATAAAAGGCAAATCCAGCCTAAAACTCTGCCAGGGCTCAAAAAGAGTCAGAGAGGAACCACAGACTGGAACCAGTGGAATATTGCTTGTTTTAGTATTCACAGAGATCTATTGCTTTTCGTGTGGCTGATGTTCCTGTGGAGTGAGCTGATGCCTGCATAGTTCAGCTGTGAAATGGGTTTCTTTGAAACCTTGAAACCTCATTGATTGACAGACATGTAGCTGTTGTTGAACTGTACTCTAGGCATTTATGAACTTTCAGATGTGTAACATAAATCATTATGCAAGAATGTATTCAGACATGTCCAGCCTTATACCACTATGCATCTGGATTGTTAAAGCAAAGTGATTCTTTAGTAAAGGAGGATGTTTTTCAGCACTGGCTGAAGACATTTAATTGCCATATTTTATACTGACCTTTTAAATGCAACTAATTATAGTTTTATTATTCATACAATTGTCACAAGGGTCACAGTCAGGGCTTCTAAAACAATTAAGTTACAGCAGGGCTAAATTATAAAGTTAATTAAATGAAAAACATGGCTTCATTAGGCAACTGTTGTTGTTATTTGGGGAATATTTCTACCAATCAAGTGAAAATCATCAATATCCCCTTATGTCTTTCCAGTTCTGTTTTTTTGTTTGTTATGCAGAATGTTCTAGCAGTTCTTGTCAATACAATGAAATAATAATTTATACTTAAGCTTTAATAATGTATACTTAAGCTTTAAAAATAACTCAAAATTACAATGAAAATATTAAACGCACTACACTTTCACAATAGTTCAGGTCTTCTAAAGTCAAATGAGAGATTTGTGAGGAACAGAATGAAGTAATGTGACTCTGTTCACTGGTAGTATTCACCTCTGCTGTAGCTCTCGAATCTCATTTGCAGTCGTGTAGCTTTTTATTCAAGTGATCATTCATGTGACACTTTGAACCTAGTGGCATTTGTGAACAATGACATTAAACCTGGTGTATCATTTTCAAATTAAACACCAATGAGATTTCAGAATTCTAACAAAGGGGAACATTATCAGTGAATAACAGCTTAAATAGTTTCCCCATACAAAACTATTGTCATATGAAGGACTTATATGATATTTCTATGGTACTTTTGTCTCCTTTGGTTAATATCACTTCAGGTATTTTCCTATTGATTTAAGAATAATACTGGCCACAATTATGTCAAGCTTTTCATTTTTGGGTAAATTCTCAAGAACACCGGCAGACGTCATGTTGCAGGTGGTAGGAGCAAGTGTTTAGATAAGAATCAGAGAATCATTCCACTGGTGTGTCTATTCCTGGCTGCCCAAAGGAGAAATCATGCCAACAGCCAGGTTTATATCCCTGATTAGACTGAGGCAAAACACAAATGTTCATCATAAAATGATTTGCATCTCAGTTTCCTGCCCTTTTGTTTTTGCCTGAATAATAACTGTAATATAGCCTGCTATGAAATTACATTCCTGAGATGTTCACAAACATACTCTCAGTTGATGGAATACTTTAGTTTGCTAAATATTTAATATTTACAGACCTGTAGTCATAATAATCATAATCATTGACTTTAATGGTAGATTAGTGAAAGTGTTGTTCTCTTCTTCCTGTGACCTGAGTGTTACAGTTACAGTGTTTTACCGCTCTTTAATTTTGATTTAAATACTGTAATGCTTTAACAGTGAGTAAACTGTATAAGTTCTTGCTACAGGAACAAAGTTTTGTTAAAACGTTTTAAACTTAGTTTTGTTATAGAAAGATCACATTAAAACTTTCTTAGTAACTTTTATGCTGCCTTTCAAATGTCTTATGTATAGATTAGATTTATTTCTTATGTTACAATATTTTGTAACATATTTCTTATGTTACAATATCTTAAAATATTATTGTTAACTCTAAACAAGCTTTTCAGAGTTACTTATATTTAGTGTAAAACATGTTGAAGTTTAGCATACACGCTGTCAGTTCATCAAGTCATATGCTGTTTCATTGCAAAGCAGTTTGTACTGCAGCATCTTCTCTATTGATATCAGTCTGACCTCTACCAGTGTACTCCCACATTACACTTTTTGTTAAACATTAGACTCCTCTGAAGTGCTATTAGTGTTAGTGTGGATTTATTAGATCATTTACAACTGCAAGTATGGGTATTGGGGCAGGCCTAAAAAATAAGATACATAATTCTTTTTAAACATTTATTCTGTAAAAATGATTTACATAAATTTTTAATGCAAATTACGAGCATCATTTTCACCAGAACCAACAATTTTGTACTTTAATCATTTAGTGCACTTGTTTACCATGAGTTATAGACTGTGTATGGAGTTATCAGCGCGATTAATAGGTTTATTAATCTTAAGCACAATGACATATCATCTCATGGAAACACCAGAGAGGAAATATGAAATTGAGAATGTTTGGGACATCTGGGAAATAAGTCACTTCCTGTGAAATGTCATGGTAAAACAGGGGTAGACTGCTAAATTATTTCCAGACGTTTTGTTTACTTGTGCGAGACCATGTCGACTCCCCTTACTGTGTGCATCAGATAGTGTGCAAATGGACCTACGGGATTTGCATTACTGCTGTTCCTCCAGCTCCCACATTTAATGAGGAAGTGAGGTCAGCGTGTTCCAGTATAAAATACAGGAAGTCATCAGGCATGTGATTAAAAACAACACTACAGAGGTCTAGACTAAGCTACTGCACCTTTTGCTTCATCTTATTAGAGTTTATTTCAGGTTTTGCTCACTAAATCTGTTAAAACTACCAAAGGAAATAATTGTTTAATTTATTTAAATTAAGTCTGTGCTACCAATCGTTTCAATTTCATTTTGTAGATAATCTCAGTCCATGGTGTGCTATCAGTTTTAAGTTTTTATAAGCTTAATATGTGTAAAATAAAACTTAGATTTCTCAAACTATTCTTCAGCTGTCCCGCAAGCACTGCTCTTTTCTTTAGGAAATGCTAATCTTGTTTTCTTTACCTTCATGTTTCATGAGAATGTTTATCTGGTAAACTTAAAAAGTAATGTTGTTAAATAATTTAGCTTAAAAAAGGAATTAGCCATAATAAAACAAAATGATTTCTGCATATAAAATGTTGCTTTGTAATTTATTTAATAATGAACACTTGTAGATCTGCTTTAAAGCCCACATGAAAACATCTTTCTTTAACATAATTACCATCATAATTTGTTATGCTGACAGGCAGCAATGAAAGCTTTAAAGTAAATTGGCCTCTTTGTGATTATGGTTATCGTGCGCACGAATTGAGTTGAGCCTTACATGTTATCTTGTAGTCAACCAGACAAAACTGGTCTGATGAGGATTTGGCATTGTGAGTACTGGTGTAGCAAGTGTAGCACGTGCCACTGTTGAAGAGACAAACATGAAACCTGTAGATGTTCTGGTCTTTAGTGAAAACGTGCTGGTATGCTGGTGTTCTCACTGAGCTTCTGAACCTCAAGCTTGTGGACCATGGATGATTTGGTCAAAAATTAATTGGTTATTTTACAAATATTGAGATCTTAATTGCAGTGTAAGCATTTAACATGTAAGAGGGTTTTTTCCTACCTAATTCAAAACCAAAAATTCAAAATCACCCTAGGCCATCTTCTGAATGCAGTGTCCAAGCTGTGGATGCAGAATGTCCTCAAATGCCATAAACATATGATTGATGAAGTTGAAAATTGGTTTACATCTTCTATGGTGGATGTCCTAACATGTACTCTTTATTTGATTCAGATATATTAAAATACAATTGATTAACCAACAGCAGCCAATCAAATTTTAGTAGCTAATAACGTCAAATCTGAATGGCCTTCCATTACGAAAAAATACATATTTGTAGACCCTCTAAAACCAAGTATGTGTTATTAAAACCACTGTAATAATTTTACATTTTGCAAATAAAGCTGTAACCTTGTGTAATAAACACACTTTCTATTTAGAATCCTTGCTTTAAGCATTACGTTGTGTATGTCTTTTTATGTTTTTCTTATTTTTATGTTTAACTGTGTTTTCCACAGTTCCCATATTTCGAAGAAAAAACTTATTCCAAAAAAAAACCCCCTCCCAGGCCGTTCATCACTGACCTGTTTCCCATTTCTCCAAACCTGCTTGGACTCCAATAACTGCAGCTTACAGCTATAATTTGAAACATTAGAAAATAGTAATATAGGGTGAATTCAGGTAAATTCAGGCCACTTGTTGACTTTGAGATGTCTGTGGACCAGCACAGAAAGTGTTTTCAGCAGAATTTTATTGCTTTGTTGGTTCAGTGGTTCTGAATGCATTGCTTATTCATTTGATCTGTGTTTGTCTTACAAATATTTTTAATATAACACATGCAGTGACTGGATTACCAGAACAAAGTCTTTGTTTTCCAAAGATTTAATGGTGTATTTGAATGAAAAACAACTTTATACTTAAATACCAGATTTCAGTCCCAATATAATTGGAGGGCTAGGGGACTGCTGTGCTAATGGTGAGAAGTGTGACAGTACAGCAGATGTTCTCCAGAGACCGAGGCAGTTTCATTCTCTGCCTGTCAGTCAGTCTGCACATGGCACAAGTGATTTAGGGCTGCCGGCTGTTTGCAGAGCTGGGATCAGCTGTAGAGCAGTTGGGGGGTGGATGTCAGTTCTTCACCTGTCATCACCCACAGCTACAGGTCACCACTGGACTGGAACCAAAGCAGGTTCAGCTGGAGCAGCTGCCAACAGGCCCGTTTGTGTGTTCGCTGCCTGAGATAATAAGCCAAAACAGCATATTTGATCTGTTCCCAAAATATAGGTTTGTTTTAAGCTTTTAAAAGAATACTTTACTAAAGAATGAACATTTGCTGTAGCCTGCAGTCAATCTATATGACTATTCTGCATAATAACAGTGAATAGAGACTGGGGCTGATCCAAAGAGGACAGTATAATAACTGGGGCTGATTCAGAGAGGACAGTATGTATGTCAGCAGCAGATTTTAACAGCAAATAACAATCATTCTAATAGTTTTGACTTGTAAACAGTGTCTCACATCTGAAGCCATATGATAAAGGCGTTAAATAGATAGATTTCCATTTTCTGGTAAACTGGTCCTTTATCTTTGTATTATGATAGCTTCATGATATGAATTTCTGTTTTTGTAACTGTTGCTTGTTGATGCTGAATAGGACAAACACTTCATCCCTTATCTCATGCTCGGTACCATAACAATAATAACAATAAGTAATAACCTTTTTAGCCCCATTTAAAAACATCTGTTGTTTTTTGAGGATTACTGCATTTGTTCTGGTAATAACTTCTCTCATCATATAGATGAGACCCGTGTCCTGCCCTCACTGCAGTGTTTTATTTGCATGGCTTTTAGTTACTCCCCTATCCACAGGTTACTGCCTCCTCTGTGCCACTGTAAGCAATGTCTGCTAACACCCTAGTGCTAAAAGCATAGCTGAAATGTGGGCTTGTGTCAGGCCAGGTTACTAGGCATATATAGTGTGTATTTTACATGAGAGTGAAAGTAGATGCTGTCCACTTCTTCATATGTAATGCCCTGGGGGGGAGTTTGGGGGGTGTGAAGTATGCAGTATCAGTTGGCTGTTCCATTGATCAGCGCTGAACTTTCTCGATTCCTCCTTCAAACCACTTCAGCAGCAGAAATCTGTAGTTGGATTCTATTAGTGATGCCACAGGTCAGACTCAGTGTCTGAATAGCCTCTCTGCCTCAGCAAAGTACTTAATCAATCAAACAAACAAACAAACATAGTGTGTGACTGTGCCAGGTCTAAGAATCATGGATAGGACCCATATGAATTCTGTATCTATAGAACTAAACATTTAGTAGAATTAGAATGTGGGTCATTAACAAAGTTCTACATATCCTTTGTCCATTGCTTGATTGTGCTTACAGATACATTTAGACGCTCTCAGTGTCAAAATCCTGCAGCTGTCATTTAAGGTTCCTCAGATGTCACACTGGCAGAACGTCTGATCTAGAACTTCTAGTCTCCCATTATAAGACCCTTAAACATCTTATTTATTCATAAGTTGCAAAGTTCAAGATACGTTTTAAGTGGATTTGTTCTCCCTGAAAAATGCTGAAGAACCTCAGATTATAATGCATAATTTTTACTTTATATCTGTTTAAATATTTATATAAATCTTTTTATATATCAAGTTTACATTTTGTTCATATATATTTTAAGTGGCTTAAAGCATATTTTAAATTTTACAGTGTACCGTTAGCTCTGTGCAAAATAAATAAATGCAAAGTAAAGGTCAAATTTAGTCTGGGCCTGATTATGTGTCAGACGCGCCCACGGCCAGCCCACAGTCTTTATACTGACTGTCTGAAGCATGTTTCACACAGATCTTAAGCTTCAGTCCTTCCTTGACTGCAAAGCAGCTTCTGTACGTTACATGCACAAAGTTTTTGTCCACTATGGAACAAAATTGTGTTTAAAAGGCTGATACTATGAGCATGTCTAAGTAAGAAATAGTTACTGGTCTGGATTTGCTGGATTGAACCAAATGTTAGTGGCTTTAAATCTTTGAAAGATATTCTGAGTTTTCTTTGAGGCACTTACAGTAGGATTTGTTCACAGGGCAGTGCCTTTTTAACTGACCTAAAATATTGTCCAACTTGTTGCATAATGTAAAAAATAACTATATTCAGACTGAATTTTTTTTAACTTCAGGTTTGTAAATGTTGGATTGCATGTGTTTTCTTACTATTTAAATTACAAAAAATTAAAATGGTAAAATTAGATTAAAAGCAATAATCAGGTGATTCTCAGGAGAGTCTTCTGTACCATTCAGAACTGATGCACCATATGTTGAATGTTTTTATTTCTAGTCTATTATTGTATACAGACCTCTTCCTGTCTGATCTGGTGGTTTAGGCCAGAGTAAGCTGCAGTATGGACAGTCAAAAGTCTGGTTACATTGAGACTCAATGATTGACAAGCCATTTAAAATGACATTACAAGATCACAGTCGTATCATACAGACTCATATAAAACTGGAGACTCTGTAATGAATATCACTACCTTTAATAAACACAGAGCACTATTAATATAAACACTTCTACACATATGCCAGTCCAGGTGTCATTCTCAATAAGCAGAGCTCACCTGAAACGCTCACTGCTTCTGAAGAATGTTTTCTGGAAGGCTGGTGACTCACATTGTGAGGATGAAATACAGGGGATTTCATACCCATTACGAGAGCTTAATGGTAGCAGTAGAGCTTCTGCTTCAGCATTCATATTACAGCAGATATAACCACATGGCTGTCAGTGGGTAGATCTGCTTTACCTCATGTTATCTACATGTGACAGTGATGAAATACCACATAAGACTGTTTAATTGATGTGTGTTTACAGTTGTGCTTATATTGGCTACTATAACAAAGAGTTTGAATGTGGCTTATCTAATCAGAATCCAGACATCAGTTGATCATATTTTGCACTGGTTCATTTGATTAATCTTATTAATATTATTCCAAGTACCTGTCATTTGTGAAATATTAAATATTCAAATGCTTTCAGATGCTTTGTTGAATTTCCAGCCAAAATAACAACATAATGATGTTTGTACCATTACTGTGATAAAATGACTTATTTTGGCCTTATTGTCCAGCTGATTCAGTTACTATTATATGACACCAACTGGAATGTAACTGGAATATAAACCCCAGTATGATGTAAAAATGATTTTGTCATGTCTGTTTTCATGTCTGATTTGTCATTTCTGTTTTCATGTCTGATTTGTCATTTCTGTTTTTATGTCTGATTTGTCATATCTGTTTTCACCTAGTCTGCAGGTGTAAAATATTACATTTGGCATCTTTGTTAGTAGGTTATTTCCCTTGGTTACAGATATGGGCATTGGTAATTGAGCCGCACCAAACACCACTATAACATAGCAAGTGCGATCTGCCCAAAAACAGTCTGACAGTCACAGCTTCTGTGTCTGCCCCCGTACCTAATATTGCTCTGTCAAGATAAAACCCTCAGCACAGGATGGAGATCTAATAAAATGTTATCTCCAGTGTGATGTATTACCATGATGATTGTGTCAGAATGGACTCAATGTCTGTGACCTGTAGTTTTGCAATGCCAAAAATTAGCACTATTAATATTTTACTGACTTAAAAGTTAGGGTTGGCTGACACAAATTACTTGTGATCTTACTCAAACTAGAACACACAAGAGCTAGTTTGTGACAGCTGATCTTCTAGATAAAATTTGTGTGTGTTACTATAATCTACTATAACACACTGAACAATGTCTTAACCTGATAATAATACACAAAAATGTGCAAAAGAAATTTATATATTTATAAATTCATAAATTCATCTTTTTAAAATAATCAAAACATCAGCCCGCAGAACGGAGATGGTCGTCACGGCAGTGTCTCTCGGCAGGAGACCATTAACAGCCCCGGCGACTCGAACCCCTGCTGAGTTAATGGCCAAACAAGCTTTTTGACCACATGCAGTGGTTTAGAAATGATTGGTGGCTTCTGGGGTGGGAACTTCTGCCATTAGTGGTGACCAAAAAACATCTGTAACTTTGAAGAACTGACAAGCCATTATTGTGCTCAAAACCTTTTCCAACACAAAGCTGATGGCTATCTCATTGAAGCTGTACATAAACTCACATTCTACAGCAAGTCCTGAAGCAAAAGCAAATTCATGGACTATCTCATCAGTTTTGTCTTAATTCATATTACACAGTTTGTAAGGTGCTGCTGTTTGTGTTGTGTCAGTCTGTGACAGAAAATCAGAGAGAAATGTCAGAGAGACTCGTTTAGTCTGTCACCCATCTTTGAGTCTGGATCATTCATTGTGAGAGACCTCAGAGAGAAAGTGGGTAAAATTTTAGCAAAAGTGCTCGGTCGGTGCTACAATCTCAATAGAAATCCAGTTGTTTTGAGTCAGTTATCAAGTGCACATCTAAAATCAAATGCCATAGCCATATTGCTCTTAAATGTGTGCCATAAATACCATTTACTTGGTATTTACTGACTGCAGAATATTTCTAAAAATGTACACAAGCATTAATATAGCTCTTTGCACAGCAGGATTGTTGGCTAGGGGCTGAGTTTGCCCAGCATTTTGTTTGTAATTTTAACACATTGTTACATCTTGTTAACATGTGAGTGGACCGCTGTTCAGAGTGAACTTAAAGCAGATGTTTGCAGTTTGGTGCTATCAGAGGCCACTGGTTCCTGGGGCCTTGTTTCATCAGACGGGCCCCAGGTGGCATAGGCAGAGAGTCACAGAAAACTGATTCTGGGTCAGTTTATTTGTAGCCTGTTTGGATTAGCCTTGTCGATAGCATCGCAGCTGCAGACTGGCATACAAAGTATGAAAAAGAAACTGTTTTGTTTCTGTGGAGTGACTCTTACTGTTTGCTCTCAGCTGTGTATTATTTGAGATTCTGACTCTATGTGAAGTGTCAGTGCAGCTCTGGAGGAAACACTGTCTTTAAGAACACCTGAGAAGCTGTTACGCCTGAGATGGGCAGTTGTTATTACCACACATTGAGCATTCAAGCCAGGAAAAAATACCAAAGTGCCAAAACTAAAAATAAACATGACAGCAAACGTTCCTTTGTTGTTTGAACACACCTGTGCTTTTACCCAATTTAAATTTAAATTTTGTTGGTAACAATAACAGTAATGTAGTAAAGTAATTTATTGAAATTACTACTACATTTATTTTCACATTTTTAATGATTTTTTTATTTGTTAACATTAGTTAATGCACAGTGAACTAACATCGATAATCAATTAATAATTTTGTTTGCACTAACAAAGATCAATAAATGCTATGATAAAAAGTTGCTCTTTGTTGGTTCATGTTCGCATGAACTGCGAGTCTTTAATTTTTTTTAAGGTTATTAAAAAGATGATTGAAATACAGAATCAAAATTAAAATCTCACATCATTCTTTATCTTCATAAGTAGTTTCATCTAGAATTCTGAGTTTCCCACTGATACATTTGACTTTGCTGGGTGATTCATGTGCACATAACTTGTAATTACGATATTTCCGATTCCACACAAGACTAAATTTCCAGTGAGCTCATGCAAAGGAAGGTATGTGTGTCCTGTACATTAGGCCTGAAATAACAGTCCCAATGTCTCTAAGTGCAGTTTCATCTCATCATTTAGACATAATACTTCACTAATCCTTCTATTCCAGTTTTCACTGGCCTATTTCTCTCTTTCTAGCTTTCTCAGTGATTTCAGAGCACCACCCCCAGCTAAACTCATGTCTGCTGGCCTAATGAAAGCAGACTTTTATTTGAATGTATTAGGCCACACTCAAGCATCTGCACGGCTGCATTTCCAGGCTGTCATGCTTGCTTTCATGAGCGGAGCATCATCAATAAACTCAAGTATTTACTCTCTGATTGCTTTCAGATGGCAAGGTGGAGGTGACGAAGGAGGGCATGAAACTCTGCACGATGGGGCCAGGGAAGGTGTTCGGAGAACTCGCCATCCTCTACAACTGCACCAGGACTGCCACAGTAAAGAGTAAGTGAGGAAAACAATGCACCAACATCAATGCAGGGGGGACTCCTGCGTGCAGTATGCACCTGCGGTATCTGCACTGTGCAAACAAACTATAATGCACATTTGACAAAGATTGAGCACTCAAACATGCACATGTGTGTAAACGCACATATGAACACTGTGGAGTGATTTTTCCTCTTTATAACAGCACAAAGATAAACCACAGTCAAGAATGAGTAGCCATGGAAACTCATACACTGTGCTGTCATCCTTAACTTAAGAACAGCTACTCTCAAGAGGGAGTAACCATGGAAACCTCACACACAGACAGACTGTGTAAGAAGTATATCTCTATATCCATCTATCTATCTGTCTGTCTGTCTATTTATCTATATATGTGTGTGTATAAATGAGAAAAGAAAAGTTTGTTTGCTTTAGTTATTTTCCTTGTAATTAGTCCATCCATTTCCATTTGTATGACCCACTGTTAGGAATCTGAAAAACATAATAGATGGGAACTATCCTGTTGTTAGTGTAATCAGCCAGCCATAGTGTGTAATAATCATATTTCATCATTTTTGTTTGACTTCTTTTATTGCCAAACCTGCATACACTACAAATACATATACATATTTGATGAGTCCTTTGAATGCAGTAGCTATTTAGTAAATAGTGCAAAATAAGGCATATTCCAGCAAAATGTTTTTTTGTTTTGTCTCCACAAAAAAAACTGTCTCTCTTGATTGCCCTCATAGCCTGACTTTGACAAGGTTCATGCATCTTCTATTCCTGCAACAACATGGCAAGCTAATTTGCATGCATGTCAGCATGGCAAGCTAATTTGCAAGCCTCACTTAAAACAATTATCAAAATTCACAATGCATAATAGCTGCAGTTCTTTCCCCCATTAAACCAAATACAAGCAACATTGTGTTTCATTAAAAGATGACAGAATATTATTTGCTGATGATATGTGGTGTCACTTTCATCTGTGCTACATCCGTGATCTTTGATTTATCATTGTTATTGACACTGGCAGAAATCTTGCTGTACTCAGTGTGCAATATATACTCGCATGTAGCAGCATCAGAGATGTGAGTCACCATCTGTGTCTTATCTGCATCTATTAAGTGTGAAGTAATGCCAGGCCATTTGCTCCGATTTGATGAGATTTGAAGAGAGCCACTAAGATGGGAAAACAACCACAAAGCCATTATTTTGTCACCATGAAGTACAATCTTTAGCATTTTATTTTCTTAGCTTTCTGCCCCCAAACAAAATACTTCTCAAAAGTCTCTCTCTGTCTTTCTCTTTCTCGCTCTGTACAGCAGCTGTTGCTTTATGAAATCTGATCAAAAATTTTTTTTGCTGCTGATTCTAATTCAGTTTTTTCAATTTTTGATTTTTTTCCTTTTCTTTTGAAATTTCGCACATGCATTGCTTGTTACATACTGAGCGATGATAATCAGTGTTGGGTAAAATTCAGAATTTATGAATTGACTCAACTGAGTTCATGAGCTGGTATATATAATATATATTGAGCTGGCCACGCCCACAGAATGTTGATTTGCACTTTGAATTCAAATAATAGGAAGAGGAAATAACTGAATTAAGTCAAAAGTTTTTTGACAGAAAACAAATTACATCATTAAGTTTGACTAATTACACCAGTTTATTCATTAATATGTAAAAACATTTAAAATATATTTCATATGTTGGTGGTCTTTTATCATTTATCATTACCATTGGTGGAATAATTTATAAAAACTAAAGTAATGTAAATTAAGGATTAAACTGGATTTACAAATTAGCATGTTGTTTGCTACATTATTGCCTTTCAAATTCAGGAGTTGTATTGGAGTTTATGCAGCGTTCTCAGTTCACTTCTGCCTGAACCCTGGGGTAACCAGCTCATCCTAAATACAAATTTAGTTACACATAAAAAGCTCAACAGGTAGAGAGAGAGATGAAAAACCTATGACACATCAAGGCGAGACAAGAAAGATTTTAATGACCTTATGCATATTTAGTGCTGGTGAGACGTACCCCTGTGTTTTCCAGTTCTACTGATCTGTACACAGCATCTCGTCACAAACTACAAGGAATGAGTTTTTTAGAAAAGGGTGCTATGAGTCATCGGTACGAGACATGCCTGTGTCGTGCGAGAGGTCTTATAAAACAGTGCGAGCTTGAACTCAACACTGTATCATGAAGCATTATGATGTGAGTCATGAAATATTGTGAAAGCCAATCAGTTGTTTTCTCATTTTATAGTTGACGGCTATTATCTCATATGGTGTTTCAGTAAACACATCGCCAGAACAACAATGAGAAAATGAGACTTGATACTAGACTAGAGTCAGACTAAAAATATAATTTAGAAGAAAACTCATCACTGATTCTCTAAGACTAAATGATGCAGAGAAAAGGTAAAGCTCTGAAATCATTAATTCCAGCTCATGATGTTTTCCTTGTGCTGTCATATTATGTGTTAAAAAGCAGAGATTTTAAAGAATGAAGAATGCTAGCCTTTGCCACACAAAAGGGATCATCTGGATCATTCTAAACCCAAATAAAATGGAATTATGGTATGTATTAAGTATGGGTTATCTGTTTCACGTTTCACACTGTTCATACTTCACTAAGGGTTAAGAAGTAACCCTGGGTATTCCTGATGTGACTTTTTACACTGTACTTTCCTAAACTTTGGGTTAATGTTCAAATTTTGCCTATTTGCAGTGTCAACAGTCATGATCGGATAAATATAGCACACAACTGTTTTAAATAACTTAAGCATCAGTGAGAAAACAGTCTCCCAGGACATTTTTGCTCCAATTCAGGCATTTTCAGTGATTATTTAACAAATTGTTTTATTCTTTTGCTCAAACGCTGAATCAGCCGTTTACTCAATGCGTGGGGTTTCTGTGACAGTATGCATCTGGTGATATGAAGCCTGCACTGTTCAGTTTCTGATTGGTTGTCTGTTGCTAAGCATCCAGGCATAACATTCTAACCCTGCTTCATTTCACACTGTACATATTTGGCACTGCATTATGAGGTTAAGCCTGTTTCAGTCAGGGTATCCTACAGGTAACCTTGAGTAAATTGAGGTGCCAACCCCCCCTCTAAATGTAAAGCATACTTAGACTTTTATAGGGATTCCTTCCAAACCACTCTAAGATGATTCAGACACGGAAGTCACTGTTACTCTGTCCACATCTTTAATCTTGGCCTGTTCTGTTATGTGTCAAGTAAGAACTGATGTTTGGTGTTGCAATATATCATGACATGGCATTTTCAGTAAAAAAAAAAGCACATTACAACAGAAAAATATGACAGAAGACGTGGGAAGTAATGATTATATGGATTACTGTTATGGTGATTTATGGATCCTGACTGCTCACTGCCCATTGTCACAGAATGAGAGTTAGTGGGTAAACAATATGGATTTTTACATTGTCAAAAAAAGATGTGCAAAAAAGTGCAAAATAGTGCAAAATCTCTCATCAGTCTATTAATAGAAATAATTCATCATCAGTTCATCATTCATCAAAATATTTTGGATTTTTGGGTGAACTTTATCTTTAAATATTGTAATTGTCATTATATTTGTCAAGTGTGACCTTATTAGCATAAGCACATGATTAAGAAGCTTGATTAGTCAAAAGAGAGATTCATTCTCACCTCCTGTTAGACACAAAACCTGGACTGGATCCATTTGCTCGGCATCGGCCTGTATGATCTGATGCTGTAGGTGTGAAAATGGATGCGGGTCAGGTGACTAATTTGTTGGCACAAGAGTTATACCACATCTGCCACACACACATCGCCCATCACACACACACACACACAAACAAGCACACACACTGATTTGTTACAGCAGTGAGGATAAACCTGTTACATTTTCAGAAATTTGACCATCATAAGTACAGCCAGAGCAACTTTGTTCTAGACTTCCCATTGTAGCTCTCATTAGCTTTGTGTGTATGGAGAAAGGTCTGGTTCAAAGAGATCAGCAGCTTCACTCTCTCTTTGATTCACAATTCACAGTCATTAACGGCATTAGCAGCAAAAATTTAGAAAAAAGTGCATTATCTACCACTCCAGCTTATTGTTGCATTAAGTACCACGAGTTGCTTGTTGCCATAGAAACCGCACCGCATTGAATATTAGTGGTGCTGTCCCCAGGGGAGAGAATTCAGCCCTTGGTTTTTGGCAGTGTACCTTTGCTCGTGGCAGGTATGGCTGGGAATATGACTTCATTACCAGCTTTCTGATGGAAATACATGTTCAAAGTTCAAGGCTGTTTAAGTAAGATAAAGCTAGAATTTTTCTCTCAGATGTAAAGCAGTTTTGCCGAACTAAAATGTATCTTAGAACAGAAAGTGAATGTCACTGTAGCTCATTCCCTAGTGTGACTTTCAGGTTATTATTTGTCTAGTGTCATTTATTTTTGAGACTTTAGCATTTATAGACCTCTAGAAGCATAATTTTATAGTCCTCTAGAGGGATCTTCTATAAGCTTCTAGAAGAATAATTTACCCAGCGGTGATCTGATGACTTTGATATCCAGAAATGTTTTGAAATTATTTACTTCCTCATTACAAAGTCAAAGTGTTTCAGCAGGCTGATTGTTTCAGGACTGTCCATTGCTCATAATGATCGTGTGTTGTGCAGTCGAATGAATGTCTGGCTGTGATTAAATGTCTCGCTGCTTTTATAATAACAGTCTGCTCTCTACCAGAAATGTCTCTAATGACCCAAACTTGCAAGGTGACGTGTCTAACCTTTTAAAGTTTATCTAATGACCATCAGCATTATCCAGTTTTAACAAGCTGTCATTTTAATAAGCAGTTGCTTTATTTTGAGAGAATAAACTCAGACTGCTTGGTGTAATTTTTCAAATGTGTTAGTGCTGTTTGTTGCACCACTGTGATGTTTGCAGGGGGCAAAATGTGCTTTGTTGTCACACCTGCTAATAGCAGGTGAATTGAGAAAAGTAATTATCATTTATAAAACGGTATTCTGTTTTTTGTATTTTCACTTTAAGATATATAAATATTTTGTTTCTATGACATATATATATAATGATTATTTTGCTGTTTTTTTCCTATTTGTGAACAATCAGTATTTCATGCACAGCTTCATGTACTTGGTTTATGTAATTTGTTATGCCATTATTCTCAATAATATTTATGTATAATGAGAGACGCAAACTATTGTGAGAGAATACAAAATTATTTGCTTAATAAACTTCTAGTGGCTATATTTTAGTGGCTTAGCCAGTAGTATTAAACAATTAAGGCAAAGCAAATGTCTGATGATAAAATTTCCACAAGGGGAAAAAGTTTGTGTTGTGATATGTTTTCTTTAGTAGGCATTTTTTTGTTTATATGTTATATCTAAATCATGCACAGCATCTATCAGCCTTGTATTTTGTTGCAGTTCCTAATAAACTGTCAGACCAACTGGTGGGTGAATTGTTCACTTGCCAAAATTTCATTTACTTGCCAAAGCCAATTTTTACTCACATTTGGTTCTCGGCAAGTGTTCGTCTTGGGCTCTAGATGGAGCGCTCAGTCATATTCCCAAATTCATCAGTATCAACTCAAAATATTATCTTCTAATATAATATCTTCTGATTGGTGAGTCTTGTAATATTTTCTAACCTCCTGGTGTGACCATGAGCTGCTGTGATGTGAACCATGTGTCAGAGTAAGTGCATTGTCAGCTGGAGGAAAGAGCAATTGTGGACAAAGCTGAAGTCATCCGTGATGCTGTCAACCCAACTGTGCAAGTCTGCCAAAAAAGAGATTCTCCTGTTGTTTACCAGCATTTAGACATCTGCGTCCAACCAAAGCAGCAAAGAAGATGGTGTTGTGACAGAGAAATATGATGTAAATATCTGGTCCTGGTCCTTGAAGTTCTAAAAGCTTTTGAGAGCTGTCTTAATCTTAGATGTTTTGTCATTCTGGACTGGCTCTTCAGAAAAAATCTTTCTACATCATGCTGTATATACTATTGTAAATGTTTGTGTAAATAAATCAATTTTGTGTCCCATTTTTCAAATAGTCTTTATGGTTTAGGGTAGACTCTTTACATGTCAAGCTGATTGGGCCAACAGCACAATTTTCACTGTTTCAATATACACCAGACACTTGTACAACACTTGAACACCTGTAGAGCTGATGTACAAATGTCTTGCATGATTGAAAGAAGCTCCTTAGCAGACCTGACAAGTTCTGGTTGGCTGATGCATTATTTCTCCGGAGCGCTTGATTGTAACCACATGTTTCCTAACGAGTATAATGAGCGGTCAGAGTCTGTAGTGGCTGCTTCACACTGTGAATAGGACATGGAGACGTTCCTCATGGCCCGTGTGAAGCAAGACTTTATTGAGACTTTATCAGACTTTATTGAGTCTGATTAGGGTTATGCTCCCTGATCATAACCCTCAACCCAGTGTGATTTGCCCAGTCAGAAGAAGTGGCAGAGAGTTCTTTGTGCAGGAAGTCTCACTCAAAGCATTTGTTAAAGCTCTTTGCTTTGCTCTTTCAGAGGGAATATCTCACCCTATGGCACTTCAGTTGCTGAGCTCTGCTGGACCGTATAAAACTCAAGAGTGGCGAGAACATCATTCAATATCATTAGATCTTTAAATTTGGTTCCAGCTGCTCATTACATTACCCCATCTGATTTTTCAAGCCCTCGTCATGCCTTCAACTCTTCATTGTGATAATACAGTCTGAGACCAGCAGTGCTACAGATGCTACAGTACTTTAAAAGTAATTGTAGCTGAGCAAGATACAAGCTACTTGCAATATAAGGTATTTAAACTAAAGTCAAGCAAACCTTTGGAATGGCAGTTACCTACATCATGATATAACTACGCTTTATTGCAATGTTTTTATTACATAAATCTCATATATACTACTCATAGTGTTTAAACAAGATGTTTACATTTTCTAAAGAGACTGTGGGTAGTGCTTACTGAGCATGTGCAGATCTTGCAGCCGTGATGCCTGCCGTGACTGCCTGGCTTCTGAATTGAGTGGTTTTATCATTCCCCAGGTGAAAATCATAAATTTGAGGAAATGGTATTTCTCTCTTCGTCAGCCTACAATTCTGTCTGCAGCACTGTGCTAAAGTTATATGCCAGAATTTACATTTACATTATATTTACATGTTTGCATTTAGCAGACGCTTTTATCCAAGAGTCAATACTTACTATTAGTGATTTAAAAAAATAAACATACATTAAACATAAAAAAATAATGTCTAAATAAGAACAATAATAATAAGGTAAAAATGAAAAGATTTTAGTCATAAAACTACATTTGATCAAAAACATGATTTACTGAGTCACGCTAATGAGTAATTGTAAGCTTAAAATGTAAGTTCAAAATCTCGCTAATTAGATACTGCAGGCACTTTAGTACAATCACTCTGTTTTAAATTTCATTAGATGAAATAGTGATTTGGCAAAGACATTGTTTTCCTTCTCCAAACTGAGGCTTATTGCCCTTCCAAAAAATTGCCATGGCAACTACCAAAATACTACAGTTACTGTAGCTATAATGAATTAATGTCTTCTATCATTTTATTTCATGAATTTATTTATTCATTTATTTTTTATTTAGGTGGTGGCATTTTTCCTTTCAGTATGGTTTGGGCTTTTGAAGAAACATTCACAGTGACTGTTTAATGGGGTTTGTGTAATGTGGTTAACATTGTCAGCTTCATTTATACTTCATTTTATAAATGTATTCATTTATACATTTATACAACATCTGTTATTTCAGGAAAGGCGCTTCCTTATGACATAGAATGGATGCACTCATTAAAACACACTACATTTACATACAGCTAATCAGGTTGGCTGTCTTTGGTCAGGAAGCATATAGCTGGAGAAGGAAGATGTTGTCCAAGGTCTGTTTTTTCTCTCGCACCATGGTTTGTGATGAACACCTCTCTAACATTCTGACAACCACTTAACAGCTCACAGAGCTTGTAGCTCATGTTGTGAGGCCTGTGTTATATCACTTCTCTCCTGGTAAAACTGGGAGGCAGGCGGTGTGTGTGTCATCCCCAGCCACTGTGTAGCACACTGTGTGTGCTACATGGTGCTGTGTAAACATGCCAGGATCTGGGCTGAGAAGAGACTGACATAGGAGCCTACACTGCGGGAAATGGATTCTGCACCACTGTTGATTTTTCACGTAACATCACTTGCATGGACCGCCCACAGTTCACTGTTCACTCACCGTACAACATGTACACGAAAAAGCAGCAGGTTGCCTGACATTATCTTTTTGCATGTCAGGGTGCGCAAAGCCTTGTTCGTCATGGCCACAGATTGCTTACAGTCTCTTTACTGACTGTCTGGTGCACTTTCTTGATCTGGCAAGCTTTAATTGGATTGGCTGACTGTATTAAATTGTTCTGTTTCTTATGACTTCACAAAGTTGTGTTTAGAAAGTACTGGGTTTATACCAGGTTAACACTTTTGAAAATGAAATAATCATGGCATTAACCAAATTAGTGACATTAAATAGTCACTAACAGTATCTAAAATAGTCAATACTTAATACTTTCGGTGAGATACGCTGGTCTTATTTGGTATAATTTAAGATAAACTTATCTGTAAACTGCAAATTTTGCCAAATATATTTTGCTAGCATTTCTGCTTATTATTTCTACTCATTCTGCTCAATTAGTTTTATTGTGAAACACACAGCTGATCTTTAAAGATCACTAGAGTGTATGCACATAGTATATTTTATAATGGATGACATAGTTTCAGTTTCTGTGCAACCCTAGCTTTAGTCATTAAGTAGAGAGTCTTAGTGGAATTATGAGTCCCTGCATACAGAAATCTGTGTGCTGATGTTCTACAGTATATCCCTCTGTAAGAGCGTCTGGAGCTGAGAGCTTGTGTTCTCCTCTGATCTCTACCAACATCTGTTGCATTCCTCAGACTCTGCCTACCGAGGTTGGTGAATTGCTTGGATGACTGGTTTTCATTATGTGTGGTGGTGATGTCTTTTGTTGCCATGGACAACACATGCACACTTAGTCAAAGTAAACTAAGCCTAAACTTGAACAATTGTTTTTTGAATGATTTGTGCATGAGCATTTATAAATGTTTTTTTTCTGTGTTCCAGGCCATTAATTTCAAATAAACCCATTAGTAGCATGCATGATGAAATGCTATTCATGTTGTTTTTAGTCATCAGGTACACAGGTTAAAATGTAGAGCACAATCTGTTCTTGGATTACTTTCTCATAAGGGTGCTCTCGACTTCTAAACACATCACAGAAACAATTTATTTTTCTATTCATTGATGTGACCCAGAGGCCTTCACTCTCTTTACTGTTTTGACTGATTTGTTTCCTTGTGTCAAGATGGTTGATGGATTGAACACTATTGAAGCAAGCTTTTTTATTATGGCTGTGCATCACAAATGTTTAATGTTAAACACAGCTTGGTCAGTTATCACATGGAGAAGACTGGCCTGATTAAAACCCAATGTCCAATAAAATATAACAGATATCTGCCATAGGCTCCCATTCCAACACAGCTTTAATGGGCTCAAGTTTCTCTTTGATAATATACACATAGTAAAAAGATGATCACGTTACTGAAATGCACAACGAAACAATGATGTGATATTTAGATTAGGTTTAGACTAAACACTTTTACTGCATTAAGGGTTATACCATGAGGGTTACACCATGAAAGTTTTATACTTTGCAAAAAGTGTAAAACAAATTTTATGAACTTTCTAAAATATTTAAATGCATGTAATGTAAACATTTCAGTGATTATCTGTGATCATCTCTGCTGCTTTATTTCAAAGTGGAAATGTTGCTTCAGAACTAATTCAGAACTAATAGCTGATAAAGTTTGATAATGTTTTGAATCATGGGAAATGTTCATTAACCATCTTGTCTAAAGGCAAAGATATTGAACAGCCTGCAGGGAACTGAATATATTTATTGTCCTAAATAATTGTCTGTCCATCACATTCATGATCAACTCTGAGCCATTAATTATTTCCATTGTGGTGTTTCTGGTTTGCACTGATTTATTCTGAAATGTAACAGGGCTGTCTTGTTTGTCAGTGCTCTTCACTGGATCTACTCAGATATCTCAGTGGAGTCTTGCGCTGCTGAGACATGAGTTTAAAGTGGATGTTGACCCTGTGTTTTATTATATAAATGTTAATCGGTCTGAGGCCAGATAAATGTAAAACATTGGCTGAAAACAGTGTATAGAAATTGTTTAAAGAGAACGTAGGAGAAGAATTAATTCTTTCTCTGAGTGTGGAAATAAGAGAAAAGAGAGATTTACTGTCCTACACAAACCACATGACAATCAGACAACATTAGATGGGTATGTCAGCATGAACAAAAACATTTAAATTATTTGAGCTTTATGTGAGTTGATGGCCAACAGGTTTGATAATAGTCTATTCATTGATGATTGCATTTGTTGTACACTAGCTTGCTGTGACTGGCAATGTTTAACTTTAAATATAACTTTCTGATCTCAGTTGCTCCCTTAACGTACACACTGGCTTTTGTGTAGCTCAACTCACCAACTTACAGGGAACAACAATGCTACATGAAAAAAAATCATTATAAGAAACAAACATTTAAAGGCATAATAAGAGGGACTCTTGTGATAAATTTGACATCTCTCAAGTGAGGGTAGCACCGTTGTGAATATTGCAAATGTAACCACTAGTTGCTTGGCAACCATACATCCCAAAAGCAGCTGAAATGCAATTAGCCTCACAGCCTTCAGGTTTACAGAGTCTGTTGAGTACCCACTGTATAGATAAAAACTTACAGCTCTTCAGAGTGAGGGAAAACAATAATAAACTAGAAGACATACCAACATATACATTAACAAGTAGGCAATGGAAGTATTTCATCCAATAGATAATGGGATCTAAAATCCTTGACACACTGTTGCTTCCAAATATATCTGAATTTTAAACTTGCCACAAATGTGGTGTTTACTGCCCTTTCAATGTAGTATTAACTACATGTCAGATAAGCTTCATATTATCTGTGTCACTGCATGTTGATATCAAACACACTGAAGATGTGAAGATTCTCTGAGGTCTTTAACATGTGAAACCATATTTTCTGATATTTTGTATTGGCCACATCCAAATCAATGCTTAAGCACTCATATTAAAATCTGAGTTGACTAGGGCCCAACTTACCTTATTGTTTCAGCATATATACCTTCAACACTTTGCTGCCCTCACACCCAGATGGTCCATGAATAAACAGTAGAATACCTTCTAATCTTTAAATACAGAATCAAAACTCACCTCTCTGAGCAATACTTGGATTAATGAGAGATTTTGGCTTGTTTTCATGCATTAGGTTTGTTGTACTCTTAGCAGTTGTTTGTATTGTATGAAACACCTTTCCTAGCAGGCAGTGTTCCAGATTGTATCCTTGCCATCTGCTAATATGATCTCGTACAGTATGTGATGCTGTAGCATTTTTGTAAGCCTTTCTAGGTAAAGATGATTGCATCACCTGAGATTGATTAATACCAGTTAAAATATCTTTGGGCTCCTAAACAACCTGTAAAAAAGCCACAGATAGATCAGACTGCAGGTTGAGATATTGATTATATGTTTCTTGTGCTGAATTACTACAGAGGAATTGTTAATACGGCAGTGTCCTGGTGTCCTCCAGAGTTTAACCTCAACCCTAATGAAACACACCTGAACAGGCTAACCAGGGTCCTCAGGATTACTTGTCAGCAAGGTTAAACTGAGTTGAGGTTTAACTCTGCAGAACAGAGGCCCGCCAGGAGCACGACCTTTGTGTTAATTATGTAATCAGAGAAGCAGTTTAACTCCATATAGATACTGTATAAATTGTAGAAAGTCAGTTCACAGATCATCATTCCTGGTACAGAACAACAAGATCACAGATTAGTGTGAACATTTAAGTTGTGAACTTGCAGTGTAGATGAATGTCTGTGACTGAACCTGCTGTCTGAATTTAGTGCAGCAAAATAATAAATATATGATAAAATGACAACATACAATTTTGTGTTGTATTGACCTCATTATTTACATGAAACACTGAGCATCAGTGCAGTGCCATTCAGCTGTTGATAGCAATTTATGAGTGACACTCTCTTGAGCTGGTTCTTATTAATAAATTAGTCACAGTTAAAAAGATTTACTGAGTTAACACCTCACTGAAGCCCAACTCATTAGCTTTAGTCATTTCTGACTGGAAATGAGCTAAGAACTGTTAAGATGTTATCTGTACTGGAGGTTCATGAGATGATGATGATGTATTTCCTGTTGAATCAGAAATTCGGAGTTGTGGGGTGGAGAATATAAAATTTTATTCACTCTTATCCAGTTGGTTGCAAGTGGTTTTCGGGGGAGGACATTTTAATTCTAGAAAGCATTTTATTGTATAAGAGTGTTACTGTGAATCTGAAATCAGTGCAATATGCATTGTTAATATTTTTCATCTGTTTCCCCAGAAGAGAAAAAAATGTATATTTAAATCAATATTTCTTCTAAAATATTGTTGTGTCAACATTTTGGAGGACACTGTGGATAACCTCAAAGCTAACACATGCTGGCAGGTTGTCTTATGGCAATATACAGTTCAAGATACTGTACTAATTTACATAACTGTACATAACTTTGTTTTGTTGTAATTAATGTCATTTTTAATGCAAAAAAGAATAATATCAGTTATTATTTAGCATGTTGTTAAGTCCGGTTGATGTGGTTGGTGTTTTTGGGACATTGCAAAATTGTATACAGTAGATACTCTGTATTGCATTAATAAAGGAATTGAGATTCAGGTGGTGGATGAGCTGCTTTCAAAGCGGATCGTAGTGATAAATGAGGTAAACAAATAGAACTAACCTGAAGGCTCCTAAAGTTTCCCCCACCATCTCTGACGCAGTCCTGCAAGCTCACGAGAAGATGCCTGCTGGGAAGATATTCCATGATCCAGGAGACCACTGGGACATCTGCTCTCTCCCTGAGCTTGTCTTGAGCTGGTGTGAGTTCTGTGAAGAATGTAGCCTCAATGTCCTCCACATGTTTTTTCAGGCAGAGGTAGAGCTAGAGGTCAAAGATCAGATGGGGGATGCAGGTCAGCTTGTTTTCCCAGCATGCATTTCAAATGCCGCAGGGACTGTAAAGTGCGCCAGACATTACAGACAGTGCACACATGCATGATAATCATCAATAGATTTGTATTAGTTCCGCTCACAGCAGGAATTAAATTGTGTACCTTTTAACATTTGTACTGACAGAAAAATTCATACCTCCCATCTTTAGACTCTTGAAGCATTTCATCTCTTCCTCTGTGTTTGGCACAGCTGCTTCTCCAGGTTTGTGCCCTCAATGCTCGTGGTGACACAGGCACTTCTGAAGCGGCAAATGTGCTGAATTAATTACTGCTGTCATATCAGGCTGATGAGTATGCTAACTTCAAAACATCATGAAATAACTATTTTACCTTTGTGTTTTTACAGTGTGTTTCACGACCTTTAAAGGGACTAAAAATTCCACAATTAACATGTCGCCTTCTAACTGAGTGACATATAGAAATAAATACTGGTGGTCGTACATTACCTTGAGTTATCATGATTTCGTGTAAAGGGTGTTCCTCACTTTATGTTGTGCCAAAAAGCTTTAAAAATGTGAATTTTACCATAATGTTTTTAACCCTTTACCATGGTAAAATCACTGTAATGGTTGGCTTTCAGCAACTCATTGCTTTTATTAAAGATTAGCAACAACAGTATAAGAGATATACTTAATAATAAGATATATAAGATAAGACAATAATATTTAACATTATTGCATAATGTTTTAATATTACTAAAAATCATAATAAGATAGATATTATGGCTTATTCTTTAGAATAATGAAGTAGCCTGTGGACTGTAGGCTGTGTACAGAAATATGAGGGTGTTTAGCATTAAAATGTTCAAGTTTTGCTCTGCTGTTAAATTAGCTTAAAAAAAGTTCTTTGTCTTTAAATCTTTGCCTATTAAACTAATGATTGGAAGCTTATGGCAATTTATTGTTAAATGTAACCTAATGAAGGGCAGTTTATAATGACTGGAGATGGAGGTTCACGCGCTGCATGTCCTGCTGTCATTAGGAGGAAAATGAGCAGGTGATTTAGTTCTTAATGTGGATTAATCGCACATGCTTGGCAAAGAACAAGAGGAGAATCACTTCACAGTTGAGTATGTGAATCCTGATGGAGTGAAGCTCTTTCAGGAAGGATGAGGCTGCTCCTCTGTGACCTGCATGAGGATTAAATCTGAGATCTCTGGAGAAGAGACATGCCAATCATCTCTTGGTGGCTATAGTCATTGTGGCATCAGGTTTTTCTGGAGAGTTGTTTCGAAAGCAGCTCACTGATGCGTCTCTGAGCAATAGAAGCTTGTGTGCATCATTGTACTACATTCTCCAGCACTTTAGCAGGGTAACCTGGTAACTAATCCATGCAGTTCACATCTAGAAGAGGTAAATCTGTGTGCCTGTCATGATCTACTTATGCAAGTGGGCAGGTGAGTATCCACACAGTAGAGTAGTGCCGCTACTTCAGTTTCAATGCCTTATTTCATTTTTTATTCTGCAGATGAAAGATGAAAAAATGAACTATAAGCTACTATACTATGATAACTATAAATTTAAACAAAGATTTAGAGTGCTATTTTCTTTCAACCAGCAACACTTTACATGTATAAACTTTGGGATGTAAATATAACTTAAAGTTGATTTGAAACTTGTTTGAAATAAAAAATGTTGTTTTCGAATATAAATGTTATCTTTATAAATAATCCTTAATAATACCCAAAAGAGAATAATATCACTGCCTACCAATGTTCCAACAGAAACACAGTATAATGGCATGTTATTAATAAGAGACTAATATGTGCTCTCTGTGTTCATTCAGACTACAGCTTAACAACCAGACACCCACAACACATAAACCACAGTATGGTCATAATCAACAAAGACATCATTAAATTCAAAGATGAGCTCTAAATATAGAGTGGCAAGAAACACAACATTTTGCAAACAGTAAAAATATATGCTGTATAAAAATTATACATGCTGTGGTACATGCCAGGAACTCAAGTATGTGAACATGATCTCCGTTCTTAGTGTTGAGTTAAGGTTTCTGAGTTTGATAACTAATTACAAGTTCAGACAATGAAAACATAGATAATTGAGTTCAATCCAGAGCAGGGTTTTGTGAAAACAAAATGTATTAGACACCGGCTGTGTCTGTAATAGCTTCCATACCCTCATTTTCCATTCCCTATATTACTTTAATATAGTTAAAGGAGTGAATGAAAACTAGTGAGCAAATTCATACACTATCTAAGAGTATAGGGGGCTGTTTGGGACACCTATCATGTTATTCCAACTAAGAGGCAGAATCATTTTTTACACCTATGGCTTGCTGTTGATGTCCTTCCTCAGATCTGAAAGTGCAGTCAAAGCTCTGATTATCACAATCATGGTCTTACAGCACCATGATTGTTCTTGAGTACAGGAATATTAAAATCCATCAGAATATGTGGTTCTGTTTCTCACAGCATCTGAGAGCTTGAATTCCAGCCAATGTCAATTTGTGTAATGTTGATAAAATGGTAAATTGTGACTCTGTACTTTTTTGATTTAATCAAAGATGGCTCTTGCTCCAAAAGTCTGAAAGCATTAAATACAGTAACTGGCTCACTGTGGTGAGAGACCATTGAGTGTCAAATGTATGAAATAGACCTTGAGTGTAGGAATCAATGATAATTCTGTCATTGTGCCAAAGCTAAATTGTTCTGAAATGACATTTCTCATGGTTTATTTTTAGAGTTACACAGAGCTGCTGTAAATATGCTACATTTTCAGCTGGTGTGTCACATTTTAAAAGAGAGTCTAAAGTGAATCTGAGGTCAAACTGTGAGATACAATAATTCAACTACCATTACAATAAATGGTATGTTTGTAATCTGTTGTATATATTCATTCATGAAGGTAGATTCAGGAAAAGGGTTTATTAACTGGAATATTCAGAGTTTTTAAGAGAAGCAACAGACTGCTTTGAAATACTGTTCAATATGCAAGCCACACAGCAATGTCAGTAAGCCATATCAGATATATTATTGGCTTTCTGCCTCAACTCTCTTTTGAGATGGAAAAGAATGCAAATTTAATTTCCCTACCATGGAAAGAGTTATTGTTTTCTTCCTTTGGTCAAATCAACAGAAATTATACAGAGGATGAAGTAACTATAGTGGTTGTTTTGGCATGTTTGATAATCACAGATGATTTTTGAGCCAAGGAACCTCATTTGATGCTCCTGCCAAGCGATTTGTCTGAACTGTTTGTCTGGGCAAGCACAAAGATGTCATGTCATGGGTTTGTTTAAAGAAGAAATGCCTTTTGCCTGTCGGTGTGTTTAACTTTGCTTTTAGCAGAGCAAAAAGAACATAGCTAACAAATTAAATAAACCAATGTTTTGTTTTGTTTGTGTGTAAAAACAATGTTTACCTGTGTCATGACAGGGGAACAATTTTAGGAAGATCTTCCTCCACCACTTCCTCCACCATAAAGTATTTTTATGTCCTTAATGACTAACTGAATACAGCTTGTACCCCTAACAGAACCCAATATCATGTGGTTCTGAATAAGAATCTGTTTTGTGTGTAATGTGAATATGGTATTCAGCTGCTGGTCTGACATCACATTAATCAGAGCAGAACAGAACAGAACAGTGTTATTCATTTATTGAGCTTAGGCCAAGTGAACTGATATTGTGCCTTTATAACCTTTTTGTCAAGTACAAAGTTCGATCTGTGTTTTGCAGTAGTATACGATTGAGTAAATTAGTTGATCATTTTCCTCTGGTTTGCAGATGGAGTAATATGTCAATTTCTGATCAGTCAGTAAAATTTTGAATGCTGCTCATTTCTTTCTCATTGTCTGGTCCTGCGGCTGCTCTCAGGGGGCAGTTTAACCGGTCATGAGCATTCTAGCCTCGTATTTACTCTTTTAATTGAATAATTGTATAAATCTGTTGAAGTGGCTGAAATAACACAGATAGACGTTTACTGAAATTGGTCATATAATTGGTTTGAAGGGCATTCCAGATTTCAGAATTACTTCTGAGATAACAGAGGTTTGCTGGCTGTATATGTTGCAAAGTGGGAATGTATGAGATTGTCTTTGTATTGAAGTTCTTTCATAGGCTTCATAAACGTTACTTTATCCGGTCGGCTATTTGCTTCTGTCGTTTGTGACACTTAAATACTGAGCTGCATTTCTCTTTATGTGATGTCTGTGTAGTAACTCTGCCTCAGTCTTGCTGAATGCCACAGTATATTAATAATAATCGCCTCGTGTCTCACAGCCTTTGAAGCTGTTTGTCAATTAAGTTAACCCGGACAGTCTCTTTGAACATAAATGAATTCTCATGATAGTTTGTATTGTAACATGTATTCTGTGTAGATCATGTGGACTGGACCCAACCTTTTCTGTGTAATCTACAATAAATGCATCTCTGAGTCATAGGGAGTGCTGACCTACACAGGGTCATGTGATGTCTCCTACACTTTGTGCTATGAACAAATATTTTTGCTAAAATTAAATAATCATATCTCCTGTTTAATAACAATTGAAATAGCCATAAACATTTCGTACTTCAAATACTAAATAAATTGAAATATGAATGCTTTTCATCTTTTTTTAATCCTTTTTTCTTAATATTTGTTTATACTTGATGGACACAAACCAAAAGATTATTCATAACAAATAAATTCTGGCTTTAATAGCTTTACATAATGTAACTCTTGAGTGACAAAAGACTCATAACATTAAACCAATATTAACGTGTTTCTTTGTCTCTTTCTAAATGTAACATTTATCTACCACATCATAAATAGTATGTAAACAGTATGTAAATCTCATGTGGTTCCACCAAGTAGCCTTCCATTGTTCACTAGTTTGTAAAGCAGATGAAAAGCTTAAAGTTCTTTTCAAAATGATTATAAAACACACACTACCTGTTACTCTCACAATATCAAAACCACATTTAAACATCCACTGCAGAAACATTTGCATTGTCACTTAACAACCAGCAGACAACATTAGACATGGATCTGTCTGGTCAAAAACCTGGAGGTACTTCAAGTGGCAAGATTTCCCTCTTTAATTGGCGTCTGGTTTAATCAGGGTGACAGAAAGGCAATTCCAGTGTTCAAGAGCTCCACAATCATTTGTTGTACGTTGCCATGAATAACATTAAGACAGCTAATCAATAAGAAGATTAGAGTTGATTTAAGTGACCGATCAGCTGCTTGGATCAGTGCCAGTCTCAATTTCTGCCTGTTTTCTAGTGTCTCCCAACACATATTAAATGGATTTGATTGAAGTGAACTGGGTTGCTCAGCTTTCACGGTTTTTAACTTTTTTTTTTGCTTGATGGCAGATTAAAGATCGCCTTTGCTTTTATAATATTGAATATTCATCAAACAGCTTCAGAATAATAGAGGACAACATCTGCTCGGTGCTGGCTGTCCGCCAGCTGAATTATTATCTTAGCAATCATGATTATCACGTGGGAGTTTGTCATTATGTTATTGGTGAGAGTGTTGTAATTACCTTCAAATTGAAGCCTTCCTGAACAGCAGCAGGAGGATCATGGTGCCACCCTGAATGTGCTGTGGTGACGCTCTTATTACATGCATCAGGGTCGCTGATCAGAGTGATGAACTGTTGTCCTTACCTTGACTGTTGAGTAAAAGGTTAAATCAGTTTAACAGACAGATTATCATTATAAACACATCACACAATGGATTTTAGAGATTATTGGTGTATATAAATATCATACGATGGATTTCAGAGATTATCATATAACACAATGGACATCACAGATTATCATCATATACAGATATCACACAATGGATATCACATGTTATCATCAAAATACAGATATCACACATTGGATATCACAGATTATTATCATATAAGGATGTCACACAATGGGTATAACATATTATATCATAAACAGATACCACATAATGGATATTATATATTATTATATACAGATATCATAAAACAGACTTCACAAATTATCTGTTTTATTTTAAATGCAAATAATGTTAAATCCACATATTTGACAGTTGAAACCATTTTATAGGTTATACCTAACCTCTGAAATATTCAAATAAAATTTAAGTGACTGCCAATTAACGGACACTTGTTCAAGAGTAATACTTTTTCGTTGTTTGTTGTTGTGAGCAGTGTGAACAACACAACAGAAGGGTGGTCTAATTTTTTTGTTCATTATATTATTTTATTGTCTGTTTTTCCCTCTATCCCTCTATCATGTACAACTAGACTCTAAAACTAATTTATTTTACCATAATAGCACTGTAGATTCAGTAGTGCACAAAAGACCATCAGAGATCAGTAACTCGATAGGTTATTAGATATGACATTGACCCATAAGCATTGACAAGTTTCACATGGTGTGTGTCAAAAATGTTTATATCTTCTTGGCCAAATTAATGCTTATAGAAATAAAAAGTAGTAGCATGTTGTTAACAGCAGGAGTTCTTTTGTATACTCTGCACTTAAGGGATTATTGAATGCAACAGAGTCAGGTGCTTTTATCTGTAATAATATGATTTGAAATATGAATCTCTTTTTTTGGTCGGACTGGTCTGGTCTGGTCATTGCTGGAAACCGAAAATAGTCATGAGAGGTTTGTCTGCCGGCTGAGCCAGAAATGAAACTGACGAGATGAATTTGTGTGTTACTGAAAAGATTGTCTGAAGCACTTTGACACAATTACTGGTGATGCAAAGGCTGCTGGGAGTGATTTCTGTGAAAGTCTTGTATAATCTTAGCACTTTGTATCAGTGGTTAATTTGCACTTCTTAACGGGTGACTTCAATTTAAAACCCATGCTGACAGTGATGAACAAAATGGCTATAATTAATATTTGCTGAGTGGCACTAAAATGAATCTAAAAGACTTCATGACACTTTTCTCTGCCTTGGTCAGACAGAATCTTGGGGAACTTCATTTCATCTGAAAGTTGACATAAATTTTCACATTTTTGTTTTCAATATTTGTTACAAATTAAAGTCTTAGGGGAATTCAGTCAATTTACATTGTGACAGTGTTCCCTTAATTGCGCCACTAAACTATTTTCTTCTCTTTCTCTTTCTCTTTCTTCTCTATTGTAATTATGAAAACTAAAACCAAAATATTGATAATTTTTTTTTTTACATTTACATGTGATATGAACTAAACTGAAACGTACACAACTATTTTTAAAACTAAACTGAAATATAAAGTAAACCTGAAAACATTGAAAAATGAATAACATTAAACAATGACCTAAATATACAAGTAGATGTAGTGCAATCGCACATATAAGATTGTAGATAGTATGTGATGAAAATGCAGAGGGATTTGTGCCTAAATTTATTACCTCATTTGTGTCTCCCTCTAACTCGCAGTTTATAGAAGATTCAGATGCTTGGGCAGAAAAAACACGCAGAACAGAATCAATACAGCCCACAGGCATGACGACAGGGCTGTCTATACTCTCTTTGAACACAGGCGGTAATATAATTGCTTGGCTCTTAGTTGACATGCTGATCATCTGAGGAAGTAAATGACCTCCAGTGTCACCTGCATTTCATTGTGATAGAAGCACTAAAGAAGAAGTAACTATTTTCAGATGACCTCCTCATGATCTCATCTTTCAGGTGCTACAGCAGGTCTGCAGCAAAACAGCTAATCAGAACCTTTCTGATCATGAATTGGAACCACAAAAGTCCTTTTTAAGGCTTCTAGACTTTTAAAGGTAGTTTTGATCAAAAATATGTTGTAAATGTTTACTGTATCAAAAATGCAAAAGTTAAAAATGATAAAGAAATTTCAAACTGCCCATCACATTGACAGGCCAAAATCACTTCAACACACTTCAAAGCGTTCTGATTCACGTCCCTGTCATTTAGGACACTAAACTGATTTCTGATGTGTGAAACTGATAAACTGATCATATGATGTTTTGTCACGTCACCATAATTTAATCATACTGGGATCCTATCTAAGAGGCACAGAAGATTTCTGTACTCGGATTTAAAGAGATAGTTCACCCAAAAATGAAAGGTTTTCCATCATTTACTCCCCTTTGTGATTCCAAACCTATATGACATTTTCTTCTGTGGAACATAAAAGATATTCTGAGAAAAATGTGTATGGTTTTGTGGCCATACAATGGAAGTCAGTGGGTGTCAATGGTGTTTGGTTACCAGCGTACTTCAGAAAAAGAAATACATGTTTGGAACTACATGAGTAAATAATAGAAAAACTTTCATTGTGGGTGTAACTACCCCTTTAAATATTACACTGACAGATTGCATAATGTGTTAAAGTTAAATGTTAAGTGATGATATATTTATAGAGAATAATTGCACACCTGTGTAAATTGACCCTGCAGGGCAAAATCTCTCATGAAAGAGCATCAGAAAGCATTTGATCATTTCTCTTCATTCATCCCATCTGCGATAGATTTATGACTGCATAATCTGTGCTAATCAATGTCATGACATCAAATGAAAGACACTGGTGAGTGGAGGGGACCAACGAAAACAGGTATTTCCTCATCACTCACGATCTGATCACACAGAGAGACAGAAAACCACAAAGACCTTTCATTTTCTGTGTTGTATTTTGTTCAGCAAGAGTGGAAGCACTCAGCCAATATTTAATAAGGTGTTTCCTTTAAGTCATGGATAATTGGAGCCCAAAGCAGCACATTCAGCTTAAACAAACGGCCTGCTCCTGAGAGCAGTCGAGCGGTTCTGTTCTGTTTGTTTTCTATCAAAATGAGCCAAATGAGGCTGTCAGGAATTGTTCAGTACAGTGTTATTTATTATAATCCTGAGTCTTTCATTGGTGTTTCATATCTCTTTCATTGCCAAACTTTAACTTTTTGAGATGATAAATGGACTTGTCACAAGTGTTGTGACAAGTGGACTTTGTCACAAATGGACTTGTCACAAGAACACAAACAGATGTCAGTCATGTTTTAACAGGAGTTCATATATTAATAGTTTAGCCAGTTGCACACAATTTCAGTGGTTGCTATTTAAAAAATCAATATAAAACAATCCCATGGAATAGTCTTTAACAGAAAAACTTTGGCTTACAAAAACAAGAGGAGGCTTACATCATCTGCTATAAAGAGAGCACATATTGTAATAGAGGACCAGTCTTTTTCTGGGTTGATAAGGGCAAGTAAAGCCCTGTCTTTATTTTTCACCAATCTCAATCTTTTATTCTCAAGCCCCTCCCCTGTAAGCAGCTGTCATAGAGACAACACTTTCAACCATCCATTCACTTTCTTGTTATGCAGTCATGTGTTGTCCTACATATTCTCATTAAATATCTCATATTCTCTCTGTTTCATTCATAAATTGCTGCTTCCGATTATATCTGTTAAAATAAGTTATTCATAATCAAGACTTTCTGTTGTTTTGCTGTTTTAACATTATTCAGTGTTTACCTCACATTTTCTTACAGTTGTCATTAATCGTAAGGAAAGAATATAAAAACCTTTTATTGAGTGACTAGCCGACACACCACACTATACTGTCTGTCATTACTGTCATGTGGGTGACATTAACAGAGTGTTTTGTTAGCCTTTGCCTGATGCTACTTGTAAAGCATTGAGCACACTATTTGAATTAAGAGTGCAAATGAAGCGTGTTCATAGATGCTTTCTTGATGAATGAGGTCTCATTATTTGGGAAACACTTGTTTCATGATTGGATGGATTTGCACCTAACGTGTCATTATTTTGGTCAATTTACAAAGCTTGATTTAGCCTGTATATAGCACATTTTAGATACAGTCTCAGGGAATATATGCATTGTATTCGTATACTCAGGGCTAAAGATGAAATGTAACCTTGCTGAGCGTCGGACAAGTCTGAGCCCCGGATGAGTCTGAATACCCAGACAAGTGTGAACATCAGATGTTTGAACAGGAAAGTATGGCTTATTTTTATACTTGAGTGAGCTGTAAACAATGTAGCTTTTTTTTTAAAGCAGTTCATGCAAATTTCCAGCACACATCTGTCACATTCTGAGGGCCCAATGGGAAATGAAGAGGCTTTCCATCTAATAATAATTTGAGAATTGTCCCATTTCCTGAAAACACATTATAGAGGGCAAGAAATATATTGTTAATGTTTTTGAGTGAGAGGCGTTTTATTCTTCTTTCACCAGACAGATGTCTTTCCTCTCCAGCTCTGACAGCATCACAGACAGGCTTCACAGAACCAGTTAGACTGTACATAATTTAATATCTGCAGAAGAAGAGACAACAGTGTGATATATATATATATATATATATATATATATAATATATTTATGTATATTTCTATATATATTTATATTTATGTATATTTCTATATATATTTATATTTATGTATATTTCTATATATATTTATGTTTGATTTTGGTTCTTGTTAAGTTAAATGAACAGTTTGTACAAATCACAAAACACAGTGGAAACAACTGTCTTTAAAATGATGGGAACTACCTTCAGGTTTTCGGATGTAATTCTGTTGTATGATAGTGTCATCCTTATCTTAGGCCATACGGTGTATCAATTACACAATGGAGAGGCTTCTATCAGTAATTCACAGAAACCCACATATCATACATCAGTTTTTACAATGTCTCATCAATCTCTGTTCTTTCTACATTATGCTAATTTAATCAAATTTAATTTCTTTAATTATTTTTGACGTATCTATATGTGGAATACGAACAGCAGCCAAAGTTCATGTGTTAACGTAAGATTAATTAAATACTGCTTGATACCAATTACATTGGCCATCAAGAAGACAATGTGATAATAATACATGACATACAGATTTTGTAAATCACATACAGACATTTATTAAAAGTATGCTGGTTTACAGTGTTTGTATTCAGGAATTTAATTATCGTAGAAATGTCACTTATATGAGCAGAAAACACCATCAATAATGCCGATGGGGGAGAAGATCAACATCTTTCAAACATGTTCTGCACATGTATGAGAAATTAATGAACTGAATGTGTTAATGGATTTATATATATTAACCGTAATTCATTATTTAAATCTACTGAGCTGTGGTGTATAGAAAGGAAGAAAGGTAATTTACCATGTGTTTCTCCTTTTTTTTACCATCATTGTGGGGACCTCTGCATGGATGGATGGAAAGATCATGTGTGTGTGGGTAATAATAATTTTTTATATGTGTTTTGTTTTTTAGCCCTGACAAATGTGAAGTTATGGGCCATTGACCGTCAGTGTTTCCAGACCATCATGATGAGAACAGGTCTTATCAAACATGCAGAATACATGGAATTCTTGAAGAGGTGAGTTTATTATCCTTCACACCCTGTAACAACTGGAAGAAAAGATTTTCTTCATCAATAAATGAAACAGAGGTGAACAGTTACACTAGTAATTCAACACAGTCTCTATTCCTTTTCGGTAATCAACTCTGAAGTGATGGGTTTTAATTGTAATACTTTGGAATGTGAAATGTCTTTTTACTCTCCAATATCACTAATCATCTGTCCGGATATTCCCAGAGATTTTCCGACATGTTCATCATTGAAGGAAATGTGTCTTGCACAGTGCACATAATGAGTAGAGTGCTCCTGGTTTCTGAAGATACACTTTCCTCATTTGAGTTCAATTTAAATCCCTTACACACACTTAGTCAGAAAATATCGATTTTTTTAGTCTCAAGTTATTTCTGAATACCTTTGCCTTATCAGACAGGCGGTTATTTGTGTTATTTAGTATCGATCCAATATAAAACATTCACTCTTGTGTTCTGGTACAATACATTCCACTGCTTTATGCACTATGGATTTTGCATTTCTATTTCAATGTGCAATGTTAGTAGAAACTAGATTTTTATATATTATCATATTAACATTATGATATTATTATCATAATGTTTTAACAATATTATTTAATATTACATATTAAATCCTTGGACTGTACAAAGTTCTTAGAATTTTTTATTTTAAATTTAGTTTATTTTAATTTCATTTTAAATTTTAAACTATCATTTTGTTTAGGTTTACTTTCTCAGTTAATTTTTGTTTTTATTTTATTTTAGTCCGTCAAAACTGAAATATCAGTTTCATTTAACTATAATAACCTTGCATTACACAAGGTTGATCATATGAATTATATTAAATCTATTGCATTATATTAGATATTACAATTGATCACAATTGATATCAATTCAGTTGTGAACTCCCAAATGTAAGTAAGGTTCTCAGAGACCATTACGTTTTCCCAAACTTCAGATATGTTTGTGTGCTCGGTGAACTACAGGGCGCAACATAAGAAGTCATGTTTTTTATTAATTAGTAATGTTCACAACCCTCATAGAGAAACCAACTGACTGAAGAAATCAGCTGTCATTTTCTTTGGAGACTGTCTGATTTCTCAGAGGTATTTCAGATGATTATTGAAGTGAAGTCTATATTTACACATCAGTAAAACTATAAAGTACATGTTTATGCTTATAACAAAAGGGTTCCCAATTGAGAATATTCAAAACTGACTTTATTTTGGGCGAATTTCAGGAATTTTACATAGAAAGGATATTTACCAGGAAAATGTTCTATGTTCTGAAGTTCAAATCATCATGAATGGCTGCTTGCTTATTAAATCTAGGAAAATGTCAATATGTAATCAGATTTTTGATCTGGTGAGTCATGATACTACTGAGAGCATGAAAAGAGTAAAGCTCCCCCAGAAGATGTCTTTCTTTTTTGTCTTTTTTCTTATTTCAAATGATTGGCAGCTTTTGTTTTGAATAAATGTCATGATGTCCACCTCCTCAGCTCAACCTGAGGCAGTTTGTATTTTTATTCTAAGAGTTTGAAAACGTGTGGTTGTCAGATCGACTCACTTTTACTCTCATGTGCATTTATTTGTTTTGTCAGTTTGTTTCAACAGTTTTACTGTTTCAGAATAAATATCCAGATTCTAATGCATTATTGAAACAAACACTGGGTTGTTTTTCTGTTGGTCACGTGATACTCTGACCTGTCAGAAGCCTGCAGTTTAATCACAAACCTGCTTTTATCTGTTTCACAGTGTCCCAACATTTCAAGGCCTTCCAGAAGAAATACTCAGCAAACTAGCTGACGTGCTGGAGGAGGTGAGTGTGTCTGGGTGTAATAGCCTGTGAACTGTGTTGAACAAAAAACCTGAGAAAAATGACATGGATATGGGGGGAAATCAAGGGTTGTTTCCACACTTGTTGTTTCAGTGAATATTTTGCAGGGTAAGTTTATTTTTATTTTCAGTAAATTTGTGTAGACAGTTAATGACATCTGATTTGTTTTCTGCAGAATGTAAACAGTAAGACTGTTATACAACACAAAATAATTATTAAAATGGCAAAGGAAGTGAAAGTTAATGTATAAACACTGTAAACAGACAAATATGGTTTTATTGTGTTAAACATCAGCTGTAACAAAATATAATATTTCTGTTTGGAAATCAGATTTAACCAAATTATTCTATTATAAGAAGGTTTCGAATTAGGTGCCTGAAACCCACATACAAAACAAACAGACTTTTGACTGAAAGTCTTAAAGTTACTGAAATTTAGCCCTTGCAAGAAGTCACCCTTCGTGTCTAAAATTACAACCAGCATTGTGGTACCAGCTTTGAGAAATTTCTGATTGTTCAGAAGTCATAAGATCTAAGAGCTGCACAATGCAGTTTTCCTCCATTTCTTTTGAGTGATGAAACCAGAATTTTGCCTTTAGCAATAAACCGTCTGATGAGATATGTGGTCATGATGCTTCACCTCATGAGATTTAACCTTTCCACTGACTCCTGAAAGATAAAGATAAAATCTGCTAAAAACATTTCCCTTTTCATTCACCAGATGTGCCCAGATAGGCTAAACATCTCACAGTACAATATTCCAGTACACATGACATTTACTTTGTTAAACAAATAAAACACATTAAATTGGTGCCCAGCAGGCTGTTGCCAGGGAAAGAACTTTGAAATAATAAGCCCTGAATCACAAAGACCCTGAAGTGTTTAAAAGAACAGTTTTGACTTTTCGAACCCTCTTCAGAACAACTGCTAATGACCTAAATCCCTCATTTGCAAGTAGAAGTTTCCCCTAATAAAAGTACAGATGCCTTCAAACCCGCTGGAGAGGAACAACTTGGTTAATTATGCAAATCCATGTGTGATACATTGGAAAACCCATTTAACTGACACCCCCAAACCCATTTGATTAGCAGAATATTGTGTGTGGATCTCTGTTAGGAATAGAATTGCTACTTATGCAGACACGAACAAAGAAAATTAACCTCTTTTATTTTATTGTTCATTTTCACAATGTTTCATATTGAAATTCATGAACATAATGAAATATGACACATAATGAAATTCAGACTAGCCTTGGGGCTTCCTTGTTAATTAAGATCATATCAATGAATGCAAAACTGCTCTGTTTGTGAACATTACATGCCAGAGACCTTGTAACTTCAGACATGACATTTACAAAGCAGCTGTATTTGTCATATGACATTGCTTTTCCTGTCTATATATCTATCTGTCTGACTGTTTGTCCTGTTTATGTCCAGTCAATACATAGCAACCACCTAGCAACACCCTAGAAACCACTGAAAATGCTCTACCAATTCATAAGCAACCACTCAAGATATATAAAAATTTGTATATATTATAATATAATATAATTTGATTATCAACCAGTCAGAGCACCTTAGCAACAGCTTATCACTATAGCAACCAACCAAAGCACTGCAAACAGCCAGAAGATTCTAGCCTTCAGGAAATGCAAATCTAGATACAGTGCTTGTAGTGCAGCACTAGATTAACTAGAATAATTTCTGAAACATTCTTGCCAGTGGTTTACAAAACTTAACTGTGTATTGAACCTTTAAAATGAATTCTGTCTTAACTGCTTTATTTAGTGAGGTCAAACATTTTGTAGATCACTCCAATCTCAGTGCTGTCTGTTATATTTAGGTTTACTAAACTTTACACTTTTAAGAAATTAAGAATAAATTTGTGCAATAAAATCTTCTGTTAACTTAAATTCACAGAATGTTTGTTCATGTTTGGTATGATTGGTTTCTTTCTTGCATTTTACTCATCTATATAAGCCTTAACACTGCATGCACAGTGTGATGTTGGGCATTGATGCTTGTGTGTGTTAGGTGTCATGACAACAGTAATGTGACTGATGGAGAGCTGGAGCCAACCCTGAACACTATTCACAATTTGTAACATTTTTGATAAGGATCAAACCATGATTGGTTTGAATTCCTTCATGATAGTCACTATCATAATTTTAAGGCAGGTCGGCTGGATACGAGCGTGGCCCAAAACTTTGGGGAGAGTGATTAATGAGCTGCAGGGTCACTATAAGTCACCTGCTTCAGTCGACATGAGCAGCTCGGCTTTGTGCTTTCATCTGTTCCGTTCTCTCAGTTTTTTATCAGTCCCTCATCTGTCTCTCTCAAGTTTCTCTCTCTTTGTCCCTGGTCTCTGATGCTCTGGTCTCTCTAGGCTCTGGACTGATGGGGTATTTCTGTTCATTCCTGACCATGCTGGTTAACAGCTGAGACTATCAGCAAAGCTGTGTATCTGCTGTTGGCCGCAGGTAAACACATGCGGATGTAGAGTCTTACTGCATGACTGATAGTATAATATTGTTTTCATAGAATAGTTCTACCAACAAGAAATTAATACCAAATACTGTTTAGCCAAAAACAAAAATTGGCAGTCAATAGATTTCTGTTAAAAGACTCACTTAAGGCCTGTTACTAATTCAAAAGTGTCACTGTAAAACTGGTAACAGCAACCTGAGCTATTTCAGTGCAGTTGAGAGCATGTGCGTTCATGTGTATGAGTGTGAGTTAGTAAGTGACACAAACGAAGAGAAAGAGAGAAAAAGAATGTGACTACCTGTGTCTGTCTCGTTAGTGTTGGGCAGTAGCATTACTCAGCTGGGCGATGGGCAGAATATTTGTAAAATAATAATGTAGCTTTTTAGGAGAGAAACTGTTGTATTGATTAAGTAGTGGGGTAGTGCTGACAGTTGGGTTCTTTGAGAGAATGCGAGGGTGTGTATAAATGTGTATAATGTGTATAATGATGTGTATAACAATGTAAACACACTTCCTGTGTCCCCATAAACCAAATCACTTAAAAAAACATACTACATGGTGATTTTTTGTTATTTAAAAAATGACAAACGTTTTCTCTGAGGGTTAGGTTTAGGGGTAGGGTTACTATACTGTTTGTACAGTGTAAAAGCCATTACGCCTATAGAGAGTCCTCATAAACCATATGCCAATGTGTGTGTGTGTGTGTATGTGTGGACATGCTCAGAGCAACAATAAAGCAAAAGAAATCACCAGCATTTTGACTTTCAAAAACACAACAGGTTTTATCAAACCGAAGCTTACAGAATTACTCCTCGCTCCAGGTAAACTGCTTTATTACAGTATATGAAATTGCATAGTCACATAAAATTTATATATTTATAAAAAATAAAGACAAATGCTAGCTTTTATTTTAATAAATGTAGTTTTTATGAAAAAAACATATTTGCACATATAGCAAAACAGATTATAAATACAGGAGTGGGTAAAGGCCAGAAGGGTTCATCACAAAAAATATTTAACAGGCAGGTATCTGCAGATCTAAAGTGACGAGAAATGTTTTACAGCAGGCCATTTATTGATGACTGTAACATCATAATCCATGTTTGACCTGTAAGAATAAAGACCTCCAACTTGACCTGTATCAGGAACATGTTGAGCTTTGCAGTACTTGTATCTAAAAATCAGCATCTGTGAGGAACAGTCAAAAGGTGAAAATACAGGACAAGACAAACAGCTGAGCTTTCAAAAATAACAACTATGCTTAGACATGTCTGACATTTCTTTCACCACTGTTCGTTTTTCAAACTGAAAACTGCTTTTTGAGTGTAGGCAGAAATCTGCCTTCTTTTATATTCCTTTGCAAAGAGGTGTGTAGCTCGTCCAGTAATATTCTGCTCACAGTACTCGTTGAACATCAGCATATTCAGCTTCATGTGACACTAAAATGACTCCTGTCTGCATCACCAGAAAACGTATGCTGTACTGTATGGTACTTTTGCAGCTGAGCGTGAAGATGGTCTGCACACAGACCCTTTCAGCATGATGTTCCAGTTTAAAGATGGCATTTTAATTGATGACTCACCTGAAAGCTATCGGCAAAGGGAAATTACAGCAAATAACTTGATGTAGCCAAATGTATGCCTGAAGATAATGTCCTTCAGGAGCACAAGGACAAAAACTGCTGAAATGAAGACACAATATCTAAAGTTTTTAGTACTGATGTTTTGTCCCACTGTATAATCATTAAGAGATATCGAGGGCCTATAAACAACAAAATATTATCTAGAAAATATATTTTTGTAATACGTTTTTTTCTGAAAGATAAAGACGTTAGTTTTTTAAAGAAACATTATCAGAATATCTCTCCCCTTGAGACAGGCAGTTTATTTTAGCTGAGGAAAGTTTACAGAGTTTAAATTGACCTTTACTAAAATGCTCAGTACAATTAGTAATTGATTTCTTTCCCTGCAGCATCTAATAACTTTTGCCTGGACCAAAATGTGTGTATCTCTAGTGCCTCAACAAATATCACCTGATCTACAAAATACCACACTAGAGAAACTAGAGAATGTCCAAGTAATGAAGAGTAAGGTAGTTTCAGTGAAGAACTAGAACATTGAAATCTAAGAAACTAGGTGCTAATATCTACATATTACATACACTGTAATTGCAAGTTTGGCACTAATGTATAAACCTTTCAAGACCAACATACCATGACCTCTGACCAAACGTTAATATGTTTCAGAGTTTATTAGGAATTCATGTTTGATTACCAAATTCATAGTAAATATGTATTTTCAAGCCTGAAAAAAGGACCAAATCATGTTGAGATACCACGATATGTGATATTACCACGGTAATGAGAATCATGAGAATCAATCTTAATTAAAGACTCTTACATACTTGTATATGTTTTAGTGTTTTTTAAGAAACCTCAGATCTCTTATTTTATACTTAAAATAAATCAGCTTTTATACTAAGAGAATCTCTATTTGGTTTATGGTTTTGAGCTCTTTACTGAATAAACGGCAGGCCACAATCACTGTTGCTTTCTGTTGTCTACGGTTGAGTTGAGATGTCTGGGCTGTATCCCAAACATACTAGTGCAGGAGCTGGCAGACACTCCCACACTACTCCACTTGAAACAAGAGTCAGAACGTCAGATTTTCCATCAGAAGTATGCTAGCCAAAGAGTGGACCAACCAACCCTCAACACCCCCCCCTTCCACTCAGCTTTTAAAGTCACTGTGAAATCAAACTTAAATTTCTTTTTGTTTCGTATAAATTTCTTAGTCTTAAGCTTATCTATAAACTGGTATGCTTCAAAACATTTAATAAAATTTACAGTTAGAAGATGCTCCTTAGATTGTGAGGCATCCTACCCCCACACTATAAAATACGCTGAAGCAGCTCTTGAATTCAGTCAATTGTTCACAAATGTATTGTTTCCTATATTGAATGGCACATAGTGCACCTTAGGGATAATTCAAACAGTGTAAATATGCTGCCTGTGAGGGGGTGCAGCGTGCAGATTAGGCTTTAGGTTTTGAAGTTTAGGCTTGTTGTCTGAGATTATGAAAAATGTGTTAGGTCTAAATGTCCAGAGTTTTGCTTTCAAGACGATTTGTTTCGCTGAACCCACAGGAGAGTTATGCTCAGCCTTGACCAGCAATCAGGGATAAATAGCCCAGCTATAAAAAAAAGCCTAAAATGCAGTTGGCAGGAACAGCAGGATCTTTAGGAAGTTAATGTCAGTTTTAAAGCTCTACTACAGTGGGGTTTGTGGTTTAGTGGTTACAGGACTGAGTTTGGGTTTTTGGACAGACATGTTTCTCCAGAAGAACTCTCCCTGTAACATGATGTGATACTGTTCTGTGCCTGTGTTTTCACAGCATGCAGGCTGTGAAAATATGAATTTTTCTGGTTGTGTTTGTTTTGGTGTTGCAGCCCTGCAGCTAACTCTTATGTGATGGGGACACGGTTGTCTTCCTGTCTGAAGGCTGTTTGTGATGGAGAAACACTGTGGTAGATAAAAAATTATACTTATTTAACTCTCTCTCTGGCTTTTTTTTTCAGACACACTACATTGATGGAGAGTACATTATTAGACAAGGTGCCAGAGGGGACACATTTTTTATCATTAGCAAAGGAAAGGTAAGATCTTCTCAACCACAGAGGCACCTTTAAAAACCTCTAGCCATCTGATGTATGAATGATTAAATAACAACAAAACATCTTTATGTTTCTTTTAACTTCAAAACAAGAATATAAGCATTCCAAGGAGTGCAATAAGCTATTTTAAGAGGGTGCAGTATTTGACTCTGGGCTCCAACTGGTTCTTTTGAGGCTGTGTAAATGCTCATTACTGTGAATATAATGTGAAGGCCAAAGTCTTTATGTAACAGTTTCATTAAGGATCCAGCATCATTGCTAGTTTCTATATTTCTTAGCCAAGTTTAAAAAAAGTGAAAGCAACAAACTTTACCAAACTGTTACCAAGAAAGACTTAAAGTGTACTTTTACAGTGTTCATATATCTCACTGGGTAGAGCATTAAGTTAGCAGTGCAAAGGTCAGGGGTTCGACTCCCAGGGAACACATAGTCAAAATAAAAAGCTTATGTGCACTGTAACTCACTTTGGATGAAAGCTTCTGATGAATGTGTAAAATACACACATATATTTGTGACAAAATAAATTAGAGGACTGGATAAGGAATCAAAGATTATCACTCATGTTGGTTTGAATGCAACATCATACCCTGAATGAAGAAAAAAGCTTTTAATGATCTGTCCACAGTAGTTTATCCAGATACACACTGCCATTGTTTCTGTTAGAATATCATTGTGCAGTAAGAGCTTGTAATGATTTTAATCTATATAATCTGTAATTGCAGGTGAATGTTACTAGGGAGGATTCACCCAATGGAACTCCTGTCTACCTGCGAGCGCTGGGTAAAGGAGATTGGTTTGGAGAAAAGGCTCTTCAAGGGTATGAACCACTTCCTTTCACACTTAGAGACCACAGCTGGTCTCTGTCCATCAGTCCCAAAGTGGTTGTTGTCATCAATTATGTGCTTGATGGATCGTTTGCTGCATGGATGTGTCTAATGGGCTGTTATCGGAAAAAATCAAATGTGCATCTAAACAACGCAACTATTTTAAGATGCAGCAATATTTTATTTTTTACTTGAAAAGTCAGGCCAATCAAAATTAACACTATATTTCTCACCCTTATTCTAGATCTATATATGTTTCTTTCTTCAGCTGAATATAAAGATTGTTTAGGAAAATATCCACTTTCTCTGTGTCTATACAATGCAATTACATGAATTATCCAACATGTTGAAGCTTCACAAAGGTCTTGCAATAATCATAATTCCCACGATTCAGTGGATTAATAAATGTTTTCTGAAGTGAAACAATAGGTGTTAATAAAAGATTAATATTTCAGATATGAAGTAAAATATGTAGTAAAAGTCTTGACCTTAGCTGAAACCAAATCATAATCATACAGGCAATTCAATCATCAATTCAAAACAAATATGGCAACATGTCAGTTTTTATTTTAAGCAAGGAGATGTTTTTTTAGTCTCATTTATTCATATACACTCACATAATTATAGTTTCTATAATTATTATATAAATGTATTTATTTATTTTGGAAACTTCTCAGTACAGCTGTTGTAAGGGGTGAAAACAGAATGTGTGCAGTGGGGACCCCTAGTGGAGATGAATGGAATCATGCATTAGTGCTGCTGGTAGTGACAAACAGATCCATTTAATTGTTATTGATGGGCAATTACCTTAATGGATTTAAATAATTCAATGTTTTTACACTTTTTCTGAACTTAACTCACAGAGCATGCAGCAGAGCTCTCACTGGTGGCACTGAGCTTATCATTGACCCTGAATAAGAGGCAACCTGCTGCATAAAGGGCCCACACACTTATATAAGGTCCTTTGCAGGAGTGTTCGTTTCAATAAGAGCTACAGTAGAGTCACTCCAGCCACAGGACTCATGAGAGGAGATAAATTAAGGCTTAGATCATTGAGTACAGAAGCTCTGTACTTTTGACCCCCAGCGTTCATATGATCTTGATTTAACTTTGTAGCTTTGCTTTCAGCCATTTGTGAGATGAATTTCACTATCCTTGACAAAAAAGATTATATTAATGTGATGGAAGTGAATAAGCCTTCTGGTTCAGTGCATTGTGGTAACCTGTGAAGCAGGAGAGAGTGAAGTCAGTATTGGTGCTGGGCTCTCTGCTAAGATCAGAGAAGAAAAGAGGAAGCTCTTTTAAAAGCTAACGTGTATTTTGCTGTCCTGCCTACACATTATTATATACTTAGTCAATTTTTATTATGTGCATTTTTATCCACAACCCTCAGAATATACCTGTAAACCATTTTTGGGTCATGACTTGCTAGCTGAAATCCAATGTATTAAATGTTAGGAAGAGACTACAGTACAATTATCATTGCAACTACAGTAAAATCACATGTACAATCAAAATTTAACTGGTGGCTAATACCAAGTGACCTGTTTAATTTGATTGAGTAAAATGAAATACTGATTGTACAAGTGATGTATTTTGTTTGAAAAAAGTTTGTTTGTTGCAACTAATAATTATATATATATATATATATATATAATATATATATATATATATAATATATATATATATAATATATATATATATATATATAATATATATATATATATATATATATATATATATATATATATATATATATATATATATATATACCACAGATATTTATAGCTTCACACTATTGATCTATTGATCAGATGCTTTTATCCTCCTCTAGTTAGATTCTCTTGCTTTGATCTTTGTTGAGGGATGAAGCTGATGAGTTGGTGTAATATGCTGTAGTGTATTAGTTTTCACCTGAAGAGGTGTTACTTCTACAAATGTGTGTTCTTGATCTTCAGGGCTTTGATCTCACCTCTCACTCTCAGCCTTAATTAGTGCACAATCTTATGAGCTTTTGATTTGTTGTTGGTTTATTGGTTGTTTCAATGTTTTGGAGTGTTAATGTATTTAGTACATCAATCAGCAGTCTATTGAAGTTGACGATCTTAAACAATCAGTGTTTCATCTTAAACAATATTTTTAGATTGTTCTGAGGCGTGTTTGTGTGATATGGGGGTTGTTTGGGTTTTGACTAAGTAACAGGCATAACAATAGCCCTGGTCCTGTGGATTAAAGGCTGTATGGTGCTTTGATGTGCAACAGCTTGTATGCTAAGTAAACTTTCATGTCTCTCTTGGGCAAAACACCTTATTCAGCCAAATCAATTCAATTGCTGCCACTTAAGGAGATGCTATTCAGAGTTTAGGATAATTGTCTTCTTCTGAAGTTCATGCACCGGAAGGTTATGGTGTATAAACATACTTAAATCAAGAAACATAACATTAAAAACCAAAATCAAAAGAAAAAATAAGAAATTATATTATGAAGCTTGTTTTAAGGAGAACTAAGATTTTTTAACAACATAACATGGAATTAAGCACACACTGTTTTATATAAAGCCATTTACATTTGCTCTGATATATTATTCATTAAATGGTAACACTTTTCAATAAGGTTTAATTTATAATCACTAGCTGCAGGATGCAGGGTTTTCAGTTCTTATTCTGTTAACGTTCTGTTGCACTTTAATTGCTTATTGTAGTTTAATTTTCTGTTCTGCACAAATTCTGTCCTTGTCATCCTGTTCTATTGTGCTCACCTGTGTCTTGTTTCCAGTGATTAGCCCCTGTATATACAGTCTTTGTGTTTCTCCATTTTTGTTTTTTTGTTTGTTTAATGTTGTGTGATTTAATGGCGATTATTACTCTCTTGTCAGTATTATTAAACTGCTGCCCTTGTGTTTTTACAGCACTTTACATTTAGATCAAAATACAATTAGAGAAAAATATTGTTTAATTGTCATCAGCATTATCAGAAGTCATTGATTGGCTTTTTTTCTGTAATAAAATGTCAGTCTCTTAAAATCTTTCTGCTCAGTGAGCACAGATGAGGTCATTTATTTGGTACCTTCATCCAGCCAGCATACACACACTGCAATGTTTGCTGTTGTATGTCAGATGCTCAGATTCAGTACTGCATGTGTTCTGATACCTCACCTATTTAATACAAACATTCTGAATCTCCAGCAGTTCAGATGATGCAGGATTGTAGCAGGACTGTGGACAGACATTTTTGTGTTACTGGAGGAGCAACAATAATATCAGGTGCTAAAACAAGAGAAAGTTAAAGTTTATACAATAAATAAATGTATTTCATATGTGAGCCAACTGAGGTAGACTTACATTTTATAAATCAGCCTGCAGTGAAGGGCCTGTGTTCTTCTTCCAGCTTGATTGACAGGCCTGACCTTTCTCTGATAGACCTCACTACATGCACTCCCAACATGCCAAAGTTTGACTGACTGCTAGACCGTTTGCACGTACTTCTGGTCTTAACCTCCGGGCATCTGATGCTCACTGATGCTGTCACAGTGCTCAAAGACATACTTCTGAAGTCTGAGACACTAATTGAAGGCTGTTTCCATGTGTTTGACTTATTCAGCTGCTGTTTTAATCCTCGTGTGCTATTGATGTGATGAGTGTAACTGTGATTTCAGTTGCATAAGACTGATGTAATAGTTACTGTTGGCGATATAATTGGATTCTGATATCTTTCTGATACCACATTCTACGCCACATTCTTAAAATTCAATCATAAAATATGAAAAACCATTGTAAAAATATGAACATCTGAATTGAATAAAATATATAATTTTTAAAATCCAGTGTTTATTTTGTGAAAATTGTATTTGCATCATATTTTTATACAAATTACAACATATTACATTACAACACATAATTTCCGCCATGGCCAACAATTTTCCCCAGTTAGAATTCCAATCAAGCATATTAGTCAAAGGCACATATCATTTAATTGTGTATTATGAATACATACAGTACTAGCTATGAAATTAGCCTTGGTAATAATCAAAAATGACTTAATTATTACCAAGTATAAAAAAGTCTTTTTTTATGTAAAAATGTGTAAAATTTAATTTCAACTACCATTATTTGACCATTATTCAACTATCAACAGACTGAATGAATATGAAGTGAAAATAACATTCATTCATAATAGTTCAGGGTTAAAATAAAGCAGAAATGCCAGAACTGATGGACACTGTTAGTAGACACATTAAATAAACTGGAGAGTGTGAAAAGGGTATTAAAGTAGGTTCACTTTCTAGAAGTACACTTGACCTGTAACGCCCATGTTGTAAGAAACTACCACAATCCCTTCAGCCTTGAGCCCTGAGCAGAGTTCAGTCAGTTGTGTGGTGTAATGTGTATGTAGCTCAGTATAATACTCTTCCCCACAGAGGCTGGATATGACAGGCAGTTTACAGACTATTTGTGATAAATGTGGATATGAGGTATAGTAGATGGAAGTGTGCAGGTGATGGAAAAGATCTGCTCTCTGCAGCTGCTCTTGTTAGGGTCTGTGGAACTTGTGGAGTTGCTGAACATATTAGGTATTTAATAAATAACTCTAAGGAAAACTCAACTAGATCCTAGATGTTCTGATTAAAATTTAAGTGGTAAGCCTTTGCAAAACTTGCTGTCATGGTGTCATTGATGGTTTCCAGGGCATTGTTTTGTGGTTGCTAGGTTGTTCTGGGTGGTTGTGTTGTGAGGGTGTACTGCACGGTCGCTTGCTTACAGGCCACTGTAAGTCACTGCCAAATCCCAAGGTGTTCTAGATATGGATCCTAGAAGTCCCTTGTTCGGTATACATGTGTTTAATCATGAGTCTGGTTGTGTAGAAATATACAGTCCACCTCTCTTCAACACTCCAGGATTTGAGATTACATCTATAGCCCAAACACGGTTACAAACTGAAGTTTAATATCAAATATGTAATACTCCCTAATTCTAAATATAAGCAATAATAATACTGATGCTTACCCTACATAAAAAAGGTTTGTGTGAAGGTTAGGTTTAGGGGTAGGGTGAGGGTTAGGGGATAGAATATACAGTTTGTAATAACAATACCGATGCTTGCCTTACATTAAAAGCATAGCACATGTAAATTGTGAAAAACAAGACAAATGGGCTTTTAATAAAATACAGTTTAATTTCCACTAAAATAATAATTTATATTTTTATCACATATCTTAAAGTATAATCTCTTTAAACATTATTGTATTAACAGTTTTATGCTTTAGGCATTATTACACAACACACTTTCCATAACATTTATTTTATTAGGTCATTATTTAAAGATTTGACATATATTCCTCTGCCTGCATTACAGGCGGTCAGTGTTATGAAAAATATAAAAGGATTTAATGAAGATTATGAATGAATTTGAGGGTTAGGTGCTTGGCACTTAAGTTGCTATCTGCCAGCACTGGAATCGAAAAAGCAACCTTTTACAAGCCCAGCTTACTAACCAGTAGGCCACAGCTGCCCCATGTTTTCTATTACACAAATGGAAAATATTTTAACAGGCTTTCTGCAGAGTCTGATAATGTAATACTGTTAATAGGCAGTTTTACTCTGGGAGTTCCTGTCTGTGTGTAAACACAATCAACTTTCCACCTGCTCAGAGTGAATTAGTCTTGTACAGACGGTTAAAGCAGTCATCCAAAATCCTAATTTACACAAACAGAGTGAAGTACCACAGAGAAACTCAGTTTATCAGTCTATTGAAATGTGTGTCTGTGTGTTTTTGTGTTGTGTAAAAGTGTGACTGTTTTGTTATGTGTGCAGTGAAAGTGTTGTACAGTAATAATGGATGATGATTAACACTGTTTATCACTGATTATGAAGAATGTCTTTCATACATGCTAGTTGTTTGTGGAACAGTCTAATGGCTTTTGATTTGTCATTTTCCTCATTGATTAAATTATATACAGGTCTTAAAATACAGTAGAGGTTGTGAGTGTATATCATAGTAACAATATATAGTATTGTGCCCTCCAATAAAATTGATATACTTGGTAAATATGAGAAGACAAAGAAGACTGTAAAAATCCATTATTTATCAAAATATTAACCAAAAAACTATCCTGGATATCAGACAATTGCAAGCACAACACAGTTTTATCAAAAACAAATATTAAATATATGTCTGCCACAAATACTGGCAATTTTTTGCATTTCCTGATGTGTCATTATTACTTTCAAATGTCAGTAACATAAATGTCATCTGTATTTATAGTTCACTGTTTGATTAAATCTGTTGATAATTGAGTTTGGGTTCTAATATTTTTCTGGTATTTAAATGCATGCAGAACAAAGACGCAATCTTCCTGGCTCCTATTATTTTCCAATGATATAGCATCTAATAGTATCTAAGTCCTGTGATCAATAATAAATACATTGTTAAAGATTTTGTCTGTGTAACTGACATGTGTTCTTTGTTTGTACTCAGGGAAGACATCAGGACGGCTAATGTGATCGCTGCTGAATCTGTCACCTGCCTCGTCATCGACAGAGAGTGAGTTTCTGTGTGTGTGTAATCTGATTAGTCTTTCATTTTTTTCACTTTGTGCACATTTACCGTCACTAATGTCATATGACCTCTCATGACTTTCACCACAGTAAGTTCATACTAGTTTACAGCAATTATAAAGGTGCAAGTCTTAGACAGCATATTGTAGGGAAATAAAGCATGTGCTCATTACGAGTGGCACAGCAGGTGACAGAATAATGTCTTACCCAGCAGGACTCATGATCTCCTCTTGTCCCTGTAGACGAGACGCTTCAGAGACTTTCACTTTGTCTCAAAGACGCGCTAAAATAAGAAAGCCCTTGTGCATCTGATGTTAACATTCACTGCAGGATATCACTGGTTAATTCAAGTCTATCAGTTAAGATGTGTTCATGGTAGTGCTCAAAAGGTTGTTGTGTGTGTTATTGTGTGTGCTGGCTGACCTCAGATCAGTGGGGGATTTTAGCCACCATGTAGTAATGACAAGATTTACACTCATAACTGCCCAGTCAATGTCTGGCTGAATCAATAGATACAGTTATGAAAGAGGCCCACCCACCTGCAGGGGCATAAATCTCAGTTAGCGTAGTTTCCTATTAATGTTTATTAAAAAAGAAAAAGATATATCCAGTAGAGTTGGTTGTGCAAGTGATTTATCATCTTTCTCACAGTAACATAAGATCATTTGGCAGACGACTAAGGCACCTTAACAGATGTAGTAATGTTCACTGTTCAAGTAATAGGTTAAATTAACCTGGTTAAATCAGTCAGCCAGTCTGAAAACAACATATTATTAACAGCATTATTTTAAATGTCCATCTAGTGCCACTAGTGAAGCAGAAATGAGACACTTCACCTTTAAGATGTAAACGAAAAATCTTGTTGTTCCATAAATAGTGTATGTGTCAGGGCAGCAGTATTTTCAGGGCAGTATTATAAGTATGAGTGACATTAAGTTCAGGCCCTCAGATCTTTGGGGACAGTTCTAAGAATACAGCATGGTATCAACAGTGATATAAATTCATTCACACTTTAAATGTGTGAATAATAAATCTTTCATATGACTCAGGTTACTACTGTCCTGTTTGACCTCAGCTAACGGGACTCCAAAAAACTTCCAAATCATGCCAGCATCAAAGAATAACATCATTTGTTTTGTGAAGTTAAATATTGACTGCTGAAAGCAAAAAAACATCAAGTGAAAGTGACATATTTTGTCAGATATGGTAACCCATACCCAAAATGTGACCTGCATTTAACCCATCACTGGTGAGGAGTGAACACACACACCTGGAGCAGTGGGCAGCACGCTACTTACACCCAGGGTGCAGTAAGGGGGTTAGGTGCCTTGCTCAGCGGCACTTCAGTTTCTACCTGCCAGCACTGGAATTAAACCAGTAACCTTCTAATTACAAGCCCGACTCACTAACCAGTAGGCCACAACTGCTCTGACATGTAGGACCCAACATGGAAATTTTCCTATTCAGCTTCGGTTATTACAATTTGGCATATTTCTTTTGCGAAGCCTATGCTGTTCATCTTTTATTATTAGATTGATTTTATTTTGTATTATTAGGTTTTAAAGGTCTGTTTTTACTTCTACATAATAAATAATGCTGGATCTGTATAGGTCCAGAAGCAAAACCAATTAAGATGGTCTCGCTGTCTGTCCACGTCAATGTTTATGCATATTTTATATCATTTTGTATAGTTTTTTTTGGATGATTGAATATATACACGTTCAGTATTCTTTGTGGTCTCCATGCTCCACACACACACACACACACACACACACTGTAAGCCTGTAATGCTCACAGAAGGAGATCCACATTACTGCGTTCCTCTGAGCTGCCTGACTCCACAGATACTAAAATGTGTCCTAATCAAGACATCAGTGTGCTCAAGCTTTTATTGAGTAGATCAGATCTGTACTTTATCTTCTATAAGCAGAACTCAAACACAGCTGCTCTGTTTGTCTGTGAGAGATTTCAGCCACCGATACAAGGACACAGATGGGAGAGAGAAAACCACAGATGTCTTTCGCTCAAAAGATGATGAATGACAGGAAGTTTAATAAGATGAAAAGCTTTTTGGGATTATCATGTCTTATGTATAAAGATCTTCTGACCTGTGTAATAGCATCATAGCTGTAGGCAGCTTGTTATTATTTGTTTTTTAACTTGTTGCTTTCACTATGATAACTGTCAAGACAAGTGTTGGTCTGTTTGTGTCTGTTTAATGCATGAGACGTGTTATTTTCTGTTTCATTATCATAAATCATTCTTTTTTGAATGAGAGTTTATAAATTTAGCAATAAACCTTTTCAAAATACTGTTTGAAAAAGCCCGCTGGCTTGTTTTAATCACCACATGAATAAAATTTACATGTGCATAATATTTTAAAAATGAATTTAAGTCAAATCTTGTGTAGGCAGACTTTTGACCATCAGTATGAAGTCTGGTTCACTTTACAGCAAGTGCTGACTGTCATGTGAAGCCACCAATCACAGCTTGTTTTGTTTTTACATGCAGTTAGAGGCAGATTTATTTGAAATAGCTCATAACAATAATAGTCTGGCCTGAAAAAAACTTCCACAGCAGCATTGGCATCATTTGTGAAACACAAGCACATTTCTGTGTAAATCAAACAGTTTACACAGATTCATTCTGTTCATTCTTTCCTGAATAAAGCTTATTGTATAAACTCTTGATCCTTGTTAACATGGTTTTGTTTCCAGATGGACTGATAAAGTCATGTGCATCATGTTGATTGGAAGTTGCATGTAAAGTCAGCCAGTCAGATTTCCAATGCCAGTTTCAGCACCCTGTTTGTCATGTTTGTTTGTAATACGCTTTGGACAGTCAGTAATGAAGTGTGGGTGTGTTAGAAAGTAACAGAATTACAATCAAGTCCAAGTCAAGTCTCTGATGTTGTAATATTTATAAAAACTCCTAAATCATGACTCAAATCCAAGTCAAATCCGAGTCTTGAGGTGGCATCTGTGACAATGTTATGTTGTAATATGTATATAGAGAGGGTTTATTGTTAACTGTAGGCTACATTCTTTAACAAAATCTTCCTGAATATATAAAGCATGTCTTAATAATGTAAACAACATTAAAATAAAATGTAATCCCCTGTAAAAACATTTTATATTTTGATTTTTATGATTTTATACACAACACAATTATTGTTCGAGTGCTCATTTATGTCAGTACATTCAGAATTGCTATTAGATTTGAAATTACTGTTTGCTGTGCTTTTCTAGTCAAAAATTTGATTTGTTTGAAATGATAATTGTATTAGGCTGAAAAACCATACAATGTTTTTTCAATGTAATTCAATTTATCTTTGAATAAAAGAAAATGTGCATTAATGAAGGTAACCTCTTCTAACTTTGATATTTGCAGGTCTTTCAAGCATTTGATTGGAGGTCTGGATGATGTTTCGAACAAAGGCTATGATGATGCTGGCGCCAAACTAAAGTAAGTCTGAAGTCATGTGACTGAATCAAATAATGCAGTGGAAGAGTGAACAAAGGTTAAGGGAATGCAATTGATGTACCACACACACAAACATAATGCTCGCCTGCTATTAATAATCAAAGTGTGTCTGTGATAAGGATTAATCTGGTCTGTAATGAGCTTGAACATGCTGGATGTTGGACATCCAGACAGGGCAGAAATTAATTGGTCTGTGTTTTTTATTTGATTTGCATGTCTGCTGTGGCTCTGACCTGCGTGCGCTTATGATCTCAGCTGGAGGGGTTTTTGAAATGAGAAACCCGAAATATGATCAAACACATTCTAGTGTGGTGACGATAGTTTACATTCGGAATGCGTAAAGCTACGTTAAGCTTTCTTGTACAGAGAAAGTCTAAGAATCATTTGTTAAAGGTGCATTTACAATTCATATTTAATTTGGTAAAGACTGAGTGTTTTAAGAGCAGTTCTGTGACTGATGTAAATGAGGGTGTGATTGAATGTTGTCCACTGAGTGACAAATTGTGTTACTGGTCAAAACTGAAGCTCCATAAATCCTCAAAAGACAATTAGTTCATAGGAAGGCAAATATGAAACTGCTATGGTGCCATAACAACCTTTTAATAACAACCTAACCACTATCCAGAACACCTTAGCCAACTGCCTGATAACTGCCTGGCAGCCACTTAAAACACCTTAGCAACCTCATAGCAACACTTAACACACACAAATCTGCAACCACAAAGAAAACCCTAACAACCACCCAGTACACCTTAGCAAAATGACCAACCAGAACATTGTTACATCTGTTCTGTCTAGCTTTGTGTCTTTTAAGGTGTTTCAAAGTTTAATGTTTTACAACCCCCAAAAAGACTTTCAAAGCTTTCTCTGAAATTGTCAGATGGGGCTTTGTGCATGTTTGTTTTGAAAAAGCTTTTTGTTCTTGTTGGTGACTGATGTCCAGCTACTGTGGCTCTCATTCACATATGGATCACCAAGAGATTTAACATCTGTCACATTTTGTTTAGTGTTTCTGAACTGAACCTGGAGGTTTGTTTCTTGTTTCTTGGTATGTTTTTATCCGTGTTATGTGTGGTCTGCACATGCAGTGAGTGATGTATGAGCGCCCTCTTGTGACCAGATCTAGAAATACAAGTGTTATGTGAACATCTTTTGGTAAACATGTTGCCTGTCGTTTAGCTATTTGCTAAGAATCTCTTGCCAATTAAATATAATTTGTTTAAATTATATATTCAGGGGTTATAATTTACGGTTAATCATTGGCACATGGCAGCATGTTATAACTGATCATAATTTATGTGTCTGAGGAATAAGTGTAGAGCAATTTTATGGGATGTTTTTCCATAATGCACAATATCTGGGCAAAACACTATACAGTGCACCTCACAATATAATTGCATGCAAGAGACAAGTGTAAATTTGAGGAGGTGGTTTTAATACGCATAAAATTATATAGCTGCATATTGTTGAGAAGCTCTAGCTGTAAATAGCAGCTATAATAGATGCGTACTTAATGAAGAGAGAGCCTGTTAAAAGCCTAGAGATGAGGACGAGCTGAGACTGAAGTGTTGCATTATCAGACAAATATAAAACAGGCTGTAGTAAGGACACTTTTTACTTTGTATTGTTTCGTTTCAATTAAAGGAACAGCTCACTCAGATATTACAATTCAGTCAGTTACTTATTGTGTTGTTTTTTTTCCCAATAATTAAACAGTAACAGTAAAAGTAAATGAGAATGGATGCTGACATTGTTTGTCCAATAGAATATTATTAAGACTGAATCATAAGTAGCAATCACAAGTAACAAAATATGCCCCAATAAAAATCTTATTGCTGATTAAAGGAACAACATACACTTCCATGATTTCAAGGAAATGGGTCAACACAGGACAGTAGAGGATCTTGTAAAGCCATTAAGGGGTTTGAATGATAAACATTAAGCAGTGCAAATGGGTCTGAACAACAAATGCTTAACTAGAACCAATTAAGAATGTGTCCATATGTACCTCCAGTCCTGAAGAGTCCATTCAAACCTGATCTCCTCTGTGTCATACTGGCTTGAGCTTTCTGGCTGACAGGATGAATATGTTTCCTCAATATGTGTGCTGCTGTTGGCTCAACACTGCTGGCAACATGACTCATCCTGCCTCTGATTGTCTGCTGTTGGTAATGAACGGTGATGTTCCTCTGCGCATGGGAGATGCACTGCTCAGTGGCACAATGTTAGCAATGGTACTCAGGTGAGCTGTTGGCTTCCAAGCACCACATGCCATATTGAACTGCTCTAATGGTGATTTGGGCCAGTGAAAAGGTGCTCACTGCATCTTGCAGCCTTTCCTTACCTAAAAATACACAAGCACAGCTAACATGGCACCTGCTGTTTGTACTCCCTTAAAGATGAAATGTATATTTTTTTAATGTTAAAATGCTTTTTACTATTCAGATTAGTATGCCAGGAGCTGAGGACAGAAGCATTGGCTTAACCAATGGTATAGGTTTGGAGTGCAAGGGTTTGTTTGGCGTGCCAGTCAGAGATGTTGGGATGTTCAAGAAACATATTTGAAAGTAGTTGGGCTCTTTTGACCCGGCTAGTAAGTAATCTTGAAGTATCACCATGGCAACTAGCTAGCAATGTCCTAGCAATGACACACAACTCCCTAGTAACGACTTAAACATATTATACAATATTGTATAATATTGTATATACAATATCGTATTGGAAAAATACATATTAGCCACCCAGAAAACCTTACCAAGTGCTTAATAGCACCCTAGCAACTGCACAGCAATGCCGCTAACCAGCAACCCCTAGCAACAGGGCTTTTTTGATGTGGGGCAGTGCATTGTGTGTTGAAGCCTTTGTTTAGACATTGTGATGGCAAGTATCACAACAAGCATCTTTTTATGTTTAGTTTTCCAAAAATCTACTTGTCTTGGAAATTTCCAGATTAAAAAAGTGACTCACTGCTGATTATTATGCTGTTTATTACAACAAAATAGCTTGTTTGTGATGACACAAATACTATGTGAAAAATATAAATGTGTTTTATTATGCGATTAGATTGAAAGAAAGTACAGAAATACTGACCTTGTTTAGGAAAGACAAGTTATATAAATCAATATAAACAAAATACAAGTTCTGCACAGTTTTGCATTTAAACCCTCCAGAATCTCTCACTCAGCAGACGAGCAGTGTAATGGTATAACTATAAATATGATTTTACTTGTTTTGATCCCATTATCTCATGTAATTCTACACTGAATGATGGATGTTATTGCTTTTCAAGTGATTAATGACACCATCTTTAGTTTTTGTAACATTGCTAGCTGAAGTTATCATTAGTTATCATGAGTTCATTCACTGTATGAAGTTTTGCCATCATTCCATTCAAATGTCAGTCAGTTACTTTTCATGCTGTCAAGTAGTATATAAAATATAATAAAGAAGTATTTAGTATATAAGTAGTACTATATAGTATATAGTAGTATTGCATTTGCAAGCATCACTGTTCTTCTGCAGGCACAGATGCTGCTTATGATGGTCTTTTGACTATGGGGGCTGGTCAGTGTGTGTGCCTTCGGATTGATGTGTTTCATACTATAGATGGAGTTTGTTCTCCTTTTCTTGTTTGTGCATTTGCTTGTATTGTTTGAAGAAATTTAAAAGATATTTGTGTTTGCATATGTTTCTAGGTAAAGGTAAAGATGTTTCTAAAATAAAGATATAGTCAGAACAAATAATATTACCATATTTACCATATGTACAGTACTGCTATTCAAAGAATACTGTGGGATGACCAGTATTTTTGTGGTTTGGGTACCGTGATACAGATGTGGCACTAGTTTATCATGCAGCACTACTTGTCTAGTTTAACACTTTGACAGTTTGCTCGACAGTAACCTTCACATTGATTTGGCCGCCTGGCCAGAACACACAGATGTCATTTTACACTCACTATAGCAGAAAAATAGGGACACTATGTTCCACCCTCCACAAACAGGATGGACACATTGTACATTTGTCTGATACTGCCGGTCAACACATTCTGAAGGATTACCTTCATTAATTCAGTACTTCACTCTATAAATATATATAAAGACATACAAGTATATATATAACAAATATATTGATAAGTGTTGACGGTGTTTGTAAACTAATAAGGACTACACATGCAGTGGGCAGCTGTCTCCTGTCTCTCCTGGCTGATGTTTTTCCTGGGAACCATCTGTCGTAAACAGCCTCTATATGTAGCAGCAGAAAAGACCCTGCAAAGTGCATCACTCAGCTGATTATGTGACAGATTTTTTCTGAAAGGTGATTGGCTGGCCAACAGCCACTCCTTAAGGAAAGCAGCAAATGACCTGTTCAGCAAGGGGTGTATAAAATCACAGCCAGGGTTTCGTAGGTTTTCGCCAGGTTTTACCTGGGTTTTGAAATGTGAATGGTAGTGTGTTTTGGGTGGTTGCTAGAGTTTCTTAGTAGTGTTTGCTTAGTGCCCCAGATCAAAAAAGCAAAAGATATTTCTAATAATGACTTGGGTTATGTCATTCAAAAAATGTTTGCTTGTTTATAGTAATTGCAGCCGCCTTGTTAACCAACCACACAATCTGAGGTACCAGTCATGTCTAAACAGCATACAGTAACAGTTACACACAGAAATACATTCTTAAGTGTAGTTTCTATCCCCAAACCTGAGGCAGTGTAAGAGGGATGTTTGCTTGGCAAGATACTGAGATAATTGCATCATCTGCAGGATCTCCAGACATACACGCACAATCTCTGTACTCAAGAATCTTGATGGGTGCTTATGTAAGCAGTTTATTTTTGCACCTGGCCTTTCATGCTGAAGTCAAAGCCAGCTGACAACGGCAGTCTTCACATCCTTTAGAAGTTCAGCTGTATTCTGTGTCATTGACTGTGAGTTCCACATATTCCTCATCTGTCAGTATGTAACTGCATGTACTTGGCATGTTTCTCACTGAACATGTCTTTACCGTAAGAACACTGATTGGGCTTTCGTAACAAACCAGATATATGAAATGTGATCTGGGATGTGTCCGGGTTCACTTTCTCCATAAGCATTGCAGAAGTTCTGAGCTTTGAACTAAACCATTTGAGCTTCCAATACATGGAAGTCCATCATACACAGAGAAAGCTACAAAATGTGTTAACTTTCCTGATATATATCGGCAAAGTTAACACATACAAATATATACAATAATACTAATAGTAAAACATCCCATATTAACTGATAGTGTAGTAGATCTGTCTTTAAAGATGCATCACTAAAAAGATGCATCACTACAAGGCACAGGTAAAGAAATGTAATGGAAAAAACTAATTGAAACTGGCACTAGTAGAAATTAATTATAGAAGCAATTTCTTGTCAATATGTTAAAGCTTTTTACATGATATTAAAGTAGCCATGCACCATTATTATTTGGCTCTATTATTACTGTCCTGTGTTTGTCTGGAGAAAAGCCACATAAATCATAATGACAGGTGTTATCTGTGGACTAAAACAGGGGAGGGTGTTAAAGTTGAGACTGGTCAGAGGTCAGTACTGCAGTTAAACGTTATGTGACTGAGACTGCACTTATGTCTATAAGCATAACCATACAAGGCCATTATACTACTAAACTGGATCTGGTTCAAGATCCAGATCCTCCATTTGACAAGAATGTGGCATTTTGTAATTTATAATATACAAATAAGTATAAGTATACAAAGGTAATATCAGTACGCTGTCATTCAGCATTCAACAAATTTTGACATGAGCTAAATAAACCAAATCGACAATTTAGTAAATGTTTCTTTCAAATGATTTCATTTCAGCCAGTCAGAATAAACTGTTGTTGGCATAAATCCTGTTTATCTGTGATGCCACATATAACATGGTAGGTGTTGTTCATGGTTTTGATAGTGAGGGCACATCACACAACCTCAGCATGCCTTCATGTCATTTACCCAATGTGGCTAGTTTCTGACAAGTGACCACAATACTGTATAACTGGATTCAATGAACAACTTTTATTCTCTCCTGGAAAATATTCCCTCCTTTAATAAATTGATGATTGTATGATTATATGTTTGGTTGCATTCCTTTATTTGTATTAGAAAGAGAAGAGAGGGAGTAGTGACATAACCCATACACGGAATTTGTCCTCTGCATTTAACCCATCCAAGTTGTAAACACACACACTGCAAACCGTGAACACACTCCCGGAGCAGTGGGCAGCCAACTGGGGGTAAGGTGCCTTGCTCAAGGGCACCTCAGTTTCTGTAGTCATTAGGAATTGGTTTGACAAATGAGTTTTATGTTATTTTAAGTCACAGTGTGATCAAATACATCTTAGAAGACACATGCAAGTTAAATGAGTAAAATATAATGTGACAAGAGCTTACCAAGACTTAACAAGGTCATCTCAGGTCAAGGGGTAGTAATGCAGTGAAATCGCACCTGCAGCACACTGTTTTTATCATTTCATCCATCTTTTCTTTGTTGAGCATAAAGTCAAAGCCCAGCAGTCAGCTGCCTTTAGCTGACCACTGACCCCTGAGGCACTGCGCGTGCTTGGACGAGACGGAGCGCTTATTTTCACAGCTGCAAAAGCTGAAGTGAATCTGTTGAAAGGTTCACTTCTGCATGGAGGAATGTGACTGACCATTGTCTCCTCAGCATCTGACCTTAAGCTTTTACCACAGACTAGAGGCCAGTCAAGGTCTAGAATATTCTCCATGAAAACTCTGGCGTTCAGGTTTAAACTGCAAGCAAGGAAATTATATGAAACATTACCTATGTACAAGATATCAGTTGAATAAATGTAATATTGGAATACTTTATTGTGAGCACTTATTGTGTCTAGTTGCCTCTTCAGGTTGACTCGCTTGTTGTATTCCACACTTGTAAGTCGCTTTGGATAAAAGCGTCTGCTAAATGAATAAATGTAAATGTAAATGTTCTTTGTTACATTTTTTCCTCAAAAGAGCTAACAGATTTTTCTTCCTGAACCTTAGTGTTCTGCCTATGTAGGTACATTATAGATACAGTTTGGTCAAATGCAAATACAGTCCAGGCAAATTGTAGGGCAGCATCACATGTATCCTTTGCAAACAAATAAATTCCAGAATGCATCACAACTCAATGATAAAACTCCACCACTGCCAAGATAGTAAAAAAAGCGTGAGAAATGTTTATTATAAGTAAATCAAGAACTAATCAAATCTAGTTTAAAAATTCTAAATCTAAAAGTGCTTATTTTATCTAATATTTTATTTGCTATGTAATTTTGAACTGTTAGCTTAGCAACATGCTAACAGCAAACTTTATTCATGTGACTGAGACCTACTTACAAATTAATTGAAAGTCAAGTGTCCTGTGCTACTTGATTTACACGCAGAGTTTCTGTCTGTAGAGTGTTACAAAAGGGCCATTTTAAAGTTACATTTTAGTTAGAATGTTGCCTTACAAGGTAGCTTCCAGTGTAAGGAGTAGGCACTCACTATGTTTTGGACAGAGCCTATGTTAAATGTTCTGTAATGTACTGTAAACAGTTTTTGGATATTTCATATTGTCACTAGTCACTAGCTCCCATTGGAAGGCTGCAAACAGTATATGGGTTTTCATAACAGACTGTAACACAAACTCTCAGCCAGGGCAGTGGAAAATCACTCTGCTGGGAGTGTGACATCAGTGGATCTTTTCAGAGCTCTCAGATTATCTGTCATCAGCTTATGTGATATCCAGTCCACTTATGGAGCCTAAACACTTGAGGATTCACACTTGTAACCACAACAATAGCAAACAACCCTTCAGTTGAAGACAACCATGCAAAGATTAATGATTTCATGAATTATAATTGTATTATATAATTAATAGATTATTATAAATGTTGACAAATTTGTATGGGCCATCACTACCATTTCAGTTACAATGTTGTGAAGTGTTAACTGTCGTAGTTTCATTTAATTTTCATCTGTTTATTTTAGTTTCATATTTGAATTGCAGATTAAGTAGTTTTTGTGTCAGTGAGTTTCAGTTTGGGTGTGATAACTTTATATTGCTGAGAGATGAGAAGTGTGGATGAGTAAAGATGAGACATCTTAATATTGCTTGTCTTCAGCAAACATACACATTGCCAGAATAGTTGATATGCATGAATGAAATATTATTTTAAATTAGTTATAAAAGCACAAATCACATGCCAGAACATCATGAATTCTGTTGCCAATCTGGCACCTTTGCCAGAAACGAGTGTGTCAATATTTGGCGGGTTATGACCCGATCTCTGTCCCTGACAGCGGAGGCGGGTGAGGGCCCCTGAAGTCCCCTGCCTTCCCTGTTCTGTCTCAGTGTCTCTAATTTGGAACCTTACCACCGATACTGTGTTCCAGGTGTATCCAATAGCACTGACATTCTTCCAGGGTGTTTTCCAGCTTCTTAAGTGACATAAGGGATTCTGTGTTCAGGGGGCTTCAATCTTTTAGTATCATAATATCTGAAATTCTTGAATTTAGGTACTGTCAAAGTCATAATTAAACATCTAAAGTACTTTTTAGCCAAAAGCATACATAAAAATAAAAAAATATTAAAAGTATTAGACATTATTGTTCAATTTTTCCATCCTCAGTTTTAGTTACAATTGAGTTTTCCCAGAGATAATTTAGATGGAATAGTTTCTTTCTGTTTCAAATGTGTGTATGAGCTCCTTTGAGACAGGAATGAGACCAGAGATCAGATGCATTTCTAAGTGAACATCCAGAAACATCTACATGAATCAAACTTCACCACGACAATATTCAGTAAGTTAAAAGCTCTTGTGATAGTCAACTGGCTTGCCAGTTCTTTGTAAAACATCTGTAGTCAAACAATATTCACAGTAGAGGATGTTATAAGTGTGCTTTTTCCACATTTCCATAAAACTGTCTTTTAAAATTTATATCAGATTACACTACATGGATCTCACTAATATATGGAACTACAACTACAACTAATATATGTATAACTAATTACAAAGTACAAGTATTGAGTTTCAGAAGTGATGAGTGCAGTAAAATACAAATTCTGTACAACTTAAGTACATTAATAAAGTACTTTATACCTCTTTATAGTCCTGGTTGTGTGGCATTAAAAGACAATTTCTGATTGTGTCTTATTATCTGAGAATTATAGTTACTCAAATCTTTACAGCAGTTTTTACCATTCAGGTGAAATTTTGTTTCCATTAGTCTGACTTTTAGCTCAGCTTAGAGCTCACACTGATGTCTAAGACAAGCTCATTCAGTTTTAATGTGTGTTCATTAAATGGCTCTTACTCTCAAAGCTCAGTCATATCATATGTCATATGTGGTGATTTTGATAAGTCAAGATGTTCGCTTCAGGGCAGAGAGGGGAAACCTTTTGACTAGGAGAACCTTGAGCCATGTTCATGTGCTAAAAATAAAGCTGGATCATGCTAGGCAGTATTAGAGAATGACACTCACTGAGAGGAGACAGTCTGACTCTGTGACTGTGACAGTGACTGAACCTGTGGAGAGAAGCTTGCACTAATCTTACACTGTCCATCAGCAAGGTCTCCAACACCTGCTTCTGTGGGACTTTCCCCCATTTAATCAGAGAGTTTTGCTTGAAATTTTGGACTTTACCTTTGGCCGTGCCTCTGCTTATGATTGTAACAGGTTTGAGCGTTGCTGCATCAAACCGTTGTGTCCAGAGAAGCTTTGAGAGACAGATCTTGATGCAGGGAGAGTCCACCAATCTGGATCGCTCTGCTCTCCTTTACATTCACTCCGCACAGCTTCACAATTCTCGAAATGTAACCTGGAAATGGCACCTGAACTCCGTATTTGAGCAAGGACTATTGTTATCTCTCTGCCGTACGTGTTCGTGAGCTGGAGAATAAGCTGCATATTGCAGAGCAGATATTGCAAGATTCTGTTTGCGATTTTGCTGGCCATTTTGAGAGTTGTATATTTGACAGTTTTGCAGTATTTCATTTGGTCAAGGCAAAAAGACTCCAAAATGCGTGAACTGATTCCTGTCCCAGTGAAGGAAACCAAAAAGAGGGAGAGAATAAACAGCCTTCCTGCACCACTTCCTGCCCCAACATTCCCTATAACATACTCCATCCAAACTTCTAAGAAGTTTCCTTTTTTCCACTTCAAAAAATGCAGATACGAGGCTGAGAATGCCTTCTTCTCCAACCTGAAGCTAGTGGACTTCAACATCATCGACACCTTGGGTGTAGGAGGATTTGGGCGAGTTGAGCTGGTAGGAATTGGACCACCTTCTATATGCATGTATTTATGTTTTTATCAAAATAACTTGTACCAATGTTCAACTTCATCATCTTGTAAAATAAAAACACAAGTGCACATCAACAGAACAAAGGTCAACACAAACTTCATGCAGTAACCTACAGAACACAAACTTTGTTCTTTGTAGTTTATTTCCATTACATTGTTTGCCAACCAATAGTACAGTAAGCAGAGCAGGACACATGAGTAGTGTTACAGCACAGCTCAGGTCTGGGAATGTTGGAGCTCTATTCAGAGTAACTTTCCATAACAGTCTGCCCTATTGATTCATGTGATTTACAGACACATTCAAGAACAGGTTTGATTGCAGATAGATTAATAGCTGTATCTCTGTCCAGCTTTATTTCTAGATAAATGTGGAGGTAAAAATGGAAACTTTGACACAGAGGGCGAAGAGAGACTGGTGCATTGCAGATGTTGTTAGGAAAGCCCATTGGCCTAAAGAGGATTCCCCTTTCCATCTGCCTATTTCTGGCACTGCGACAACATAGTAAAAACAAGTGGTCTTTAGCAAGGACAAGACATATACTGGTGTTCTCGGTTTGCTAGATAGCTGCGGGATCAAATGAGCATGCTTCCATCGATACACTATGTGAAGAATTTCTCCTCAGTCTATTTTAAGAACCCAAGACACATTAATAGACATGACTCATAGGCTGTACTAAGAAGTCACTTGTTTTTACAGATAGTTTGCTCAGGAAATGCACTAACCAGCTTTTTCTGCTAGTAAGTTCAATTTTCATGTGGTTTTGGTTTTCACAGGTTCAGCTGAAGAGTGATGAGTCAAAAACATTTGCCATGAAAATTCTGAAGAAGCGTCACATCGTTGACACGCGACAACAGGAGCACATCCGCTCTGAGAAGCAGATCATGCAGGAAGCCCATTCAGACTTCATTGTAAGGTGGGTTCTGAAGTCTTCTGAGATCATTGTTGAAGGTCATATCAAGATAAAAGTAAACATTGAGGAACACAGTTGTGTTGGGCATGTTTCCTCAGATTGTACCGGACGTTCAAAGACAGCAAATATCTGTATATGTTAATGGAGGCTTGTCTAGGAGGAGAACTTTGGACCATTCTTCGAGACAGGTAGTTACACTGTGATAATGGCAGGGACTATTTACGACAGAAGCTCTGTAAAATTTCAAAAATATCTTTTTCAATCACAGAGGGTCATTTGAAGACTCCACTACACGGTTTTACACTGCCTGCGTGGTTGAGGCCTTTGCTTACCTGCATTCCAAAGGAATAATATATCGCGATTTAAAGCCAGAAAATCTCATATTGGATCACAGAGGATATGCCAAACTTGTGAGTAGCCTCAGATCTCCCATGCTTCTTCATATAAGCTGAAAGTTTCTGATTCTGGTGAATGTTAAGGAGCCAGTGTGAAAGGTTTTCATCTCTCATGATTTTATTCTCATGCACATAGGTGGATTTCGGCTTTGCTAAAAAGATCGGATTTGGGAAGAAAACATGGACTTTCTGTGGAACGCCAGAGTATGTAGCTCCTGAGATCATACTTAATAAAGGCCATGATATCTCAGCAGACTACTGGTCATTGGGAATACTCATGTATGAACTCTTGACTGGAAGGTAAATATTATTCTCTGTCTCTGTGTTTGTAAATGTATTTGTCATTTTAAGTTATTGGAGGATTATTACTAACGTGTCTTTTCTGTTCAGCCCACCCTTCTCAGGGCCTGACCCAATGAAGACATACAATATAATTTTAAGAGGGATTGACATGATAGAATTTCCAAAGAAGATCACCAAAAATGCAGCCAATCTCATCAAAAAACTATGCAGGTGGGCATATTTGAAAGCAACCCCAAGTTATACCTCAGTTTATTGAAAATTAATTATGCCATTCAATGGAATCACTGTTCTGTATTAAATTTATATATTGACATGGTGTGAACATTAAACATGTTAAAGTGTCCTGTGAAGCTTAAAATAAAATTTCTTACCTAGATGAAATATAGTTATAGGTTTAGACTAAATGCAAACCATAAATTACATCTGTTTTTTAAAAAACATATTTTTTACCCCAGGGACAATCCATCAGAGAGACTGGGAAACTTGAAAAATGGAGTGAAAGATATTCAGAAGCACAAGTGAGTCTGTGCACTTTATATCAGAAAGGTCTTAATTCATCAGCCCCTTAAATTGAATAAAACTCGAATGAATCTTTTTCTCCATCACAGATGGTTTGAAGGCTTTAACTGGGAAGGGCTGCGTAAAGGAACTCTCACCCCACCAATTATTCCTGATGTAAGTCCTCCACACCCACACCCCCCTGTGACCCTGTTTACACCTGCTGTTAACATCAGTTTCAAGTGATTCAATCACAGCTGGACTGTGCTAAATACAAATATTTAGCAGGGTCCAAAATGTAAACAGGGTCCAAAATGTTTCTGTGCTTTATCAGTGTGCAGCAATGCATTTTTGTAGTAGTTGAGACCTATTGACACCCAACCACAAGTGGCCATAGAAGAAGTATTTAAGATTCATGTTAATACTAGGTGTAAAGAGTGATGTTAAAGGGGGAAATTATTAACACTGATAAAACGTATAATCGTCACTGTATGCCGCTTTAAATGAAAACATCTAGATGCAGCTCATTGAAAATCTCTTCTGATTATTGCTTATCTGATCTTCTGACGTTGAACTGTCTTCTCTCATGATCACATTAGGTTGCATCTCCGACTGACACCAGTAACTTTGATAGTTTTCCTGAGGATAATGAGGATCCGCCCCCAGATGACAACTCTGGCTGGGACACTGATTTCTAAAACTGATCCCGATAACACATGCTGCCCTGGGGCATCCCACGTGCCAGCCAGCCTGAGGGCTGGTGTTCGTGGAGGCCGAAAAAGAAGAGATAAGAAGAGGCCAAGTTCAGCTGTGTGACACCGAGATGCCTTCATCTGTCTATGCTTCTCCTGTCCTGAGGTGGCACAGAGGACTTCCAAGCTCCCTGCAGCACCCCACCACTCTCTGACTGTCCCACTGAATGATGACTGGAGTCCATATTTCAATCCATCTTTAGATATGGACTCAGAATGCTTCATGCTGGTGTTAATGTTTCATAAACGAGCCTGTCATATTTTTTTTCTGCTGTTTTATTTTGACTGATTGCACAAACAGCATTTCAGGTTTTGTCTCTGGGGTCTTACGAATAGAAACAGCTAATATTTTAGTTTGTGATAACTTTTGGTAGTCTTGTCTATACTTGTGGAACAGAAACAGACTTGTGGCACATTTTTAGGTACTGTAATTGTTATAGAATGTTTTTTTTGGATTATGATTTTTTTGTTCATTTACTTTTTCTCTCTTAACTCATACACCTCTTACATGTTTCTCTGCTAAAGGCTTTGGGATTCATTTTGTTTGTAGTATGTGAAGCACCTTTAAGAACATTATAATCAGTTAACCCAGACTCATCACAGATTCGTCACAGTTTGTGAACCACTAGAGGGCAGATTCTCACTGCACTTCCTTACTGGAAGGTAAAGCAAAGACACAATGAAGATTTAAGATCTGGACAATATCTATAATCAGCTTTATGAAGCATACAAAACAAATAATTAAAATATATGTTTTGTTATGTTCACATTTATGGATCCACCCACCTCAAAGAATGAAAAGATAGACTGTCTATCTTCAATAGCTTGAACACTAAGTGCTGTGCTGGGAAACCAATTATGTATCTTATTTATTGTAGGACCAGGGGTAAATATTTATGTATATATACAGTGGTAATATTTTTGTGATCTTTGTAGAGATTTATTGTCAGTGTAAACCAGTTGTATTACTGATCTGTTAGGTATTTTAGTCTCTTTTAAATTGTTCTTGTTTTGAAATTGGAGATTCTGTGCTCACCGTAAAATATGTTGGCATTATTGAAAGTGCCTTAACACAGTGGAATCCAGAGCTTAACCTGTGTTTGAGTGATGCTGCATGACTAGATCAGACACATCCGATTGTTCTTAATCAGTTGTGGCTTTTTTAAAGTTAAGAGATTTTTATGCCTTTTTTCCTACAATAAAAGCATCTTTCCAAGTAATAAGATAGGAATCATTCTGAATTTTTTCCACCTCACTGTTTTGATTATTTCTTATACGCAGTGGTTACGATGTCCTACAGACAAGCTTTATCCTGAGGTGTTGATGCTGTGAAGGTCTGACATCTATCAGCTGGTGATAATTCTCTGTCAACAGAAGAACCAGCAGATAACACACATGAGTTTCTCACTGCCCAGCACCGTGGCCCACAGACATCAAAAGATGGAAACCCAGGGGGTAGAGAAGACATCTTTGACCTCCAGTTCACAGCTAACACCATCAGTCAATGACATATATACTAATGGGTGATTTGAAACAATACAGGAACTGTTTACTGTTAACATATCTACTGTGCCTAGCAGAGAAGACATTTACCTTTTTTAGATTAACTATACTGTCTTTATGATTAAAGTTCCAGAGACCCAAATGATTCATGCGTAAAAATAATAATAGTCTTTTAACTTTTATTTTACCTTCCATTTCTTATGTTTAGCTTCTATACTACTTTGACTTTATCAGATATTTTTAACCTGTATCCCTCTTTTATCATGAAGTAATAATTTGCTTTACAGGAATTTGCACCTGTTATCAATATGGTACATATGTTTTAAAAAGTAAAAAATAAAAACAGATACATACAATAAAAACAAATCCTAATAGTGTGCAGGAGCAAAATGCTACAGTGTGTACAAATCAGAAAACTTAGAAAATATGCAAGCTTTTTTTACATATTTAAACCTGTGGTTAAAGCTTATAACCCTAGTGGAGACATTAAACAATATAATGTAACATTTAATGTAGGCTGTATAATCAATCCCCCTAAGTTTAGCAAAAATTGTATCAAGTAATGTATCCAGTATCAACTTGATACATTAGTGTTGCTGCTTTTCCATATTTAAAGGGGTCTCTCAGAACCCAAACAGAACAGTAAGTTAATGTTAGGCCTAAGTAATCTTTAAAAAATGAATAACAGTGAGTGATTATGGTCCTTTAGAAATAAATGTCACTGGAATGTATTCAAGAATGGATGTCTGAAGAGCTATTCTGAATATAATAAACCTGTTTTTATCTATATCTTTTATCTATATTTTTCTAAAATGACTTTTGAAACCAGTTAGAGTAAACCCTTCATCAGGCTTCAAACACGGAGTCTAACAAAGTATCAAAAAAGAAACAAGTTTGTTTTGGAGAGTCATCACAGGACATTCATCACCCCTGCCTAGAAACCGAAACCTGCACAAACAAACCACGAATGTTTAACACAACACTGCCAGCAGAGGGAGTCTGTGAATCCTGCAAAACCACTTCAAATGTCCAAATCAAACTTCAGCTGAAGTTACACCCGATTTGTTTTTTATTAGAGATTAGTTACATTCCACTAAAGATGCTGCATTTAAGTAAAACTGATTCTTCTGATTTCTTCTTTATACGCATCTTATCCAGATTAAAATGTAAATGTCATTCAAACCTAAGTGTGCTTGCTTGTGTGCTGGGCTTTTTGTAATAACCAACTTAGTAATAAAATTAAAAATACATACAACTGAATAAATGTGATTTTCATCATTGGTGTTGGTGCACCAGCACCTTATTTAGTTATAAGCGCTCTGCTGAGCTATGTCTACAGTGCTTTTAAACGGGATTATACCCGCATCCCACTAAATGAATTTGCTGAGCACAGTGTCCACAGAGCCGCTAAACGGCGAGCAAACGGACTGTTTGCGAAGCTGCATTGCAGTTGAAGTCTGATTAAGACGCGGCCGGGTTCAGCTCTGTTTGATGTGAGCTCATCAAAGGCTTCATTTTACACCACTGTAGGCTTTGGATGTACAATTAAAACAAAGCCGATAGACAAAGGAACGGGGATGAACGCGTTTAATGAAGTGTATTGAACGTTTGTCCTGTGGCCGTCTATTAGAAGTGACCCTGTCAACAACATCAAAGAGACTGATCTGAGTTTTCCCGGAGGATCTGGCACACACACTTTAAACTGGTCGATCCTTTGCACGTTTTATGCCTACCAAAATGATATAAGGGTGCAATTAGATTATTGTTCTTATAATGGCTGATCTATGTGTTAGATTTTATTGTGATGAACTATCTCAGCGCAAACGATTTGTGAGACTGTTATTATTACAATGTTTGTTTGGCGTCCCCAAACCTTTGAAATGAAATGTATTTATTAAATGGGACACTTGGGTTATTTAATAAATATGACTGTCATATTTTAAAAAGCAACAAATTGAGTTTAAATGACTATATTTGAACTAGATAGATCAACAGATGAACCGACACGTAAGACTGTCACGTCCTTATCTCAGATTGCTAATCATGTCTATTTGTTTAAGCAGACAGACTGAATGATAATTAATTCTGTAAACTTTTCACTTCTCATTTGCATACCACTTTGATCCTTTACACGTGTTTAATCAAGCGCATTTCAAAGCCCATCACAGTTCAGCCTGGATCCTGCAAACTCTCTCATCGCTAACACGGAATATACAAACTCACTGGGAAAAACTGGAGCCATAGGCAATTTCAAAATATACTTACAAAAAGAGTTAAATATATTAACTGCTATAACCCATTAAATAAAAGAAACTGCTACAAAATGATTAAAGCGCATCGCCCAAACTATTTCACAGTCGATATGATAGTCTGTATGATCTTCCACCTTATGAATCAAGTAACTTCATATTTAACTTAATCTTAAGGCTGGTTTGTCCATCAAATAACCAATATTACTTTGGTGTGTGTTTGATGCTCATACAAACACACGGAGTGCCGATAGACAGACAGCTCATGACAAGCTTTGAAATTTCATCCAGCCCTTTGTTACTCACAGCGAGGGGCGGGAGCGCAAACAACCCCGGGCGGGTATAAATGAAGCGTCCTGCGCTCCTGAGGAACCACAGAGGAACTGAAGTGATCTCGCGAGTACATCCTTTCTCAGGAAATACAGACCTGAAAATGTTGCATGTTGCCATGCTTTCCACCGCCTGCCTCATTCTGCTGGGCTACATTAAAGTTTCATCCGCCGGGTCTTTGGTGCTCAACTCTAACGCCATCAAGGTTGGATCAGGTGTGGCGAGTCCAAGCCCGGATGAGTTACCTGCGGACAGCGGCAGCCAGAACTTCGCCATTGATGCACCACAAGTAAGAACATGAATAAGAAAGTTTCGTCACTGTCGGCTGCTTTTACGTCTGTATTTTGTGGTCTAATGTGTGTGTTTATGACCTCCAGCAACCTTTAATCTGCGAGGCTGATGAAGAATGTGGAGATGATGAGTTCTGCTTCCTGTCCCGCGGCGTCTGTCTCCAGTGCAAGAAGCGCAGGAAACGCTGCATCCGGGATGCGATGTGCTGCCCCGGCAACCACTGCAGCAACGGTAAGACTGATGGAACGAACATCGTGAAATGTGTCCTCCATATATTTTAGCATTGTATGTCGTTAAAGGGGGATGTTGTCTAACCTGGACTTGAAATATTTCTTCTCATTAGGAGTTTGCCTTCCAAATGACCCAGACATGATTCAACAGATCGGGATGGAAGAGTTTGTGTCTGTGGCCTATGAGAACTCTACTGTTGTCATACAGCCCAAAGTTGCAACTCAAGGTTTACCACAAAACCAGATGCTAAAAGGTACACAGTTAAATTAATAACGTAATTAATGTCTATAACTTAACTAATGTTCAGGGTACAATAATACTGTAAAAACAATTTTAAATAGTAATAGTATTCTTTCTACTTTTCACACGACTGGTATCTGTCATAACATTGTTTCTATTATGCACATACAATATGTGCACCAGTCAGAAAATCTTAGCATTTAAAATTAATTCTTTTGAAACAAACAAAAATCTTTAAAGCTTTTGAAATGGCCAAACAGAACATGAGGTTACTATGTAAAATGTCAGTTATGCATGACATTAATGAATGTTATTTTGTTATTAAAGGTCTGGAAGGAGAGAACTGTTTGAGATCTTCAGATTGTGCAGAGGGACTCTGCTGCGCCCGTCATTTTTGGTCCAAAATCTGCAAGCCTGTGCTGAAGGAAGGTCAGGTCTGCACCAAACACAAGAGGAAGGGCACTCATGGCCTGGAGATTTTCCAGCGTTGTGACTGCGCAGAAGGCTTGTCCTGCAGGACACAAAGAGCAGACAGCAAATCATCACGGAGTCTCCACACTTGTCAGAGGCACTGAATGAATATTCAAGGAATTTTTCTATACAAATATCCAGAGAAGCGAAACAGACTCGGTCAGAGGTGATGAGCAGTGGACACTATGGAAACTGGATTTGGAATATTCTTGTTTGTAATCTGGTTTCCTCCATTGTCTTGTGTCAAAATTTCAGAGTAGATATAATTGTTTCTCAATGGAACTTAAATCTTTCAGTAAATTACTGTAATATATTGTAATATACTGTAAATAATATAAGGCAGTTGGCACTTAATTCAGATATTTTTGTCAACCCTGTTTTGAAAGAAGGTGCATTAGTCTTCTGCTAGTTTATCTTTAATGTGTATACATTTACAGTCATATAGAGCTGATTTAAATGTCTATTTTATTCTAAATAAAGAGTGTAAAGATACAGCATACAATGTCTTATGTCTGTCAAACAACAAAGTATTAAAAACAACAGCGCATAAGAAAGTGTGGGGTCGCAGTGGAAGAGTTTGTATCCACTGGCCATGAAAACTACTGGGTGTGAAAACTCACTAATGTGCAAAATGTGCTCATCAAGGTTGAAACAAACCAAGAGTGAAAACAAACCCTAAAAAGTATACAACAGTGAAGTTAACCTCTGTGCTTTATTAACCCTTATTTTCTGTTGCAACTTTACTGTTTTTATGTTTGGGTTCCAGAGACCACAATGATGTTTGTGCAATAATAGGATTTTCAAAACAAAACTCTAATTTTCTCTTTAAATTCTTTAAATATGGATGTCTAAGCTAATCAAAACCCAACAGTCAGAAAGTTTTGAAGCTACATCCATTTGTTTAATTGCAAAGTGTATATTTCAGTCTGGCAGCTGCATGTAAAAGTTTCAGTATGGATGTTTAGTGAGGTGTGTTCAGAGCTCTAGGGCTGGTGTTCTGCGTTTTCCTCAAAAAGTCTGAATTAAGGTATAATTTATAAGGTGTGTCTATATTTAATAACCATAAGAGGTCATTCCACCATTGAAAAGTTATAGGTCATTTGGAGATCACTGTATTTAATTGCGTCTGGGAGGAATTTTACAATTTGTTTTACTTTGAAGTCACTTTCTGTCCACCTGTGCAAGCCAATGTCTGAAGAACATGGTTTACATCAAAATGACCAGCAAATGATCTATTTTACCTAAATTAAGCATGATACAAAAATACTATGAGAGTTATTAAAATATTTAAGACAAAACTCCGCCCTGAAAGTCAGATTAAAAAGCAGTACGTGTCTGATTGATCCAATGCTTCAAAAGCATTTATATAGACAGGTCACACATTGCAAACAAGCATCTGTTTGAGGTCTGCTTGTGAATTCTGTCTGTCGTCTGTCTCTTTGAAGGTGAGAGACTTTAATATGGTCTAGCACATGGAGACTGACTATAGACGCCATCTCTTTAGATGATTCTGTCACTGATAGTGGGAATGCAAGAGTAGTGTCTGTTCAGAGAGGTTTCTGCATTTCCAACTAGTCACTTATTAGGGCGCCACATATATATATAATCAGCTTTGGTTGTCATCTGTAGTAATTTGTTTTATCTATAAATACATTATATTTCATGTTTTAAGGTTTTCTATTTTAAAAGAATAATGTCTTCCAACACAAAAAAGTAAATGTTCTTCCTCTCCACACTTGGCCTTATTCAAAAAAAGGTCCTTCTTTGTGGTTATTGCGTATGTGTTTCTCCCAGCTTGGATGTAATTGGAAACTTTTACCTGGAGCTGTCAGGACAGACAAAGCAGAAGGGTGAAGCATTTCAAAGCACAGGATATACAGTCTGCAATTGTCCCCTTCCTTTCCATGTGCTTCGGCTGCCATTGGAGGGGCTTTTGTCAACACCATCAACAGCTTGAAGACCAAAAACATCTGTGGGTGGAATCTCAGGCTGCACAATAGCACAAGAGAAACCCAAACCTCCGCAGTCAGCATACAGTGCTGTGGTTAAGTCTTTGATGGCAGGAGAACAGCTATCTTTAGGACTTTGCAACAGGTCATTGGCATTTGATTTGTTATACTATGATAAATCAGAGTCCATTAGAGTTCTTTCAGGTGTTCAGTCATAATCTCCAAACATGTGTTTTAAAGAGCGGATTACCTGCTTTTTAAAAACTAGATACAATAGCGCAGCAGTTCTGGGGCTTCTGCACATAACAGTGTGAATGTTTGCAAACTGCCCCTTAAAGCCCTAGTTCACTTTGAAGTTGAGATCAGTCAACACTCTTAGGCACATACTATTTTTCAACAAATAGTTAAGTAACTGCGACTCACACACAGAGTTACTTAAAAAAGAACCCAAACACATTAATGTGAAATGAGCATTTACCCTTGAAACCATGTGCCATTAAGTGTAGACTGACTGCTTTTAATGACAAATGGCAAGCTGAATGACACATGGCTGTAGTTTGTCAAAACATTTAATTTCATTTAAGGTTTGCTACAGTGATTGCTTGTTTGATGAATTTGTCTGTCCTATAATTCATCAGAATATGGCAAAACAAAACAAAACAAAAAAAAATGATTAACGGAATACAGATAACAACAACTGAAGATATTAAGATTGTATGTTGACTCCATTCAAGTGGGTTAAAGATGAAACAGCCTGTAATTTCTTAATGTTAATTAACCTTAAGCAGGTGGAAGTTAGACATAGAGGATGCAATTAAGGAAACATTTTGAACTGTGATGCTTTCACGGCTCTGTGTTATAATGGCATAAAGAGGGTGTCTGTAATTTAAAGGTTGGATGTAATTACTAGTATGATTTCACCTACAAGAAGTCACACTGATGTTTGCATCAAAGGGCTGAAAATACAGATGGCGATTAAAACAGGAGGTTGTGGAATATTATATATCAAAATAATTAAGCAGCATTATTTTATTTTTTTTTAGAATAAAGCTATTTTAGGAAGTATAACAGAATTACAAAGAAAAATTCATTGTACTTTAGGTACATAGGTCTTTTGAACTATGTTGTATACAGTTGACTCATACAATTAACATTTGTGGAATCACCTGCCTGGGTCTCAGAAGTGTGTATAAATACAGAGATGTCTTTGTCACACATAGGGTAGTTCTGTGGGCCAGTGTTGGCTGTAGAAGGGCTTGGAATGACCCTGTGCTGTTTTACTACCTGACTGACTGCCATGCTTGAAAATTACAGACTAAGATCTTACTGTAAAGATGGCAGACGTCACAGATATGCACTTTTGCAGATGCATGCAGACTGCAGCCTGACACAGTCCACACACAGAGAGCAGAAGGCCACCAAAGACAGTTTACCTGAAGTCTTTAATGTCAAAAAGCCTTTAAATGGGCAGGAATTACCCAGAAATGTAAGCAGAGCAACTGAGTATAAATATTTTGGGATTAAAATGATTTTGATAAAACTAATTTTGATAAAAAAAAGGATGATGAAAACACAACAAATTACAAACAAATCATTTAAAATACTTTGTCTTGCACCTGGAAATCTGAAACACGGAGGAGAATGTTATGACTCTGGAGACTCATGAAGGTGTTGTAATGCTCAACTTTGTTTCAGATGTTCCTCCTAATGATAAATGAAACAGACACAAATGGGACAACTGTTGACATAGAGTGAGAGTATGAGCTACACAAGGAATGTGGATATCATAGCTATTTATTAAGCTATTTATCATAGCTAGATATTAAGGTCTTGGAAGAATTTAATGAGAAATACTTTCTGAAATTATTTTGATGATTACAGACTGGTATCTTATCTATAAGATACTGGTATACTATAGTTAAACCATGGTAACCACAAATTAACCAGGGTTTTGCTACAGCAAATATGGTTTTACCATAGTATCATTTACATTTATCATAGTACATTTATCATAGTAAATCTGTGGTTATATAAATGGAAATCCATGCACCAAAACAACCTGGTTTTTACTGTACTAAAACCATGATTAATTTCTTAAAGAGAATTGTGAATGTTCAATCTGCTGAGAACCGATCTGCAATCTGAGAGACCTTGAAAAGTGTTTCAAATAAACCACAGCCACATATGCAAAAGTGACGTTTCAGTTTGGATGCTTAACATGAAATTAATGGTTTTGGTGTCGACACATCATCTCAGCGTTTATATCATCATTAAGCTAAAGGGTGTTATGTCATGGAACATCTGAGTGTGGTCTGAACATGTTCTCTTGCTCTGCATAGCTTTATGATGTGATTTATGGACAATTTTTGGTCACTAAGACTTGTTGGCATAATTGACAAAATTACATGTCATGATTTGATGTCTTGTGGCTAAGAGATTTTTATTCGTGTTGACAAATCGCTGGCTGTACTCAAACTACATTATGTTATGCCTTCAAGAGTAACATGGCTGAAGTGTTTTATGTGTTTGTTTCACTGAGACAAATCGTCTCTCATCTTTCACTGCGACTGATACAAAACACATGTTGGAATCGAAAGATACTGTATTACTTTAACGGATAATGACGTTATGGCAAGGATGCACCTGTAACTTGCACCTGTTTGGAATTTTTTGCAAAATTTTTGAATTCATATCTCAGACAAATTAGAGATGAAATTTGAGTATCATGCAACAGCGGGAAACTAAAATTTGAGTATCATGCAAACAGCAGGAAACTGAACTATGTGTATCTGGTCTCTTAAACCAGCAAGAAAAATTGAAGATGTGGCTGGTAGGAGCGTGTGGCTGTGTTCTGTGGAGACAAAAGAAGCTTCTCCACAATGCTGGAGGATCTCAACGTTTAAGTGTCTGATTAGCCTGAAAGTTTCCACACCCACTCAAAAAAGTGTCTAATAAAAATCAATGCATTACCTCTACAGTTACCTAAAGGACAAACTTTGTCATTATCTTTTATAAAGAATTGTGGAATCTTTATGCAAGCATTCAGTGAAACCTCAAAATGGACAGAAAACACCACTAAAGCACCAGGGCACTATATTCAGTGATTTCTAAGGTCTTACAATAGATTAATATTAGGAAGAGACTGAAATTTTAATCATTTTTACACTAAATCTAAAATCTTTTACACTAAAATCTGCTGAGGTGAAGGAGAGGAGGACAGTGAGCAAACAATGTCAGAATTTTTATTTTTAAGACAAAATAGGCAACTAAATATCTCAAGGTGCCTGTCATTTCTCATACAGCTGGATTGGAGGTTCCCTAAAGCATCTTCCTCTTTGAGGTTTGTAGGTCACCTAGAGTTGAAGTCAGATCCTAACAGAGATTTACACAATCGCTTTGGAAAAGAAAGCCCTATCTCCTGTGCCCTCTGAAAGACACAATGTCATTCCACAGGAGCGCTTCGACTGCCCATCTTCATCATTAAAGACAATCATGTCACATTCACTTCTTCTCTGCAGGCTCTGAAGGGAAGTAGCCAAAGCCAATTTAATGTTCCTCAATTGTCTCCTTTGTACTGCGTACAGTTTACTGGGCTTAATAGGGCAGGCCGCTTCCCTTTGATATCACCTCTTCCTCCGCCAATCCCATAATGCCCCCATTTGTTCTACACAAAAGCCCAACTTAAACAACACAAAGAGGTGGTTACGCAGAATCTCATTTGCTTAAGTGATTGCATCCACAAAAAAGACTGGAATCTTTGATCTCAGTGAGGTGCAAATGTGTTGGCTTTACTTGGTCCACGCGAGGTCCCAGTCGAAACAATGGCGCCTCTAATGCAGGCTATTACCCAGACATTACTATCAGCGCGTTTGCTCATTTGCACAAGGGTTTAGGGGCAAAGAATATGTGTGGATGGGTGGATCTACAACAGATGCCTCGAGTCCATCAAGTTTATCTGTGCCATCCAGGAGAAACAGCGGGCAGCCTTCATTTGGAGGGTACACTTCAAAAAAGAGCGGCTTTGGCCACTGTCGAAAGGCAAACAACATTTAGCACCTCAGTGCTTAGTGCTAATGACAAACAAGCTGCTTAGATCAACATGAAAGGGGAACATCCTTGGAGCTCCATCAATGACCTTTTCAAATACACTTCCTCCACACACAAAGAGCACACCATCCATCTCCTCAGTGAAGCAACCATGTTCCTCTCCACTCCATTCAGTCTCTGAGCTCTCACTCTAAATATGAATGCAAGAATGGGGGAAAAGTTTTTCTTCTCAACTACACTTGAAACAAATACCATAAATAAGTCAAAGAAAGCAGGGAGGGGTTGGTGTACATTACATGACTTCAAAGGGCCCCTCTCTTCCCCCTGTGAGCCTGGGATGTATGTTCAAGGTGCTTATTCATGTGTAGAGACTTGGGGCTACATCACTCACCATTACCTGAGGGACACTTAACAGTTTCCTCCAAAATAAGATGAGGAGGGGCTTCCAAACAGATCCCAGAGAACTTGAAACTGACAGAGAGGATATTTCCGAGACGATGGGGTCACTCCCGTGGGCCATATCAATTAACCTTCCATTTTACAGTTGGCTGCCCTGTGAGAAAATACACATGGGCACAAAGGCAAAGAATCATCAATTATACCATAAAAACAACACTAAGGCCTCAAATCAAAGGAAGTAGAGCTGCTGATGTGACTTTATTTTATTTTAATGATCTTGTTGAGTTTTGATGTCAAGCACTTAAAGATGACAAACAGCTTCATCTACACAGTGTCACACATCAGCGCCTCAAGAGTGTGACAACAACATAACCTGCCTCATGCTATATAGCATTTTATATAATTGGTTACATGTTACTGCTTCTCTAGCTCTTTAACAAACTTTTACATTTATTGTTTTATTTTATATTATAACTCATATTGCACTGAATATAGTTTTGCATGATGAATATTAATGTGTTAATTGTTACGATTCAAGCAAAACCATGTGTAAAAAGTTTCCTCTCTGTTGAATAAAACACCTGAACTTGTTTATCTTTCATGATTTTTGACATTTCTGGGCACAAATGGGAAAGACCAAATGATACATTTATTTCATTTAAATGAAATTTAATTATCATTGAAACTTTTGTTTCTTTAAAATGAAAGTGTCACTTAGAGATTAATCAGCATTAATTATTTAAACAAAGATAGCCTTAAAATGTTTTAAGGTTGAATTTAGTTTTTTTTAATGTTTTAATGAATTTGTTCAAACATGATTCAAACAATAAGTCATAACACATATTACTATAAACTTCTGTGTCTTGTCATTTTAACACTGGCAAACCATTGAAGCCATGCTGATTTTTTTTTAAGAGTCAAAGGTTTAATTTACTGGCTGCATTTATGTAACAGGACAGATTATCTTCTGTGGGGAGACTATTTTACAATTCAATCAACCTTTTCTTCTGTTATCTTAATCTCTGTGTTTGCCTCTGATCTTCTATTATGATATCTGAAGGACTGCATCTGTTTTCAAACCTTATTCTTGTCCCAAATGAAAGCACTTTTTAATAAAAAAAAAGTTTATAAATAGAAAATTCTAGATTCTTGGTTTTTTGTTTTGTTTTTGAAGCTATTAAAACAAATTGTTGACACATATATTGACTGAAGCAACACATCAATTGAACTGTGTGTTGAAAAGTAAGGTTATTGTGACTACAGAACATTACTTATTTATCAGTCAAACATAGTTCTCCACACTGAGAGACACTCCTAATCTCATCTTCAAGAACAGGTGTTCCCTATCCAAACAAATGTGTTTACAATAAGTGGAGAAAAGGAACAATTGATCTAAATCTGATTGTAAATCCTTTCCAAACATAGTCTATAAATAGTCTGGCACAGATTTACAAGCTAATCTAATTCAATAGATCTTTCGAAAAGATGGTATTACTTCTAACTTCAGGGCATACTAACAGATTAAACTAACACTCAGAATTGACAGACATTGTTGACATATGTGATAAATAATTCTCATTAGTGATGTTTAGCTAAGGGAAGGATCACTATAGCTGATGCTCATACTAAAAGAAATGATGAAACACCAGCTGTACCCATCTGAGTAAACTCTGTCCTGCACCATTTGTCCTGTGGACATGGCCATTACCTTAAACTGTGTGACTGGCTGAGGTCATACTGGTGAAAAAAACCCATAGACCTGCATTGAAACGGACCTGAGCAAAATCTAGGAACCAGAATATCATAAAGACTAGGGGTGGTTTGTTTTGACTTGGACCAATAAGCAGCCACCTACCAGCCACCCAGAAAATCTTAGCAACCATATGGCAAAACCCAGGCCAACTTAAATGCATCGCTTTGCAACACTTTTACATTTGCATTTTTTTCAGAAAAGTATTTCTAATTTTGATTTAAATAATCGCTGTAAATATAACAACAACTATTTACAATAACATTTACAGTTATGTTTATTAATGTAGCAGACACTTTTATCTAAAGTGTCTTACAAAGAGAGAGCATTTAACATTTTGTCCTAAGTACCAGCAAACCTAGTCTACAAAGCTATAGATTTTTTACAATTTATTGTTTTTATTTCACTATGGATTTCTGGTAACATAAATGCTGTAAAGTTAAATTTTTTTACAATGTATCAGCATGCAGTGTTTTTTTACAGTACATCTGTACATATTGATTTACAGTACTCTTCTTTATTTACAGTCTTAAGTCTTAAGATACTTTATATATTTATATATTTAAGTATCTTATACTATTTATATATTGTTTTACAGAGTAGTGTTTAGAATGACATCTGTCCCTTCAAATAATGTTATGAAGTTTATACTAAAGCACTACCAAACCACAGTGGGTAAGCAGGTGAGACTACTCACATTCAGACAGACTTTTCCATATTTCTGCGAGACAGACATTTGTCAGCGTCGTAGCCTTTGAATGTGGCATTGTACAGTAAGTGGAGAACATGTCTCTAACAGCAGTTATAATGTGTCATTATGAATTTGATTTATGATGAGGTTTAGCCACTTAAAATTTCCATCACTAGCCAATTCTATTACACATTCTCTAGAGTCCCAGCCACAAACACGCCCCCTCATCGTCACCTCATTGGCTGTTCACTACACAGGCTACTGGACTACAATGACACACTACTTAGGGGCCAATTAGAGGGTAATCAGAATATTTGAGCATTTAGGAGAGTGGCGGAGGATAATTGCCAAGCCCACAGCGTAGGACCCTCAACATGCCACAGAGCTGCTCCAGTCCCCACAGTAGTAAAATCAAGACCTGGCTGCAATTCAATGTGGTCAAAGGCATGTGTGTGGAATGTAGGGCCCGTGTGTTGAGAGCCCACTGTTCTGCTCAGTTTGGTCTCATCTGGTGTTTCTTTATAATACAGACCACTGATCCAGGACCAAGACCTTTTGATTCAGGACCCAGGTTTTACATTACACATCAAGTGGCCCACACATTACCAAGTTTCTTTGTTGTACAAAACAAACATTTAATGACTTTTTAAATTTATGGTATTCCAATAATTATTTACACAAAACACATTTTAGCATAAACTGTTTACAGGATTTAACATGCAGTCTGGGCTGTTTTTAGTGTTAAAATTTTTTATTAGTAGCACATATAAAGAAACTAAGCTTGTCATGGTGTTGTAACATCAGCCAATTTTTAGTCATTTAAATAAATGATTTTACAGATTTAACAGTATTATGGTATCTTACTGTAATCATTTCAGTTCTATTCTCTGTCTCTGTATTTAATGTTTACAGGTAGTGTTGTCTAGGCATATTATTAAAGCAGTATTTTTTTCTTCCCAGAAGGCCACAGGAGACCGGTGGACTTTTATGGGCTTTTAGGGCCAAAATAACATTGTAGCATAAATACAGAACCTGTGGTCCTGACCTGTTACATAAACTCCTCTGTGGAGATCTTTTTGGGCTATGATTGGGGTTTCAGCTGTTTAGATGAAGACATGAATTCTAATCTTCTAAATTAGAGATGTTCGGTGCAATATAAATAAAATCATCTCTAATAAGCGAGGACTCGTCAGCCATCAAAACCCATAACCATGTCATCTCACACCAGTTAAACATGTACAAAAACATAAACATAACCATGTTGCTATTTCTGAATCTCTGAACTGAAATTTGAACCTACAAATTTCTTTGATCGAGTTGGTACGTGTCACACCAGTCATTCATGATGCTCAAGTTTCAGACACTGAAATTTCTTTAAATTATCTTAATTATTCTCTGCACTGAAGGGCAAGTCACATCTTTTCTCTGCAGTACTGGACATATCATAAGCCTCATAAATTTTTTAAGAACTCATTGCGGTCAGACCTTTAATATGGTGAAAGACATGAGTAGTTTTCTTTTCAAGCTTTGCTGACTCAGAAGTGCTGCCACATACAACAGACAGTCAAATCCCTAATTTCACACTTAATTCTTTGCTTTGGCAGTAACTCTGCTCATTTCATGAGCTTGTTATTTATTCAACAGCATAGTAACGCAGAGAAAAGAGCAGGGCAGAGCAATGTAGAATTTGATGAAGAGCAATTATTGCATAACTTGTCTATAATCAAGCCAAATAACTGACTGTCGTCTTTTGGCCAACAGCTACATGCATAAACCATTTAATGATGAAATATATAAATAAACATTTAAAAAAGGAATAAAGGGAGTCTTCTTTAGAAGTAACACTTTGTTAAATATAGCACAAAATGACACAAGTCGATCAAAATGGCTAATCAGGCAGCTCTCCTCTCAGACAGCGTTTCATTGCCTTTCAACTGGGCAGAGAATTTCTTTGATGGTTTGAAACGTCTGATGTTTTCCTGGATTTTGCTAGCGAGAGACAACTGGATTCACTAATTGTATAAAAAAAGTTCCTGTTTTGAAAGATAACAAAGGGAGAATGTCTGATAGCTGGACAATCTGCCACACTTGAAAGACATTTCTGAAGCATGATAATGGTGACGTTCCACACACAAACCGCAATGCTAATGGTAATTGATGTCACATGTTCTTCATGGTCTTCCCACAGACAGCCGTTTAAAGAGGAAAGCCAGATATTTGTGTCCTGTCTTCATGTTATCCACTTTCCTTCCGCCTTGGTGCCTTCATCTAATTTGTAGGTCTCTTGTGCTGCAGTCATGAAAGCATTGTGATAAATGAGGGATTATGGTGAATAGACTGGGCATTAATAAAATGTAAGAAGGATTAGGGGCGATGTGAATTGCGCCCGGGGAGCCCATGGGGTTGGAGCTGATTGAGGGGTCAAGGGGAGCATGAGAGGATGAAGCAGAGAAAAGCAAGGTGTGGTCTTCCTGTAATCCTCTCAGCAGCTAATGCCTGGCTCCAGTCCACACCCTCATATGATTACTGACTCAACGCTCCAGCACTGGAGTAAAATCAAACCTCTGATGTAGTAATGACAGAGTTTGACAGATCTTACCATTGAGTCAAAAGGTGACGGTGAATGTGTTCTTCAACATCACATGTGTAGCCAGGCTCAATCTCCTCTGTCCTCTGAGTCATTTGTTGATCTCGCTCTGAACATTCTCAGTGGGCACAAGGCAGCATGGAGCCGGAAAGACAATATAAAGTGTTGTTGGAGACAAGATTAGGATTCATGGATAAATAATGACACAGTCCAGGGCTAGAAAATTAGAGCCTGTCCAAGACACATTTTCACTGGGGGAACAAACAAATTTGGAAGAACCTTACAAATATTTTAAAAATTGTTTAACAGAATATCAAAATGATAATAATATAAAATATGTACATAAAAATAGATAATGTGAAAAATAATATGAAAGCTGCAATGTTACTTTTGCCTCTCTATTGCCATCTATATATATATATATATATATATATATATATATATATATATACAATAACAGTATTAATATAAATTACACAAACTAGCAAGTTGCAAGTATAATATTTCAGTCTCCCTCAGAAATAATAAAATGATAAAAATATGAACTACCTTCATTTCTAGTACAATAATAACAAGATTATATTATTAATAAATAGTGTAAAGTATACATTATTTAAAATTTCCAGAATCTAATATTGGAAACAATTTTGATAAGCTTCTTTAATCAGACAGTGACTAATAAAAAAACATGCCTGAGTATAATTCTCTCCCAACCTGAAAACACTTCATTTACATGGCAGGAAGTAAGATTCATGAGTATAAGTGGTCCAGATTCATGTTACCCAGGCCAGACTCTCTCATACGGTCTGAAATCTGACCCGGAGCCAGTGTACAGTCGCTCACAGACCTCCTGGCACCAGAGCGGAGAGGGACTGGACTCATAGGCCTGCAGGGAAGGCCTGTCATTAGAGGAGCTGACTCCAGATCAGTGCCGTGATTTATTATGCGGCTCAGGAGACACACCTTCAGCTGAGCGCCTGTTGGGATCGGCAAAACTCCCTGGTCCTCATTATATCACCACTTGGCTTGTAATTTACTCTTGTCTCTGTAAAATACTGTCAGTCTGTGTGCGTCAGACAACCTGCGGACAAACCTGTAGGTGTCTCTGCCACGTGTGGAATTCTGCAGGAATGTTTGGAACTTTTGTAGGACACTGGAAGGAATTTGTGTTCTGATGTGTTTTAATCAGACTGGCATCACAGCAGGTTAAAATTAGGGGTATGTAGTACGACCAAAATCATACAAGTATCACAGTAAAGATAAATATCCTAATAACCTAAAACATAAAAACACAATATAGGTTTTTTAAATTAAATTTAAAGTTTGTAAATGTTTATATATTAAGTATTGGCTAATGCCCATTTTTCCTGTAGTTAAGCCTAAAGTTGTCCCTTGTTTGGAGAAATTCCAATTCCACATTTCTTCACAGTATAAACTTTATTGTTAAACCTGTACAGGCTGACACACTTACATTACACACAATATATACTGTCATACAGCCCAGCTCTCATCTACACTGGAGATCTTGGAATCTGTATGTGTTTAACACATCATCACACAGGCTCAGTGCAGCTCTGTTAAACACACACAGAAAACATGCACAGTCAAAACAATTGTGCAACAGCTTTGAGTGACAGTGTGGAGTCAGAGATCTTTATCATAAGATCGGTGACTTCACTGCGTCTCTGCGGGTGTGAATGTGTGTTTGTGTCAGAGGAGGGTAATGATAAGGTTCCCCGCAGCAGGCCATGCCGAGGACTGACAGGAGGAGCGTCTTGTCAGTGGCGTCGCTTCCCTGCGGAACATCCATGCAATTTCTCTTATTACAAGCTAGACACACAACAACCCCAAAAATAAGCAATCACATTTAATTAGACAACAACAACCACCACAAGACAGTCTCAGACACAAATGCGAGGAGAGCCAGAAGAAAATAATGAATGATAGATCAAAGTCTGAAGCAAAATAACTGCTTCATTAGTGGAGTCACAAAATTACATGATTTCTTCAAAGCAGAGAGAGCAAGATGAGTAACATAGATAGAGACAGAAAGAGAGAGAGAGAGAGAGAGAGAGAGAGAGAAAGAGAGAGAGAGAGCTCAGAGGATTTATAACTTACCCTTTAATTGCTCAGATATTGCTCTTTCAAGGCTCAGAAGACATATTGTCATTTTGGACTTTGTGTCAGTCTTTTCTTTTAAAATACCTCAGGAAAAATAAAATAGATATAAGGCAATTATTGACATACATTTAAGCAATGTGCTAACTAGAGGTACTAATAAAAATAACCTCACCTGAATGTGAAACTGTTGTGCAATGTGACATTATTGCCAATCACAATATCTATGACATTTAATGTGCAGTTATGTAGGATTTTTGACCAATGAGACTTCTTATTGGGTGTGGCTACCGAGTGTGATCCACAAAAATAAAAACCAAGGGATGAACAAAATGTCCTGACACTTGTCATGGTTGAAGCTGATTTAGACAAAACACAGATAAACAAGGAAGAGATTTTATCAGTTTAGGACACAAATGACAAGTGCAGTAAAAGTAATCTGGACAACACAGCTGAGATAATTTGATACAATTGAAATTTCAGACTTTGATATTTGAACAAATCTCAGTGTTGTCTGAGACATTATTGAGAGAATGGAAGCACACGGGTTATTTTCTCAGCATAAAAATCTTGGAAGCAGGAGACACCAGCCAAAGTTTCCATATGCTTTAACTTTGTTGATCTCTGGTAGAAACAATTGGGATATTAAAGAGATCTTCTTTCTGATGTTTCTTTCCTATGCCAGCACAGATTTGTAAGGATTGACTTCCTCCTGAGTGCAGAGGCTGTTCTTCACTAGTTCAAAACCAAACTTCTCTTTTTCTCTTGGTGTTATTGCTGCTGGCTCTTTGCACACAGTCTCTGCCGCTCTGCATAATCTATTTGCCTGGCTTGCTCCTAATTTCCCAAGCTTCTCATCACTGTCAGGAGATCCTGTTTGATCTGGGAGACACCCTCTCTCTCTCTCGCCGTCTGCAGCCTGGGAAAAGCCACAGCGACACGGCTAACTGTCCCTGACTGGCTGGGGTGGGGGCAAGGCGTGCGCTCTGAGAACATGAAAGACAAACAGCCGCGGTCGGCCGCAGCACCGCTGTCGCCAGGCCTGCCTGTCTGTCTGTGGGGATGGCGGATGGGAGATGGTGCTGCTGCGGGTGATGTTGGGAGGGGTGGGGGGGTGGGTGGGGTGAGGCCATTTCTGGGTGATCTGAGCTGTGATGTTTGGGAACAGCCTGCTGGGAATACAGCTGTAATGGAATAAAACAGTGACTCTCATCAGCTAGTGAAGACAAAACACTACCAATATTGTTTATTGTACAGAAGTGAAATTAAAAGTTATTAAAATCAAACAATGAAATTTTATAACGTTACCATTAACTGCATAGACACAACAATATGTGAAATTATGGACATGGTATAGACTAAATAGACAAAAAACTTTTTTATAAAAAAGTTTACTGGAAAAAATGATCTTGGGTCCAAGATTTTTTCCCTCAAACACCCCAAAAAAACCTAAGTGAAAATTGGTTAAGTAACTCAAAATACAGCATCGTCATAACATTAGCAAACCTCATAGAACCACATGCAATGACCTGATTTATAAAACAAAAAATGAAATGGATTTCTCTACTAGCAGCAGGACCAGCACAAACGAGTTTGTTGTTGTTTTGCTAATAGTTTGCTAATTTGACGACGATGATGATATTGGGAACACTTGTTCTTGAATGAAAAACAGGAAAATCAACAGACTGACAAAGAAATTTCCATAAATAAACAATACTTGAGATAATGTGAGAATGTTTTTCATGCCTGGGAACTGTTTTTTAGTTTAATTTTGTCAATTGGTTTTTAGTTAAGGTGTTTTTAGCACCTTATAAGCATATTAACAAGATATATATATATATATATATTGCTGTGAGCAGTATTCACTTAAGAAGACCTCTGGGTATGCCGTATGTCATCATGTTTAAAAAAATTATTAAAAAAACTTGCTTTGTCATGGTGCACTCCTGGTGTGAATAGCTCCATAGAGATCTATTCTTTTGATTTAAAAGTATCATTGCATCCAACATTCGTGGTGTTTAATCTCACTCAGTGAGAAAAGGGCTTGATGCTTAAGTCCAACTAAAATTGTACTAGCCTGTATTTGTGAAATTTGACTATCAGACATGAGTAATGTGATTGTAGCTCGAGTTCATTCAGCATGTAAATGTGTTTTGTGCTACAACTGGACTGTTGCATTCATGCCCCAAGAAGCGTGGTATGTTGCAACTCCACCAACCACAGTTTCTGGCAGTGACACTGATTTTACATATTTTTGTTAGTGGAATAAACCTACAGATGGCTTACTAAAAGATTTATTTGTCAATTAAGGAGGACAGAAAAAGCATTTACACAATGACACATTTCTTTTAAAGCATGATCATAGGACATTCTAGAATCATGCCAAGTTGAGTGCATGCTGTCTTAAACACAAAAGAGGACATACCAAATACTACAAATTTCTGAAATTGTTTTCAAAACTTTTTACTTAAACTGTTCTGCTTGGGATATAATTTGTATTGTGGATTATAAAAGAATGCAAAACAGAAGAATTTTCACTAGTGGTCTTACACTTTGGACCCACTGTATGTAAAAGTGATGCGACCATACAAAACAAGAAATTCCTTTCATGCGTGTCTTAAAAAGAGGAATGTGGGGGTAACTTATTTGGGGGTAAACTTTAATTTACACGTTTCTGGTGTCTCAAACCACATGCACAACAGTACAACAGCTCCCAAAACTATGTTTAAAATGTCTGGTATTTACTCAAGCTTTCAAGACCCATAAACTATGCAGGCCGGAATAAATGATGGTGTCTTAAGCACAGTCATCATTTCAATGGTGTACACAAACTGTTGTTATCCATCTTCAGCCAGGTCGTGTCAGCCAGCAATGCTTTGAGAGAGCAAGCAGGCGTCAGCATATACAACTGCAGGTCGGACGAGCAGCATGGCAAACACAGCTGTGCTTATGTCACAAACATCCTATTGCTGCAGTCTCCATTCACACAGTCTCTGATAAAAGCTCCTGACGGAAGTGTCTCACATTCTTTAAAGAAGGACTGTTTACTGGGAGGATGAGATGACAATATCATGATTATGTCATTGAAACAGGGCTTTATGGGAGAAAATGTAGTAAAGTTGACAAAATAACATCCAACACATATAATTAGAGATCCATTAGAGACTTCTGAAGCTACAGTTCAATTCAAACCCAAAGCAAGGCGTAAAGAGGATAACAGAACATGTTTATGTTACTATGACAAATACCATTTACAATCTGTGGGTAATGTTGAGAAAATCACAGCTCTGCTTTTTCACAGTCTTTGAAAAACCACTTGGATTATGTTTTGGTGTTTTGCCATTTGAAGAAAAACTTAAAGGCACATACACCTTACAAACCCTTGTACCTTGTAATGTATCTCTTGCTTATGTAATTTTGTTGTCTTTGAATAAAAAACCAAAACAGAATTTTGTTTATAGAGAAATGATTTTTCATATGCCCAGATAAACATAGTTTTGCTCAGAGGCCCTTTCATATCACAGGAGCCTTAGTGGATTTTTCATCTGTCTCTGTTTATGTATCAACTCTGCCTCATGTTTCTCTTAAAGTGTCTTTAAGTAATTATTGACAGAGTAAAATAAAATGTATCTGGGTCATTTGAAATTGTTTCTGGAATTTGACAACAAATTAACTAAAATATGCCAAAATGTGAACTTAAAGTCATTCAGTAAAATCGCTTTAGCTCTTCCACAAATTGCACTAACCCTAGTCTAGGAGATGAAAGCACTGGATTAGTTAACCTGCCAAAAATGAAAACTGATCACCAGAAGGTAAAAGTTCTAGAAAATGAATGTTAATGACTGTTAAACACCCATTCTTGAAAATCCTTGAGCATTAGAAGAACGTTTGAAAACAACAGATATTTCATGTAATTCAAATATCGCCACATTTGTTTAAATATTTTGGTTATTGAAAAAGTCGCAGAGATATAACATTATGGTAAAAGTTTTCGACTGAGACGAAAAGCAGCACTCTGAACTCTAATAGGCTGCTTCTTTATAATTAACCTGCGAAAGGTCACAAATCAAAGAGTCTCATGCAACACTGGCGCCACAAAATCTTCTCTTTGACCACTAATGATCTCAAAGAGAGTATGTGTCAATGTTTAGCCTCTATTTTATCATTTCTAAGGCTAAATGGTGTCATTATCCTAAGATTAAAAATAAATTAGCTTCATGTCTGTAATCAATTTGAATTTCCTTGTACAGTGGCCCCAGACAAGCACTTAGACACTAAAGCTTAAAAAGGCTACTTCAATATTTTATGCATATATGTACAGTGCATGTGATGTAAATGTCACCAACAGCAGTGCAGACATGCACTGTATGCATAATCTGCATATACATCTGCAATTGTTGCGCTAAATAGTGTGTGTGCAAGGTGGCAAGCTGCCATAGTGTTGTGTTGGATGCCTGTGTTCATGAAGCTTTATAAGCCAAAATAAGTTATAGAACTTTTGACAGAACCATCGTCACTTTTTGGAGCGATTTACTTTTTAGTAAGTATACGGACTCAGTTTCCTCATTTTCCAGTTGTTCACACACTGTTCATACCAAGTTCACACAGGTATAATTTATCACAATAACTATGGACATGAGTCATGACCAAATCATCTTTGCTTGAAAATTGTTTGTTACATGGCTAGCCTTTTGAAAATTAATGCCACTTGGTCGTGTAATCTAATGCCATGACATTTATATATTTTTAGTTTTGCCTTTACACGTAATATCTAGCACCATTAGCAGCATCAAATAGAATTAAAAAGTATTTTCTACTTTTATGATGGCTCTGCCAGCATACTGTGAGTCAGAACACAATAATCAGTATCACATATAGCAGACATTTACAGATAACAGCTGCTTCTTAGGCCCCCATCTGTTGAGCTCTTTGAGACTGGGAAATAATGTTCTAGGTGGTTTAATATGTATTGGGGAGAGTGGGTTTGGCCGGACTGACTGAGAGCCTCATTAGCATTACAGAGAGATCAAAACAGAGGCTGTGATGGACAGCACAACCCACTATTGTTTCCCCATCACTGAACTGATGGATGGGAGTCCTGCACCCTGAGGATCCAAAGCACTTTCTGTTGATTGTAGGCCAGCACATGGTAAAGTGCTGTATGGGTTTTATATATCAGAAATATGCAGCCAATTCATATACAGTAAGGGTGAAAGTATTTTGATGGCTAAGACACAATTATAAAAGTTTATCATTGTTTATGATAGCAATATATCAAACCAACTGGCATCAAAAAACAATAATGCGAGTTATAGAAAAAAGCACTACAGTTGTGTTTTAAATATAAACTGTTTCTCTAACATTCAAAAAAAATGGTAAAATAAAATATTTTTTTGGCTATAGGAAGCCAGTTCCTTTCAAGTTCACACAGGTAATTATTCAGATTAAACACAGCAGATCAATCACAGGTGTACTTATAAACATAAGTTTCTTAAGTTTCACTATCATTGGACTCCTGGTAGTTTTTGTCCTCATTTTATTTAGCATATTGTTTTATCAATGAAAACCTAGAACACATATGAAATGTTTATCTAATTGGCACTTTGATAGTTTGTCATCAAATTCAATGACATTCATGCTTTTTAAATTTAGTTTACATATTTATATAAGTTTGAAGCCAGTGTCAGACAAGAAGAATCCATAACAAACCAAAAGCTTTCCAAACGCCTTAATTAACAGTGAAGATAACACATCATAGAACAGAGGAATTGAACATGTGACATTTCTCTTTGGTAGGTAATCTTGGTACAAATCTCTGTGCTTTGATTATATGTTCAAGACATAAACAAACCAGCCTGCCCAAATCTGCAGTTCAAACCTCAGAACGTTGATGTTAACGTCATTTAACCAATGTCATTTTAAGAGGCATCATCGGCGCCAGACTCCGCATCGGCACGATAAAGGGAGAATGAAGCATGGAGCTGCAGCGGGATGCAGCTGTAGAATTTGCCGCAGCCAACCACAGCTCTGAGTACTGTGTTTAACTGGTGTTGCATGGTTCAGAATCACCACACTGAGCTGGCAGGTCTGTCCATCAGCAGATCTGCAACACTCTCCAAACACTCCAGAAACACACAACCACCTGATCAACTGTAGCTCATCTTCTCATGCAGAAGCACCAGGTGATGTCTATGGCAGAGGTAAAACCAATTGGTCCAAATACTAAATCAGTAACTTGCTATAAATGACTTAAAGTGACATATAGAGTTCCTGTTGCTGCATAGAGTAATTTGAGTTTCTGGGTTCTCTATATTCTGTAAGCTTCTTACAGAATTATTTTGTCCTATAAGTTAAATGACACACAAAGTTCCTGTAGCTGAACATCTAAGTTGTGGATTCAATACCCTGTAAACACGCTTACTGAAAATGCATACCCTAAATGCACTTGAATGTAAATCAGTTTGGATGGAAACATCTACAACATGTATAATAATAAAACGACACACACCAGGCATATGGTACCAGGCATAATACTTGCTGCATTGTTTAATTGTCTCAGTTGTGCATTACTGCAAACTGCAGGAATTATACAAAACATGCAGGGAATTTAGGTTTAGTTCTTATTTGCTTTATATACACCATAAATATCAGTATGTGGAGAAAGACATATGTGGGAGGAACTACTCTGTGACACACAACTAAATTCTGTTCTGGTGAGTGAGGCAGATCAACACCCACAGAGGCCTGGCCAACACACAGCACTTCTCTTTGCTCTCGGAGAGCAAGCAGTGAAACAGACGCCGCGGTTTCTCTTGTGAGCTCGGCCCTCACCAAAGCTTTTATGAGAGCAGATAGTCAAATTCTCATTTAAAAATCTGTGTTTAACCTCAGTCCAGCAGGCGCTTGTACCGCAGTGCGTCTAACTCCTCTCGTCTTATTTCTCTGTAAGTAGAGGCCCTGCTGATGCCACAACACACATTAATTCTGGCAGGCCGCTGGCCAGACACCACTGTGTGGAGCTCCATGGCTGATTCAATGCAGAGAACACCCAGTAGCTGAAGCACGGGAGGGAGGGGCCTTCACTCCAGGAATCAGATTTACAGCTTTTACTACGGTGAAACCATAAATAACTGAAAGCAGGCATAAACACACACTCGTGTAATTCCAGTGAAATCTGTTCCTGTCAACTGTCAGCAATAACTTTTTTATAAAACAGAAATTGTGTATTAAGCATGTTTAATCTGTAATATTTGTCAAATATGTACATTGTTTTTGCAAATATTGTTGATTGTACAGTACAATTTGTTTTCTCACAATATGTTTGCATTGTTATTTCCTAATAATTCCTCTGTTTTCACAGGGTATTATTAAAGTACCATCCTAGCTTCTATATCCTGTCCTATCCTTTGTCCTGTATTATCGCTAACCCTCTATGATATGATAGCATGTTGCCAATGGTTACTGGCACCATTTACTACAACTGTCCATTTATGTTTTTGAATGGCTGTCAGTAAAGAAGCTCTGTGCATACAATGATGCAGTTACAGTATTAACCAGCAGGGGGTCACTGCTCATGCTTACCTGGCAGGCCCTGAACTCTCATTCCAGAGAAATGTATAAGAAAATATAAATTGATTTTGCTACAGTGTAAAAACTATTTCTACCCACCTAAAGGACAGAGGGTAATACAGAAGTTTAAGACCAGGGATAGCAGACAGCTGATGAGATTTGTAAACACAATCACAAGGAACAAAAATATACAAGACAAAACATATTTATAACTAAAGAATAATGGTCACTTTTTATAAATGTAGCTGCAAGCAGAGAGGTGGGGTCCAAACACTCCAGAATGCCCTTGGAGGAGTATTTAAAAGTTCAGGGCATGAAACTTTCAAAATATCTCAATTCAATCCAAATTGGCTGACTTCCTGTTGGGTGGAGCTAAAAATTTAAATGTAAATTCTGGTCCATCTTAATGAGAATACTATATACACCAAGTTTAGTGACTGTAGTTGAAACTTGCCCTATCACTTTAGCCAAAATTGGTGTTAGAAATCCCCCCACACACATATGCCTGTGCATAACTCTGATACGTGAAAATATTTTAAGCATCAGGTTCTTGTCAAAAACACAGGTAACCTTGAACAGAATAACAATAATCCTAAGGAAAACAATAGGGCCCTTTGCAGGTGCTTAAGGAGACAGTAAGCATAAGTCTGTTTACAGCATGTCAGCTCTACTCAGTGAATGCGAGACAAAATTTGAAGCATGCAGGTACAAACTGCACGCATGACAGCAAATGAAGGACCGCAGTACCGTTTTCTGTGCTCTTGTGACATGCTATATTACTGGTTATAGTGGCACGATGGCCAAAGCATATCTTCAAATGTCTGCCCTGGAGCCGTGCCTGATCAACCCCTTCATTACGAGAGCCAGACTGCCAAACTTATGTTTTTCTATATACCCTGCCTTTCAGAAATAATAAAAAGCTTGGGTGGGATGCCATCAAATGTTTTTTTGCAGAGTTTATGTGGCATGTGTTCGCAAGTTAAGCAGTGTGTACGATTTTTTTCTTCAATACGATCACAAACATCTTTCAAATACTAACGTTCTCTGTATGGATATAAATTACACAGGAAAAGGAACACTCAGCATATAGTTTAGGAAACCAGAAACTAGCCAAAAAAGGCTCCAAATATATACAGTTTACAAAAATAGTTTCTATGTCTGGTTTCATATTGCAAGTCTCATAAATTAGCCAACTTTGCTAGGCTTTTGGACCAGTACATATGCCTATACAGGGTGTCACTCATATAAAACAAAATCTTTTAGAAAACACCATCAAAATATAATTAATGCAATGAAAATGGTCTTCAACACTGACACTGAGTGTTTGATGTTTGAGTTGTTTCAGATGCACTCTCCATATTCACTGCATTTAACATGACCACAAGCCTATTAAACACTGAGACCAAACCAGCTACTTGGAAGCTCTTGGACAGCAGCCAGTAATGAAGGTAAAACGTGTGTGTGTTTATGTATTTGGTCCTTTAACAGACATGCTCACACACCCTTACATTTTACATTGGCTCCAGGATGTGCAGTTTAATACTTTGAAATGCTCTCTCTGTGTCTCTCATCTCATCTCTCATCTGGTTAATTATAGAATTTTAAATATCCATGACGCGTAGGTAGGTTCCCATAATAACATATACGCCAGCTTGTAATTATTGACTTTATTTACCTTTGGGATGTTTGTTTGAAATAATGCAGCACTGGTATCATGCTCTGGAGATCAAAGACCCAGAAATGTTATTAACGTGCACTCATCAGGCACGGATAATCGTTTAAAGTGTAATTACTTTGCCAAACCCAGGCTAATCTTGTTTTTTCTTGCTCTTGGCATTTTTAATACTGTGATTCAGACGTTAGTGTGTTCCCTGAGGGCTGTGTAATGTAAGAGAAAGATAACACATCTTCCAAAAAGGTCAGTGTCTCTATTTACGCATGTTTTCTACTGGAGAGTTGTCAGGCATATGCTATGTAAACGTGTTACCTAAAGTGCAGGAGCTTATTGACAGGTTGTAACATTCTCATAAAAATAAAAACTCGTTTTGCTACTTCCTGAATCAAAGAGAAAATTATTTAGATCTGCCAACAATTAAAAATTGAGCCATCTTACTAAGAAATGAGTGCATGATAATCCAAACGGTTCCAATAACACAGAGTCTTCTGCCACCTAATGGCAAAGTTTTTGTGAACAGAGAGAGGACATACAATTCTTTGAGTTTTAGGAAGTGAACACTGGTGCCATCTACTGTCAAAGACGAGAAGATCAAGTGATCTGAGACGTGTGACGAAGGTTTAGTGAAACAACAGCTTCTTTTGGTCTGTTCCTCATACAAATATTTTGTATTGCTTCTGTAGACTGAGAGTACAGCACAGGAGTCACACTTAATACTTCAATGGTGGTTTTGTCTTTTTTGAAGCTCGACAACCGTCAGTCAGTCTGTCAGTCATCTGTGATCCTCCAAAGGTGAGTAAATAACAAATGTAACTTTAGGGAACCAGTCCGGACCTTTAAGTCCGTCTTTTTTTAGGTCACATAATATTTTCGGTTTCTAGTATTCTAGTATTAAGACTAACACGCATGGACCAGATGTTGTCTGACATGAGGGTGGTCTAGTTCGAGAGGTATAGTTGTTTTTTGAAGGCACTGATCCAGTTTATTTGACAGTAAATTTAAGAATGATTTATGGTTAAGGTGACAGATGAGGCAATTTTATAGATGAGTTTTGCGAAAGCTTATTGGCAACGAACTGACAATTCGCAAATCTCATATCACATGATAGCGCATGAGTGTTGATAAGTATATGTTTGGATGTTTTAAAATTCTGAACAAAGATCTGTTATTGTGGTATTATCAATATTAGATACCCCTCCCCTTAACATCTAATTAAAATAAAGTAATAATCTTTACATGTCTGTCAGGCAGTGTTTTCCAATAGTTTCTAGCTCATTTTTCTACATGCACTAGCTCTGCTTATACACGAAGTCTCAGAAGTATGCAATTTAAAATCTGTCATTGGTTTTAAAGGCACCCACTTCCAAAAACATATTAATTTGAGCAAATGCATTCTGTTTAAATCTTTGCTCATGAGCAGACAGTTCTGGATTATTAGTTTGAGCTGGTTATCTAAGCCATATGCGATATGTAATGCAAATCACTCTGGAAATGATGTCCTGGCAACACTGATTGGCTGATGGCACCACACAATACACACAGTCTCAAGCTCTTCTGTAGTGACACTCCTGAGCTGTGACATCAAAGGCATCAGACAGGGAAATGTGTCCATTTCGTGTTTTTCAGAACCCTCCAAAAACTGGTACTGGCAAAACCTACAATAATGTAATGTTCTCAAAATACACAGCTACTTTTGAATGACTATCAATGGAGGAAGATACTGTAGTTAGGGCATCTACCAGTAGGGGCCAGACTGGGCTAGTCATAACATATACAATTGTTTCAAGTTGTAGGTAGGAAGTTGTGAGGTTGGGCCATTTTATTTGGTGCCACAAGTGATTTTTCTAGACCTGATGAGCTCAGAAATGATCCAGTGAAGAAGATGAGTCTTGATATGGATCAAGAACAGCAATAAAAAAAGCATCTCCCAAGGTCTTTTATTAAAACATACAGCTGTCATAAAATTAGGTTTCCATTTTCATCTGAGGAATAGCATATTTTACATTTATGCGTTTGACAGGCGCTTTTAACCAAAGCAACTTACAGTGCATTCAAATTGTACATTTTTATCAGTGAGTGTGTGTACCCCAGGAATTAAACCCACAACCTTTGCACTGTTAACGCAAAGCTCTACCAATTGAGCTACAGGAACAAATTTGTCCACCACATAAACAACCATGATGAAAAACATCAAATGCTCTCCTGTAAGTCTTATATTAAATATAATGTTAAATATAAGAACTAACATATACATGTGCATTAAACAATAATTATTTTTTTTATATTGATGACAATAAGGAAGAGTAGTGCAGTTTTACCAGGAATGTTTATTTGATGGACCTGTATTCTGTAGTTTCTACATTACTCACTCTGCCAATAAAAATGCAAGGTCAACAAAAGTAGTTATCTTCAGTTTGGCAAATGTCTACCAGATGTGACCATATTCTCAATGTTTCAATTAACTTGGTATAAAACAGCACAAAAATATAGCACTTTCAAGTTTGGTGCACTTTCAAGTCCATCTAAATGACTGTGGCATTAAAGCAAATGTACAGTGCATATGCACACCTCAGATTTATCACAGTTGTTTTAAATAATGACTAATAAACACTTTGTTTTTTGCCTTTTAAACTAATAATAATAATAATAATAATAATAATAATAATAATAATAATAATAATAATAATAAATACTTATGAAAACATACAGTACATAAGCAACTTAAATAAAAATACTGATGGACAACAATTAATGGGTCAGAAACCCTAATTTTTAGGGTTCTTATAAATGTAATAATCAATGAGAAAGCACATTGCTCAGGACCATTAAAGTAATTATGTAATACTACTTGTAAGTGCAATTTCTGCATTTTATGCTTCCAATTTAGTGTGTTCCTTCCTTGAGACAATATGTTTGACTAAAGTCACAGTTTTGTCATTGGTATGTGCAAGTTATTCCAAGGCCCCATCCATAGTTCCTCCTCATCTGACTGGGTGCGGTCACTGTGTGACCCTAAAGGGTCCCTCACCTCCTGATTGTCCACTGTGGACTCCTGTTCATCCACATTTTGTGTTCTTTCACCTCCTCCTTTCATCACATTCGATTTTGAAGCTATACTTTCCGGGCCTGTGGTGCTGGAGGCCAGGGACCCACTGGAGGGCCTGGTCATGAGGTTCTGTTCACCCACAGAGGTGCCTGTGATTACAGGGCTGTTTAAAGGAATTCGCTCTTCATGCGTTACAGCAAGTTTGTCCAGTTTCTTAAAGTGCTTGCCCAGCCGTATAGGAGAGGTGATTTTGATGTTGTTAGTGTGCGCAACTCTTCGTGTCCGGATTATTGAGCCATTCTGGGCCATGTAAATGCTTCCGTTGATGTTGCTGTGGCTATTCACATTGGACAACCGGTTCCTGTGTGGTTCAGGGACACTTTCATCTCCAGTTGAGCTGGTCTCATATTCACGGTCTACAATAAGCTTGATCCTCCTTTTTCTACCGGACTGAAAAAACAAGACAGAAGTATATGTTGACAACAGAATAACAGCACGTTATAAGTGGCTGGCCGTTAGGGAAGGTAAGAGAGGCTGAGCTTTGACAAAAATCAAAATGATACAATTAACTGCTCATATGTCTTACTCAAATGCAAAAAATACATAAACAACAAATAAATAATTCTGCCTTATTAAAAGTTTTCCTATGCAGTATCATAGGAGAGTCAAATCATAACATTAGTGTTTAGTATCACTTTAGTGCCATCAAGCCCTGTTGTATTTGTGTACAGATGTACAGTGTAAAGTGAAAGAATATAAAAATATATATTTGAATAATATTAACTTAAACTTCAGCCTCCCTGGAAAATTCCCTCATGGATTGCCACTGCATATCCTCACAAATAAAGAACCAAACACACTCTTAATGTCCTTTTATGAGCTCATTAGACGTAATGTGCCCATTGACCAAATGCCATGGGATTCCAGAGATTTTATCTTTTTACGTTACAACAAAATCTTTGTTCTTCGCAGCAATCATTGCTGCATCTAAACATTAAGGTTGGCCTGTAAAGGAAAGGCTAGGGAGAAGGAATCATGCATGTTATTTAGCAAAAGTTAAAAAGAAATGCCAGAAGTTCCCAGTAAGGTGAATCCCAAACACACAAAGGCAAACAAAGCCCAATAAAACTTCAACACAAGAAATGAACTCATAATCCAATCTTACTGAACCCATCAAAATGCAATTCGGGAACCATCAGAATCAGCTTCCTCATCCTGCTCATCAACTCTCAAGTTCCCCGTTTTATTTGCAGAGCTAGAACCATCATCTGGGCTATCACTTCTCTCAGATGTCATTTCTCCTTCTTCATTCTCAGCTATAGGAGAGAGTTTGTCAATATCTAGAGATCTTACTACATTGCTGCTGGCCACAGAGAAGCTGTTTGTGCTGTGAAAGTTAGAATCTTGTTTTCTCTCTGAGGCATGACTATTGCTAGATCTAGAGAACTTTAGATCTTCACTCTTGCCTTCTAAGACACTTTCTTCAACCTTTTTGTGTTCTTTATTGTCCTCATTATTTTTAAGGATTGTATCTTCTGGTGCTATGGACCTGTAATTAGCGTGTATAGATGAGGATTCTGAAGATGAACTGCTGCTGATGGATGCTGCTGATCTCTGGGAACCACTCCCAGAAGAAACACCTGTATGGTTGAAGGTTTCAGAGGTTGTGCTGCTGTGTTTGGACTGGGAAGATCTGACAGACAACATTGTTCCGCTATCCTCTGATTTGACACTGTCCTTTCCACTACTACTTGCCTCACTCTCTGAACGTGACTCCTTTGCAACCGCAGTCTCCTGCTTTGATGCAGAGACATCCTCTGTCTCAGACAGTTTATCTGTGTCTGACTCTGTTTCTCTTTCTGTCTCTGTCTCACTGTCTTGGTCTGACCATGATTCTGTCCTTGACTCTATTTCTGTGTCGTCTGTCTCAGTGTTTGATTTGTCAGCTGCATGCTCTTGATCATCCTCTGAGTCTAAACTACTCATATGGGCTCCTTGGAGTCTGTATGGATGATAAGGTGTGAATGACATGGCACTTCCAGTGTAAGACTGTTGAATAACATCACTTATACCACCTCTTTCATGCTGACTTTTCCCACTATTACTGGGGATACTCTGTGATTCCCTCTCTGAATCGCTAACTGCCCGAGAGCTCAAGACATGTCCGTTGCTGTCTCCACTTTCACTAATGCTACTCACAGAGTTCTTATGGGCCTGCAAGGTTTTCAAGATATTTATCTGACTCAGAACTTTGCCAAGTCTTGTCCTTGCAGAAGACATTGCTTCTTTAGTCTGGAAATAGCTGCCATCAATGATCATGCCACTGTCCACACTGTTTGATCGTTGTCTCATGGTTGGTTTGGGGTCATTGATACTTCCTCCTTTCTCCTCGGGAAATATTCTGTTGTTCTTCCATGGAAAGTGGTATAGAGTTGGGGGGCCAGACTTTCTCTCGAACATGTGGCCAAGTTTTATTTGAGCTTGTGCTTCGAGCTTAGTTTCAGCCTGTGAGCTGTGAGGGTGTGTGATGCCCTCTGCTGTATGTTGCTCAAGCTTTGGAGGCTGGTCTCCAAAAGCTAGTCTAGGGGCCCTGCGTGGTGTAGCCCTGCCTGGAGGTGGAGCCAACCTTCTGCCTTTCCTGGCCACCTGTTACATTAATATTAGTCAAGGCTTCTTATTATTCTGAACACTTAGATCAACAACTCAATTCAATCATCATTTATGTCACTTTGCAACAAAATACATTCTCCAGAGGCCATTTCACATAACTTAATGCATCTTCATGTATTGAGAGAAGCTAAAGCATTATTCATGTTGCAGTGTTGCGCACAGGTCAAACAAACTCTGACACTGTTTCCTGCTTCCCAAGCCAATGAACAAATACAATCTCTATCATTCAAAATGATAAAAAACAAACAAATGAAAACTGTTAGCTCACAATAATGTAAGGTGGAATTGAAATTTAATTTAAAACATTCACACATGAATAGAATGCAAGGTTATGATAGTTTTGAATTTTAAATTTTGTTATAATTTTTGTTTAATTTTAGATTTCTAATTATTTCGTTTCATTTGAGTGAAACTAAGTAAAGTTTTATTTGGTTTCAGTTAATTTTAGTTTTAATTTAAGTCTATCAATATACTATAGTTTTTACTTCTGTTATGATTTGGCTGGGGACAAAGTTTGTATATTGTTTTTTAAAAAAAATGATCTATTCTATGTTTATTTGAGATCAAAGCTTTAAAACAATAAACTGAAAAAAAACTGATCATTTTTTATTTTTGTTTTAAAATTTTGCTTTTTTAAGTTATTTTTTATAAATATTATTTTAGTTAACTATATAACCTTGAAATTATGTTGCGTCTTCTCCAAATTCTTACTAGAATTCTCACAAGATGCTGTAGCTGGGATGTAATGCACATATCTTACTAGCTTGCTCATATTTAGCCAGCAGTCTATTGTCTAATGATTACTAGAAAATTTGCGTGGGATAAAATTAAAAAACGTAACTCTCAGGAGAGTAAGGGTCACTATTTAGACTGTACCGACTATTGTGCATATCTAGGTTTAGAAATTTAAAAAAGTTTGACTAGTACTTTTTTGTCTTTCTGTGATGCATAACACAATTGTTGGGACTTTTCTATGCACAAATACGTTTATTGCTTTCATTGTTTTGACTGTTTACTGTGTACACCTTACAGGCTTTCTTTGTACTTGATATCTGCAAATCTTCTCATGTGGTGGTCGCAGTGGTGCATAATGTTGGTGTTGAAAGGTGCATTGAAGCCATGTGAAAGGGCCTTAAACCAGGGGCAGGATATAACTTAATAACACCTCTTTGTACTGGTTTAAACAACACAGATAAAGTAAGGATAAGTGATACCTCTCCCTCAGACTCATGTGGGCTGTAGTAGTAACTACCGTCGTCTTCCATAATCACTTCTCCGTATTCATCATACATCCCTGTCGGAGAGATCAGCTTTCGACGGCTCCCATACTGAGGTAAGTCATAGCTGAAAGACAGGCATGAGGGGCTCATTACCCTACTAGCAGCAAACAAACATTTCTATCTCACATATGTGTCTGAAGGCCAACAGAAACCTCACACAGAACATAATGACATTCAGGATCATCCAGTCGTTTTTGCATTAACATTTGCAGGTGTGTCACAATAACAATTTAAAACACAAGAGCAAGAGACCATAAATGGTTCTGAAACAGCAAAAAAAGCAAAACTAAAACTCTTATGAAACTCTTGGGGATAGAGTAACGAATGGCAAATCCAATAAGTAAAATTAAGTAGCAGAACTTCCCCATAAACTTTATGTGAAAGGTCAGAGCAGACCATCATTAAGGAGTTTGAGTGTTACTGGAGAGCAGCAAGATATTGGGGGGCAACCATTTAACGGGAAACAGGCTGAAATTCAGAATTATACTGACACTCAGTACCCGCACAGAGCTATTACAAACCCTTTCGACGTGGCAGCTTTTCATTTGGATTTATTGAACCTGGAAGGGTTTATTAGATGAGCAAGGATTTACTTTCATCCATGGTATACTTAGATGTTAACATTTAGGAAGGTGTTTCTACCAATCAAACTGGTATGACCTATCAGACAGTAAAGAAATATTGGATAGCATCAAACTTTGCTCAGAAATGCCTTTGATCTTCTGCAATTATTATTCTCTTCCCTGGGGGCCTTTCAGGAAATCCTTAACCATTCATTTACAGCACCTCTGCATATTTTTTGCTATGCTTTTTTGCTTTTTTGATGCCACATGGACAATTCTTGTGCTACATAATTATCTTATAGTGAATAGTTATCTTAGCTATTCCAGTAAAAAAATATACAAATTGGTATCAATGTTTCAGAAAATTTCATCATGCAGAGATTATATACAAACACTAATAATCATAGAAGCTAATCAATAATACAGACAGATCTGGCTTATATCTAAAAGAGAGAGCTTGGGTGAGCTGGGGCAGCAGCACATTTGGACTGATGAATGAACACTCACCCATGGTCATAATTATAGTAATCCTGTGTATAATAGTCTTGTCCTGGGTCGATGCCAGACTCCATCGAGAGTTCCTGTGGTCAGAGCAAAGAGTTATAGCTCAGAAAGTGCATTGCTCAAGGCAAAATCCTTGGGAAAGTCGGATGAAATTGCTGCACAGCATAAAAAAGAGTGAATTTATTTATTCGGTAAGGTCTAAGTGACATAGGCATTTTTTGGAAAGGGTGAAAACATTTTTAAAAATATGAGGTGTAAATAAAGAAACAGAAAACATTCATATATGGTTGGAACTTGTGAAGCAGAAATGGGCTGTGTATATTTATTAAGAGGACATCTGTAGCTGTTGTACTAAAGTATGGTAAGTACAACTGAGAGATAAAGGACAGCTGAAGAAATAGGGGGATGTGCTACCTCTGGTCTTAAGAGAGAAGGTCGAAGCAACTGCTGCTGCTATACAACATGCAGGAACAAGAGGAGAGAAAAGGAGAAATATTACACATCTACATCTGTGTGGAACTGAATGGCAGAGAATCAAATAAACACAATGAGGTCCAGTCTAAGACAACTGAAAAGGAGGTATTTTCCAACATTTTTCCATCACAAATGCATAATATCTTCATATCTTCATCAACAACATTGTGTGCTTTAATAGACAATCTGATCTTTTGTGCTTAATGATCAATATCACAAACATATTGATTTCTGACATGAAAAGTGTGCAGGATCATATATAATACTGTACAAGTTCACTAAAAACAATTTAGATGTTTTTAAAGCCTTACTTTCAGTATGAAATAAATTTCACAGTTCTTTAAATCTGACTTTGGATAGCCAGAATTTGGACCCCATTGTGTTTCTTGAAAGGAAATATCTAGTGCAAGAAAAGCAAGAAATCATTCCACCAGTTTTCATTCAAATTATGTTTTTAACAATGTTATATTTTCCCAGATATACATTACTAAAGTTCTTTTAAAATTAAAATTTATATAGTCAGACTGATGTACACAAATAATACTAAACGGCAAAAAAGAAAAAAAACAATCCAAAACAAAGAGCCATTAAAAACACAGATAACAGAAGAAAGAAAATAAGTTACCCAGCCTGGGATAACAATTAATTATAGAATTTAAGAATGCTCTGATTGGCCAATCAGAATTAGGTATTCAGAGATGTATAATAATGAACCATATACTATACATAGTTTCAGGTTTTATAAAATCAGAAAGTCACTCAATCTGTGCTTACTGCTTTATTTAAGCATGCTTTGCACTTATAAATCCTCTAAAGACCATAAATATTCTAAAAGACGTAATCAGAAAGTCAAACTCCAGGCTGACAGATCTAGCCTTCAGCAATTTTAAAGATCTTGAGATCTTGACAAATAGTTATTTCCTCCTCCATCATCATTCCTATCAAACAGCATCAACTGATAAAAATGATGGCCAATAAACCTGTCTCCATATGGGACATTGTTTAAACACAATGCAATTCAAAAGAATAAAAATACACACCTCCTGCTGGCCGTAGCCTCTCCTGTGAGAAGATAAGAGTACGGGAATAAAGTCAGTGAGATTATCATGATAAAACCTTGATATTTAATATCTAGAAAGTGTTTAAACATTCTGTATGTAAAACTGGGCTGTCAGTTGTGACAAGGCTTCAAATATTTAACAGATTTAAATGCATGAGATGATGATCAGTTAGGAGAGAGTTTCCTTGAGATGAGGTTACAAAGACAATGAATCTTTTTTATGGTTCGCTCTGATAAATAATGCAGAGTAGTGGGAGATTGAGTGTGTGTGGGTTAACATAAACAGTAGATTGATGTGAAAAAACCTTTCTCTGAGGGTAAAAATGTGTTTTATTTTCCAGGTTGTTTTTAGGCCCTCATTCTATGACTGATTTCTAGCTTTGATTTAATTATGGCCATTTACTCTGATTACGTGGGATAGTTGGAGAAGAGACAGGAAGTGAGTGATAGGAGGTGGAGTCAGGAGGGATCAGGAAATGACCTGAATCAGATTTAAACTCAAGAGCATGCACAACTCACCAGCTTTACTTCCACAAAATTACTTTTCTAATGCAGTGAGGAACACTTACAATGAAGCTTATAGGTCTCAGTTCATAATAAATTTGTGTTATCACCTCTGATTCGAAGTAAAAAAATAATAATAATTAAAGAAACTGACATTTCCATTGAGTATAAAAGCTGGAGACTGGTCAGCAGTCAGCAGTTTGTGTATCAATCACTGGAATGTTAAACACCCTGAAGCCACTAATGACATTACACACTATCATCTGCAGCGATGCTTGGCATGCAAAGACACCATGTGAAAAAACATCTGATTACACTTTATTAGGTGTGTGTTAGGAGTTCACAGAGTGAGAAGATGGAGATGGGCCAGTGTTTGCTAGAGTCACAGCCACTGCACTCACAGAGAAGCAAATTAAAATTCTCTCCAGGAAGCAGATCAGCAAGAGCAAATTACTGCAATTCTTCCCTGATGTGGCATAATGAGGGATTCAAATGAAGATTTATCTCTTAACCATGATTTGTGACTTTCAGGGGACTTTTGTTTTGTTGACTTTCCCTATGGGAACTTGTTTGCAGGTACAATAATGAGTAAGGCCATAAATTAAACATATATTACTCTGTATACAATTATAACAGTTATACTAAAACAACTGCTGAGCAGCAGCAAGCCAGATAAAATGTATATCTGTCCAACACATAACAAAAGACTTGAGATTCAAATTTATGTGATAGATTTAAAGCCTCAAATCCCAGTTTTATGTATTTTGTTGTTTACAAATCTTTAATTTGGACTGCTTGTCAAGTCTCATGTTAATTAATTAGCAACAATCCTCTCACCCATCATTGTTTTCTATGAATCAACCAATGATTTAGTCATCTGCATATTAAGCTGAGATCAAAGTACTTTAATGTCTTAAAATGGCACTTCAGGAAGTCTGAGTTTCAGAGTCAAGTTTCTATCTCTAGTATTTACATTTATGCATTTGGCAGACGCTTTAATCAAAAGTGATTTGCAGTGTATATGTTTATCAGTACCAGCATTACCTGGGAATCAAACCCACAACCTTGCTGCTAACCCAATGCTCTACCATCTGAGCTACAGGAACATAAGAAAGCATCTTGGTGCAAATTTAAAATGCAGCTTGACAAACCTTGTGCAATATCCTGAACCTCAGGGGAAATGTTCACCAATCAGACAGTAATGCTGGCAGATGAGTTATGTTTGATTGTGCTAATCCTAATGCTAATCGCAGAGCCCCACCCTGCCTTGTTTTTACTGAAGTAAACAAATGTTTGTTGAAGAAATGTTCCCTCATAAATGTTCCCTAGTATGTCATGATGGCACATGCCACCACAGAATCTCTAAACAAATTATGGCACGACATGCAAAAGTGACGCTGTTGACACCGCACAAAATATGAAGGGCACTGTCGTGCTGGAACAGAACATGTACGCCTCATATTCACGTACTCCTCACATTCTTTTTCAGATGATTGCCTAATGGGGACTGCATGGCTGTATGCTTGATTTTATGCACCTGTCAGGTAGTGTCTCTTAAATAGCCAATGTCGACATTAACAATAAGTCAATAAGAGATTTTCAAACTTTGAGCTTACATTCCTAAAAGAATGTTACAGTATCATTTTATAGTTAAATACAAATAGCACACAAAAGGATAAAATGATCTGCTAAACAAGGTTTAAATAGAGTCTGAAAGCAAAGCAGTTTAGACTGAATTAATTGCAGAAGTTTAATACTGAGGGTTAAAATTTACAACAGGTTTAGAATGTTTAAAGACTATCAATCCTAATATAAAGGACAATCACTACAGTGAAAGATTCTGCTAAATGTTCATAAAACTGCACCAGGTCATAGAGTTGAGTACTACTGGAGGCTGACAACAATTGGATGCAATGATGTAGAATTCATTAGCACAGTACTAATTAAAGCATGGACTGTGACAAACATTTACTGAATTGAATGTGGTGTGTTTTCGTTTGAATGAGTAGATATGAAGACATATCACCAATCACACAATCTCTCCGTCTCTCTCTCTCTCTCTCTCTCTCTCTCTCTTCACACACACACACACACACACACACACACACACACACACACACACACACACACACACACACACACACACACACACACACACACACACACACTATAAATTGATTAGCCTGGTAATTAGACAACAGTTACTTATTAGATGCCCTAAAGAGTGCACAGTCACGAAGCATTGAGGCGTTTAACATGAAAAGTTTCTGTGCTGCTGTAGTCCTTTCAGCACAGACACTCTGGAGAAAATGCTTGTTTTAAAAGAGACACAATGTTTAGTGTCTCTTTTAACAGTCATACTTGAAAAATAACTGTCACCTTTGGAAGTGCAGCTTAAAATGACACTGTCACTTCTGCATTAAACATATCAGGGGTGCTTCTTTATAACCTTTCATGTGCCATCAAAGCAGGTACTACATGACACTTTGAAAGGCAGTGACACCTTGACGCATCAGGTGTCAGTCAGACTACATTTACTCTGCATGGCCCAATTCAAACATTCAATAGTTTGACACATGCCTGATTTATTTTCCTAGCTATTTACATTCACATTGCACTTTAGGCCAGGGGGTCTTCTGGTCAAGTCAAAGATAGCAGGCCTTCCTTTTGAGCCAATATACACACAATGATGACCCCCTACACACAGCCAACCAGTAATTGTCAGACTTTACTCACATTGTTTACTAATTTTCATCCTTTGTATCATTTTATAAAAAGAAATAATGGAACAAAAACAAGTTCCATATAAAAGGACAAAACATAATTATTGTTCATAAAGATTCACATTACAAAACACTCAGATGCAACAAGTTGTATTTTAATACAGGAGAATTGCGGTCGCTCCGTAGCACTACATAACACTACATATACACTGGCAGCGTTTGCATTGTGCAGCTGTACCCCTGTTGTCAGTGCACCGCCACAACAACAATTGCTTTAAAAGTTTGTATTACATTACTTTGAAATAGCGTTATTGCATAATTCATCCTCGTCAAGAAACTTTTTTTTAGTATAGTTTATATAACTTTGATTTGTTTTATCCACATTGCTTTCATTCTCTTTGTTGTCCATGTAGTGCTAGTTACAGACAGATAAAAAGCCTATCGCGCTTTATGTGTTTCTCCGAGTGATGCAGTCTACCAGTGCAGGAAAGAACGATCTCCAGCTTTGTATCTGTCTGAAACAGGACGTATACTGCACTATAGTGCATCTGTTTGGTGTCGAAAGATTGACTGTTCATAAACTTAAATGCAGTTGTGAGTGCAGTAGCAGAGTCTCAACCTAACCCCCTATATTAAACCCCTATACAGGACTGACAAATGAATTTTGCTGCTGTGTGAAAAATCATGGCCTTTAATTGTTTCTCTGCTGCACATTTTAACCCCTATGTTCACCTCCACTAGCACGCTCTGACGCCCCATTGGGAAGCCTGTCCCACACTTTGAAAACCCTGCTTTAGACATAACTGAATGTTTACGTGCTGTGCACTCAAAGCTGGTCTGGGACGCGCTATCAGCAAGTTACAGAAATAAACCCTTGTTGCTGTCTAGTGGGTTGCATGAATATTTGCTCAGTGCTTTGAAGTCCACCAGAGGAATAATTGATGAATTTGATTGCAACTAGCATGTCTATCAAGTAACAATATGAAAACTTAAAAGCAACAATAAGTAAAAGGTAGATCAAAAAACTTCAGTGTTGAAATTTCAATCTGATTACCAGTAATCAGATTTGAAAGATCTCATATGTGTTTTTGTTACCCGTAGGATATTGGTTAAAAAAAAATAATAAATGGCAGTGTAAATCTGGTCACAGATGCTGTGCTGACATAAGATAGAGAGATGATAGAGGAAAGAAACATGAGAGGTGAAGGCAAGCAGTTTACCTCAGAGAAAAGCTTTATATAAGACATTTATCCCAACCAGTGATGGGAACTTAAGGCCCAACATTAGGGCCTATGAATAAGAGAACTGCTATGAGTAACAGTCTTTGTGAACTAAAACACAAGTTTGAAGGAATTAAATAGTATGTTTGTATAAGTAATGTAAGTGTTGAACTCTCTAAATAATAAAACACACTTTACAACTTTTGATGACCAAATTCAAATCATTTACAAAATTGTAAAGAACAAACACTTCAATGTTGTGTTGCAGTATAACACAACATTGTTTTTTTGATTTTTCAGATATGGCTTGGTTTTCAGTATCTTGAGCATTATTAAGGTGCCAAACAGTTCAAACTGATAGAACGCACAGTGGATCCGTATTAGTTTGATACAATGAACCAATCAAATAAATATGAGGGCCAGATGAGCACATTTACATATGGGAGTGTTTATGTAACCATTCATATAATTTATGCACATATAAATGCAGTTCTGTTCAATTCCATTTTTAATGTTTAATTATGTTTTAAATGTGTCTTTTGTGAACAGTCCTAAATGAGTAATACTGCAACATTATGGACAGGGAGAGTCACAGGACAGTGGATTGAGAGGGAAAGCGTTTCTCCAGCTCTTCCACTATTGAGTTCATGTTTTGACTGGGCTGCGCTGGTGGTGTTTCCTGTACAGGCTCTGCCTCTGACTCATCAGCCTCTGATTCGGCAGACACTTGTGGCTTGAGGACAATCTTTGGCGGACGCTGCTTTTTATCTATTTGACTATACATGTTGGCAACAGATTTCTCTATGTCTGCTATGTTCTGGATGTTCTTAAGGATCCCCTTGAGTTCCCTCTTGGGAGGCTCCGGCTCTGGCTGAAGCGGAAGTGGTGTGGGGCGTAAGGACACAGGTCGCAGTGAGGTGACTGAGGGAAGAGGAGGAAGGACGAATGGAGAAGCAGTCATGGGGCTGGAAACAGACGTGGATGAGGGCAAAGGGAGGGGTGGAGGAGGTGGAGGAGTGGGATGGGGTGGATGGGGAGGAGCTGGAGGAGACGGAGGGTCAGGAATAGACTGAGGAGGAGGACTGGATGCACATGCAGGAGGTGATGGTGGTAGAGGGGCTGGTATATCTGGAGGGTCTGGTATGATCTCCACGTTGACCTCATAGGACTCTTCATCAGGACAGCTGGTCATTCTGCTGTACTTCCGCAGTACTGGTGGTGTGGGCTTGTAACTTGGTGGAGGTGTTCCGTCACTCTGGGTAATGATTATGGCTGGAGGCCTGCTGTTATGTCCAGTGACTGAAGACTGCGGGGTCTCGAAAACTGACAAAATAATTTCTGAAGACAGTGACCCACGAGAGTCCTGGCCTTGCCTCTGTCTCACCTCCTGAAGAGCCTGCTGCTCAAACTGTCGGGCCTGTTCCTTGACCGTCAACTTAGGCTCTGGGTCTTCACCCACAAACCCTTCAAATCCATCTAACATTTCTTTACTGTCCTTAAGATTGAGCAACTGCAGCTCCCACTGAACTGGGTCCATCACTACCCTCCTGCTCCGTAGGGCTTCACTGGTCTCCCACTTGTGCAGCCTAGAGGGTAAAGTCCAGGAGTGACCTGAGCGTAGGATGGACTTATGCAGATCTTTCATGTTGGGTGAATACATTCCCAGGAGGTATCTCCGACGTTGATTCTCAGGGCTGTTGAGGGTGGCATCATCATGGTACAGAGGGTTGGTAGTAGTCAGTGGGTTCTCATCTGAAAGAAAGGTGATGTTGCTCTCTGACTTGGGCAAGTTGTTCAGCAGAATTCCATTAGCAGTGGACTGCTTGTGTGCAGCTATGGCACGGGAGGCAAATGTGCTAATGAGACGTTGCCGATCTCCCTCCTTCAGAACACACCTCTTAGTCCTGCTATTAGCATATCCGCAAAGAGAGACAAAGACCATCTTAAAAATGGATGTGAACAGCAAAAGACAGTAGGTTGGGATGTGGGAGAGAAGCCTGCTATGAAAAGCACTTACTTGGGATGACTAGAGTGCTAACAATGCAATGTTGGCCAAATCCAATGCAAACACCCAGTACAACAAGGTTTCAGTAAAGGCCAGTAACACAGTAACTAGCTAATACCAATCTATACTAGCTAATACAGTTACTACCAATCAATGACCAGGAGTAAGGCCCCACAATGCAAGAACAAAGCAATAACAACTGTCTACATTTACATTACTTAAGATTTAGCTTTCTGACAAACACCACATAAAAACACACATTTAACCTAAAAACTACAGATTATAGATTGCTATGGATTGTCCACAACACTTGATAGGACGGAAATCTGTCTACTTACTTAGGTCTGCTATCCAAGAAATGAAAAAGAAAGGATAGAAAAAAATATGTGAGGGAAATAAATGTTTATTTAAAGTTTTATGCAACTAAATCATGAGCAGATTAAAGTCTGAGTGCCCACATTTACACATTAACACCACTGTCCACCAACCAAACAACCAGTCACAGTGATGTAATAAGAAATACATTTACATTTACACCTAAACACCAGAAAAACACATTGCTATTTTAGTAGAAATGCTTGTGTTGATCTGAATGAAACCTAGTGACTTTGGCATCATGACTGAAGTCTTGCTCATCACCTTAACAAATCTTGTTTTTTGGATTATATTTTACACAAAAGTGACAGAGAATCAATATAACTTCATGAATCACCCAGCCTGGATAGGTTCAAACGTAAACATTTTCAAAGCCTGTGATTTAATATGTAATGTGTCACACTGTGTCAAAGGCGCTGAGAGACAATCAGAATGACTGTAATGTCTTCGGGTAGAGAGTTAATCAACATGACACTGTAAATTTGCTAAGCCCTGACAAAAGCTAAAGGTTATATTAAATCATATCTATTTATTAACACAACTAATTAGTACAAAACCTCTCAGCATCAAATCAGCATCTTAATGACCAAATTAAAATGTTCATTTACTCAAATTAGAGTTAATTTTCCACACAATTTCATGAGCAGCAATCTCGCTCATAGCAGTTTTGAAATGTTTTTGTGTCATATTCAAAATATGCCCTTTGAATTTGAATCATGATGCTATTGTGTTGCATAATATACTGTTTAAAATCAGAAAGAAATTCTACTTCAGAGTAGAACTGATGTTTGCTTGACCTGCTAGCAATGAAGTCTTTTCTGTTTACAGTGATTCCTATTCAAGTGAACATTTTCACCCTCCTTTGTTTAAACCTTTATCAAATCCATTTTATTGTCCAGTACTTTTCCATTACTTTATCATAAGTATTTGAACATCCTACTGATTTGACATACTGCTTTGTCCATACTGGGTAATATTGTAAAAACTAAAGAATATTGCAACATATACTACAGCTATAGTGTCATACAGTAACACAAAATTATGTTAACATTCATTATGCAATAAGATTCAGTATTAGTCAATGACCTGCAAAAATACAAACAAATGCTGAAGGTATCAAACTTACATTGTGCTGTCACCCAGTTCTTCATACAGATTATTGGTGGCTGCACCTCCAGATTTTCCAGCTGGTAGAGCCATTTGGATCCTGGCTGTTTTTGCACATTCTGCCTGCCGTCTTGTTGAGTAAAGTAAGAAAACTGGCTTAAGAAATATTCATAAATTATGACAATTGAATATATGAATACATATACACACACGCATGCACCTATAGGTCCTATTATGCATTTTCACGTTTTCAACATTAGTTAGTGTGTAATGTTGCTGTTTGAGCATGAAAATATTTGCAGTTACTCACTCACTGTAAAGAGAGATTTAACAGAAATCACTTTTTAAGAATTACAACAAATGACTAAAACAGAGTACAACAACCTTCTTCTATTTAAAATAAACTAATGTTTTTTGAACAATTAAGCATGAAAACCTTTTTTAGTACACCCAAAAAACAAAATCAAGACTTAGTAAAAGGGTATAACAGGACCTCCTTAAAAAGCTTCAAAAGCACATTTTTATTTATTGCATTTTAAGAGGAATATCTTAAAGTCTGATGTTGTTTTATTCTGTATTGACTGTCTGTGAGGTGGTTTCGGTTTATAATTGTGCAATGTGTTCTCCTTACAAAACCCCTCCTGTATTGATTTCTTCTGTTTTTATCTTTTCTTTTATAATACAAATGGAAATTTTACAAGGATCTTGCAATCAAGTCCTGACAGCTCAGAGCAGAGCAGATTTTCTTTAAACATTCTGGTCTGTTTCTGATAAATCAACACACATTTGTCCTTCCCTGAACCTTCTGCTAGTGTTCTCATATACTGTTGGTACAATAAATTAGATCTGTGGGTAATGACCCAAAATTGGGTCGCAGGTCTGTTCTGAGAAAAGAAAAATGGTAAATGCAAATAATAAAATGCAACTAACTATATAATTGTAGATTATTAGGACAGTGAAATAAAGAGGCTTATTAATTTTAAAAAAGGAAGATGAAAATCCCTATATCTTCCATCGTTGATACTGAAGTCTGTGTATCCGATCAAATTCTTCTATATTATTTCTCAAATTCAAAAGATTTCCATTGTAATATGAGTACATTATTATTCATAAATCAATATTTAAAATACATCTCAATGTTTCTTTTAAGAATTTTTTTGTTTAGGTTTTCTGTTACAGTTTTTTCCACTGTTCAAAGACTGGACAATACCTGACAGAAGGTAAATGGTAAAAAAATAGTAATAGTTTAAAAAAACTATTAAAAGTAATAGTTTAAATTTGGTCTAGCTTAAAATCTACCTCCAAATTCACATATGTTTCTTTCTGCTGGAGAAACAAAAGGTTAAATATAGTTATTGTATGGTTTCGGAGCATGTAGAATCTACAGTATTATATTATGTCATTGGGGAATGTGACAGCTCCAGTCCTCATACACTTTTATTATATACTAGAACAGAGTGGCCAGCATTACCTTCTGTGATCCAGAGAAGAAAGCCATTCATACATGTTTGGAATAACATGAGGGTGAGTGAATAGTCAATAGTGTTTTTATTTTTATGAACTATTCTGATAACCAATGTATCATTCTGAATGCATGTCTGAGAGTCAGTAAGATACTTACTCTTTGAATCTGACATTGTTGCATTGTGGGAAAAAAGTAAGAGAGAGAGAGAGAGAGAGAGAGAGAGAGAGAGAGAGAGAGAGAGAGGGAGAGAAATGTTGGATGATGACTCATAACAACAGGGAAACAAGACTCATTTCACAACAGTATCAAAAACACAGCAAAAATGTGCTGGATTTCAGAAACAGAACTGCATCAGGAATGTGAATATCTGCTCACTGTTCCCCAAGAGTATCAATAACATTCATCCCTAACTGAAGCCTGAATTACTCCAGGGTGGACCTGGTTTCAGCAGCTCAGTTCTGGTGGTTCCATTGCTCTGGTTCAATCTCTAGCTTCAGCTGTGTGACTTTACATCTGCAGGTGTGCCATGTGCCACAGATCAGCTGGAACCAAATGTAGAACTCACCCTTGCACTGCACTCACATTCACACGGCCTTAATTAATCTTCTGTCATGCTGAATAAACAGAAGATGTGGCTTATCTGAAAGGCTCACTAGGATGAAATGCGCAGAAAGAGTGTATGAGGTATAAATGTTTTTCTGAAATGGCACTACAGGGAAGCCACCCGCTTAATATGACAGGATGTTTCTAACAACTTTACATTGTCTGTCTTGGTTGCTAAGTTGAGCAATCTGCAGTAAGAGCATCTTCCTACTGATTTACTTTGTTCCCACACAGCACATGAAAACAATAACCTTTCTGTCATAGACTGAATGGGAAACTGGCACAAATTTACAACACTGGATTGGTTGACAGCAAACATTTAGGCTGAATTATGTGCCATGATGTACAATATCTCCAAGTGTATTCAGATGATTTCTGGTTGTCAGACATTAGTGAAACATGTTCATAGTTAATTTGATAAATTTCATGTGTGGTTACTGAAATCCACTAAAAATCACTTTGACAACAGCTGTTTAAAAGTAATTGCAAAAAAGTGCCCAAAAAATTAAAGACAATTAGAGAAACCCAGCATGACAAGTTTGTGGCATCTACTTTGTTTGATATTCTGTTATGTAATGCAGTAAGATTCATATATTTAAAGTTTGGTTTAAGTGTCTAAATTTTTTTTGTTGAGACTGTATTTAAGAGTGAAACCAAATATTTAGTAGCAAATAATGTCGGGCGGGATTTGATTTTAGGCGGCGGTATCATTGGTAAATATCATTCTGACACGTCCACATGGCCTTTGTCAGGAGAAAAGTCGTTTAGGAGGTGAAGAAGGTTATTACATTTTCATGCATATTAAACAAACCAGTTAGACTTTCTGTTGCATCGGTATCTGATGAAACATGGAGGAGACACTCACTGTCTGTAGGTGATGATGACGATGAGGATGGCAGGAATACAGCACATGATGATGATGACAGCCAGGGCAAGCAGAGCTCCTTCAGTATATCCCACAGACTGAACGGCCTTCTTCACACTCTGCACCACATCTGGTGTGCGGATCTCCAGGATGCGTCCTCCACGACCCAAGAAGGGCTGGAACTCCTTGTTGATGTCTAGTAATTTCCCATCCAAAAATCTGTAGAAACCACACACACATAATCACACATGTGGACCTGCAAGTTTCATCACTGTGTTCTAACCCAGCACATCAATCAGCATATGCTAATCTGAGCATCTTTTTCAGAGCAGATCAACAATGTTGTGACACTGAAGCATTTTAGTGGTCAATTGATTTACGTTTCTTGTCACATTGGTATTCACTGGTACTGCATCTCACTGGTACTGCATGTTTTTAACATATAGTATGTTTTTGAATGGCTGTATTTTTGGTGCTTGTTGTAATTTGTCTCTTAGTAATGTTAAATGACTTTGGTAGTGAACTGAATAATTGTGCAAGTGGTTGTACTTTGGCAAGCACCCACATACCTGCCTTTTAGCAAATCAGTTTGCACTACTTGGCAAACATTAGGTAATAATATTTATGAGGCAAACTTTGATAATAAAGTTTTATAATGTGTCCCTCCACTTTTCAGATCGTTCCTCCGCCTCTGCATCTAATGGCATGTGCTATAACAGCCTGGTGCTATACTTTCCTTGGCAGCTATACTATAAAAACACAATTTCTATCTACCATCTGCAGTGCTCATAGCTATAAAATTGGAAAAAATGGTTCTAAGTGTTGTTTGCATTTGAACTGAAGAGTTAAAATTTAGTCTAAACAAATACAAACATATGCTCCTTCTGCTTAAACATATGCATTTTTACTATAAATAATAAACTAGCTCATGGCTAGTTTATAATTATTGAATATATATGTGTGCGTGTGTATAGAGCGAGAGAGAGAGAGAGAGTGAGAGAGAGAGGAAGCAAGAGAGAGAGAGAGAGAGAGAGAGAGATAGATAGATACATAGATAGATAGATAGATGGATAGATGATAGATAGATAGATAGATAGATAGATAGATAGATAGATAGATACTATTTACATATATGTATTAAGAATCTTGAGAAGTGTAGATGAAAGTTGATCACTGGACACTGTCTGACAGAGTAACCTTTAAACAGCACTCTCATACGTAATATGTCAGATACGGTTAGGGGCTCAGAGTTAAGGGAAAGGGCAGAGGTTAAAAAGGGCCAGAGTAAAGCAGAAGAGACTCACTTGAAAAGCTCCTGTCTTGAGATGGCTCTGTTTGTCAGAGGGTCAATGGCATAAACCATCAGGTCAGATTTGGAGTAGTCTTCTTGTTCATAACCCTCACCAAAATGCCGGGGCCCAATAGACTCCACAACTACTTTAGCTCCTGGGATCTGATCCTGCACATAACGCTCTAAAATCCTGTCGTGAGACACAACAAAACAGAACAGAACAGGAAATTTTAGAACTACTTAAGACATTTTAATAACTCAACTTTAATTCCATACAACTTCAGCTTTTACAATGACAGTATCTGTGGTGCGATGTTGACTATCATTACAAAAAAAACTGTTTATCCTCTGAGTCCTTTCGAGTCTCTGAAACGAACTTAGAAGTTTTTAAGTTTTTCTTCACACAACGTTTTAATGTTGCTCCAGAAGACCTAGACAATACAGCATCAGTCATATGGACCATTTTTATAATATTTTACGGTATGTTTTGTCATTGCTGTCAATCCCCAGTCCTCATTCACTTTTATTGTATGGAAAATAATATATATTTTTTAAATTCACCTTTGTGTTCCACAGAAGAAAGATAGTCGCAGGGTTGTGAAATGACACAATGAGTAAATAATGACAGAACTGTCACTTTTGGGTGAACTTTTCTTTAAAGGGTTTTCAGATGTTTTTATTTTGGTGCTCAAAGCCATTAATCGTACACTAGGGGTGTCACAATATCCATAATATTAATATTATTAATATTAATCATTACTGATACCATGTTAATACTACACATATGATATCATAAAAAAGTCAGTGCCAGTATCTGGTTGACACTCCAACACAGCAGGTGGTGATATTGCACCTGTTTAACATTTTGCCCTAAGAGCCACAATGGTTACAAACTCTCTCTCTGCCCCACTAGTATTTTGAGTGATTAATGGGCCAATAAAAGAAAACACAAAACAAACTTGAATTAAATTGAAAGATTAATGATGGACTAACAGCATGATTTAGTTAACATTTTTGGTTTATGATTTTAGATTTAGTTTTTATCAACAAATATTACAACAATATCTTTATCATTAATTATTTTGGCCACAATAATTGTATCGTGAAAATCTGATACTGTGACAGCGCTATCATAACCATACATCAGGGAAAAAACTGACAATCAACTTCCATAAGCCCGCAAACATTCACAACAATCTCTAATTGCTGTAATCACTGCAGCCAGAGAAACTAAATGGAAAAAAAGTGACATGAGAGCAACAATTACTGCCTAAATATATCACAAACAGCAGCAAAGCCCTATATTAGCCATGTCTGTTAGAGGACATGAAAGCGGCTTGTTTTGAATGCAGGTACACAAAGAACAAACACAAAGGCTGAAATGAGGTGTGCATGACAGCGTCAGTTCAGCGCTAGTGTCCTTGTCTCCCACCAGGCATCTTTATTACCTCCCCGCTCTCATCTTGAAGCAGGCGGCCCTCCTCAGCCAATTACCTGCAGCGGCTCGGATATTCCCTAGCTGCAGCCGGCGAGGTGAAATAAGAACGCCAAAGGAAAAGAACAGAGACGGAGTGATGATACTACTCGCAGGAGGAGAGGAACGGGGAACAAGTTTGCTGAGTGGATGAGGAGTCTGGAGTTTTATCACCTAAGACAGAAACTGTGAGTGTGTGCACACTGGGAATATTAAGACATGTGGGTTGATATCTCGATGTGGGCATTCTCAGGCTCTGCCATTTCTCTGCACTTCCCTGTCTATGAATCCCAGGTTACCCATCATGCCTGGTATGCCAGCTTTAGCCTCTTCTACAAAACTTTAGTTAGAGCTCTTAAAGGGATAGTGTACCAAATAATAAAACTTCTGCCTCCATTAACTCACTTGTGAGGGGTGGATGCTGTCAACCACCAAAATGAAGAGTCTAAAAACATGACTTTTGCATTATATTCCAAGACTTCTAAGATCTGCTGTAGCTCTCAAAATCAAAGCAGCATGCTGTGATTGACACATCTTGATGAAAGCATTTTCACACAGCATTTTTAATATACACGAGTGATTTGAGAGTTGGGACAGATAGAGAAACATGTTTTTAGGGGGATATTTGGAGCTGGACAGAGTCTCTGTTCACCTGCATTACATGGAAAAGACCAACATGAATATCTGTTAAAACTTCTTGTGTGTTCTGCGTAAGGCAGAAAGGGCATGCAGGGCTAGAATGACATGAGAGTGAATAAATGACAGAATCTTATTTTTGGCTGAACTATTTTGGTGAGGGTTTTAATGGGCATGAAGAATACATGCTAGTGCAGGGCTGACAGGGGATCGAGAGGTTTCAACATAGTGTACTTTAAGGGCAGATGCTTTACAGTGTGGGGCCTGATTCTAAATAAGGGAGGCTGACAGAATTCCATAGACTTATTCCCAATATAAACATCTGGATGGAGTTAAGTGCTCATGCATACATTATCTCACTCTCAGTGCTTTTCAGCTGTCTGGAATGGCTTTACTGTATGTTCTTGACTTCGGCTCTGCATTATGTATTCAGGATGAAGAGTGTGTTTGCATATGTTACCCAATCAGCTGATCCTTGTTCTGTTCAACTACAGTGGGCGGCACATTGGAAACGACCACCTGCATGTCCAGCTGGTTAACCACAGACACCTGGGAAACACAAACAACCTTCAGTAATTAAAGAGAAAAAGAACGTGTGGTCAGATTTTTAAATTAGGTCCAGGGCTGTTTTGATTATCAAATCTTGGCTCTTAATTGTTATTAACATAATAGTGTTTAATTATAATTTGAAATAATATAACACCCACTGATTATATTATCACATTGATTATAATGTGAAATAATGTAAAAAAAACATTAACATTGATAATTTTTTTGTATGTGAACAAATATTGTACATTAATATTTTAAATATATGTCTATGCGGTCTTGATGAACTCTATGAGCAGATATGAAAAGATTATCTCCAGAACAGCTTTTATATTGTTTGATTATTTTGAATTTATAATGAATTATGGTCAAAGGAAGAGGGAGAAATATAAATGTACATAACACCATGTGTTTAGAATATTCTAGTGATCTGTGTTTCATTCTAAAATGACTTCTGTTTTTGAAACTAGTGACAGGTACAGTTTGAAGAGGTGTTTTGTCTTGTGTATTCAAAACAGATGTGCATGAAGATGAAATAATGTTGAACTAATCAAATTTCGGTCATTGTTGACACTAAAAGTCAAGTTAGTAAAAGCCAATTTACAATTTTTTATGGTTGTACAGTATGATAAGTCCGTGTTTTTATTAGAACTTATGAAATACAATATAGTGCATATATCAACCTGCAATTCATAGATGAGATGTTGGAAACTTTAGAAGGTTGTTAATAACTGAGACAAGTAAGACAGTCTGGTAACAAATTTGATGAGTTGTTTGGAAAAGCTGAGTTTCTCTGTGTTTTTCTGAGATTGCGTTTCATCTCTTGTAAGAGACTTGTTCTAGTTCATGTCATGTTTGCCTGTCTGTGGAGCAGGATACCCAGTGAGGTGATGATTAGTTGACCTCCAAAATCTGTACAGGTGGTAGTCCTATTGGCATCAACTACACACCCCCACTGGCAAGTTATGAAAAGCCAATTTATTTGACCCAGGGGCTGAAGTGCAGGTTCATGATATTGAGTTCTATTGTGTAATTGATTTATAGGCCTGAATACCACTGAAGCCTCTGAGTCCACAAAAAATCAATGACTCTTCTGCATCAGGTTTGGACGCGCTTCAGAAGAGCTTACAGAGACTATATTTTTCTAATCAAAATCAGCTAACAGAGGTTGTGTGTAAATCTGCCTCTCCCTGCTGTAAAATTATTGATGGACTGTATCTACGGACAGATTACTGCTTCTAACTTGACTCAGTCTGTTTAGGCTGCACAGGATTGTGTATTTAAAGCTGAAGTGTGTCATTTCTGCATCACTGGAATATCAAAAGGAATCGACTATCGATTCTTGAATCTGGCGTATCAAGTTCCTCGCAAGGATTTAAAAAATAACACAACAAATATTATATTGCATATCTCATATTCCTATTTCTTTATATTTCATTATAATAATAGATTATTGTGTGTCGCTCACTGTCTCCGTCTCTCAATAAAACTACATGTCACAAAAACATGAAAACACTTCATGATTTTGTTGCTCAAGAATAAGGACATAAAATTCAATGTGGAGTCCAAGATACAAAAAGAACTTTAGGCATCAAGAGTCAAAGAGTCCAAGGACACACAAATTACATTTTTGTTTGTAGATAGTTTATATGCTTATTTTAATCACTCATATACGATTAAAATTCCTAAAGTTAAAGGGCAGCTGGGTGTTCATTTTGAAGTCCCCACCCCAAGCTTTGCTTTTATTGGATGAAAAGGTAACCCTCCCCCAAACTCTGAGAACAGGACAGGATACAAATACACTGTGAACTTCATCCGTCCCTCCTGTTCCACACTTACCACCACCTGTGCACTGCTGCTGAGCCCCTCGCCATAGTTGTCTGTGGCAACCACATCAAATTTGAAGTAGGAGCGGCGCATGTTCCTGTACATGATGGCCGTCTTTATTACGCCAGTGTAAGGCTCAATAACGAAGCCGTCTTTGCCATCAGTTGTCGGGGGGATAATCAGCCTGTACAGCATGGTGCTGTAATTCCCAGTGTCCTTATCCAGAGCCTGACAAAAACAATACAGCACAGACATGTCAAAGACCCACAACAGACGAATCGCCACAAGCTACTTATCATCTAAAACACAGAGCTGCTCAGGCCTTGCAGATCCATCTGCGGCCCTTAGGGGGCGCTCAGAGCTCCAATTTCATGCCTCAAACGTCACTTTGGCTCCAGCGCAGCTGAACATTACAGCACTTCACTGCAGTGACAATGATTTATAATGGCTTTTTACAAGCAAGGGAAACGTACAGCTCCGCAGATAGCAGGGGCCCCGGCTCCTCGAAGTCATTAACACAAATGAGGCTTTTTCAATATGCCTCAGAGACCCATTTCAATAAATACGGACACACTTACTGTGTATTAAAGGCCTTTGCAAACAAAAGGTCCATCTTTTAATTGGCTATTTTGTGTGGCTCAGCTTGGACAGAACAGACCTTTGATTGGAGCTGCAGTGCAGATTCCAGCCGAAATGCCCATGAAATTGAATTTGTTCTTGCACAAGGCAAAGTCGCTCTTTATCTTTTCTACTTGCGATTTTACATGAGGAACATAAGAAAGGTGATGTTTTCTCAGAAGGGCGATAGATCACATAAACTAATTATCAGATCAGGGGCGAACAACGGTTACACGGCTAATCAGAGTTAGCTTCCACAGAGCACAGGCATTTCAACGACATCGATGTCCTTAGGGTTGACAGAGCAAGAAGCGATTTCAATTTTCTTGCCTTTTCTCCTCAAAACTATTTAAAGAGGGATTTCAAAGTAGATTAGTCTAATCTTTGAGCTGCTGAGCTGCCTGAAAAAAATCCATAGTAAGTGATTCTGTGACCACCCAAATATACAACTGTGTGTGTCTGTTTTGTGTGTGTGTTTGCGTGTGTGTATTCTGAGTGTGTCTGTCTGTCTATCTGTGTTTGTCCATGTGTGTCCATTCTGTTTGATTGTTTATGTAAGTGTTTGTCTCCATGTGTGTCTGTGTGTGTGTTTCTGCTCTTTTTGTCTTTGTGTGTGTGTGTGTGTGTGTGCTCTGTGTCAGGGCAGTATATTTGACTTTTTCACTTTTGTCCGTTAAACTTCTGAGCTCAGACATTTTCTACAAGTAAACAGCAGAAATGATGGTAATCTGTACTTGAAATGAGCATGACCCTGTAATGCCCTCGGTCTCTGCTGCATGGCTTAACTCAGTCTGGGGTCTTTGCTAATAAGGTCTCCTCGACAGAACGCAGAGCGCTGGCACCTGATAGCATCACTGTTTCGGTTCTTCCAGACCGCACATGAACTCTAGGCAGGGTAATGCAGTATGAGCTGAACCCCAGTGTGATGATCAGCATGTGTTCTCACTCGGCTACAGATGATCAGAGCATGTGTGTAACACTGCCTTAATTAAACCAGGGCGATGTTAAGATGTTAAGGCCAGACAAACACGACACAATTGCTTGACCGGAGCATTCCAAAACCTCAGTTCTGTCAAAACTATAGACCACAAAAACTGCTTTGAACACTAAAATGCAGTATAAAATTTTAATATTAATCAAATGTAATAATATGACCTTTTCAAGTAATTATTCTATAAAAGTAAACTGTCAGAAATCAAATACAGAAAACAAATGACAAGCAATAGAACAAACATACAATACAATACAGATACAAATTATGCAAATGGTGTGTGAAGTTTTCAGGTAACAGATGCATACATGTTTTAAAGAAAAGTAAACCTTAAATAATTGCCATAGCCTTAACTACATGATTATTGGATACAGTATAAAACATTAATAGTGATTTGATCTGTAATTAAACAGTACAGCAGCTGTACAGTAATGTTGTGTTTATGTTCAGTTGTGAAGAGTTTATTAAAGCTACTTCAGTCATACAGCCAAGAGCAGTGAGTGTTTTATACTTCTTGTCTATATTGTTGTTTGATTAATATTAACAACACAATAAACAGCAGCAGGTCTCTCAGGCTGTATTTACACTACAGGACTTAATGCACAAATCTAATATTGTGACACATAACCATTTATTTCACCTCTCACTGAGCATGCACACACATGCCGGTGAGCATTACAAAGCTGTCTGTCATTCACCTGGCACCCGCGTATTTGACACACACACACACACACACACACACACACACACACACACACACACACACCATATTATGTTATGTGTGAATACAGTGTATTTCATGAAATCTGTGTTTGTGTTTACAGGCACTATGTTAGAGTTAGTTTTAATTCTCAACCCGTTTGATTCTCAGTATATATGCGCTGTCTACTAATCCCTTAAACACAGCAGGGAAAACAGCATTTGCGTTTACATCATGTTTGTTAACGCCGCTTCAAAAACACTGGAATAAGCAGTTTTCTTAAGTGGATGTAAACGAGGTCACTGATGCTCTTGTGTCTGAATGAGAAAAAATTTCCTGCATGTTCCAACATCTAGTGGATAGACGTCCCAAAAGTCTAGAAACTGTTGTAAAAGAAACGGGAGAGATTAATTCTTTTCACCATGATTCTGACATTAAATGTTCTTAATTAAATGCTTGCAGTCCGAAATCATCTCAAAGGTGTTCCGATGGATTCAGAGCTGGGATTTGTACAGGCTTGACTTAGTAAACACGTTCTATATGGGCTGTGTTTTGTGTACAGGGCCGCTGTCATTGTGAAACAGAAGGAAGTCTTGCACAAACCTGCACCAAAGCTGGAGGAATCTGGTGTAGAATTAAGATTTATTTTCACTGAAATCACTGGAATAGCCAATTGTGCTAGAGGTGCAGTAGAAGTGCAGTACCATATACATTTGCCTATATGGTGAACATCCACTGCGAACATATGCAATTTTTAAGCCCTCACACATATGGCAAGAAATATATCTCTTTGCCACATCAGTTTATATTAAGGTCAGAAGCTGAGCTCTTCTAAGACTAAAACCCCAGAATCGACTGTCGATCACTAACTGAGAGAAACAGACAGGAATAGAGATCATACAAATGAGAGAAAGACAAAATCACTGTGAGAAAGTTCTCATAGAGGGAGAGAAAACAGCAGTAATATAAAGAAGGGTAGAGGAACAGTGCCTGCACTCGCCTGGCTGATTTATGAGGATCTTTGATTCATTTTCTTTGCCAGAGAATGTGATGCCCTTGTCCACACTATTGACAGTTGTGTTGAGATCTGTATCAGCATGTCTCTGTGGCCGTGGCATTTTATGGCCTACGAGCTCATCTTGAGATTCAATCTTTCAGACCCCATCTGGTCAGACTTATGCTCCTCTGCTGGGACCAAAAATCCAACCATCCACACAAATAAAAAACAACTCCCCAGCACAGAACCAACCAGCACAGAGGAAAACCAGTATAGTCCACTGCTGCAAAATTGAAGGTCCTATTTTCTGTAGACATCCGTTGTTGAGCTGGTCTGGTGTACACTGCACCTATCCTGACCAAGAGCTACCCATACAGATATGAAGTGTGTGTCTGGCGGACAGGTACAGCAAACTTTTTCCAATGCTTTACATGACCTTTATAGGCAGGTAAATCTAAAACTGGAAGCAAACTCTTGAGAACAACGCAGAATCCAAGAATTTCTTGTCTCGTAGCCAGCTAATCAGATTACAACAGACAGCCAGCTCTTGTCATTGTCATGTGCAATAAGCGTCAGAGGCCAATGAGCAGACTGTGGGTGTGACACAACACAGGCTGACACAACACAATGTATGGATACAGTGTATGAAGACACTCTACCTCGACCTGTAAAACAGAAGTGAAGGTCTTGGCATCTTCTGCAACCCCTCCAAGATAAAGCAGCTTAGTAAAGACAGGAGGATGATCGTTCTCATCCTGCACCTGAATGAAGACTTTTGCTGTGTTACCTGCAAATAAAAAGCACACATAAAAAGCATCTTTAAAAACACCCAAATAAACAGACAGAAGACAAAACGGAGCCTGAACAATAAGACTTAAGCTTGATAACTTGAAAATTATCAACCACAGGAACTAAAAAAATATTATGTTTCATTTAAATACAGTATACAACCCTGATTCATGTGATTTTAAAGTAGAAGTAACAGGGTTAAACAGTATAAGGAAATCCTGATGTAGGTGGGGGGATGTGTAGGAAAAGTGCCAAAAAGCAATTACAATTTACACTAAAAATGCAGGTGTCCACCCACAGGTACTCTAATATCTGCACTTCTCAAAGTAAAAGACAGAGTCATACTTTGTGGGGCTGTGAGAGCAACAACACGATTTAACATCTGACAGACTTCAGCACTCATGCCAAAGGAGATTCACACAATTCTGCTCATTTCTGCACAGTCACTCAGAGAGGAGCAGTGAAGCGTCACAGCAGAGAGGGAAGTGACACAGCAAGAGTGATGCTGAGCCAATGACGAGCAATGAATAAGATCAGCACCAATCTGCTCAAAGCATCTCCTGCCTTGGACAAAAAGTCCCTACAGAAACATTATGCTCAATTTGTATATCTATATATCTATATATCATTTTAGTGTGCTACTTTTTTAAGTACAATTATTAAAAAACTAATTAAAAAGAACCATATAGATAAACTTTTTGTATTTTAAGTTCAAATTTAAGTTCAAATTTTAAGTATTTTAAGTTCAAATTTATTTATGTAGTGCTACAATTTTGTATTGTTGTGAAGCAGCTTTATAGAGACATACAACAAGTATAAAATAAGGACAATGAAAAGATGTTGTCCTTATAAAAGAAAAAAACACATAGTACTGTGAAGTACACTGTACTACTATGATAAAAATAAATTATGAAAGGACAGGAAATATTTTAGTCAACAGAATCTATTTAAGCTTCACTTTGCACCAACATTAGAAGCCTGTAGTATCAGCAACTAGAAAAACATGTGAACCGCTAAACTGAAAGAACCTAACACAGAGTCTGAATACAAACTGCTAACAGACCTGCAGCACCTGTCACCATAACAACCTACTGAATGAAGGCAACATAACCAGCTGTAACATAATAGCAATATACATATTAAAATGCTTTATTAACACACTGACAAGTTACAAAAACACACTCATAAAAATCAAAAAGCCTCAAAAAGCCTTACACACTGGGTGACATCAGGTCATTGATGATTAGATTTGATTATATGCTGGCAGTCAGTGTTTTCTTGGCTCAAAACAAAAAAGCAATCACTCTAAAGTGAAAAAATAAAGAATAATATCCAGCTTTAAAGCAACATAAAACATCTTTAAGGGTCATAGTCATCATATGAGATGCTTCTTTAGACTGAGCTTTGTGTGTATTCTATATTGCCATGTATATTATATATTTTTTCTTTATTTGCTTTCTTTTCTTGCATGTGTAAAGCTGCATTGGAACAATGTAGCATTGTGAAAAGCACTATATAAATAAATTTGGATTGAATTGAATAGAAGAAGACTCACTTCTGGATGGAGCTCGCAGGTTGGAGGACACCACCCTAATAGAGTTGGCTTCCACGCGTAAGATGTAACTGCTGTTGCTCTCATAGTCCAGTGGCCTGGCAGTGCTGATGACTCCAGAGATGTTGTTTACAATAAATTCACCTGTGGAACATCATGATGTTATCACCTCTGGTCTAAAAGGCACAAACCTTGAGGCCTTTTATAATGCAAAACTACATCTTTAAAAATATGAAGTTATTTAAAGCAAATGTATTAATTTCCACCCTTCTGCTAGGACAAACAATCCCTGACATGTAAACTAAGGTTATTAAATGGGCCTTATGAATTATTTGTGTTCTGTGCATACACAGAGTTATTTCTATATGTGCATACACATATATTTCACATCATCAGCAGGAAAATTATCTATTTTTAACAGATTTATCATTGATTTGTAGCAATCAACAAGATCCATATATACAATCAAGATCCATATTAACAATCAAGATCCATATATAAGTAGAAAAGAAAACTATATTTTATTTGCCAAGTATTCGACTTCGAGATTTTTGTCCATAAATAGAGCATAAAACATTTCATGTTATATACTATAATGTAAAATTACCATAAAAAGATTTGTCATTCCGCTCACCTCTAATTCTCTGTAATTCCTGACCAGCTAAATCTGTCTTAAAACTCAACTGTAATGGTTTTCCACACACTGCACAGGTAAAACTGGGGTTTCAGATGGAGGATGCAGTACTCAGCCCCTGAGTCTCATTACCACTGTTAAAGGATTAGCTCTGATCTTGTGATGTCATCGCATTGAACATGTTAGATTCAGACGGTTTGAAGGGGCAATGATTACCTTCTCCTTCCGCTTTTTTTCTAGTTTGCACTAATGAAAACAGCCTTTTGATTACCTATCCACGCTCCTTGATTCCATCTAATGAGAATATACCAAAACGATTTCCCCATCGCTTCAAACCTGCACCAGATTTATTCAAATGTGACGGAAAATTTCGGCTCTGAACAGGCAGAGTACCGGATTTAATCAGGGTTGTGATGCACACCCCCGGCTCTCGTTCTCCCTGTCTCTCCGATGACACACAGCAACAGGCGCTACAAACAAAAGCCTTCTTACACAGCTTTGAGGTACCTCAGCTGACAGCCACCTAAGAAATGCAGCCTGGGAGGATGTGAGATTCCATTATGATGTGCTTGAAGTATTACAAACTGTAATTTATTACATTACAATAATATCTAACTCTTAAAAGGCTGGTGTGACATTTCAGGCAATCTTTTTGCTTGGAGCTTTATGACGAGGAAATAAACCAAGCTGAAGTCTTCTGTAACTCATTTCTTAAAGGGCTAGAATGTATGAGAACCGTTTAGGGGCAAATTTACTAAGAATGAGTTGCAGTCGCTAATAGCATTGTTTATTTGCACAAGTGTTGTGAATTGTTTTAGCTCCCGATTCACTATGCAAAGCAGATAATAATGCAAACACACCCCAACACATGAGTGCTGAACACAATTTGTATGGTGCATGTCCAATTTTGCAGGGTGGTTCTGAGTGCTAGGCTGCGGTGGATGACAACCATGATCTGCACACTTTACTGGGACTGTATAGCATCACCACTGTGAAACGGCATGTAAATGTGCTCTTTAAAATGCGAAGAGTGCTTGACTGCACCACATGCTCTTCCCCATCACTTGATCATGATTCTGCTTTATATATATTTATCTAACTACATTTCTGTTATGATCTGTGTGTGCCAGTTACACAGGTCCTATATGTCTGCAGCAGGGTTCTGACACGTACTCTGGAGGTGATATGAATGCAATACTCACCTCCCTCATTTCCTTCAATGATGGAGTAGACGATGGTCTGGTTTATGGCAGCTGCGAGGATGACTCCAGCAACTGTTCCCACAGGAGCATTTTCACTGACTGAAGGAAACCTTCACACACAGAACACAGTGGTTTAATGACACACTGACAACTGTTTGTGATAAAATCCATCTAATGATTCTCTGAAGTATTTTATTACTCTGAGTATGTATTGTCTATGTAAATGCAAAAGGCGTCTAATGGACATCTTTGTTTGCTGTATTACATCTCACTGTTTTTTCAGCATCTTGTACTGATTATAAGATGGTACACTAGGATAAAAATAGTTTGTTTAGAAATTTTGATTCTGGAGTCTCCTGTGAGGTTTCTTTCAGTGTTGCTCTGTTATCTGTTTTAAAGAGAGAATGTGTCCAGTGTGGCCTCATCCTCTCCAAACATAATGCTGAGTGGAAGTCACGCACAGTGCTAATGCAAACGGCAGAAAATAGTGTTCGCAAAACTACAAATGAGACCATCTTTCTGACATAAAGTACAGATGTTACAGAACTTTAGAAAATTAAGTTGCAAAAACAGGTCATTTAGAATTCCGTATTTCACAACTTTTATACATTTAACATGTAATAAGCCAGTCATAACAGAGATACACAAGGCAGCCAATCAAAACAGAGATTAATTAAAAACAGATTCATTAAAGGCATAGTAGCAAACACAGTCTGAGCATGAGACAGAGGGTGAAAGTGACTGTGGAAAAAAACTACATTAAGATTTTGGGGTAAGAAACTTAAAAAAAAAAAATCAAGTGGACCACAAGAAAAACATTATTACACATATTCTTTACAAGAGTATAGTGTAGCATTGTGACAAATGTCTTACATTATAATGTGAAACTGTAAATTTATGAATAATGAATAAAGATGGCTGGTGCATCTAATATGTTTTTGTATCTATGTGCTTTTTACACACATTCACTGCATTCAGTACTATCAAATGAAATGAAATTAACACATATACTGTAAGGTCTGGCAGCCAAATAGCTTGATTGTTTAACAATTTTAAATGTGGTGGACATCTCACTTAATTTTCATTTGATACAAGCTTAATCATTTGAGCAACAAAGGATTCTTGTCCTTCATTGCCCTGAAAAGACAATTATTCACAAAAATGTCATCAATCAAGAAGTGTTGAACCAGACCACAGTGTTAATTGGGCTTCCTACACAGTTGCTGAATAAAGCAGAATAAAGGCTGTTAACTGAATGTACATTATGTGTAGGAGGGATCTTGCAGCACACAGCGGAATCATGTGAAGTATATGGTTGAAATAAGCTGTTGATTTTTAGCAAAAACATATGTTTAGACCATCTAAGCCGTACTTCAAAAGCAGTGGGTGGAAAGAATACTATTTTCATATCTTATAACAATCAAAATATGTTTGTATGATTATAAATTGTTTTAAAAGGTATACAAAACAATACTGGTTTTAGAGACATGATTCCATTTTAACTGCTGTTCACGTTTATCACTCTTCATTATTGTTCATTACTGTTTTATACAATCTGATCACAAGTAAACAGAGACAAATATAGATGTAAACAGGTCTCATTAAGCACATGACACCACACTGCATTGGTACTATAAACACTAATGCAGCTCAGACAAGAATTACAGACCACATACTCACCTGTCAATCAACTCAAGAGTTTTAAACATAGTTGGTTAAAAGAAAATAACTGTTTAAAGCACTTATAAAGACACAGTATATGAAGTATGCAGTCATTATCATAAAAGGACCAAGTACACAGATTCTATAGTTGGTTTACTTTAGTATCTAAGAAAAAAAAAACTGAGAACCAAAAGTATCCAGGCAAACTGAGGAATGTTCTAAAATTCTCCCTCAGAGAATGTGGTTCACAAACAGCGTGTCAACAGCAATGTGAAAAGCTCAGAGGCATAACAGCAAGTGTTTTTCTCCCATCAACACTCAATAACACAGACAAAACCTCTCAAGGACAGTTTGAATTCAAAACCTTATAATCCTGTTGCAGAATCGGCTTTTCTGTTCGATAATGTATTTGTGATTGTGGACGCTCACACTCGGTACAGTTCACAAAAACCCTCGCAAACTTTCTAGCGAACATCTGGTGGTGAGGCAACCTTCATCCTTGACTTGGAGTACTTAGATGTTGTTGTACACAGGATTAGAAGGTGATTCATTTCCCTTGGGCTGCTTTTGTCTTTCAGGGCTGGAGGATGATACAGTACCATCTATGTAATCCCTCTGTACACACACTGACACCTTTCCCCCCTACGCAGGCGCCCGATCTGGCCCTTTCGCCAGGCAAATGCTGTGCTGTGGTTGCACAGATAATAGAAAGCGTCTTTGCTTATTCTCAGTTCACATAGAGCTTTAACGGTCGCTCCACAAAAGAAACATGCTCAAGTGCTACAGAGTAATGAGGTCCACTGAGCATCACAATTACTTCCATTCCATTGTCATTATTTTATACTTTGCTTTGTGTTCTTTTTAGCCTATTGCATTTAATCAGGACTGAAGTATGTTTATTTCATGAGATGAGGGCAGCTTCTAACTTCCTTCCTTCCTGTTTGATTTTTGGTTTTCTGTTGGTTAGATTAAGATTAAGATGGAGTATCAAAATATCTAGTGGAACCAATTCCAAACCTTTGGCCTTTTCCATCTGAACACAAAAGATGACTACAATATCAGATATATCAAGATATACAACAATAAACAGATTGCAAGCTTTTCGCATAGATTTCAGTGTTTAGCTTTGATGATGTGAGACATTGGAAACATTCTAAATCTAATCCCCATATCCTGATGTTTGATCTCAGTCTTTATAAAATGAGCAAAAACCACAGGCCTCCACCGACAATACATGACAACTATCAGGTTACATTTAATCCTTCTATTTTATAAAACATAAGACGCTTGTTATTTAGGGTATCTACATCAATCTATTTGAATACAAATTCATTTAGTAAGAAAAATTATCCTTTATGAGTCAAAGACAGCAATGTTTCAAATCCCTGTGTCAAATTTTTAAACAGATAGACTCTGGCAACAGAAGTGAATCTGATCTTAATTGCACAAAGTTTTGGTATAACATATACACTTACATACATATACACTTACATACATAACATATACGCAAATATTAAATATCTCTACCATGGCTGTAGAGTTATATTAAAAATGCCTTTGGATCTCAAGGCTTGTATTTTGGTGTACAATAAAATTCTAGCGTCACCTTCAACTTTAATCAATTTTTATGATTTTACCAAAACATTAGCAACATGACTTGCATAGGAACAGTAAAGGTGTCCGTTAAATACTGTTGATCAGGAGTAGTCCCTCTACTCAACACTACTCATCATCTGTTCTCTCTTTTTTATCAAGCTCCCTTCTTTACCTCACCACTGAACATCATCACAGCCTCTCGCCGTCTCTGCTCTAGCTCAGTGAGACTCTTGTTTCCCCTCCCCAGTCCACAAATCAGCACTTAACACAGCACAGAACCAGGCCGGGCTCATGACACTCCTGAACGATCTCCCCTCTTCAAATGAAAGAGCCCTTTCCCTGCTTTCAAATGCTCTGTCTGTGGATTAGCCGTTGACCTTTTCAAACTCTGTGCGATCGGTGCGGCTGGAAAGCAGGTGGCGTACTGTTTCTGTCCTTTCCAAACAAGAGGTAAAGGGCAAACTTCATTCTGGTGAACTTACATTTGAGAGTGTGGATCATCTTCCCCTATTTAAAAATGACTTTTACTCCAGTAGAATACATGAATACTAAGAGATTCGAGCAGTATGTGAACAGCCTGTGTAGAACAAACGTGTACACCAACTTCTGGATGACTTTACAAAGGGAATTTATGCTTGCAGCGCATTTAGCATGAAGAATTATGAATGTAATATGTGCAGGTACTTCAGCTGATACTAAAACGGTAACTTTTAAGTGTTTGTACAGTGCTAGCAATGACTTACAGGGCTGCACAATTAATCAAAAAACTGTTCAAGATTACGAATATGGTTGCAATGACTACATAATCAGTAAAAGTTATGATTACAGCTGTCCATTTGCGGTGAGTTTCTGTGCATTCCAGCACGTGTTGCAGTCTGAATACAGCGGCGAATCAGTTGTCCTAATTTCTGTTTTATAGTCAATGCATAGACTGCAAGCTTTCAACTTTTTTGCTTCACAGAAAGTTACATTTTAAAACATACTTGGTATAAAATCTAATAATTAAAATTAGTAATCACAATCATGATGTCAAGCGGGATAATTATTATATAATAATATATAAAACATCCTAAAAATGCTACAAAATTAAACGTTTGCATAGTGTTCTTTTTAACAAGCAATAACATTAATACAACGTCTAAAAACTAGACATTTTAAAAATAAGATTTTTAACATTTTTGTAACAATAACATTAGTAAAACATTCTTATAAACTAAAATTGTTAGCTGAGATGCTGCCTTCCAACACTTATATATGGTGAATGTGTTCTCTGCAAAGTGCTGTGTATACAATCAACACAGCCTGTTCAAAAAGCTTGTCTTGGCAAAGTATTCATGTAAACACAGTTGGTTAGTGAATGCAAACCTGAAGCAGCAAAAATTGGATTTGTGTCAAAATATCAGATTGGTGCATAAGCTCCTGCAGTGGTAATGAAGCCTAATAAACCTGCTGCTGTAAAACGTGTCATTAATATTAATCCAACAATAATATGAACAAAAATTAGAGGAAACCTCACACTGCTCTTCATTTATTTTTCTATTACTGTTTGTAATTGTTTACTTAAACAATATTTGCTTTGATGTGAAATATTTGCAACAATTTATATTATTACATTTAATTAAATATTAAAGCAATATTTATGAAATAAAAGTGTAGCGTAATAGTTGCGGTATTTAGTACAGTGAGATTTCACATTTTCTGATTTAAACGACTAGAGTTTAGTAAAGGCTTTAGTATCAACTTCAGTGAGGGTCAATGGATACACTCTTTAAAAAAGGAGCTTCATGATGCCAAAGAAAAAAAAAACTTTTTTTGCTTTATGGTTCCACAGAGAACCTTTAACATCCATAGATGTCTTTCTGTTTTACAAAAGGTTCTTTGTAGTGAAAACGTTAGAACGAGAAGAAAGAAGGGGTTGTTTTAGGAACCTTTGACCAATTAATTTTTTCATAATCTAAAAATGGTTTATCAATGGCATCACTGTGAAGAACCATTTAATAACCTTTATTTTTAAGAGTTTATCTGAGACATGATGAACACATGACATTAAAGCTGGAACAATCACAGAGAGATGTCGAGCTGATTTACATACACAGCGCACTTTCAGAAGTTTACTAATCACATGCACAAGTGTCCTAAAATGAGATAAGGGTGTAGGAGAGATAAATTATTGAAAAAGCTATGAATATTTGATGAGCGGCCCTGCTGAAAGCCACAGACAAAAGAATCTGCAGTAAAGCATCTGGGGTTAATTGACCCCTTCCAGAATAAAAGAAACAAAAGCCCATTGAGATGATTAATGGAGAAACTGTATGACTGGTTTTATTCTCTCTCAAATGATGAAGACACTAGCAATGTCCGCACAGCGTCAGGACACATTCATGGAGTGAAAAGAGAGGAGATGTATCAGGAACCTTCTAAAAGCTTTTATATTAGAGACATGAAATAACTTTGTTTATATGGTTGTGTTGCAAGGTCACAAAGTTTTGAGAGCCAATTTATTTGTACTTTTTTAGTTATTTTTATAGTGCTAATAACATTTTTTTTTTTTACTTAAGTAATTTAGTAAAGTCTAACAGTTCTTGACTGCCGACTTTGAGAGGAGAAAATAGTTTGAGGGCCTTTTCTCTGTTTGTAGATGATAATTGTTTAGAATTTATACAAGTGCCCTACCGTGTATTTAGGCAATTAAGCTTCACTGCATTAGATAACAATGTCAAACCAAGCAGCTTTAATTAGTGGTGCTTGAAAAGCAAAGCATCACTATTACTCTCTTGCACACTTCGGTACGTAACTCTTCCTGCACTGTCGCATACCCATGAATGACTTCATAGCACATTACAACTTCATTCGCAGTCTTTAATTATCACCATGGAAACTGTCCAGCCACACCCTAGCAACCATTTAGAGCACTCTAGCAACCAACAAGAATTAGCCATATGTCAGCATCAGGACATCATAGATATGGGAGTTGGCTCGTTTCATTCAGACACACATCTGTCTATTAGTTTTAACCCAGTTAACCCTGTTAACTGTCTATCTACCCTAGCAACCATTTACCCTGGCAAAAATTTAATGAACTGAATAAGCCATGTCTCAGAATTAGAATATTGTAGAGACATGTCGGTGAGCTTATTTGATTTGGGCTGTCAGTGGGCTTTAGTTATTGCCCTGACAACTTCCTAACCATACCCTAGCAACCATTTAGAGCACCCTAGCAATTGCATAACATCATGAAAAAAAGCTATATTTTAGGTATATATTTCATGCTAACTAAAAACATCACGTGAGTAATATGGTAGTATTATGCTAAATCATGCTATCATCAAGCTAAATCATGCTAACAACATGCTACGTCATGTTAGCATCATGCTACTTCACGCTAACATCATGTTAATTTTTGTACAATCATGCTTAGTATCATGTTAAAACATGCTACCATCATCCTAATCATACTAACATCATGCTGAAACATGTTAGCACCTTGATTAATGATATTAATATCATTCTGATGCTAAATCATATTAACATTAATATTAACTAAACTTTCATTTGGTCACTTATGGAAACATACATCAACAATGGTTGCTACATTCCTGACCAGGAAAGAACAGATTGTGGCAGTTTGTTTGTGACACATTGTGGCAGTTACTGTTATCCGTTTGAACACTCTTATCATTCTGCAAGCTACAAATCATTTTAACTTAATCCAAAATCCAATCTAAAAAGAGCAAAGTGAAGAGAAAAGACACTTTATAATATTTCAATAAGCTTTCATCATGATATAAAATCCATATGCAGACCGAATTGACATTTTAATTATAGCGCACATTCAGGTATGTAATCACAAGTGATTAATGACAACATTCTCTGCTTCTAAAGCTTCTGAAGTTTGACAGATAATAACTGAAGTTTTATTTTGCTCATTTGTGTGTGCCTGAAAAACCTTAATGTATACAGGACAAATCAAATACATTAAAACCCAATCACAGTTTCAGACTAGGAGAACATATAAGATTGTTATACTCCAAAATCATAAACTGTACTTTAACATACAGATAAATGAAGCTTAAGAACATTTCAAGGTAAAACAAAGAAAACTTATACAATGTCTACAATGCAAATGTTAGCTAGCACAAGCCAAACATTCTGTATCTCCACACATCTAAATGAAAGCCAATATTTCACTTAAGTTATGATAGTCGAACCTTTAAATTAAAGCCATGTAGTTTTGCACAGCTGTAGATTGTTTTAGATTCATATGCAAACATAAGAGTCCCTCACCACACAACCTTAGAATGTAAAAAAAAAATCCACCTCAATTACATTCATTATCAAGGCTACTGCCAGTGTGCCAGTTTGGCGGGGATCTACATGCTAATAAGGAGTGCTGTGCTAATGGTGTGGTTGTTTGTGTGACCCTGAGCTGGTGGGACCACACAAAGAAACCACTAGTGTCTGCATACTAATCCCACAGCTGCAGCTGTGTGGCAGACACAAGGAGTCCTGCGGCCATTGCCTGACAGGAGGCGGAGACTACACAAGACGCCCCGTGAATCAGAAGAGCTCATCATGGGGCTAATTGGGCTCGGATAACTCCCAATGCAGCGATCCACAGCAGAAAACATCTCATCAATGCTCTGCTTTAACACATGAAAGTGATACAGAGTGGAACAACCAGACTGTGTCAGTTCTCCACATGAAGGAATGTAATCACCCACGACACTCCAAACTAAATGAATCTTACAACTCTCTGAGATCTTGCTCTGTCCGACTAAGAGACAAAAGTGTTCGCCCTATAGCAAGGTGCTGGTATCCCTCGCAAATCTTTAAAGTACTTAAAGACGAACATCAAAGTCATTTCTGTCTCGCCGGGCTGCAGTGCCATACCCCGAGAAACTAATCATACTTCAGAGATGCACTTCAGCCGTGACACAACTGCTGCTCATTCACTGCCAAATGAAGCCCTGTGAAGGGCCTCCAATCTGCTCTCCAAAAACAGAGATGATGGACAGCACTCATCTGATATCTGCTATCTATATGAGCTTATACAGACTATTATATAAGCCTGCAAAGTAGACAACGCTAAGGCAGCATATACATTACCCAAAAGAACTGTTTATTCTGAGATTACTATCGCAGAAAATAATGTATCATGCACCCCAAACTGAATGTTGAGCTTCACTTGCAGCTGACTGACAAAGTTTATAGGTCACCAAACTTTTCAAAGCACAGGGAAAAGGTTACTTCGTGCATTGCAAACAACAGATTTAAATGAGAATTACAGGGAAGAGGGATAGAATAGCAAAATAGCAGCATTTCCCTGACCCTTGGTAAAAACTGTCATGCATGACATCACTGTACATGGGTGTAGCTTAACTTATGGTAAAGATAAGTAACATCTCATTTAAACATTCGCAATCCAATCTTCAGTTATCTACAGCTGTTCAGCACTGTTGAATAAATACATGCTAATTAAAGTCATTTTTGCAGGTACCTGGGCTTGAAGGATATGTCCCCTCCACTGTACATAATTACTAACAATTATCTTCACAGCCATGTGATATTAAACCATATATTTTAATATCACTCAATTTCAAACACACATTGTCTATTAATCTCAGACTATGAGCTATAAGACGATGATGGACAGACTCTACTGTATTGTATCCATATTTTTCTATTTGATGTTTGACCTTGAGACATCATCTGTGACATCATTCTGAGTTTGAATCAGTATGTTAATCCCATCAGGCTATTTATACATTAGTGTGTTTATTCATTAGTATACATTAGTAATGTTTATTCACACTTGTTAAAGACAATGTGATATGTTGCTCGCAAACTATGCTAATTTTGATAGTGAACCAGGATAGTCATGTTGGAATAGACTTGATTTAACTGGTTGTGAATTGACTGGAAGTGGCCTTAAAAACCACAATGAAGCAGGTGGTTGACAGTGAACCTATAAGGCATCCAGTGAACAGAGATGAACACAGGGAAAAGATTTATTTAAAAGCTTAGCTCAAAATGCTCAGCTGGTGATTTAGTTGAAGTCAGTGAGGTTCATTAAGAGGTTTTTTGAGACGAGTTGTGTGGAAGATACACAGACTGCCAACAAGACTGAAAACTTGTCATTTGTCTTCTAATTATCCTTTTATTTCATAATTTCACTCTTTATCAGCCATTATCAAATACTCTTTTTTTGTTTATAATGAAAAGTAATTTTTTTGCAGTGTCACTCTGTAATGCATGTCTCTGAGCCATAAAAAAACAAGAAAAGACAAAATACAAATACTGACAAACTAGATCTTTAGATTTTCTGAAGAAACGGTGAGTGGTGCTTGACCATATAAAATTTGCTGGCATATTGCTAGAGTGTTATGGACTGTTGTCAGGGCGTTGCTATGTGGTCAAAGCCCACCATAAAATCTCTCTATTATTCTGGTTCCGACATATCTAAAAAGACCACCACCACAAATACTTGACTTACAGCAAAGACCACTAACATGATGACATGGATCACTGTACTGAATCAGCTTTCTAATTTCTCACACTAAATCCACAGTGTATAAAGTGTATCCACAGTGTATCCACAGTGTATAAAGTGGATAGAACTACCTGAAAAGTTATTTCTAGACTGTATGGATGAGCAGGTAATTTTGGAGTTGGGGTTATTACTACTTTTCCTCTAGATTACTGATTTTTAGTCCTGGTCCTGGTGGCCCACAGTTCTGCACATTTTTGCTGTCACAGTTCAAAGGCTGCATCCTTCGTAAGCTGATTCCAAGATTGAATGTATTACAAAGATCTTCAAATGTGTCCTCAGAGTGTGTCCTCTTTCCGCAGGCCTCAAAGGAAAGAACAAATGGATCCTTAACAGCCTCAACTATCCCAGGATCCATTGTGTGCCAGTGACAATTGGGTATTTTAAAGGAAACATTTACGTTTACATAAACACTCAAAGTATCAAAAGTAAAAGTGTGTACAGAAAAGGCTTACTATTATGATGTTTATAAATTAATATTACTGCTGCATAACTGTGTATGCTGCATAACTGTGTACGTTTGGTTAATCTGACATACTGTTAGGTAGTTTATTCTACAGGGTTGCATTATATTTTTTTAAATGAATTAAAAAAAAATGGGAAGGGAGGGAAACATCAGGTTCACAACTACATAATCCTCCAATGGCTAGATCGCCTCATTTTATTTCGACCTTCATGGACGCCAGAGGTCTTGACTTCAAAATTTGTGTCCTAGCCTTCGAACACTGCATCCTCCAAAGGATTCAGCCCTTGAATTGGGACACAGCTAACGTATGTCTCCCTTATTTAACGCACCAGATTCAGATCATGAGCTCATTAGGAGAGAGCTTCATGAGCTAAAACCAGTGTGTCAGATAAAAGACATACAAAATGTGCTGTGGGCCCCCAGGACCAGGACTGAAAACCACTGCTGTAGATGATCCATACAGAGCAGATTCCTGATCCTCTAAAGATGGAAACAGCCCTTTTATGCTCACCACAAAGGGGCAACAAACACCTGGCTAATGTGTCCACTGCTGGCCATAATTAAGCTAAAAAAACACCTCTGAAATCTATTGTTATTCCTGCCGTGCTGCAGAGCTACGATCAACTACGACCCTTCCTGGGCTCTGTAGGACATGGCATTAATTCAGACCTTCGGCCAAGTCTTTCATCCCCGTGTTTCTGTCTTTGTAGCTCTGATTAATCAATAGATAACAAGGCCTCTGGTTATCAAGGCCATATTTAACCTAACTGGTCCCTGCAGCTTATCACAGCCGACATTACACCACACAACTACAACTAATATACATAGGCAATTAATAAATTAAATTAATTAAATCATTTTGATCATAAATCAATCTACACAGACACTGTCATCTGTATATGAACAGACTGATAAATAGCAAGCAGTAAAGCAAGCTTCAGTTTTTCAGAGTTCCTTGCTTTAAAAAACCATGTGGATTGAACTGATTACCCCCGTGTCAAATGTATTGCACATGTAATTTAATAATGCAGTAGTAATGCATTCAGATTGAGTGCAAATGTCCTTTGAGGAAACAATAGTGTATAATGTAATGTTGTACACTTGCAATACATTTTACCTTGCAGCTATTATACATATTCATAATGTCTATGATTAAAACTATGTTGACAGTTTTATATTGAATAAAACTACCTGAGACTGTATCTCTCCATGGTACCTTTTTTCGAAAATCAACATGAAATTACAATGAACCCTATTCATTTTCAAATGCCATATTCCTGCTCCTACTGTGCAAGAATAATTTTTGTATATTATTCCAAATCTATAAAAACAAAGAAACAAATTCTTTCATAAATCTCTTCATCTTTAATTAAATATAACAGCCTAACATTTTGACTGACATTTTAAATCACTTTTTTAATGACCCCCCTCTATCCAGCCAGGCTTAAATCTGCTATGTAACGTCCATGTTTCATTATCCAATCGATTCCTGTTGGATAAAATCAGATTCTGTCCAGCAAATGTTATATCCTGTTTACCTCAGAAATGTAAAATGGGTTGCAAATGGTACAGTTATGTTAATCAGTACATTACATATGCACAACTTACAAGAAATACAATAAAATTCACAGGCTATACACACGCACACATATTCTTACTAAAGGTTCTGTTGTGGATGTCGATTAAAGCGATCCTAAAGTTTGTTTAATTTAAAATCATCTTCCAAACCTACACTCATATTAAGGAAACACACAGAAGTCAGTTTAAAGAGTGTTTGGTGTTCGGTTTATGTAACGTACATATTGCTGCTTATTACTGCTATTGACTAGTTATACAGACACAACAGCTACAGAAATATAAAATACTTCTCATGTTTTTCAGGGCTCAACTTGTTTTCATTGCTAAACTTTTATTATAACTAAAATGTATTTTTGGTTAAATATAACATTTGTACTATATATAAAATGATGTCTTCATGTTAAATCATGCAGCACATACACAATATATAAATAAATGTTCTATACATTTAGCCACACTAGTAGTGTAGCTCTATTTGTAAATAGCCACCTTTCACAACACAGCAGCAGCATGAAAATACCTATCTGGGGCAGCTATTCAGGAACATCCAGCTCGCTCTTACCCCATTATTTTGTAACAGAACTCATGTGATGTGATTGAGATTACTTATAGCCTTACATAACTAGCTCTACATCTGCTTTTAGGAATGTAAACTGCTGATGATTTTCTTATAAAATTTACAGTGGTTTTACTATAGTAAAGTATAGTAAGTATAGTAACCATGCTTTTTGGTGGATTACCATTTGTATTACCACAGTTTTGAAACATATCATTGTTAAAGTTCATTGTTCACTATAGCAAATCAGTAGTATACAAATAACATAGTTAAACTATGGTTACTGTAGCTAACTATGGTTGATTTTCTTACGAGCTGTGAATAAGACACACAGCGTGTGTTTTCTACAATCCTTGTTGCCTATACCCCCAGAAAAAAAAACAAGATAATTGAAAATGTCAACATATTGACCGCTGGCCAGAGTTTCATATTATCAATCCAGGAGGAGGTGCTTTGCAACTTTGTTGGGTGAGGAACAAAGTTAAGCTGTTTACAGTCATTTTAAGCACTCCTGTTCACGCTACTACTGCAAATTAGTGGTTAATGTTAATGTCAAATTAGTAAATTAGACATTATTATTGATAAATATAAAAAGAGAACAGATTACAAAACAGATTACAACCTCCATCTTAGACCTGACCAGGTATTTTTTGACCAGGTTTGCATCATCTGTAAAAGTGGATATATTCAGATTTTAGATTTCATTGTTGCCTGGTGACCGTGATAGAGATCTTGCTGTAGTACTCATCACATTGATGAAGTTTTGCAGATGTACTGCAGTTCAAACAAACAGAGCACAGTGTGAAAGCCACAGCAGTCAGATGGTGTTTCCACGCACCTGTACTCCTCCTGTGTGAAGACAGGAATGATGGAAGGCTGCAGGACTGTGATCTCTACTAGCGTCTTATTGAACTTCATTGGCTCCCCATCATCATAGGCAATAATCACCAACTGTGTAAAAACAAGAGAAAATCAGGAGAATCTAACATGGAGTCTAAGGTCAAACAAGAGCATTAGTTTTGTACAAAGAACTGATTGTTGTGTACTCACACTGAATTTAGTGTTGGGCTCCTCATTAAGGTTTACCCTGGTGAGAACATTGCCAGAGTTCTCCTCTACATCAAAAATACTGCAGCTGTAAGGAAACTGCTCCAAATCCACTTTATAGTGAACCCGACTGGCTGCTGTACCCTGCAAGACAACACACTTTAAATGCTTTAAAAATAAAACACAAGAGCCCATTTTGCCTTATTTAAAATAGATATATTATGTTTGTAACATTACATAAAGAGTAAATGACAACCAATCGCTGAATTATTCAAAATAATGCACACCCGAGGTGTAACAGTGCTGCATGTTAGCACCTCAGGTGTGCATTAATTTTCAATAATTCAGCGGTTGGTTGTTACTGTTTCCACAGTCATTATGTCTGTGATGTGTTTATCTCAAAACGTGCTGCAGGTTTACAACCTATTCAAAGACTCATGTTTTCAGAACTACTTTCTTATGCCATAGAGTAAGGTCGGAAGCAGCTCAAGTTGCTGATGCTAGACTGAACATGTGACATATAGGAAAGTGGGGTAAGATGGGCCACTTTATGTTGTCCTCTAGATAGGAAGAAAGAGGTGGGACAAAGGTTATCTAAGACATTTCCATACACAAATATATCATAGCATGTCAACTCTAAGCTGAAATTAACAGAAAAAAAAAATCCATAATAGTAACAGTAATAGCTCGACCTGCATATAGCAAATCTTATGCAAATATTTCTTGTATTGACATATCTCTTACCTCACAGTTATAATTTTAAGAAAAATTGTTAATTTAATAATCAGATTTCTTAACTGGTGCCCTTATTTTTTCAACAAAGTTGAATAAATTAAGATATTAGGTATTAATTGCATTCAGTGTCAAGAATCTATAGTTGCATGTTTGAATTACAACCTATTCTTCTTGGATGCTCTTAGCAGGATTCAATAAATCTGACAGACACAATTTGCCTCATTTTCGTCTCTTTCTCTAAAGTCCCGCCCCCCACTGTTTCATAAGTCAGGAGGAGTGCTGATGTGTGCTTTTGCCCTGAGGACAACTGGCTTGTAACCCTGCTGTGATACAGATAATTAGAAGGGTGAAGCCGGGTGAGAAATGGAGCCCGCGGGTGGGCCTGTTCTCATGAGAACGTGCTGAAAAACTCATCCATCCACCAATGGGTGGGACGCCACTACACATAGTGCTACTTGGGGCGCGAAGTTGGTGTGAAATCAGACTACAAATGATCTTTCAGCTAAGTCTGGTATCTTTAGGGTGTAGAAGCAGAACTGTTGTGAGGTGTAGTAGAACATTATAGTTATATCACTCTGTGTTTTATCACACTACAAGATCCTTCATTTACATTTCATTACTGCTCTTTTTAAATCGTAAGGTTTTTGATTAACATTACTCTCATTTTCTTACGAGTTGTTTTCCCCTTACTTTGTCTTAATATTTGATGTCTTTTCAGTTTAAAGACATTTAATAACAGCAGAAATGATTGCATCATGCATCATGCCAAAAAGAGTCAGTGCTTTTTTCTGTGAAGTGATGTGACATGGATTAAAGAAGCATGGTGAGGAGCAACTGGCTTTAATTCTGATTCACTTGGTTGCAGGTGAAGATGGCTAATGAATAAAACAGGCTTATGGGCACGAGGAGATCTCAGGTGCCAATGTGAAGAGCCAGCTGACAGATGCTCTGAGAACAGGGGAGTGGAGAGGGTTGCCAGATCCACATTGACAGACAGCAAAACAAATGCAGCCACCGGCGGACTAAAGAGATACCGTAAATAAGGGCTGCTGTTTATGACAAACAAAATCATTATGTGTTGGTATAGAATACCCCTTTAAACCGGTGTTCGTCCAATGATTGCTTGCTGGCTTTGATAAAAATTGTTAAATCCGTGTACTTAATTTGCCAGGAGAATATGCAAAAGGCCATCAACAAGATGAAGGTAATTTAGGGTAATGTGCTGCTCTGGATGCAGTCTGATGATAATTTCTGCCTCAATATCTGCAAAAAGCTCTAACAGCTTGAAAAAGGCGCATGCTAACAGCAACACACTGTCAAATTAGCTTTAACATATTTGTTCACTCACAGACTATCAAGTAAAAGTCGGGTATTGATTTTATGATTTGTTAACTGCAAATATGTGTTGATGAAAAGTTTCACATAAAATTGAACAAGCTAACTCAGTATTACTTTAAAATCTATATAATGGACTGTCGCTCTCTTTAACATACATACAGCACACTCAGAGAACAGCACATACATACAGCACACTCAGAGAACAGCACATATATACAGCACACTCACAGAAGAGCACATATATACAGCACACTCACAGAAGAGCACATATATACAGCACACTCACAGAAGAGCACATATATACAGCACACTCACAGAAGAGCACATATATACAGCACACTCACAGAAGAGCACATATATACAGCACACTCACAGAAAAGCACATATATACAGAACACTCACAGAAGAGCACATATATACAGCACACTCACAGAAGAGCACATATATACAGCACACTCACAGAAGAGCACATATATACAGAACACTCACAGAAGAGCACAAATATACAGCACACTCACAGAAGAGCACATATATACAGCACACTCACAGAAGAGCACATATATACAGCACACTCACAGAAAAGCACATATATACAGAACACTCACAGAAGAGCACATATATACAGCACACTCACAGAAGAGCACATATATACAGCACACTCACAGAAGAGCACATATATACAGCACACTCACAGAAGAGCACATATATACAGCACACTCACAGAAGAGCACATATATACAGCACACTGACAGAAGAGCACATATATACAGCACACTCACAGAACAGCACAAATATACAGCACACTCACAGAAAAGCACATATATACAGCACACTCACAGAACAGCACATATATACAGAACACTCACAGAAGAGCACATATATACAGCACACTGACAGAAGAGCACATACATACAGAACACTCACAGAAGAGCACATATATACAGAACACTCACAGAAGAGCACATATATACAGAACACTCACAGAAGAGCACATATATACAGCACACTCACAGAAGAGCACATATATACAGAACACTCACAGAAGAGCACATATATACAGAACACTCACAGAAGAGCACATATATACAGAACACTCACAGAAGAGCACATATATACAGAACACTCACAGAAGAGCACATATATACAGCACACTCACAGAAAAGCACAAATATACAGAACACTCACAGAAGAGCACAAATATACAGAACACTGACAGAAGAGCACATACATACAGCACACTCACAGAAGAGCACATACATACAGCACACTGACAGAAGAGCACAAATATACAGCACACTCACAGAAGAGCACATATATACAGCACACTCACAGAAGAGCACATATATACAGCACACTCACAGAAGAGCACATATATACAGAACACTCACAGAAGAGCACATATATACAGCACACTCACAGAAGAGCACATATATACAGCACACTGACAGAAGAGCACAAATATACAGCACACTCACAGAAGAGCACATATATACAGCACACTCACAGAAGAGCACATATATACAGCACACTCACAGAAGAGCACATATATACAGCACACTCACAGAAGAGCACATATATACAGCACACTGACAGAAGAGCACATATATACAGCACACTCACAGAAGAGCACATATATACAGCACACTCACAGAAGAGCACATACATACAGCACACTGACAGAACAGCACATATATACAGCACACTGACAGAAGAGCACATATATACAGCACACTCACACAAGAGCACATATATACAAAACACTCACAGAACAGCACATACATACAGCACACTGACAGAACAGCACATATATACAGCACACTGACAGAAGAGCACATATATACAGCACACTCACACAAGAGCACATATATACAGCACACTGACAAAAGAGCACATATATACAGCACACTAACAAAACAGCACTAACCGTATATACAATGAGGCACTGAAGGGGCAATTCAAATGGCCTGCACACTTGACTATCTACAGACCAAATCAGTCACATTAATGGAGAAAGTCTTTCACTTGGGGATGTGTTATATTGCACTTCTGTGAATGATTACTGCACAAGCTGTTTATAGGATTTTGTTAATTGCATATCACGTTGAAAACGTTATTAGGCAAGATGGTAAATTAGAATAGTAATTGAACTCTCAATACTAAAAGCCCAGTGGACTGTGATTACCCTGCCCTCATTAAGACATGTGACTTTCAAACTTTGATACCAAAATTTGTCCATGCATAACACATAATCACAAGTAAAGCCTCAAATTAGAGGAAAACAGCAACACAATTTCAGAGGAAAAATGACACTTTCTAATATAAATGCTTAGGAACTTTTTACTTTAATACTGAATAATACTTAATAATTTCTCATATTTCAGCCTAAAATTGTATGTGGGGTTGACTACATTGAGTCATTGTGAGTTTAACCACTGTGACATTATCAGTACATTGTTCTTTATGTTTAAGCGCTCAGTCCAAAACAACTCAACTGAGGTGGCCCAAGCAATTCTGTGAATTTGGGGTAGAACTGTCTGTTTGTTCAACCACAGGAAGGCAGGGGAAGTGTTTTAGAAATAACAGTGATGTTACTTGCACTAGTGAAAACACACAGAAATTACGTTTTTTACCTTTAAGATACCAGAAGTAACATCTTGCTGAAATATTATGTTAGTGAAATGATTGCTGCCTTTTTAGATTATTCTAAAAATGCCTCAAAACGCATTTCAAAGTGTAAAGCAATTTAAAAACTAAGGCCTGCATTGCTTAGTGGTGCTTCCCTGCCAAAATTGGCCCATTGAAATGTCATTTATGTAAGGAAATAAGAGGTTGTGAAGTGTCTAGATATACATTGCTCTGACTCATAGTGAAATGTAACCAGCATTGAACAATGACGACCTCCACCAAAATGCTCCTGTGAATGATAACAGCCATCTGCATGATCTGATAGAGTAACCCTGACTTTTAAAGACAGATAAACTGTGTCACTTAGTTTTACCTTGGCAAGTGAATGTAATGATCTGACATTTCACCACTGTGTCATTCATCAGAAGACTCACTAATAAAGTATTTGTGTATCACTCAACTTGACACTGGAGTCAGACATCTCATTTTGTTTTAGTGCCAGAATCAGAACGTTCAAATAATTATTTGCTCAAATAACTAATTACACATTTAACCACAACCACAAACTTCATTTGTCATTGACAATATATCAGCTGTTTTCAAGCTTTATATCTGAAAAGACCAAGTTAGACCAGCATGCATTTCTCGGCTGTTAAGGTGGTAATTCTGGTCTGGTGCAGCACAGTCATGCTGTTAACCAGCTTCAAAATGGTGCTAAACACTGTTTTCAAACACCTGGAAATATAGTATTTGCACACATGCTCTGTAAAAAAATCACTTCTTGGATCAGATTCTTGGTCTTGGTCAAACATCAGTTAATGTAAACACAGTCTGTGATGTCTGAATGGAATCAGAAGTCTCAAACGAGTGGGTCTGTGCATTAGACATTAGAGTGTAAATTCATTCTGGTAAAGCTGCCACAATTTATAACATTATATTAATAACATTTTATCATTATATTAATAACATTAATATCAATTAAACAATAACACTGATAAGAAAAACACAAAACCCCTCACTGCTCTCAGTCCAAGCAGGCCTGCTTCAAAATCCAGCTGAATCAAACATGTATTATATTCACCTGCAGTTAGGACTATGCCACACATTTAAGTACTTTATTATCTCTTTAATTGGTTTAGTTGTTCTGTATTTAGTAGCATATTAGTATTAGCTGTAACCTCTAAAGTAGTATTTTAGTTAATTTTGGCATTCTGTCACAGCTACATTAAAGGAGTCCTATTGTGCAGTTTCACTTTTTTAACTTTTAAGTATGTAATGTTGCTGTTTGAGCATCAAAAAAGATCTGCAAAGTTACAACACACAAAGTTCACTGCAAAGGGAGATATTCTCTTTAACAGAAACTGCTTTTTAAAAACAGTTGTTTCTTGACATTACAAAACCCAAAAGTTAGATAAGCCCTACCCCATGAATACACAAAAAAGAGGAGCAGAAGAAGATGTAGCACACAACTAACTGTAACGCTTACCAATCAGAGCCCATTCAGTATTTCCTATTTCTTATCAATAAATAAATATAAATCATTATAATCAACTCTCCGTTCATATACAAGAAAGTCACAAATTGCAGCTTTAAAGTGCCACAGGATGAACTGGCCATCCAGGAGAACCAACCAGGTTGAGCCTGGTTTCTCCCAAGGTTTTTTCTCCATCTATAAACTATTGGAGTTTTGGTTCCTCGCCACTGTTGCCCTGTTGGCTTGCTTACTGGGAGACTGCTGACATCTAACTTAGTCTAGGGTTTTGTAAATTGTTAATACTGCTTCTAAGCGATATGATATAGTTACAGTCCAAAAGACTCTTTGCTACTTCTTTTGTCTCCAATTGTCTTCCATTGTCCTTCATTGTGTAATCTTCAGGTATTTTTATTGTATATATTTTATGTATGTATTTTACTTTTGTGTGTTTCCTGGTACTATTGCAAATCCCTTATAGCCCTGTCCCATAAAATGTTATCTTTTATATGCCATCTCCATGTAAGATGGAATGGCATGTCTTGCTTAATGATGTAGTTTTTATCGGTTCAGTCAACCCTTTTTCATAAACCTACTATAATTTGACAGATTGGGGAAGAGGTGCAGCAATAAAGTAAAATATGTGAAAAATTATGCATTCTTTGAACAATTAAATATGAAAACCTACTCTAGTGTACCCAAGAAACAAAATCAAGACTTCAAAAAAGGCATTATAGGACCCTTTTACATTATTGTAGCTAATCCACTTTATTGTATGATATCATAACAATTGTCTAGTCTCATAGGGATGAAACCAGAAGCGGAATCACACTGTCTTACACCAATTTATACTGTAACTGATGATGCACATGACTGACAGGCAAAATTCAATTTCCTGTGGCAGCTGGGGCTGTTGGCCTGTCTCACCAAATCCAGCACAAACATGACCGATGGCTCAGGGGCTGAAGCACAACTGCTCCGTTTCCAGAATTGTGTTTCTGTGAACGCGAGAGTGACCAGCTCAAGTTCACAGATTAAACCTCAAACTCATGATAAAAGCACATGCATTGAATGAAATCTTACGAGGACTGAAGGGTCTGCTTTGAGACACAATACAAATGTTAATGCATCTGGTGCTGAGACCACATATGTAAACTTCATTCCTGCCAAACAGAACACATCAATCTGGGAGACCTGCAGTACACACACCAGCGAGCGAATATGGGCCAGACACTGCAAAACACTGTCTCATTCAACAGAAACATTTAACAAAACAAATTCACAGTGTAGGCACAGCAGATGCGATTTATCACACAGAGACATATTTATTTTTCCAATATAGGGCAGCTCAATTGACAAAAAAACATCACGATTATTCTTGGCAATACTGAGATCAAGATTATTTAACATGACTAATCTTTTGACTTTGGAAATGTGTTTATTAAAATAAATAAATAAATAGAAAAATCATTCAAAATCATCACAACCAGTTGTGTCAGGCTGGCATTCCAGTATCATATTTTACTGATTGGGCTGGTGTAGGTTCTTCTTCAGTTAACACACACACACACATGCTAGCATATGTGGTTTATGGGGACTCTCAATAGGCATAATGATTTTTAAACCAAGCTAATCACATTTTTTATTTTGACTACCCTTTTACCCTAACCCCATCCCTAAACCTAACTTTTTACAGAACACTTTTGCCACTTTTTGATTAAAAGGAAAGAGAAAGAAAAAAAAATATGTTTTTCAAATCATTTGGTTAATGGTATTATCACCTGCATTAAGTTTAATCTACTCTTCAACTTGTTACAGGCGGGTCAATCTGAAGTTTGAGAACACAGCTGCATGTGGGGTGCCATAAACATTTGGCTTATTTTTACAAAGACTTCTTTTGTACATCTGGATAGGGAAAAGTATTTTTTAGTATTGGTGTATAACAGATAGCAAGGATAGGTACTGCAAGCATTTAATAATGAAGTACTCAAAATGATTACTTCATATATATTTCATTTTTCCCCTAATGTACCTGAAACTTTTTTATATTTGTCAAGGGTTTTTTACACCCAAAAGAGTCATATTTTAGCTTTGACAATTTTGTACCCTCTCTCGTTCTTGGGATTAAACTGTCATTATTTTTGTTGCTGTATCTTTGAAGGTGATAATTTTATATAATATTTTACATAATATATGTCGTTGGGCCTGACTACAATACAAGCATCTTCATCTTCTGCAGACGTTTAGAAGCTGGTTTCAATAAAAAGTACACTTTTGAAGCACACCAAGAAGGAAATTTTTTGACCAAGAAGGAAAATTTGAGCTGTGAAGGTTACAGTATTTTCATTAAATATTTGTATTTCAATAAATCAAGGAAATTTTTATTCATCATTATTCCTCAAACACATTCTTAGAGATAAAGAAATACAAACACACAAAACTGTTTTAATATTGAGCTACTGATTTTTTTCTACTTTTATTCTACCTTTAAATGTCACCCCCACACAAACCTTCTGTATTGTTACATTTAAATAAAAACTGTATTTACTTTGATTATTAAACCATGTTTCACATGGTAACCATTGATTGATACACACAATGCAAGTGATTTTACGTTTTACTGTCCTTGCAGGGACATTCATAACAGTCCCACACACACCCAAAATCAATCACACACACTCACAACTGCTCACCTGTGTGTCTGAGTCCTTTGCATGCACAGTGGTGACCACGGTCCCCTTGATTGCGTTGGGTGCCACCATCCCACGGTACAGCGTCTGAGTGAACACTGGCGCAAAGTCGTTCATGTCCTGTCCACACAAAGAGCATTACATTACAGTGGGTTTAGTCCACTGTCTCCCCCCACCCTTAGACTTTACTCTTAAGCTTCCCATCAGCACATGAACTCACTCAGACCCCATTAGCTCGCTCCAAACACTGAAACACTAAACTAAAATGTCATTTATTCAATAACAGATCATGCAGTGCATTAAGGATGTGGCACAGTGCTCTGAGCCCTGGGATGTCTGGGGAAAAGTTGGGTGAGAGATAATTACAGCCTCTGAAAGATCGCTGGAAAGGGGTGAAAAAGTGCCACAGGGCAACAAAGAATGAAGAAACTGTGCTGAGAGAAAAGGGTGTGAGCAGAGTGTAATCGTTTGGTTCTGGAGATCAAAATCTGATTCATTTTCACCACTCAGAAATACATTTTTAACCATTGTGTAAGCCATTCCAGAAAGAACGAACATGAGCCCTGAGATTGTGAGCCAGTGATCTATTCTTCTGTAGACTTTTTCATCATTTTCAAAAAAAAACGTTCAACTGCTGAATTTCTAGTGAAGGACTACACTACCCATAAATCGTAGAAATCCAAATCTCAAAGTTGCTGGAAATGAAAATCTCTGAGAAAAAGCTGAGCAGTGATCAGCCACTGCCAGACATTAAGAATAACAGAATAAGGTCTTTCCACTCTCAATACATTTTGCATCTATTTGAATGTTCTGCAATAAACTTAAAATATTTTATTTTTACTTTTGACTGGTATAGACATTGATAATATTGCACCATCGTTAAAATAAATTTCCTGTTTTTCAAACACTTAAATTCTTCAAATTCTTTAACTTAAAACTTTAAAAGTTGTAATTCATGACATAGTACACTTTATTGAATAATTTTCTCCCTATGAATCCCTAAGCAGAAAAGCAAACGAGAAAAATACTTCCAGAAGAATACTTTTAAAATTTCTACAAAATGGACCGTCACTGTCATGGAGAACACAGCTTATATCTGTAAAAGACAGTCAGAAAAAGCATGTGGTTGGCACCCGTGAATACTGATGCCACAAGTAATTTCCCAAAACACAAGAGATGAAAAGCGACCCAATACACCCAACAGAGCCGTCGACTGCAAGTCCAAGGAGAGGCCAGGACGGTGCACAGATCCAAATTACACCCGCACACATTGTCCTTCCTGTGATAATGCGTTTATTCAAAGATGTCCTTGAGACCTGAGAACCAACTAATAAAACTAAAGCTATTGCTCACATCCCCAAAATAAAAGCTGTTGTTGAAAGTACTTTGGATTAAAATTGCTATTTTTTGTTCTCATTTTCCAGTTTGACACATCTGTGTGTGTGTGTCTCATTTCCCTATGTTGAGCAAAGAATAAAACTTGTGCGTTCTTAAAAGAAACCTGCAGTGTGCACAGAGTTCAGAACACTGCTTGTAGTCACATTGGGGCACCTTGGGGCCTCCATCTGCATCCACCTTACTCTGATACCCAGAGTGACCAGGTATCAGGTAGCGTATCTCCTGCACTCGCTTCCCAATTTTATTTTCCACAGCAACTAATTATCAATTACCCACACTGAGCACAGAAGGAAAATTAATAAATAATCCCACAGCAGAGACAATTAACGACTCAAGAGGACATAATAAACTCTGTGTTTTCTTGCATGAAAAAGTTTTCCCTTTGAAGCCGAAGCTAGAGTGGGTGAGACTGCAGGCGGTTTGCTAACAAAAAAAACATTTAAAGAAATCAACATAAAACTAAAATATGAAAGAAACTGGTTTAACTCTTTAAACAATTATTAACATTCTTGTGTTTATGTGTTCTGACTCCTGTGTCAAAGCCTGATCAGGCAGGAACATGAGTGAGAATCATACGAAATTATGGTTTCAGTTTCTTTATGATTGTTGTTTAAGTACCCTGTGTATTCAAAGCAGAAAACCCATCACAGTATTAGAACAGTCAGAACGATGATGTTCAAGATTTAGCCCTTTATACCCACCATTAATATACCCTCATATGACAATGGTGTCATCAAGTGCCATTTTCCATAAAAAATATTTTTTTTTTCCAACAAATGGTTAACTAAACGAAGTGATTGATTCTTTAGAAATGTTGATTGTCAACATCAAGAGGTCAAACTACTGCATGACAATTAAACACTAAACAATAAAAAACTAGATTACTTTCTTTATAAAGAATGAATCTGATGACACTGCAGTTCCAATGCAATTCCACAAAACACTGCTGTCGCCCAGCCATCCAATCCAGACTCATTGTTTTAGATGTTCATTAACATTTTTATTAATGAACATCTAAAACAACAATTTTATTTACAAACAATTTTTGTGTGAATTATATAATGTGTGAATTGACTGCTATGTATTCATTTATATTTAAAGAAATTCTGAGGGTTACATTAAAGCTGGCTTGTGATGCACAAAAATTGGTTTAAATCACATTGAATGTTAAAATATTCTCAAAATTAGGAGTTACACAACAAGAATGTATCTACTTTTGATCTTAGAAAACATAATCAATGATCTGTTTAAAGATAAAAAAAATGCACACAAATGTGCAATTTCATAATGTGTTTTTTTTTATTACACAGACAGACTCCATCAATGTATTTTGTCCTGTTCATGTATTAAATTAGTATTTTTAATTACACTTTAATACTGTTCATTATTTACAGTACACTAACAGATATGTTAGCTACTTAACAGACAATGGCCTTTTAATGCATAGCACTTCATCCTCTAAGCCCTTAAAATCAGCTGGACACACAACAGAGGCCTTATGGACCAAATAACCAGCACAGACTTACTGCTACATTAGCAATGCTAATACAGTCTCTAGCTGTCAGTCTTCACAGGGATTAGGATTGGCTACTCTAACAAACCAATCATATAACAGATATGGAATCAGGACACCTGGAGGAAGATCTGTGGGTGGAACAATGTTGTCATGGTGTTCACCAGCAAAACATTGGATGGTTTATGATGCTAGGGTTAGGTAACTATATATTAGTAACTATATATTACATTAATCATATCACAGTGTAGTTATATTTGCTGGAAAACCCAATAGTAAACAGTCAGTACCACAAGAACCATAATGCATCCAAACAAAATGCGCTGATGACTTAGTACAAGACATAGTACAAACAAGTGCATAGAAAACCTGAGCTACAAACAGATTGGTGATGGAAATGAAGGACATTGTGATTGTCTTACCATGACAGTGACAGTCACAGATGCTAATCCAGGTGGCATGTTTCCACCGCCTCCATCTACAGCCTCCACCACAAAGGTGTGTGTCGTCCCGTTAGGTAGAAGCTTCTCAAAGTCCAGCAGGCGCAGCACCCTCAGCTCTCCGGTGAGAGGGTTCACTGCAAACATCTGCCTTGGCTCCTCTGTCCTGATACGGTAGGTGACATTTGCATCTAGATCAGGATCCAGTGCCTGCATGAGACAATCATTAGAACCACAACACTATAAATGAATAACAGAACTCACAGTGTTAACTGAACTTTCAAACTCTGTCTGAGTGATGGGAACTCACAAATGAACTGTTGTAACTAATGAAAGAACTGACTGAGAAAACACATATTTTATTGTACTTTACTGTACTAAATTATTTCACTTGGTAGAAGCCAGTCAGATTTGACGAGGTTCTCATTTGTATTTAATTTAAGTCTCAACTTTTTCTCAACTGTTTTTTCTAAAATTGATTAGGAGAATGAAAACAGATAAAATAACTGTTGAAAAATAGCTTAAGAATGTGAAACTATTAAATGAGTGTACATTGTATAGACACTGAAACAACCTGGTTTGGAATAATTTGATAAGACATTTTGAGCACAATTAAAAACTGAAAAAAAAATTAAAATTGAATTTTTTATTGCAATCTTGGTTTGTGGTGTTGAGATCTTCTTTGGAACTCCAGTGGAGACACATGTGATTTCTGGGTCTGTTTTCTCAGAAAAAATATTTAAAATGCAAGATACTTCAGCAAAAATTTTCATTTGGTCTCACTTTAATCTCATTGCTGTCAAGGTAAAACACCAAAGATATGAAAGAGATCTCATTCTTATTATGAGTTACATGGTTTTGTGTGATGGTTATTAGCTGCTGGGAGCATAGAACCATACAACTCTAAATGGCATTTTGCACACACTGCACCAGGTTTAGGTTTGTTGGTTAACAACAAGGCAATGCTGGTAAATCACCAAGACTAGTAGCTAAGCAATCCAGCTGGATCAGCATGCAGTCATATTGCCTTAATCTTTTTCATTAGGGCATTTGCATATATAATAGGTCATCTCTTAAATGTCCGTATAGTAAGCTACAGCATATGCAAGCTACAGCATATATTCCAAATAAATTTGCTCTATCCGAAAAGACTCTGCAAACTGAAAACATGTCTGACTTGTGGAGTTAAGAGATGTTGTGAGGAGAGAAATGTTTCCCGGAGGGTAATTACTCCACATCATGTTTTTGATCTGGGTACGTTTGATGTATGTGTAACGTACGCTGAGGTTGAGGAAGATCATGCCCACAGGGCTGTTCTCTGGCAGAGAAACATGATATGCAGACTGGGAGAAGACGGGGCTGTTGTCATCCACATCCAGCACAGTGATGGAGAGAGTGAGGGAGGTTCGCCGGGGGTCCAATGCCCCATCACGAGCCTCCACCTGCAGGTCATACTGAGCCCGCTCCTCACGGTCCAGAGGAACAGCTGTGAAGATGCTTCCATCAGGACTGATCCGGAACAGATCCGCGTAAGTGAGCAGTCGATACCGCACCTGCCCATTAACACCTGAGTCCGCATCTGTGGCCTAACCAACACACATTATACAACTTGCTGTAAATGTAGTTTTATTTCATTAATTTCATTCAAATTTTCTCATGAATTATCAAACATGCATCAGTTGTTGATAATGTATTCATGGTTCTTCTACTGTGATTATTTTAGGGATTATGATAGAAAAACATTACAAATGCTCACATTTAAGGTTTCAGAATGGACAAAAACAACATGGAAGACCAAACAAACTCCTCTGTAGAGTGACTGTATTGAACTTGTATTGATACTTTCTTTGAACCAATTCAGTAAATTCCTCTTGAGATTGCGATTGAGTGTCTGCTTGTAGGTCAATTAATAATCTTTTAAATTAATAGTTTTAAATTATTATACTATTGCCTCTTGTCCTTCAATGAAAGATCAATATATTAACTTACCAATGCAAAATTCAAGAGCAGAGCAAAACTTCATATTCATCACTACAGAAATAGAAATTTTATTCTGGGCTGGAAATAACAATTAAAAAATTCTCTAATATTTCCAGATTTTTCATGACTGCAGATACCTTGCCTCACATACCACACAAACATACACTCACTGAGACAGACACACATACAACCACACACCTACCTGTCCATATGACAAAATGACTGCTGACAAAATGAAATTATAAAATTAATATATAACCTGATTTCAACACATTGCCATGCACACTCACTGAACCTCACACAGTCATTCACACATTCTGAGATAAACACACACACAAACCACACATGCACACACACACTCAGAAACATACACAAACACTAAGAAACTAGGGATGGCATTTTTGTCAATTTTTAATTTCAATTAATCGATAGGCCTAAAAAATGTGTACTCGGGTGGGGCATAAGCAGGGGCGGACTGTGCATCATGACAATAATGAAAAGATTTAAATTAAAACGTTGTTACGAACAATAATGTCAACAAAACTATGACAAAAAATTAATACTGCTAGATTAACAACTCATAAGAAAAAAATAACCCAGACAATGATAATTTTCAAGATCGATCATCGCTGTCATGCTAGAGTACTTGTGTCTATCTCTATCAAAGACACACACTCTGAGACACACACATCCTGAGACACCTGCTTTAGCAGCAGGGTGATGAGACAATCAACAGAAACCCCACCAAAAATGTTTGACCTCCTGCAGTGCTGCAGACAGGTGCACAGAGCGTCTGTGACTCACACTAACTGTTCTCTGTCTCCTCACTTACACACACAGTCGCTTCTCAATCCTAATGATAAGAGCTGGCCTGCAGGACATCCAAATGGACCATCAGAACAGTACAGCTTTTCGTCCCTCTGTGTGACCACTCAAGTTTCTCCATTTACACAGGCCTTAAATATCCCATTTAATAGCATCAAACAAACTCCCAACTGTGTTATCCGCTTTTATCCTTTCGGCACTTGTGCATAAAAGCAGCTCATTGACACGCAGGCAAAGTGCTTTTGTGCTTCTCTGATAAGCCCTGAAACAAAGAGCCAGAGGAGCAGCCACTATAAATTCTCCAGAAAGAGATAGAGACGCCAAAGGGTCGAACAAATTCATTTATTACCTCCAGAGCTGAAACCCAGAGGAGGCCAGGATGAGGCTGACAGACTCGACCCTTTGATGGACAGGTCTACATACATTTGCCATGCTTAAATGAACAAAATCTACACAAATCAAGCCCCAAAATATGTACTTAAGTCAGAAACAAAAGGTTCATTCAGCGTTAACTTTGAATGTGTCTTTCATTTTGTACTGCATTCAGGTTTTGTAGAGTGATGTCTTGTATTATTTGAAGTGTTACATATATAATTAAGAGATAAAATGTTGAGTGTCAGTGACTGAGAGGTTCGGGACGTAATAATTGAAGTAGAAGGTGACAACATACTTTATGAAAACATTCCATGATGCCTCAAACCTGTCAGAAGTCAAACTAAAAATGAAAAGTTCAGAAAAAAGTGACTTTCAATAACACCAAAGCACTTTTTTGGAAATTAGAATTAAATTGATAAGACTTTAATGATTCACATCACTGAATCTTAACAGTCCTCAGGGAACACAACGTCTGCTCATTTTTGCAATGTTAAAAACATCCTCCCATCAGAGACAGATGAAACCGAGCCACTTGTAGACTGATATCCCAAAAAGTGTAAACACTGTGGTACCTTCAAAATGCCAATAACACTTACAGTTCTATGATTCTCACACATAAAGTGTTTCTGATTGCTTAGTTTAGTGACGACTAAAACACAGGTGCAGGTCCAGACCTGGCAGGTGTGAATTTCAGGACAGCTGTTTCAGTCATTTCTGGCATACAGACATTCGCAGGAGAGGCATTTTAACCATGAACAATAGCATACATCATTATTACATAATTTGTTCTGTTAAAATCTGATGCAGACTTTATAAAGCAAATTACAGAAAATATAAACAGAAAGTTATAAAGAATTCACCAGAACAGATCAAATGATGTCCAGCTGAATCTTCAGGGAACGTCACTTATGGATGTTAGATACAGTGTAGTTTAGATCCAGAAATATTTGGAGTACTAAAGCAAATAGACTGCCCTCTGAAAACCACCCAAAAAAAATACAAAAATGAAGTAGGGAAACAAACAACAAATGAAGATAACAGTGCATTGATAACTACACTTCCTGTATGTTTTATTCATCACATGCTAACGGTGGCAGAGGCCAGTACAGATACATTCATCTTCTCAGTAATCAATGGAAAGTTAATTAAAGTTGAATGAAAAAGCAGAGCAGAACCTCTGATCAGTGTTTGCTAGTGTCTGGATGTAATGGAAGTCATACAGTGATACTGTATGCGCTGATGTTTATCCTGTGAAACAACACCAGCCTTTATTATGTAAAATTAAAATCATTGCACGAAACGAGTTAAAGGTGCTGTAGGTGATTTTTAACACAGAAAACAGATGTGCTGACAGATATCATTGAAATGTGTATACTGATAAAATACAGCAACAAATAAATAAATAATATAATGACATGCAATACAAATACAAAGTCATTTAGCCAATCAGAAGAATTTGAGACTTTCTCTGCTTGACAGTAAGGTGGCTAACATCTGATTTGCTGATGTGTTTGAGTGGTGGGATTTAAGAGCAAGTGGGCGGGTTACACCCATGAACATATGAAATATATTTGGAACGATGCTGCGGGATTCTCTTTTTAAAAATAATGCCATTATTTTACACTGTTATTATAACACTGCATACCTGCACCTCTGAACTTTGTGTTCCTTGAATTGTGGCAAAAGGTCAATCTGTGACACTGAGATCTTTTTTTGATCACACGTTCTTGTTATGACAATTCACAAGTCACAGTTCAAATGTAAAACTTCCTTAGATTAACTTGTGCTTCTGGTTTCCTGCAGTCACATGCTTATGTAACACTTTGAATCACTCACAACCCCTTTAAAGTCAACATGACTGAAAATGGACGCACTAATGCAGCTTTCTGCCATTTCACACTGACTTGCAAAAGACTGATTATGTTATCAGGTATCAAGCTCACACGTCTAAATAGCAGTTATAATTTTCACCCAGTTTGTGGTGTCTTTGTTGACAACAAAAACACATTAATTTGTCTCACAGCTGCTTTAAGTTTTGTGTTTTGATGAAATACAGACAAGTGCATCAAAGAGAACGCTGGCAGAAAATTAATGTGTCTGTTTCCTGTTTCTGTCCACATCAAAACAGAAAATACACAGGTTTTCTGAAAAAAAAAAAAAACAGTAAACGACAGCAAGTCAATAAACAGGTTCTCCACTGCAGGTAATAAGACAAGACTCTCTGGCCTAAACTCAAGCCACTTTACCTAAGTGTACATTTCCCATGCTGTGGTAAATTTGAAGCAATTTGACAGACTGATACAACTCGGCCTGTGAGAGGTGAGACAGCTCTGATGTCATACTGCTGATGAAATTCTACAGGCATTTCTCTAATCGTATGGAAACCTCCTCTGCTTCATGCTAGCTGTAGGGGATATTTAGCTAGCTTTAAGCTTTGGACCATATGCAACGTTCCTTGCAGGGAAGAGTGAGGAACTACAAATGAGTTCAGGATCAAGCTTGTCGTACTGTGCTGTACACACATTTTGCCTGATATCAAGATATGAGTGATCATAGTTAGCAGTACATCAGGGCTATAGATGACTACACATAACCAGTATCAACTAGTCCATATTTTTCTGTAATGTTTATAAAGCAGTAGATTTATTTGCTCAGCTATCAGTGAGCACTGTTTAGGGTATTTACAGGTAAAGAGACAGAAACATGGAAAAAATGTTAAAATCTAGAGTGAATCATTTAACAAACAAGCCAACGTGAGAAATAACTTCTTTTTTTAAATTAACATTAAATTCACTGGAATGAATGGATATACAAACTTGTTTTTTTTATTAAATTTCACCAATGGGGTGGTTTACTGTGATATTAAATTGCTCATACTGTAATATCAGATTCTGGTCATATCATGCAGATGTTGTTAGCTGTAGTTAACACAGGGTCTGTCAATCTCCCAGTATGTTCACTATAGTCTAGCATATACTGATCTACTATGAATCCGATACAGTATGTTTAAGGGAAGGTCTGTTAATACATGCCAGTATTAGGCTGTGATTATTCCTCTGACAAAGTGTGACTCTATTAATCTAGACCACTAATTACAACTCTTGCAGCTTAACAGAGCCCAACAAAGCTCCTCATTACAGGACGTCCCCGAAGGTAACAAATTATTTAAATTACAATTCTTTAATTGGAAAATCATAAACAGCAGAGCGAGCAGGGACTGGGGGTGTATGGCAGCTGGGCGAGCGATGGGCAGAGAGTGAGGGGAGCTTGAGAGGGCAGAGTGAGACACTCCAGCTGTTGGCGTCATGCCCGCGGCCCAGCAGTCTCTGATTAACAGCGGCCGTGTGAGACCACTGAGGGACTGAGATGTTCAAACAGAAGAGCAGTAAAGCTCAATGCAGCAGTGAGATACAGAGCTCTACAGCATGTTACAGCTCGAGGATTTACATTTAACTACCAATCAAGTGTGCCCTACACCAGTACTGAATCTATAGCCCTATCAGAAGGACCTGGGACCTAGGGCTGATTGGTGCTTATCAGAGAGTGCTGTGGGTGGTTTCCAGGGCATTGCTAAGGCATTCTCAGTGATGATTAGCACATTACTTTGTGGTTTCTAGGGTAATCTGTTGCACTTACTAGGGCATTTTGTGGAAGCTAGATGGAAGCAAGTGAAAAAAGGCCACTCTTTTCAGCTATAAGTGAAAGTGGCGTATTTGTAAATGTATGGTAACCCATACTTGAAATACCACTGCATTTAACCCATCAAATGAGTCATGAACACACACCTGGAGCAGTGGGCAGCTATCACTTACATTTACACACAATTCGGCCTGTGAGAGGTGAGACAGCTCTGTTATGTTATGTATATATATATATATATATATATATATATATATATATATAAAAAGTAACAAAGTCCCTGATTATAATTTCTGTCTGACCATAACTTGTTATGCAGTACTTTTTTAGGACAGATTGTTATGTAATTCTCTCACATTAAACTTACAGTTCATTAGTAACTAAAGCATAAGTGAACTTCCGGTGAAAAACTAAATTAAAACAAAACATGCATGATGTACCATTCCTTTAATTCAACAACCAATAGGAGTGCAACAAATGATGTTGAGCTGAGTGAGTGAGCTTCATTCAACACATTTCACCATGTTTAAATATTCTGCCTGGGCCTATGAGTAACTCCACTAGTGCAATAAAAGGTCGGAAAAATAAACCAACAGCATAACAGAAACTCTGAAACAGAAAAGACAGAACAGCTACAGAGCAAGTCATCTGGACATCAACTGAAAGGGAGAGTCGAGGAAAACATCAGTGTGTGTGTGTGTGTGTGTGTGTGTGTGTGTGTCATACCTTCACTTGACCCACAAAAGCGTTTGTCTCTTCCTCATGAACTAAGAGATTGAGGGGCAGCAGAAGACTGAAGGCAGGGTCATTATCATTGACATCAGTCACCACTATATTCACTGTAGCTGTGGAGGTCTGAAAACAACAAACATTCAGGTTAATTAAATCAGTGAATAAAGTTTTCTGAAGAAAAACCTTCACAGATTTAGCCAGTAGACTTACAATGACATCAACAAGTCAGAAATTTACATCTTGAGGCGTGTGCATGAATAAATCTGACCGCTAACTGCTAAATTATATTTGTGTTGGGCTCAGTCTGGTAGAGGACAGTGTTTGATTTCATAAACAATAATCCATTTCCGCTGATTAATTAATGCAGAACTTGGGAAATTGCTAACATATTTGCATTCATCATCAAGCTATGAATGGGGTCTAATGAGAAATATCCGCAGCTGTTAAGCGGATTAGTGTTTCAGAGTACAGATCGCCTCAACATACTGATGGCTGCAACCAAATTAACACGCTGGTGAGGACAGATCCAAAACAATAATTAACTGACTACATTTCTGATAATTGACAAAGTGTCTCATTTAGAAAGATAAGCTAAAAGATAACCAAAGAATGGCAACTTGTTTTCAGAAAACACAGAAAGCATATATTTATATTGGTAACTCTATTGCTGTACATATATAGGTTTCAGAAAACAGTAGCTTCATTAAAAGTGTGAAACTCAAAAACACTAAGAAACATCCAAACCCAGGAAACTTTGTATAAATAAAATACAACTTATTTTTAAGACAATTGCAGGAATTATATATATATATATATCCACACAGGGATAATCTATGTGCCAGACAGGTATTGAGGAAACCAATATTCCATAAATTAGCATGTTTTCTCCCTCTGTGGTTTGGAATTACTTGTTAAAGATTTAAATGCTGATTGGTTTTGTAATTTTTTCACGTGCATGCTGTAAGGCCTGCTGAATGTGCATTATGCTGGGGAAACACATGGAGGCTAACATAAGGTAATCCAATCCATTTGTCAACAGTATCACAAACAGGTTCACAAACATTAGCAAAGCATTAATCTTTAAGAAACATCAAGCCTGAAATTGCATTACTAAACCTGTGCATTTACTAAATCAAATTTTATTATAAGTATTCTAGATACAATGTTAAAATACTTTCTCCTAGCCCAGCTTAATACACAGTGACAACTATAAGTAAACCTTTTCGAACCACTTTACAAATATTGTTCTGATTACTTGAGCAGCCGAACACAGAGATATTAGCCTACAGTCTATTTACTGACCGCCTGATACATAATGCACATAAACATGGTAAGCTCAAAGGATTTGCTGTGTAAACCATAAACTTGGAGTGTAATAGTTAATTTAATTTTTTCTCAGATAACAAATAACATTTACATTTTACACTTGTGCAGTTGTCCAATTCTGTGGTCAAATAACTAGGTCAATACCTCTTCCTTCTTCTTTGTAATTCAAAATTCATTTTTTTAATGTTTACTATCAATAATTTATCTGTACATGTCATTATTATTTTTTTAAATCATGCGCCCTTGTATTCTCTAGAATGGCAGTCCTTCTTTGATTATTTCAGGCTGGAGACTACGCACACTAAACACACATCAGAAATGCTGTTTGGTTTACGTGACTGTCAAACAATGTCTTTTTGTCTAAGTGGACAGTTTAACATTGCAAAGGGGACCAGTCTTCATTTGAACATTCTGGTTACATTAAGGTAGACTAGACTTAAACAGCATGTTTTATTGTGGCTGTGCTTTTTCACTGTCGACAACAGTTTAGTTTTGCAAGGGGTTTGATGAAGTCTAACTTGTGGACTTTTGCCTTTGTTATGGTGAGGCTCTATGATTGCATCTCGATTTCCTGAGTAAAGTAAAGAGCAGCCCAAGTGACCTCACAGGGGACTAAGGTCAAGCAGTGAGTGTCACCCAGGGCCCTAAAAAAAAAATATTTTGCTGTCTCTTCTCCAAGCTATACCCTGAAAAGCACTGTTTATTAAATTGGCTAATGACCAGTTGGTTTAGCAAAGGTCACTGTATTTTAATAACCTTCACACTGCACCTGCTTCCCCAGCTCTGCTTCTCAGCTTCAGTCTTGGTTCTGAGCCGTCAGCAGAGCAGAGGTCGTGGAGATTCACCTGTGGGGAAATGAGACCTGCTGCTCATCACCTGTTTTCTCATTAGACTTTCATGTGGTATCCACATAGGGATGTCCATCTCAATAGGGTGGGAATGATCAAAGCTTTGCCAATTAAGATGTGCTGTGAATTATTCTGGGGTTATTAAACCATCACTGCTTGGCAGGTAAGAATCTGACTTAATTTGTTTGCAAAGGTCACTGTGTGGCTACACTAATGTGACACTAAAAACATTAATGTATCACATATCGAACTTTAATACTCAGTATAATTAAAATATAATTTCTCTGTCTGACAACCACTTTCACCATCTGTTTTAAACTGCACAACAAAGTGTTTTGAGCAGGATTTTCAGGTGGTTTCTCCTGTAGACTGATTGTCCTTGAGTTTGGAGGTGAACAGATTACATGCGCGTCCTTGAGGTTGATTGTAAATGGAGGGATTTACAGAGGAATACTAAGTGAGATTTTTTCCTTTGGATCCTCCAATAAGACTAAATGAGAGAGAGGAACCAGAGAATGTTCTTCATAATTAAAAGGCTAGTTCAGATCATTTATCTCCATCACTGCAGCATAATCACTCTATTAGAAGATGCACCTCATTTTCCTCTGTTTACATCAGTCATACTGTGAGAGTGGAGAGCACAGAACCAAAATACTTCAACATGAGATGAGCAAACCAAAGACAACAATCAGTGACTGGAAGAATAATTTGATTGATTAATCAGATCTATCATAAAACACTTCTTTTCACTGCATATTCTTTCCTTTTCCCCCCTAACATTTATAAAATACTGTTATTGTTTACTGTTACATTCAAGCAGCTAATAATGTTGTTTATATCTGTAAGACAATTCTGCTAGATTTACACACAGTGCTCTGCAAAAGGTTTGGTGAAGTATCTTCTGTGTGGTGCAATTGACAGATAGATGTCAGTCTTACCCCGTCTGGTTTACCATCAGAGGCTGTGACTGTTAGTGTGTAGTGATCTGTCATCTCTCTGTCCAGTGGCTTCGCCAACAACAACAGCCCAGACCTGCAAACAAACACAGCGTTAAGAACCTGAGGATACCACAGCCTGAAAGGATCCAGAGGAACATCATTAGAGGAAAGGGCCAAAGGTGTGGTGAAGCAAAGCTGGGAAATGTTGTCAGCAGGCCACAGCCAAAGCTTAGGCAAAGTGAATCATTTCCTGCCGAAATGACTTCATCAACCATAGGCTGGATGGGATTGTGTGCTTCTTAATCAAATGGCTCGGCAATGTATTCATCCCTTCTGAAATTCCCAGTGACTCTTGTGCTACTGTGAAAGGCTAAAGACATTTACGTGCCTAGAGATGATTAGAGCTGCATTAATTGTTGTCAGGCAACAACAGTCATGAGTGACACATTGTGCCCATTTAAATTAGCTCTAGTACATAGTGCACAGTGTCATACATTTGCATTTGTTCACATTGTAATGTGAGTTTAATTGAGAACAGTGAGTGAAGACCAAACTGACAAGCTACAGCAGGAGGGCTGACCGGGGCCTGGGTTACTTAACAAAAATACAAGGCTTTAAAACATTGAACATGTTTTTATAGCATTTGTTATGGATTATTAGTGTTTTCTCATTGGATTTTTAGTGTTTTATTTAGCTTAACAGCAAAGAACATTTTTCAAACTCTATTTTACATAAAATGTTTTACATATTCTGTTTTAATTGTTTTAATTTCTCATTATGTAAAAACAGAAATTAAGCAAATTATGAACCAAAATGAACAATTATAATTGAAATACTATTTAAATATACTGCCAAAATCCAACTTGGGACTTTAAAAAAAAAGACTGATCATAAATTTGCACATACTGTCCTAAAAATGCAAAAAGGTCACCAGTTATTGAGTCTTACAGGATCCATTTCTAAGCAGAAATCTCTGAACACCCTGAAGATGTGATTAATCAGGATTCGAACATGAAGGCATTTATAAGCTAGCTAAATGCAAATTTAGAAGCGGGCAAATTTAATTCTTACTAGTAAATACATTTGTAATGGTAATAAAAACTTCAAATAAGTTAAAGCTTGATTTAATTCTGTCATATGAGTTCAACAATAGCCAAAATAGCTTAATATCTTGAATGTCCTGCGTGGGACACGCTAATAAACTCTAAAACCACTTTATGCAAACAGCATCTTTAAGTTATATTATCAGTCTTTGACACCATTTGTCACACTTCAAGACTATTACAATTATCTTTTAAGTATTATCTATTATAATTTTAAATATTTACATTTTATTAACCCAAAATCTTGATGAATATTCCCATCAGAGGCTGAAAGAACGTACAAGTCAAGAAACACTGCAGGTATAGTACCAAAAATTTAGATATTTGAATGCGTTTCAGAATAAGGCTTTTAAACACTAATGTGATTGTGATTTTCAGCAGAACTTTAAAAGTGGACACATGGATGCGATGCATAGTGTATGAGATCACTATAAATAAAATGAAGCTTAAGGCAGTGAGAAACAATAAAGTTAGATATTTTTGTTGTGATCTTAATCATTTTGTCATGGTACAATGCCATCCACACTACCAGCAACCACAACCAATGGCTAGGCTATGTTATTATGTCATAACTAGTAGCTATTACATGTACACATTTGGATTGTATTTCACTCTGACAGGTTACAATCTTAATACATTTATCTTCTGTATATTTAATTCTAGGGTTTATTTATAACTTCAGGGTTCAAGGTTGCCCTTTCAAAGCTTAGGAGACTGGGTGGAGATCTCCTTTTAAGAATCAGAGGGTTCTCCTAAAACTTAGGGGAAATAAAAACAGAAACTAATTGTTAAAATACATTACTATTATAGAGTACTTAAATGAATGTGGAGAAAGGTTTGAGTTCATATTGAAATCTTCAATAATACTGACTTCCATGCAGACATGGAAAATCTGAGCTCAGTTTTTGACATTGTTGAGATCTCTTCTGAAACTCTAATAATGACATTTGTGAGATTTCTGGGTCTTTTCTCAGAAAAATATCTGAGACACTGGAGATTTGAGCAAATGATTACATTTGTTCTCACTTTATTCATTTTATTGCTGTCTAGAATAAATTATTGAGATATTAAAGAGATTTCATCTGTAGTTTTTGTTTCCTATGGGTTAAAACATTATTTCACCCAAAAATAACAGTTTTTGTCAAACTAAAGAAATGGTTGTTGACTTTAGAAGAGCACAGAATGACCACTCTCTGCTGAACATCGGTGGCTCCTCCGTGGAGATCATCAAGAGCACCAAGTTTCTTGGTGTTCACCTGACAGAGAACCTCACCTGGTCACTCAACACCAGTTTCATAACTAAGAAAGCCCAGCAGCACCTGTACTTTCTGAGAAGGCTGAGGAAAGCACATCTCCACCACCCATCATGGACATTTACACCTCACGCTTCATCCACAAAGCCACCAGCATTGTGGATGACCCCACACACGCCTCTCACACATTCTTTACCCTCCTGCCGTCTACCAAAGCATTCAGGCCCTCACAACCAGGCTGTGCAGTAGTTTCTTCCCCCATGCTATCAGACTCCTCAATACGCAGAAACTGGACTGAAGGAACACACACACGCATACATACAAAACACACACACAACTGTGCATCCCCCATCCTGCAATTTCCTGCAATGTCTATGCTGCTACATACTTATACTGTACATAGTCTTATGTTTACACTTTTATTTTATTATCAATAGGATCACTTTAAAACAGAACTGTGTACTGGTTGGTGCTGCACTGGGACTTACTATGCCCATTGTACTGTCTTGTGCTGTCTGCATGTTTGCACTTGTTTCCTGGAAAAAACGTTGTTTCATTTCACTATGTACTTGTATATGGTTGAAATGACAAACTCCACTTGACTTGACTTGGAAAAAAACCCAGTTTTGTCGTGATTTACTCAGTGTACTCACACTAAAGGAGATGTGGCTGACAGCATTAGTCTCTATGTATATAAGAAAAGCAGCATTAACATTCTTCAGCATTTCTAATTTTCAACAGAAGAGGGAAGTTTATGGTTTAAAAAGACATACGAGTGGGTAAATTATGACAGAATTTGGGTTAAATGTCCCTTTAAATTAACCTTTGGAACACCTCTGTAACGTTTATACTTATTTTGCTTTTATTCAAAGATAGTCAAGTTAAAGGCAGGGTATGTCATTTTGGACAAGCTAACAACAGTACACTGGCTTTGAAGCATAAGATCCCACCCTACCCTCAGAATGCTCTCCAAAGCCATGTCTCCAACACATGAACTCATACACAGTTTGACAGGCAAGCAGGACATCCTTTCATTGCATTCAGACCGACTGCAATGATTGAACAAACAGTTTATGGTCTTGCACTTTCCACAGAATACATATATTTGTATGACTAGATTTAGACCACTTAGTGATTGCTATCAGGATGTAGAGATACTTTCAACCAGCATAACAAAAACGTTTCTGGAAAAAAAAAGCCTTTTCTGCTTTAAAAGATATTTGACATTTTCATGTTTCCAGGAGACATTTAAACCATGCTGCAGTGGGTCATGTTTTTTCCAAATGAAATGAACTAATGCAAAGCAGCATCTTCTTCTGGTGGTTTCTGGTGGAGCTCATATATATTCATCTCACATGTACATGACTAAGAGCATTTCCCTATTCAATAACATCAAATTTAATGATGACCGTACAATACAAGAATTTATTATTGTTATTAAATGCAGAAACTGAAAATGTGCCTGATACAGCTGGTAATGAGGACATTATTTATATCTGGGGTCTTCGGAGTAACTAAGATGGAACCAGAGAAAGTACAAACAGACTTGTCAGACCCTCCATTCTTAAGTCCATAAGAGGTAGAAACACTACGTATGCCTAAATGATTGGTGACATTTGTTGTCTAGAAGACTCTGGCCTTTTGACTTAAAAGGTTAACTGTACTATAGAAGTTTCAAAATTCCAAAAATTCAATGACTAGAGTAGTTCCATCATCAGCATCATGACCAGACAGATAATGAATACAGCTCAGAACACAACTGACTCACATTTACGCCTATTCAGTACTCAGAAACGCTATTGTTCCTAACAGCAGAAGATCTAATGATGAGAGTAACACATGAAAAAGTCACAGCAGTCACCATCATTGCTGCCGCACAATGAAATACAACTGTTTAACTGTTTAAACTAGGCCAGCAGCTCTATATACAAAACTGTAAACTCTGCCTCTTCACCTGTTTATTAATATCACTGTGCATTTTCTGCATCTATAAAGCTAAAACAGTGAGGGGAACTATTTATGATTTTAAAAGGGTATGATTTGCAAGAACAGCCTACCTAAAACAATCTGGTGTTAAAAACCCAAGGGCACAAAGGTCACAGTGTGAGGCTTAAACCGGGTTACATCTCCCACTAACTAACCAATCTGCTCCTCTGATGAAACCCAGTGCAGAAAGTGAGCTGCTACTTTAGCGAAGCTAATGAGAATATCTCAAATCCATTTAAAACTCTTACACACCATTCACTTCAAAATCTATCATAGCCATTCTGAACTTTTAAATTCCATTTTGCCCACTTTATGAAAGGATAACCCCAGCCTCCATGAAAATGCTTTTTGAACATATACTTTATATTATCATATTCACCCCAAAGCCACACTTTTCCAGACTCCACCATCACACAATCCCCTCCAACACACAGCTCTATCGCAAACTCTGTAGGGAGCACAGGGCATTGTGGGAAGGAGGATTGGAAGGGAAAGAGCTATAACCATGAGAGATAAGCGCAGGTAGCCACATTCGTCCTGTTCTTCATTTGCCTGCATATTGAGGAAACAGTAAGAGCTCATTAAAAATGCATCCTGTTTGTAACATCCTGCTATGAGAACACAATCAAAACTTTGCTTTGGGTTATGAATGAAAAGCCCCTTGGAACTTTGCACACTTCAGAATATAACATGCTTTACTAAACGCATTATGAGAGAGTGAGGGAGAGGTAGAGAGAGAAAGAGAGACAGAGCGAGAAAGAGATTTTCTTGACCTCATGTTGTTTAACTGAGTGCCAAATCAAAATACAGCATCTAAAGTTTTACCGTACAAATATTTACGTAATAATGCTGAAACAGATCACTGGGAAAAACAATGTCAGCTGCTTTTTGAAAAAGATAAATAATTTTTATTAGTCTATATTAATTATGCAGTTTGCATACACATGTAATTTAAGGCATGTCAGGACATACTCACCGTAAAAAAAGGCTGATCTAAAAAATAGGGTGAGATCAGCACACACCTTAACAGCTGTGCTGATGAATATTAATTACACAATGTAGTGTTCACCCATTGGCCCCTGCTGAAAGGCAGGTAAGTGGAAACAGAACAGTATGTTTGTTTAATTTACCAGTTGGCTTCTGCTAAAGTTGTAGAGATTTGACCACTGTAGATATAATTGAAAAAAAAAATTAAACTATAGATTTAAACTATAAAAACTATATAAAATCAACTGAAAATGGAAGAAATTGGATGAAAAGAAAGATCAAAAAACTTTCACACTTTAAAAACCAAACACATTTTACAGAACATGTCAAATATTAAGGTATAGTAGTAACAGTTTTTAATAAATTTGTTAACATAAAAATCAAAACATCATCCTTTTTGGTCAAAAAATAAGTAAACGGCAAATGCGCCATTTCCTGGCTTTTCAAAGCAAGCTTACGTTTGCGAGACTTCAAAGATGTTGTCTGGGTCTCCTCTCAGGATAGAGTATGTTATGGGGTCTCTTTCACGGTCTGTTGCCTGTAAATGACAGACAGCACTTTCCTGTTACAGTAATTCAATTATGGTCTGGAAAAGTCTGCTCAACGTTCCTCCTGTCTCAAAACTTAACCATCAGACAACCACTGGCAGAAATGACAAAACATACATTCATTCACACACACACACACACACACGTCTGTGTGTGTGTGTGTGTGTGTATATATATATATATCTCAACTTATGAAAGTATTCGGGGGGGGGGGGGGGGGGGGTTGTTGAAAATATGTGTGGTGTGATGTAGAGAGATTGGGTGGTGTGGAGGTAAAAAGGATGGAGGCTGTGAGAGGATGGGTGATGTGGTGGTGGGAAGAACAGGTGGTGTGTTGAGGATGGGTGTTGAAGTGTAGAGGAGGATGTAGGGGATGGTTGTGGGAGAGTAGGAGATGGGTGTGGAGGTGATGGGGATGGGTGTGGAGGTAGAGAGCAGGTTGTGTGGAGAGGATGGATGGGTGTGGAGGTGAAGAGGATGTGTGGAGAGGTGAAGAACAAGCAGTGAGGACAGGCAGATAACCTGTAGGTTGAGTAGTGTGGCTCCAGTCCTCATGGCCTCACTGATCTCCAGGCTGTATATGAGCTGGGGGAAACGGGGAGGACTCTGGTTGTTGGGTGGTAGGACCTCAATATACACTGTGGTAATGGAACTTCTGAAGAAACAACAGACAACAACAGACCTGCCTCAAACCACTGACATACTGGACATCAAAAAATAGAGCAGAAGTAAAGATTATCAGTAAATGACTTAAATTTCTGTCTGCTTCTCAAACAAAGCTTTTCAAGGCTTAAGAAGAACTCTTGAAAGGCTTAGTCCCTGTTCTTCATAACTGCATGGAAACATGTTGCATAAGACAAGACACTACAATATAATCAAGAGTTTAATGAATGTTCACACTTTAGTAAAAATTAACAGATCTTAAGATAGCCATATCTTAAAGTAAGATCTGGGTATCTTTCAAATCATCACTTAGAATGTAAAAAAAACAAAAAACAAACTTGTTTCAGTAAATCAAAAAGGCTTCTGTTCTTGTAAAGGTTTTGTAAAGGCCAAAAGGAAATGACTGAGGCGCCCTTGAACAAGGCACCTTTCCCCCAGTTGCTCCCTGGGTACTGCAGTGATAGCTGCCCACCACTTTGGGTGTGTGTGTGTTCATTACTCTTGGCATGTGTGTTTACTTATTACCAGTAAGGTAACTAAATACAGAGGTCACATTTCAAGTATAGTATACCAGACCTTGACAAATCATGATTTTTGGATGACCTGTTTTCTGGTATAATTGTGTGCTGGTGTTAAAACAAAACAAAACTAAATTTGTATTGAACCCAGAGCAAATCATAAAACCTTTTATGATACTAAGAGACTACATGTGCTGTAGCATTTTGTTTGGTCCCTAATGTGCATATTTCGTGTCTTATGGAAAAACACATCAGATGGTTAATCACTGTAATCTTAGACTTTGTGCTCTTTTTAGATGTTTAGTTAAAATCGCACCTGCCACTGTCATTGTTTTCTTACACACTGTAATCCTCATTCATGAGTGTGGGACAAAATTGTGGTTGGAGCAACCTGGACTGGGGTGTATTTTCAATCTGGAAAAGTTCCAGTGTGGTGAATTTGAGATGGATTTGATGCCAACAATCTCATTAAACTTTAAAATGGGGGGAAAAGAAATTAAAATAACTATCTGCTTCATACAAGCTGAACTGCCATCTGTCCAATTCATACAATAATACACTTGACGCTTCTGGCTTTACCATAAACCTTCCATTAAAAACAAAGAGTGAGACTCTGTAGAGAAGATCTCAACCTTATTCATCCTGTATGTTGGATGTGTTCTAAGTGAAAATTCATTTCAATAAAAGTTATTTATTCACCATTTATCATATAATTCTATTTGTTTGTTTTTTATTTGTTTAGTTTATTTGGAAAATAAAATATTCTCATCTTTTTGAAGCTTGATGTTTGTGGTCAATAAGAACTGTTGTCATACAAAAAAGATCTAATTGCCAGCTAGCAATTTTAGGCTGTAAGAACATTTCCCTTACATTTTCATAAAGTGATAAAACAAAATGTTAGTTTGAAAGTTCTAGGAACATTTAAAATGTCAATTTTGTAGACATTAACATGTTTGGTTATAAAAATCAACTTTTTTAATTTTGTTTTTTTAATTCTGTCTTTTTAATTCTAATATAAAGTATATATATTCGATATATAATGTTAAAAAACATTCTACTAACATTAGTGCAATGTTTGCACTGTTGCAAATGTTTTTGATAACTTTGAGGGAACTTTTAGAGAATATTAGTTAATGCTCTGAGAATGTTCCCTGTGAGCTTTTGTGTTTCACAGAAAAAATACAGGACTGGAACAAGCAGTGAGTAAATATGATTTTTGTTTTTGGTTGAATTATTCCTTTTAAAGACTGAGTGACACCAGTAAAGTGAAACAATGCATTTCCTGAGGCACACAAGCTCTGACTCTGTTCCTGCTGTATTGATCCTGCGGTCAGAGGGAATTACAGAGGCCAGAGGCTGTATGAATTGGACAGGACAGGAGGCAGTGCCAATTAGAGTGAAAAGCCCTTCATTTCCGCTCCTCCAAGTGTCAGATGGACAAGAGCAGAGGCCAATATTGAGTGTTCTCAGGTTTATTTCTGACGCAGAATTTGTCACCATGCAGCATTGTATTGATTTGAAACTCTGAGTGTGAATCTGCTGTTCAGGGAGCCTCACACTAGACTTTTGTGCTCTACTGAATGGCATTAATATGCATGCAAATGCAAATTGCAAAACGCAGACTTGTAGGAAAATACAAAAGTTCAAGATCGACACACTCTCACAATTGTACAATATAAAGTGACCAACAGAAGTTTGAAACGTTGCAGATTGTCTCCTAAATATCAATATAACAATAAAACAATATAATTTCAAAGCTACTTACTGATTTGTGTGATGTCATATCCTGTTTGGGATAAGAAAGAAGAGGAAGGTTTTTGTTTCCGGGTTGATTTACCTTTTCTGTGAAACAGGGCTGTTGTCTGAGGCCCTGATTGTGAGGGCATAGGAGCGGCCAACAGTCAAGTTGACACCGGGCACCACAGTGATCAGTCCTGTGTAGTCATTGATAGTGAAGTGTCCCTGATCCCCAGCCAGGATTCTGTAGCTCACCAGCCCATTGGGACCCTCGTCAGCATCTACAGCTGTCAACTAGAAAAATAAAAATGTGGTGTTATTTCTGAGACGACCTACAAAAGGTGCTTATTCAAGCTTCCTCTCTGGACCAGAGTAAGTGTCAAGACCATGTCCAGGTCATATTTCAAACCAACTTTTAATGACAGAAATGAGAAAATATATTTTGCTTAAAGAAAATAAAGCCTTTTTTATTTTAATGTAAATTAAATTATAATTGTAAAACAATGTAATGTGTAAAAAATAATGAAAATCTTCATTCAGATTAATAAAAATTACAAAAAAAACACAAAGTAAAACATCTGACAAATGCAAAATGCTCAGCTGACAAGAAAATAAACTCTACTTTAGTTTCTTTATAAAAAATTACTCAATGGGTTTTGTAAACTTAACTTACTAATGTGAGTTTTGAGCACGCATTCAACAGAAGCAAAACGGAAAAACAATAACTTTTAAAGGCCTTTAAAGTAAAAACTAACAGCGTACAAGAAGCCATTAAACTTTTCTGATGATGCAAGTTTTCATTTTGACTTGTACGGTCAGAAGAACTCATTGCATTTAAGCTTATGTGCCGATTAAAAAAATGAAACACAACTATGAGCCCCTTGTAAATAAGGGAACTGCAGCTATTAATTGTAATGAGTGGATTAGTGATAAAAACGGGGAATTATTGATTACCTGTAGGACTGTGTCCCCGGGCGGCATGTCTGTGTAAACATTGACACTGTAGGAGACGTTGGGGAATGTGGGCGTGTTGTCATTGGCATCAATCACAGTGATGTTGATGGTGGCTGGAGAGCTCTGCTGAACACCATCTGATGCTGTCATCTGCCAATGAAGAAGGATCAAACCCTTTCATATCAGATCTTCCACATGGACTAATAAACAATAAACTAATAATTTCAACTTGTTCCCATTTTTTCATAAATCAGAAGTGCGGTTTGTAAGGTTTATATTTAAGGTTTATAAAGATGTGTGCAGCCACATTTGTTCTCATAAGGTTAATATTTATTGTTTATTTTTTATTGTAAAGAAATATAAAAAAAGTTGTAGTTGTCTGTTTAGACAGTTTAAGACTGTTAAAACTTCTAGTTATGCATCAAATTAATCTCAAGTTTTTAAGTTTTAGTTTTAACCCTGTTCAAAGCCACACAGGCGCACAGATTCTCCTGGTAACCTGGTAAGTTTATTACTGTAAACATGATTTTCAGGACGAGTTGAAACTGTTTTTTGTTATGATTGTGCTGGTGTTTAGAAAAAAAATTTAGACTTAATTTGAATTTGATTGAACCCACAGTTTTACAATACAAAGAGACTACATGTGCTGTAACATTTTGTTTGGTCTCTGATGTTGATCTTGAGTCTTTTGAAATACACAAAAATATATACATAAAAAATATCAGATGATAGTTAACTTCAGATCTTTCGCATTAACTAATAAACAGGTCTGATAATGGGAACTTATTAACATTACAATTACTTAAGCTGTCAATGTAATTCTAGTTTTGCATAATACATTGTATTTAATAACACAATCTTGTGTTCAGATACAGCTGGTTAAGGCATCACAGAACGCAACAGCATGCAGTGCTCTTCAGAAACTCTAAGTTGAAGAACTTTAAACATGACAGAGAATGTTTAAAAATCACGAAAAGCCGTTGTAACACTATCAGCAAAGAGTGGAGTCAAAATACAAGTGAATAAGAGTCTATAACAAACAGGCTGACAAACTCGACTGCAAGACTACAAACTCATGACAGGCTTCTATTCAACCATATAAAATTATACAAGCAAATTAAAATTTAGACGTGAAACATCATCTGTTATAAAATCTGTTAAAAAAAAACTGTGATACTTTCCTTATTATTTATTATTTCACTATTTCCACATTAAACAGAGCATGTATAACAGCCCTGAAGACAAATTTAAGACTGTCAGGGTTATCGGCTACAAGCACGAACAAATAAGATACTTGATATTCCATTACTCTGGCAAAAAAAATTCATTTTGTAGCAGGGCAGATAATGGTGTCTTTAAACATCATTTGTATGTGTCACAGGTCCAACACGAAACAGCAACATCACCAATGGGACCTGAGCTCCAGTATTCTCTTAAACAAGACCAACTGGTTTCAGTTTACAAATGAATCAGCACTCAGCGGGCAGGTGGCCCATGTCCCATGAGCATCCAAACACCCCCAGCCCCCTCTGACACATGCCGGTTTGAGAATCTTCATTCATCCGCAGCCCTGAGCTGCATTTAGGCTCCTTGTGGTATAATCACACACTGTTATAGAACTTGGAGAAACGGTCTTTTAACAATCAACTGCCAAATGAAAACAGTGACAAATGTGTTGAGATAGAGCTGTGGAGAAATGTTTCCTGGGTAGCTGTTGAGCTGTAACCAGGCAGGCATGGCCGATAAGCTTTTCAGAGAAAACAAACCAATAAATAAACAAGTCCGATTGGCCCTGGGCATTGATATATTCAGTCCAGCAGGTCATTCAGGTGGTGATGCTGGCTGTGCAGAGACTGGGGTGATGGGAGAGATGCAGCATGTTAAACTCTATCAGTAAGTTGATCTTGGACCACCACCAGCCATTGTGCAACATTTGTTCCCTGTATGCAGCACATCTGAAATTACGCATTGGGCCTGTTAATGGCTTTTCAGTTAACAAAACCAATGAAATGACCAGCATGGCCAGAGCAGAGTATGTATATATAGCGCATGGCGCTAAACCGTGATTTAAATTGAACCCAGATTCAGAAGAATAGATTCAAAATCTTTAGGAATAAAGAATCACAGAAAATTGACAGAAAATTGCCTCTGTGAATAAACATTTTTTTCTTGCACCCCTAGCGTTAGCAGACACTGACCTGTGAATGAGTAGAAAAAAGACTTAACCAAAAGACGGTCTGGACATCACTGATTGACATCTTTGTCCAAAATAAAAATTACAAAGCTGCATGATGTGCAATGTTTTTTAGTACTAGAAGCACATGAATGTGACAAAAAAATCCCATAAATATTGGTTGAAGAATTTTCACAAGCCTACTCAAGTGACTTATAATATTCAGTTAGTGCACTAGACTGCCTCAATTTCTTCAAAGACATACCTTCCAAAGACATGTCAACCACCCTTATGTTCGCACCAGAGTTTAATATCATGCACGTAAAAAAGCTACAAACTCACGTCATGCATTAAAGCATAATTATTTTGCAAGGATGAGAGAATCTAACCAAGTGTATATACTATGTGTGACATCTCCACTGGGCAACCACACAGCTGTCATTTCTTCTGAAGGCCTCGGATGGACCAAACGTAAATAAATGACAGTGAAATTGAAAATTGCTGTTGGTGTCAGAGTAGAATTACTCCATTCTAGGCAGAATCAATCCTTCAGCCATTACATCCTGTCAGTGAAACACGACCAGCATTGATCTTATCACAGGTGCAAAGTTTACTACGTCAACTTAGACACAAGAAGTGTTCCGATATCTCAGTTAGCTCCAGGATGCTGCTAAGAGTCCTTCATACCTGTCCCTCATGCCACTCAAAAATAAATTCAAGGGCGTGTACTTCCAGTCAAGGTAAAGCTGTATTATTAAAAGACACTTTCACAGGGGACGTTCTTTCGTGCATATATTCTTAGCTGAATCAAAAACTACATAAATTGCTTTCTCATATGTCTACAGCTCAAACCAGAACTTTCCGTGATCAACATCTATTGAAAATTCTAAATCTTTCCAGATTCAGCACCATGGACAGCAATATGCACACAAACATCTTCATTATATAGCCCAGGTTACATGCATTCACCCCTGGTTTTATTTCGCAGTAGTACCTTAATGTAAATCCTGCCAGGCACATTTTGTGAATGAAGTTTAATCCATATGAGCCTAATTTACATAGAAGGGAAGCATGTTTGCGTGGAATGTCAATGGCTTCATTAAAATACAGAAGATGCTAAACTGACCTATGGGTGGTTATAAATAAGACACAGGTATTTGCTCTGACATACCGTGTACAAACACAGATGAATTAATGTGAATGTAAATTAATGCATTATGGGTGCTGTAAGCTGTAAGCAATGCTAGCTGTTTCACAAATTTCTGCCACTGTAATAGGCCACCCCTCAGTCCAAATCCACCCTCTAAAGACAAGTCAGCCTACCAAATTTGCACATCAGGAAATAGTTAGAATGACTAAGCATGAAGAGAGCACCTCAATGTTTTCTGATTGGTTAAGCAGTAGCATCCTACAGTCAGATGTTTCTGCTGCCACAGATGAGATATCTCCAGTCACATATTTCAGTAACATTTGTCAGGCAGAATTTTCTAAGAAATGGCTTATAGCACATTTAAGGATACTGTTTTAAAGCATTACATACAGAAAGTGCTAGCAAAGATGGCAGCATGTATTAACAAGTAAGTGAGCCAATATGCACAATTGCAGAAAACATGTTTCTATTAACAGAAGAAATGCTATTGTGTATCTTTTGTGTAGTTATAATAGTATGACCACACTCCCATCATGCACCATTGTTCTTTCTAATTAACAAGCAGACAGCGCTATAATACATCCACTGTATGGCTGGAATACAAGCCTGAGACTAAAATAACAATGAACCTTCTTAGAGTTCATTTAAACTTTCACCAGCAAGTAAAAATGTGGTAAATGTGCAAGTAAAAAGAAAAACAGCCACCTCCATGTCACCCCTAAAATCTGTATGGCACAATTTCAAAGGCAGTGAAAAATGAGGATTCTGTTTGAACTGTGCTACATGACTCTGTGGCTTGATTAAGTAGTGTGATAATTCCCAGTGTTGGGGAGCGATTAACAAGTATTGGCATTACTCACCTACCTTTTTACCAGTAAATTTGTTGAACGTAGTGATGTAATGAGCAGAACAGTGAAATGTTCAGGAGTATATTAAACTGTGTTAATATACAAGATTAAAGATTAAGATTAAATGTCAGATACAAGATTAAATGTCAGAGATATTTCAAAATTTCAAAAAGTATGGGTTTTTTACATCATCTGTACACAATCATAACATCATCTGTATTTTCTATGTTCTCATTAATGGTAATAAAACTTTCAAAATAAAAATAACATTTATACATTACACCATAAATTAACTGATTGTAAATTTTAATAGCAATCAAATATGAAAATGATTTTATTTGTGCCAGACAAATTAACCTATTAGCCTACTGCTAATCTAATAAATTGCCCCTGAATTGCTTCAATGTAGTTAACTACTAGTAACTTACAGTTTAACTAACTACTTTTTCAAAAGGACAGTTTGACTGTACTTCTGAAGTATATTCATTCTGAGTAATATATCTTGGAACACAACAGTTTCTAAGTTTCTCTCCCAACACTGGTATTCAGAGAGAAGTGATGACCACATACACACACAAAAACGCCACCTGTTCATATTCTCTTGCAGTAGAGAACCTATATATGACCACATGGCATGTGCTTTAAGACGATCTGAATTCCTTTAGCGTGTTGTATGCAGCATGCAGTTTAAAAATAACCCACAGCAGTGAGTGGAAAAGCCAGTTTAGACAAAGTCCTTGACAAGAAGGTTTGAAGCTCCAGAGACAGAGATGAAGTTAAGCAGGCTTGCCAGAGAGAGGTGGCACACAGCCCCTACCGTGAAGCCATAAGTCTGCTGTTCTTCACGGTCTACAGGCCTCAGAAGTGTCAGGTAGCGCGAGATCCCGCTGGGCGTCACAGAGAAGATGCTGTTGTAGTTGTCCAGAGAGATGTGCACCATGGGATCTTTCATCTGCAGTGGAAATAAATCAAGGTAAGCTCCTCGTGTCAGGAGGCAAAGGCATCAAAACATACAGCGTTCAGGAAATACAGCCATACAGATTCCATAGGTTTGAAAAAACATTCAGAGCTGAATTCACTAAAACAAAAGTTGTGCCACTGTGTATTATTCACCATATAAATCTGAGTCTTGTTCGTTAATTACCAGCAGCCATCCAGTGTCACTGTCAATTTTCTCAAACGCATTCACTTTTATATAAATGACCCTTATTACAGACCCTTAGTACAGTAATGATGTACAGTATCAGTACAGTATGAACAATCAAAATATTCTGCTGTATTCCCCATAACACACTCAGAACTGGCCTGCGGAAATTTTAAACTGAAATATCTGCAAACTTAGCTCTGCACTTTTTTTTACTTTTTATTTATTTAGTTCTTGGCCATGTTGGTGTTATTATATGATTTGCATATTGTTTTTAAGTAGACACAATTCATTTTTAGTGAATTTCTCCCTCAAAATTTAGCAACTAAGAAAAGCTGTTATTTGTGTACTCTTGAGAAACAGTATAACACACAATATAAAAGACTCAGAAAACAAGTGATAGAAAGGTAATAATTTCTAATAGGCACTGCAGAAGACAGAATCACCAAGTTGTGATATCTAAGACATTGATCTCAGCAGTAATAAAATATCCCAAGTAAATAAATAAGAAGCATTAATATCTAAAGACAAGGGCAATAGTTTCCAAGACTCAACTAGCATTTAAAAATGCACTTTCATGCCCACAAAAATTCTAATGAGGTAATAAAAAAATTATTTGCACTGAGATGGAACTTAGCTAATGATCTTAATAACATGTTAACATTATTTCATGAGTGTCTCTTTATAAATCATTAAAGATATAACCTGACTGTTTGATGTATCCCAACACTCTGAGCTTCTCCAGGCATTAATTTAATTTTGATAAATTTTGTTTGTTTAATGTTGTCATTTATTTCATTTTACTGCTAGGATCATGCAAAGCCACAAAAATGAAAACAAACTGCATTTAAAGTGCTACATTTTGGTGAAAGGGTTGCCTAAGAAAATACATGTAAAATAAGGAAGTTGATATAATAATAATAGGTTTGTCCTCCTGAAGTGGATAATCAGCATTTGTTGAAGGTTAAGCAGGTGCTTTAATGGTCATTTTATGGAAAGAAAAACTGTTTGAGTGTCAGAATCTGTTTTGTACCTTGTTGGTGGAAAGTGTCAGCAGTGTGTACTGATTTAAACATATGCTGCCTCAAACAAAACATTTCTTCTGTTTATGATCACCTCTGTTAAGTCAGATGATTGTATATACAGTCTTAAAAGCATTTGAAAAGGTTCTTCACAGCAATGCCATAGAAGAACCATTTTTGGTTCCCCAAAGAACCATTTCTTTTTTAGTCTAAATAACCTTTTTTCACTACAAAGGGCTTTCTGTGACACAGGAAGGTTCTACTGATGTTACAGGTTCTTAATGGAACCATTATAGCCAAAAATGGTACTTCACTGGCATCAAGAAGCAACTTTTAGAGGAGTATAGATACATGTGTATGGAGAATAACCAGGACTAGTCATAAAGGATGTTGGGGCAGGATTATCTGTGTGTGGGACCAACCTGTGAAAACTGCTTAAAAATATTATTCCGAAAATAATTCTGTTTAGTGATGCAGAAATTCCAGACTTCACTATTAACACACGCATTTGCAACTCCAACAACAATTCCCATTGAGCTCATTTGTTCCTTTAAAATGACCAGATTATTAATGAGATCCATTAGATCCACTGCCTGCTACTCCAAAATATAATCAATGGACAAGTTACAGTGAAGTAATCATGCAGTGCATTAAGCTAATTGAATGGTATAAAAACAAACAGCACAGCTCTGAGAAACAGAGAGAAAGAGATGAGTGCTTCTCATTCTGATCTCACGTACAACCTCATCACCAGCCTTCAGCTTCACGTGGAGACAAAACACACACAAAACATAACATGTAAACTCTTTGTTTTCTTTTTCATTTTTTGCACAGATTCTTTCACTGACAGTTCATAATGAACACATCTCCGAAGCCCCCCAAAATAAAACTATTAAAAAAGCCCATACAAGATGTGTGCAATCATTTTGAGGCCATACAATAGCTTTGTGTGACAAACAAAGCTGTTGTGTGGCTTAAGATGACTTTGAAATAAGTTATATGGTGTTTGATTCTCTTATGTCAGTGACGTTGAAAGTTCTTTGCCTTGTCTTCTGTGTTCTGAAAAAAGGGGGGAAAAGCCCAGAACACCACTTTGTAATGACATGAGGGTGAGTACATAATGACAGAGTTTTCATTTGGGATAAACTGTTACTTTAAGTGCTTATCTTTGCCTTGGCAATCAATAAAGCAGACGTAATTAAAAACACTGAACACTCGGGGGAGAATCAGCTCAGTTAAAGCACCTCCCCAACAGTCTTTAAGTGCCAGTTTTCAGACTGTATCTCCGATGTTGTTTTCAATTTTAATTTGCTTTTCTAAATGCCCCATAGAGCAGGAGCTTTGCTAACTTCAGAGGAACATTTCCATACACAGACATCTCTCAGGTTATGTGACACTGACTGCAGTTTGAGCACAGACTTTGGGTTCTTACCTCCTCAACATCGTTGTCCAGGGCGATAATGACAAGGGGGGTGGACAGATTGGCACTGCTGGAGATAGTTGTGCCCGGTGGAGCAGATTCTGAGATGAATCCTTGATAAGCAGCCGCCTGGAAATACGGAGCCTGATTGTTCTCATCAAGCACCTCGATGTGGAGATTGGCGAACGCAGGGAGAGGGTGTCCGTTGTCCTGCTCAGCCTACAGAAAATCACAATGCCACTGGATGACCAACCCAACAGTGAAAATCCTAGACTAAGACACTGCAGTTTGAATTTATTACTTCTTTGGATTATGGCTGCTGCACATATAAGAACGACAACAGATAATCCTCTATGGGAATACAAGGGCTTAACACTATCTGCAGACTTGCCCCTCTAAATTAAATAAAGAGCATGGCTGATTAATTCAGGACATTCCCAAACGTCATACTTTTCACACTTGGCATATTTCCAAGGGCTTCAGGCCCCTGAATTTTTGTGTAGTGATTACTGTATGACCTTACCTGTGGCATTCTTTAAAAAGACTTTCAACTGTATAAAACTGAAGTAAAAGTGTTATTTCTAAAATCCTGAACAGAGGTCTCTTGATTTAAATGTCATGAATTGATTTGGGAATTTTTACAATGCATGGTTCATGGCCCCCATTTAAAGCTGAAGTGTGTCATTTTTTGGTGTTAAAATATCTTTCTCTAGTGGAGCTTAATATGCAGAGACAACTAAAAGGCATCTGGAGGTTGATTTCCCTAAAAAGTGTAAATTCAGGAATTTCAAATTGTTGCTGTTTGCTTGTGCAGTCTGACAGACTTGACATGCATTAGCTCAATCAATATTATGACTTAATCTGCTTTCTATTTTTAAAATTACTATTATATCTGTTTGTGATACTATTGGTATAGAAATTACACACTTAAGCTTTAAAGACACTCCAAAAGTTCCACAATAGCCAAAAACTGTTGCAGAGGTGAAGCCAGGTGGAATGTTTCAATGCAGGTTTATGAAGACAGACATTTGTTTGCTTTCAAATTACAAGAATCTATGAATTATTCACAATAAGACAGGAATAAGTACTAGGTGGTTGGTCATTTTTTTCCCAAACATTTTTTGTTATGCTGGTTTAAAATCTCTTTACATCCAGATAGTAATCACTATGTAAAGTGATCTAAATATATTTATATTAGTATCATTGCAATCAGTCTGAATGATTAACTGTTCACATTGTCACAGCTATGATGGCCCAAAGGCGACAACACAACAAAATTCTGAATTAAGCCACAGGAGATATGTATATGTGGGTTACATTATACAAGCATGATCTGTCCTGCTGAAAAATTTAATCGGAGATGACTGTGCCATCACTCTCATGAACAGAGAATAAACAGCTACCGAGAAATATTAAGGTTGTTGCATAAAGCAGATGCATCTCTCACTCTTAAACTGAAACCACACAGACATTTGTTTTGGAATGCAGGAAATAAGTGAATCAATTATGAAAGGATAAATGTTGTGCAATATTTGGTGTCCGGAGCCATACTGGCTCAAAGAGAGGCTTTATTAAAAGATCATTAAAACTACTAATGATATTTCTGTTGGCATCTGACCTCACTGCTAGACCTGAGCTCTGCCCACAATCACATAACAGCCAGAAGACTGTCATTTAACTGCCGGTGACAGTGTTTGGGTTGTGACTTTCCCAGGATTTACCTCCTGCCTGAGTGTTTTCTTACAACTGCAGTAGCTCCAAACAAATTTAAAATCTACGTGTCACCACACAGAAATACAAAAAACAGCTATTTTTTCAGACGCTTCACTTTTCTCAGCCATTTTTGAAATTATTTGCCACCCCACAGTTCCACACAGAATCAGTGCCCTGAAGAAAACAGATTTCCACAGAACTGAAACATCTATAATTCTCACAGTTCTACACCTGTCCTTGTATGATTGTGTATGATGTTAGTATTATTTCTTCCACCAATCAGAAGCACTTTCAGCTCCGTGAACATTTGACCATGGTTAGATCCATTCAACAGATTTTTCCCAAAAGCCAACAGAAAAAAATCTGATCTGGGCCTGCTGCTAACTCAGTGCTGTCAAGGTGATTTTTAGTAAATGTATGAATAGCAGAATATCCTAGCAGAATATCCACAGGAAAAGTTCATTAAATATGGACATGATCCACAAACATCTGACAATCAGGAAGTATCAAAGTGGGGCCACTGTATAACTGATGTATTACGGATGTGTGTAGACTGAAAAAATAGGGATTCTTGTTGTATCCAGGCTCCGTGACTGGATTTTGAGAGGCTGAAGCAGGAGAGTGTAGTCTCAATAGAAATGATCTGATCTGTGTCATGCCAGAGGACAGATGTATATTTCCTCAGGAAAAGTAAAGAGTTCCTCTATGCCTGCTTCTTTGATTCTGTTTTTAATCTTTTACTGCTTTGCAAACTGTACCTGTTGAGGTCTGTGATACAGTGTGGACTATATCATATATCTGATCTTGTATGACAGCAGTGCAACCCAGCTAACAGTCTGTAAGTTTTGGATGAGGGAATGTTAAAATGTCCAATGTTTTCTCAATGTAAGTAAGGTTAAGTAAGGTAAGGAAGGTTATTTAAGTAAGGTTAAGTAAGGTAAGGAAGGTTATTTAAAGGCTGTCATAACACTACTTTCTCCAGCTTACTGTAGGATCGTTATGCTTTGTAATGCTCCAGTAGTCATTCACAATATGTCTAAAATATGCTCCCTATTTACACCAATCTTTTATCATCAGCATGTTCATGTGTATTGGAGGAGGAGGCACGGCTTTGCAGACTGCTCTAACAGAAAGGGTGGATCTTATGCTTTCAAAGCTAGCTTGCTATTGCTAGCCTATCCAAAACTGCCTACCCTATATTTAAAAGAGTTTAGTACTGGACAACACTTGGGCAACTACTACTCGTATATAATATTATTGTGTTTTTTTGTTTTCACAGGATCACAGGATTTCCATTGTATAGTAAAAGAAAATCAGAAGAACACTCTGGCTAAGACTGATTTTGTATTCCAAGGAAGAAACAAATACAGTTTGGACATGAGGGAGAGACAGAATTATTCATGTAGCATTTTGTCAATTTGTCTTGAATATTTGCATACTAAAAACTCGTCTTGTTTTACTCCACATCTCACAAACAGCAGACCTATGGCCATTGAAACAGCATCCATGCAGCATGCGTGAAACCATGCAGCCGTATCTCTCCCTGCAGCTCACTGTCTTCTCTTTGATCTGAGAGAAGGAGCAGGGTTCAGCTCTCAGTGGGGGGCGCCTGTTTTATCAACATAAACCCATGTCCACCTTCTGCTTGCTTGTGTGAGAACTCTGTGTAATGCACAATGTTCTTCACAGATCAACATCCTGAAACTCAACAGAAATTCCTCCGATCATGAGCCTACTGAACTCAATCCAGCATTTTCCCATTATCTCACCTCTAGTGGGATGTATCACACATACAGAAAAATCTCAATGACTGTTCTTTGTTGTTGTTATTATCAGGGTTGTGCAGAATCGGCAACCTCTTATTTCATAAGGTGGAGTCGGAACTGGACATACTACACAGGATGTAGAATTGGAATGACAGAAAGAGAAAACCTAAACCTACTGAACTATTACACAACAGAGGAGCTTTCACTGGTCCAACGCAACAACAAAATGCATGTGGCTTCATTCTGAAGATTTTGGAGTAAATAAGAGTATTCTGGGAAAAGCTGTGATCTTCCACCATGATTCACAAAATGAAAGGCAATTATTACTAAATATCATAAAATACAAATTGCAATTGCACACCCCCTTTGCTACCACAATTCTAAGTCAATTGAAATTCAGCAGGTGAACATTCTCAACTGAATTCTGAATAGCACACAACTGGTTCTTATTACCTTGATGACCAGGTCAAAACGCTGGTGCTGTTCCCTGCTGACGGGCTGCAGGAGATGCAGCTCAGCTGTGCTGCGATTCAATGAGAAGAACTCCACATATGATGCAGGTTTCCCTAAAAACACCAAATGCAGGAGATCCATAAGATAAATGACTTCCATTCAAATGTTTGCTATTGAAAATAATAACTCATGGGCCACTAGGATTTTAAAACACACTCAGTAGCAGATTTATTTTCAAAGCTATACTTCAAACAGAGGGCAAGGTAAAACCACTAATGCACTCCCTCTATAAATAGCCACGCATAAGATGGAGTCTTTTGTTGACAGTTAAAAGCATGAGGTTGCTGTCACAGCTCACACAGCTGTGGTCTGCATTATGTTCTGGCAAATCCTGTACTGGAGGCCTAACTGTTCTGCTGGTGCACGTCAGTTCCTGGGCTCAGCTCGGAGGCAGCGTGCTTTGGTGAGCCTGCTGCTCCGTTTGCAGGTTTCATCTAGGAGCCCAGCAGGCGGCCGCACCTCGCCTGAAGCTTAAATGCATTTGACTCCCGCTGAACTCTGCTCTGTCTTCCCCTGATAAGCCCTGTTTCCACCACAGCAAGGCCCTGTGGTCGGCAGTAACTGAATATAGACAACAAAGATCTGATGGAGACCTACCAATGAGGATGGAGTACAGGATGCCTGGGCGGTCTGACGGAGGCTGAATGTTTCTGTCTTGATCCACAGCTTGGATGGGGGGCGTCACATTGACTGGGTTTACTCGACTCTGAAAACAGAGACATGAGAGGATTGTTTCATTATTTAAGCTAAAAGAATTCTTCATTAGCATTCCTGTGTTATATATATATTGAATACAGTACAATGAAAAATGCAATGACAAGTATCCAAAAGTTATTTTTATGTCTTATTATATCTTGTATACATTATATTATTACATTACATTATACTATTTATATCTTATGCTATGAGAGAACTAGAAACTCTTATTGTAACATGTTGCCTTGATTCTTTGTTGACAATTAATACTTTTACAGTGCATGAATGTTACTGCATATGGTAAGTATCATAAACACTGTGTATAGGTAACAAATCTCATAATATCTAAATGTTAGCAGATGTACACTATTATTGTAAAATTTTAAAAGGAACAAGTTCTTTAAACCACTTAAACTTCTGTCAAAACAAAAAAAAAATCCTACTGCAGAGTAAAACGCATGCATTTCTAGTGCATGTTAGTGTTTCAGTCAGCGCATGTCAGTGCTGTACAATAGCTGCATCTGTGTAACGTCACGTCATCTCAACGAGTGTACCATACATGCAAGTTCAGAGAATAGCAGACAGCAAGGAGATCTGAGCTACATCAGAGTGTCAGTAAACAAAACGACACAGCATTCGCATGTGAGGCTGCATTCACAATTCTGTCCACTGCCGCTCCTGGCTGAATGTCTGTCTGCAGAAATCAGGACCACAGTTCCTCTTTGCCATTTATGAGCTTTGGAGACATGTCTAACACGTCTAACAAGCCTGAGGGAGAAGTAAATCTCTGCCCGTCTTGGGCAGAATATCAGCAGTCAGTAAATAAGCTCATCCTTAATTCAAGGCGCCTCTGGAAAATGACACCGTTAGAGTGAGTGGCGTGGGTGAACCCAGATACAGCCGGGTGAAAGTGAAGCTTCCAGAAAAACAAGCCAGCAAAGAGCAGCAGAACCTCAACTTATCTTCAGGACAGATGATTTAGAAGACTGTTTGTCCATTTGGGTGGCAGGCTGTTGAAACAGGCACAGACAAGCTTATAGAGAGCTGCAGGGATGACATATTTTTGTTGGTTAAAACCTGAAAATAAGTTAACATTTTAACACTTCTGGTGTTTTTAAGTGTTTTAAGTTTGAAAGAGTTGTTAGAAGTGTGGTGGTAATGATGTTGAAGTTGAGCAGCCATGGTACAGTCCATTTATAGCATAAAGTTAGCTTTTTATTTCTGGTCATTGGATTTAGGCTTCAAAATTCATAAAAATTACATTCATTTGTAAAGGTTATTTTCATAGACAAAACATTTATAATAGTATCATAAAGTTTTTTTTTATATTTTTTGTGATAATCCAAAAGCCTATGGAAAAATCCCACTGACTTTTTGTCAAGGGCACCTGGTTTGCTTACAAAAATATGCCTCAGCTTTCTATCGAGGCATTAATGGAAGAGGGTCATGTAAGACATCTGATAAAGACGCCCATTTAAGACATCTTAATGTTAGTAGAAATATGACTGAGCTGAACATCTCTCTCTTTTTTTAAATGTCAACAAGGCAGCATGTCATAATAAAAACACAACAATTATTTCTACATTTTTGCCAAACTCTTTTTCACAATGCCAGGGTGTTGCTATGTGGTTGCTAAGGTGTTCTGAATGTGGTTTGTTTTGCTAGCGTGTTGCTCACTAATTGTTTTCTCACTAGCCTAAGTCAAAGAGCCACCTTCAGTCTTAGTAATATTCTGCTCCTCACATATGGCTCAGGTTTCTTCAGTGTAAGTCTAGGGTTTGTGATAGTAACACATCCCTTCTCAACAAATCACATGACTTGCGTGGGACGTGTCATCGTTTAAAGACACAGTTCACCCAGAAAATAAAATTCTGTCATTCACCTTCATGTTTATCTCAATCTGTATGGCTCTTTCTCTTCAGTAAAACAAAAAAAACAGACATTTGGAAGAAAAGTACAGGCTTCTCTTGTACTAGTTTGGGTTTTGTAATGCAGTTACAATGAATGGAGACTGAAGCTTCAAGCTTCAAAAGGATGTAAAAAGACCATTAAAGTATCATGAAATAGTCCTTGTGACTCTTGTACTATACAACATATTTTCTGAATAGTTATAGAAGATAATAAAAGAGTTTTGAGTATATTAATCACTAATAATAAGGCTCAGCTGTTAATAATAATAAGGCACAACTGGATCAGTTCAATTACTGAACAACGTCATTTAGATTTAGTTTTTTGAACTGGATCAACCAACTGACTAAAAAAACATTTGAACCAGGAACTAGGCTAGATTTTAATATGTAACAACTTAAACCTAGGTCAAACATATGGTATGACTTTAGAAAAATTGAAAATAATGCACGAGTCCCATAGATCACTTCCATTATACTTTTATGTCCTCTTTCATGTTTGAAAGCAGCAGCCCCTATTCATTGTAAATGCGTGAAAACATTTCTCAAAAGTTCCTCTTTTGTGTTCCAGTGAAGAACGAAGATGTATTACAGTAAATAATGACATTCCATCTCTAAACAACAACAAGAGAGTGAATTATGACAATGCTCATTTCTGAGTGCACTGTTCCTTTAATAATCAAGGTTTGTGTTATGGTGATGCTTTTCTTAGCAGGAAGAGAAATGAAAAGATGACGTGACAAGGTGAATGAATCAGTGAAGATTATGTAACCTTACAGGAAGTAACATGAAGCTCTTTAAATAAACTCCAAATAAACCTGCAGATCACAAATGCCAACCAGCTGTGGGAAGAAATATCTCATTCCTTATTTCACTGGAACTGTTCACCCTGTTCATCTCACTTCTGCTGCATAAGAATATATGAGGACACACACACACATGTATTACTACAAGACATAATAAGCAGCAAGAGAAATCAGCTGCATGGTCAGGATTTATTCCATGTGGTTGTCCTGTAATTTCCAGCCCCTATAATTATAATGCCGGTGTTGGTGGTAAATCACAGACTCACAGGGTCTTTGGTGTGAACATTACACATAATGCTCCTCCAGTCATCCATTATCCACACAGATGCTACATTTGTACAATCACAAGAGAAAGTACTCACTGGGAAATTACTTATTTTCTGTAACACGTATGATGATATTACTTAAGTGAATCATTATAAACTAATAAAGCTCACTATTCTATTGCTTTTGTCCTTGAGGAAGAGAACTAAAAGAAGTTTTGATTGCATTTTGTCACATCCAGAGTAATGTTTTTCCTGCATGATTGTATATCAGAAACCCATACAAGAGAAGCTTTGAGACCACAAGTAAATCATTATATCTGTAATGTTTTCAATACAACAATTTTCTCTCATTTAATTTTGTGCATATCATTTTCATTCTGATCAAATAATGTCTGTTTAAACAAGTATTAGAAGTCACTTCTCTTCTCTAACTCAAAACAGTAACTATGAGGCTTTGTGTTCTCTTAAATTTAACACTTCTAAATTGTTTGGTATCGTTTGGCATATAACAAAAAACTTTTCTTGTGTTCTCTCCTCTACGTGAACTGATTGATTGTGTTCACAGGTTCTTAACACAGGTTAACCAAACTCAACCTCAAAAATAGGTTGTAAATTAGAACAGAATCACAGTTAGCACTTCAAACACGACTCACATCAGTTCATACAATCAGTGTGAATGTAGTTTGAGGACTGGAACTTACTCTATACAACATGTGAATACATGATCTGCAGCTACACAACCTCAAATTCCACATACCACGCAATGAAACATGTCATAACACAATTCATAAGTACCCGTTGCAAACTTAGCTCTACTATATGGGGTGTTACAACAAGTATTAGCTTATTATTGTCTACTATTACTTTCAGGTTAACCGCTGTCAGGGTGCAATGACAGTTTGACTTTTCATCTCCACACCAAAACAACTAACAATCTGGTTTAATGGAACAGACACTTAACCTCTTGAGTCTTGTGATATGTACTATGGTACATGTACTGAATGTATATATAGACATTAAGCATATACTGAGGGACTGTGTTCTTGCAATGTGCCAGTCAAACGCTTTCATAAGCGATTTGTCTATTTAAACTGAACACAAAACGGCTACACAACAGTTGGACTAATGTGATTTTCCTGTTGGCAGGGCTACCCAAATGTTTTGTCGCAGTCATATCTGGTTAGGACAAAACCTCATTACATGGAAACGAGTTTACTGCTGAATGCTTTATCGTGCAGATAACGTGGATGGCTAAGAGATGAATTTGTTCATGCAGTATCCCTGACCTTTTCTTACAGTAATTAGTGAAGAATGTGACTCATTACTACTGTTTTATTAACCTCATAGCAAGAGCTTCCAACTGTCCATGCAAAACAGTTTACTGTCCTTTGGAACAGGCTGGTCTGACTCCCCACAGAGACTTGGGCTTGTGGCTTCATCTGTGTTTCTAAAGCAACATACTTAGGCTGTTTTTGGAATAAAAGATTTTAGTGAAATGTGTTGCTTTGAACTTCCAACAAATGCACAAACATTGATGGTTTTTAATGAGGTATTCCCAAACACTCCACCCATAGTCCATTGGTTAGTTGGAAAACCAGACAGTTGTTCAGATCCTAGTACTGCAGTATATGCAGTGGCCTTCATAAGTATCACATTAAAGACAAAAAAGATTTTTTTATGATTAAAAGATGAATATTAGACAAAAGTACAGAATGTCACATTTTGTTATTTGGCTGTTTCAAAACATAAATGTTTTACCAATTTAGAAGAACAGCAGAGTTTCATCCCACTATCTAATGTGAGCCTAAGTGCTGGGACAAGTGGCTCACAACTGCGCTTTTAAGTGATCAGCTGTGTCCTGTTGCATTATTTGTTCACGCATTAAAAGCAGGGAATGTGTAGTTTCAGTTCTGTCAATTGCTTCTGCAGTCTGAGTCTTGTGTTTGGTGAAAATACATGAGTCAAGATGAAGATGAGAGAGCTGATACTGAGAGAAACACAGTGAAAAATGTCCAAAAAAGTGACCAACTGTACATTTGCCTCTTATTCATCTTTTAATCATAAACAAAATCTTGACTCAACACCAAACAGAGCATTTTTTCTTTTACTGTCCCAATTCTTATGGAGGGCACTGTATTTAATCCTTGTGTTCCTGAGCACCTTGGGTCCGTCTCAAGTTTTGCTTATAACATCAATGATCTCCAATAAAACTAATTGTTCATAAAATGTTACTCATTAATGCAGAATAAATTTGTAAAATCAATATGATCCTTAAATGCAAGCAGAAGAAACCCCACCACACACACCCACACACACACCCACACCAGAGGCCAGTCTTGCAGTGGCAGACACCCAATGCAAATCAAGCACAGGTGCACACATGAACAACACACACACAACAATCTAAAATAAGTGCACTGAGTGAAAGCGATGAGCTGCCCCCCACAACTCGATTATAGTGTTTGCATCAAACTACAAAAACAAAGTTACATAAGAATAAGACCAGAAAATTCTGAAACAGTCACTCCAGGTGGCAACAAAACAGTGATACTAACAAAACCACAATGAAAGTTTCACAACATGTTTCTCATTACAGAATAATCATATTGAGCAGTGATATGGCTGATCTGTCAATAAAGTAAACAATTACAGGTACTACTACTTATGACTACATACTGTATATTCTTCAAGATATTTACTGATCTGTGCAGTGAAGTACTGCCTAAAGGTGGTATCATATCTTTAAATGGGCAGACACACCTGCCCTGTCACATCTGCATATAAACAGTGCTGTAAGTGATTTTTTTAATAAAAGATCATGCAGAAATGTCTCTGTTACTTGACAGATCACTTAAAAATCACTGTCTCTGTGACAGCTCTGAAAAAGTGAACATAGGCCATATTTATTGTTTAGCCAATTTAGAAGGCTTCTGAGCACTTTCTGTCTGTCAGTCATTCATTTTGCACATTCACAGAGCACACAGAAACCAGCAGTGGCTTCCTTTCTGCTCTAATATTGATGTTTGGGGGAGGGGTTTTGGAAAGAAGGGGCATGTCTAATTTAGTAGCCAAACCTATCAAAATGTTTTTGTATTTTAATACAAATAAAATACTACCTTTAATTTTTTCAAAATAGACAATATAACAACAAGTAATTTTTTGCACAAGTCAAAACATACCATCCACAGTGATAATACACACCGTGGACACATGAAATGCATATGGTACCATAAGAAGATTACCTCATCAACATCATTACAGAATTTATAGAACAGCCTCTAGATCACAACATCCCCTGCATTTCCCCTCTCATCCCCTCAGCTGTCTGCTGAAATGAGGAAAAGCCATTAGAACAAATCCAGCCCATGGATGCCCAATAATTGTCCCTATGACTTCAAATTGCAGCCATGGCTCAGCCAAAATGGGCAGTAGACTGAAAACAGCTATTCATTTTCTCACTTCCAGTTCCTCCCTTTGTGACATTTATGCTCTGAAAGCATGCTGTTTTTCCCAAAGGTATTTGACTTTGAGCTGCAGCATCTATCTTCGATGGCCTGCACAGAGAAGAGATAGCGGGCAGCACTTGAGTCGGGCTTTACTTGATCTTTCATGTTGCGTTAGGAGTGCGGTGTTCTCATCGGCCCAATGAAATGACTGTCAGAAATGATCAGTTTGTGCAGGTAAAAGAGTCTACACTTCTACAATCCTATGCTGTGCCAGACAGCAACAGATGCATCTCTCTTTTGCTGATTTGCAATGAGAGGTTGTGGTTTTTATTCTGAGAAATAAATATTTGGTCATTTTAGTTTGGCCTAAATTTTAGTTTTGTCCCAGACAGACACAGGCGGTTTTTTATTATAATAGGAGTAATCTATGAAATACAGTCCACATAATTACAGTCCATGTTGCTTCTATGCATGACCATTTTTGAATTGCCATCTACAGAAAAGCATTTTGCCCACACAATTACGGTCATGACCGGCAGGGGCTAACAGTTGTAACTAATGAGGCAAGCTCCGCCCCCTCAGTTACCATGATATAAAATAATTCAAACCATTGATATAATAGTTTCATTATACCACCCATCTTGCATGAAGCTCTTGTGCTGTTCTCCTTCAGCTCAGTTTATATTCTAATGGTGCCATTTCCCTTTAGCAGAAACATGGGTGAAATAATTAAATACACAGATTTCTTAAATTGGTTTGTGCCAGAGGAACTAATACATAAACTAGGAAGCACATCATGACATCATGACAGAAGACTGCAAGAGCCAGAGAGGCACACAGAGAAGTGGAGACATTAAAATGGAGAGACAACAGCTGCATGAATAAGAAAAGTGTGGAGTGAAGTAACCACCTGAGTAATGACACATCTGCTTATAAGAGAAAATAAGCTTCAGAATGTCTAGTTCAAATAAACATGATTTAGAAGCTCTCTTCACTCTGGTGGTCAGACAGACATAACCAGGAGCTAATGTTCTCACTGTACCACCAGGAAAATACCTAGAGGTTTTTTAATACAACTACACTGTAAAAAAAAACTTTGCTGCCTTCAATTTTTTTTTCAAGTTGATTAAACAATCAACTTAGCTATACAAGTAACTTCAACTTAAGATTTTAAATCCTGACTGATATAACTTAAAAAATAGGTTAAGGAGTTTTTCAACTATTTCTTATAAGTTAGAGCAGCTCAAGACAAGTCAAGATTACAAAGAGGTAGTTGAAATGACTTGTGCAGCCAAGTTGATTAAACTTAAACATTTAAGGCAGCAAAACTTTTTACAGTGTAGGAACAATGAAACAAAATAGTTTTATTTTGAAAACAAAACAGAGCTGTTTTGTATCCACAATTAAAAATTTAGACTGTGTGTGCATATTTAACAAATAAAAAACATTAGAAATGTGTGAATGATAAAAAATGGCTCCTGCCACAAAACGAAAGACAATTTTCATTTGCTGAAAAAAAGTTTTGTTCAGTAGGTTGTTAACAAACCGTTTTACATTTAAATTGAGAACATTTAATCAATGAATTGCTTTGACCTCTCAAGCTTTAAGTGTTAAACTAATTATGGTTCATTTATCAGTCTTTCAATGCTCTGTGTGCAGCAGCTGACGGCTGGACTGCATATGAACATTACCAAAGCCTGAAAACATTAATCATATTGAGATAATGTACTGTTACATTAGGTCATTAATGAAGTTGCTTTAATGTGATCTACGTTTTATTTATCAAACAACATTTCAAATCTAATGTATATTAAACAAAAGGCTCAAGAGCCAGTCAAATGACCAAACATGTCCAGGTTTCTTTGAAAAAACTTCCTGCACTACATTCATCCATCTGTTTACTATGGGGGTTAAAGGTCTGGCTGGTTAACATGCTCCACTCAGTCTCTGCTAGACACCATAACAACATCATTCTGGTGACAAACAACATCTTTCTGCATTGACAGTCATTTAAAAGCAGTCATGTGTGCTTGCATTGTTTTTCTGCAAGCAACCTATTGTAAATACAGCAGTAAATAGTCATTGTTTTTGCAGGGCTCCAAAAATGATGAAACAGATTTATATTGATATACTGCAAAAATATGCCAAACTAGAGAAGATTGTGTGTGTACGGTGGCCTGTGCTGAACATTTCATGCCAAAGCAGGAGAAAAGAAAATTATCATTTATTAAGAGAGGGAAAAAGAGAGAGAGAGTTGTGACTGACCTCAAGCCCAGTGGAGAAATCAAAATGGGCATCATGTATGCAGATCTTCAGGCTAACATTGCGAAGCTGTTCTAATGGAAACTTCACAGCTGGAATTTGAATAAGTCAATTACATTTATATCAGCACACATGAACATGTTCTGGTGTGAAATTACTATGTAGAATTATATGCAATGAGATGGAAGCTTTTACAACTATTATATAGGAGAAGGGGGGGGTAAAATGTGTCAGCTGTGTTATTGCCTCCCCCCCAAAAAATGTGTTTGGATTTTTAAGTAAAATTTGCATATAGCATGAATTTTCAAAAAAAATTGCCAATGCATATAACCACACAAGCTATTTGGCTAAAGAATACTGAGTTCAGACACCAGGTGCGCTGGGGTAAGCTGCGCCAGTTGATCATATTTTATTATTTCCCTGCAAGACTGGTAGTAGGAATTAGGAAAAGTAATTAGTCTCGTTTTACTCAAAGGATCTTGTGTTTTTCTGACATTATTGAGTGAATTTAAATTCTTTCAATTATAAAAAATAAAAGGCCTAAATGTGTCACTACAATAAAATAAATGAATATTAATATACTGCTTATGCAGATCTTTGTGACGATGTGAAAAGACTGCAGCTTAGCAGACTTTAAAGAAGGGTGGTAACTTGTGTGGGCTAAGTTGTGCTACTTGTCCACTGTCTTTTATAAATACCAGCTCTCATACAAAGATTACAAGTAATAGTAATCAGATCTGATGCTGCAGAAAGAAAGAGATGAAGAGAGAAAAAGAGACAGATAATGTCCATTGTAGAGGAGGGTAGTATGAGACAGAGAAAAACATGTAGGAAAAGAAAAAGAAAACAAAACAGCAACAGTTAAACAAACTTAATGTATACAGAATGAAAGAAGTATAGAATCAAAAACCACTGGGACTATTCTGATAAACAACAGCCAGTTGCATTTAATTCAAATTGTGCCATTTTTCACAGCAAACTTCTGTGTTCAAGCTGTAAAAGATTTTGGAAACTTGCTCTTGCTTTTTTGCAACAAATTTCTGCTCAACTCCTCAGCTCAATGGTTGAAGACTGCTGGAAAGAATGCATTGGTTTGAGTGGGCATACTGTCCTGTGGAGGACTTCCTATCGAACAAATGGAACAAATGAATTTCTGAGGTGTATCCAGGAATTGTACAGCGAAATATCAGAGCACCTGTCTGGGATGTAAAACTTCAAAGTCATGCAACATGACAATATTTCAATGTAAAGGGCTAAATCAACTTCAGAGTGACTCAAAAAGAAGAAATTTCCTGACCTCAATTTCATTGAATACTGAGGTGTTACCAGAAGCAGAAGGCTAGTCATGCAGAGCAAAGAAATGTGCAATTTATGAAAAAAAGAGTGCAAATGCTACTTCTTTCAGTATAACTTTATTTAAATCATCCGTTAATAATAATACAAAATAATTTTTGTTTACTAGACTGCCCTTTTTAATGACTCAAAATGACAAAAAAAAAAACAAGCAAAAAAAAAAAAAAAAAAAAAAAAAAAATCACAGAAATGTTGCCCGCAGTGGTCAGCAGCATAACATTAACAATAAACCTGTTAATTTCTTAATACGTGTTTCTGGTCTTATTCTGCATGATTCATTCATTTATATTATTTTAAAGTAAAAAAGGTGCTTGTTCTCATAAGCGTTCATTATAACTAAATCTGCCTTTTCTTTTTGGATGGTCACCAATCCTTCTCACTTTTCAGCCCAGGGCCTCCAACCTTATTACAATCTGATGGATAAAATTGTTTTCTTGTTAAATGCCCTGTTTTACATGTCACCTATTGACATCACATCAATGGTTATATAGAAACTAATATCTGAATACCTCATGTTTAGTATTTTTACATACAGGTCTGCTTCTATTCCAGTATGTAACACGTTTTACTCAATTGCAGATGAATAAAATCAAATCCTGCTCTACATATTTTTCTTGTTAAATTTATTCATTTAACAGATGCTTTTATCCAAAGCGACTTACAAATGAGGAAACATCACAAGCAATTTGTCATGAGAGCAACAACAGCCGCAGTACACAATGCTAAGTATTTGAATGTGTCGTTTCACTGAGAATTACTGCACATTACAGGAGTCAAATGGGGCGTTAATACCGTTTTAAGCAATAAAGCCAACAATTGCCAATATTTAAAGCAAACATCATTTAGTTTAGTCCAGAGTTGGCAAAAAAATAAATCAACTTTTCAATACCTGAATCAAACCAAAGCTAATAGAAATTCTGATTTAGGGTTATTTGCCCCATGGCTATAATTTCATGTTTTTAAAAGAGCGTTTATCACACCAGACGTCTGGTGATATCCTGGTGCTCAAAGCTCTGCGCTGATACAGCATATGTTGCAGGTGCAGTCGCAGATAGCAGTGACCTTTGACCTGCAGAGCAACTCAAAACCTGATCACCACTGCACCCTTAAGAAAGACAAAGTTTAGCCCCAAAAATACTTCTGTTTACACTTTAATTCCCACTCTGAAATTATAGCTTGATAAACTAATTTATCTACATTATGTTTAGTTTCACTTCACAAATTCATTTCTCATGGTAATTAAAACACAGCTGCTAGTCATGCACAAACAAAGCCATGTGGTTTGCAATGTTCCTGCAAATCTCTGTTTTTACTGAAGAAAACCTTCACCTAAAGAAAACCTCCAGACACTTTAGCCACCTGCTCAGAATGTGACCACATATCAGACCTGTGCAGATCCAAATGCCATTCCTAACAAAACCAACTCCTGGAGAACAGTTCACTGTAAAAATATATATATTGTGTGTGTTTCCATAGCTCAGTTAGTAGAGCATTGTCATAGCAGTGCAAAGGTTCTCAGGATTCGATTCTCAGGGAAACATACTGATAAATTGTATAGCTGAAATGCACTGTAAGTCACTTTGGAAGTGTCTGCCATATGCATAAATGTAATGTAAATGTATATTATAATGTATAGGAAATGCAAACTCCAAACTCAATCATGATATAATAAAACAACTTTCTTTCTGGACACAGCGTTCTGGACACAGACCTACATGTTTAAAGAGGTCGTCTTCCACTGGCACCCACATTAACATTTGTATGAATGATGGAGCATCACTCACAGGTGGCATTTCACCTGTTGTGCTTTGATGATTGTTTCACAATGTAACACATGCAAATCGCTTTACTCCTGCTAAATATCTCTGCATGGGTTTGATTTATAAATTACCTGTAAAAGAAGATTTTGTTCCATCATTTACTGATAAACGTGCTTCTCTGTGTGTGTGCCAACAGTTCCAATAAACTCTGAAGCTCACATCAGCTTTTAAAAATGACAATATAATGAAACCGTTAACAGCATTTATTCACTCTGACATTATAACTGTTTTATTGTTAGATACTGTATATAGTGAATCTTGTGTAAGTTATCTAGAGGGCATGGATTACCTTTATTTTCCTGCCCTGTTTTTTTAAGATAAGACAAGAACGACCCAAGACAACTTGTTTTGTCAGAACTAGAGAAATGGTTCAGAAACACTGCAGAGGCTCCGTGTGCTTTTGTGTTTACAAATTCATTATTTTTAAAATACTATTGGAAGCTTACAAATTTAAACCTTACACATTATTTATCTAAGAGTGAAACACTGTCCATTCCTGATGTCTAATTAAACAATTCAAGGCAGCGTTTTTCAAAACATATTTTTAATTTCCCTTCTGCATGCATTTTCTTCATAAAACATTATCAGAAGTGTTCAGCCAAATACACTGTTGATCTGTCATGAAACACATATGTTTCTCAAGACCAGGAATGCAACATATGTGCCGGTCAGACTCCCAACAAGCACCAGCTAAAGTCTGCAGCTACAATATACAAGCAGGCTCTGCGTAACATATGCAAGACACAGCAGGAAAGTAGAAAATGAAGCCACACTCACAGGGTCGGTGAGCTCCAGGATACTGGCGCGGTAAGTAAGAGGTCTGCAGTCACGGGTGTTGTCCACCAGGCTGCAGGGTAGGAACATCGGGCCCAGGTCATCCCCATCCAGCACATCTACTGTCAGTGTGGTGGTGGCCGTGAGCCTGTCGCCTGGGTTTGGTGCGCGGTCCTGGTGGGAAAAACAAACTTTGAATCCAACAAGATTCAGAAGTTACACACAAGCCATTTTTTAAACTCCACTGCGAGTTAAAATAAGAAATTTGTGAAAATTAATTGTACAATTGAACAAGGCAAATGACATATCCATACTCTCTAAAAACAGGTCAAAATGTTTGTCTTCAGTATTTTTAATCAAGCTTATGTTGATAAAATATTTTTCTGCCACTAAAATTGTTTCTTTTTGACAATGTCACAAATCCTTCTTGTTTTTCATCCTTCTTATTTTACCTGACTCCATTCTGGTATGTCATGTCCTTTTTACACAATCCAGTCAGTTCATCATTAATAATATCAAAAAGTCAAAAACAGGTTGCAAAAACAACACAAAGATACTATATAAGAATGTGATTTTTGCTGTATACAAGTGTCCTTCAAAAAATATTGCAATAAATCAGGAATGCCAATGTCTGGCAAACTATGCTAAACTTACAGTAACACTACAGAATAGTTTGTGGATAGTTACAGGTAAACATCCTCAGCTTTAATTTACAAAGTGCAATTTACAAAGTGCTCAAAATATATTTATATATCTTCTGTGGTTAGGGAGGGTGGCATTTTATGCTTTCAAAGCTAGCTTGTTATTGCTAGCCTCTCTGAAACTGCGTACCCTACCTTACCTCAAGCATGACTAATACAAGCCCTATGTGGGACATCATGTAATGTCTGTATTAATCAGAAGATCAGGACAGTACAACGCTTTCAGATCTCCATTCTGCACATGCGGACTTACGTTGGCCTGAATGATAACCAGGTAGCGTGTGATCTCCTCATAATTCAGCCGCTCTCTCAAAACCACAGAGCCAGACAGGGTGAGGGGAATATCGAATGTCCTGTTTGTGGTCTGTGGAGAAGGACAGGGCAGGTCAAAAGGGTTTCCCCTCACAGAACACACACACACACATGCGCTTACACACTCACAGCCTCATGAGAAATTCATCACCTGTCTGCTTCAGTGAGGAAAGAATGCTGATGGAACAAAACTGCTTGACTTTCAAAACCTTGCGACCCTGTTTAGAAGTGCAGGTGGAGATTTGACACTTTAAAGGGGACGTGAAGAATTCTGCTCCTTGTTGTCTTGTTATAAAAGTGTTTGATGTGTAAATATCATTGATTCACTTTAATGCGGTTATGTTATGAGAGGCAGCAAACAGTAACAGCACAGCGCAGATGGTAATCTGTATCCTGTGAGCTCTAAATTAGCCTTAAGATTGAAATGCTCAAGATTCGATTAAACTTTGTTGGAATACTGCACCCTTTGGTGTGCTAAATTAGGTACAGCAGGGGTTCTAAAAGTGACGTCCGGGGACCCCTGGTGGTCCACAATCCATAGCCAGAGGGTCCACGAAATAATAATTTGCTATAAATAATAAAATTGTGTTGTATTATTAGAACACTTAAAGAAAGCTTAAACTAGTTTTAATGCTTGGCTTTTATTAAAACTATTTCAGTCTTGCTACTGTTGATTTTATAACAGCTTTAAAAACATTGAAAAGTATAAATAATGTTCAGAAGCACTGTAAACAAAATGGCCATCTGTTTACAAGCATTTAGTGAGTAAGTGGTAATAACATGATTCAAGGTGAAATGGATTCTTGGGGGGTTCTTATACAGTATGTGACTTTACATTGTGTTGTATATTGTGTTGAGAACTCTATTTCCCCTGCATAATGTTACTAAAACTAAATGTTACTAAAATGTTGTGCAGCAAAATGTGTTGATAATTACAATGTATAATTTTCTATCCATTTAAATACTTTTCTGTAAAAAAATATACTATTAGCATTTTCTGCTATACTGTTATTTATTTTTTTTATTTTATTTTTTTCTGATTTTCATATAGTTTTATATACAGTAGTATGTGCTGCCAAACTGCTAAACAATGGTGATGGTGTGCAATTATGTTAAACAATATTCATTGAGTAATCATGATATGATGCAGATGTGGACCATTTAGTTGTGCATTAAATTACAGATACTGTACAAATAACCTGTATGTTTGTGAATTGTAAGTATACAAATAAAGACAATATAATTATGATTTTAAAGTTATTTTGACTCACTGCTCACATTGTGAGAGGTCTTGACATAGTTAATTCCAGTAAAAGCTCCAATAAACTCTCCCCCCTTACTCACACACGTTATTTTTTAAACTGTGGTGAGATCTAAGAGAGTGTGTGAGTGTTTCATTACATTTTGGAACTGTCTCAGCAGTTTTCATTGACATAAGCAAATATATCATAGTGAGGATTACCGGATCTTTAGGGTTGTACTGAATGGTGTATTCAATCTGTCCATTAGGCCCATCATCAATGTCAACAGCCCCGTTGTTTCCTGTAAAGCCCGAGAAGATGGTGGTTCCAACAGGCGTTAGCTGGAAAAGATAAAAACAAGGAAAACATTAAAGATCTGCTTGGTGTCTCTAAATTACCTCAGCTAGTCATCCATCAGCGGGAAGCCTTCTCATCCTGAGCTGTCCCACCATTTCATCATATTGTGGTTGTTTCCTAGCAGTAGCGAGTTGGTGGGCTAGTTTGTGCCTGCAGCGTGTTGACCACGGTGTTAAACAGCAGTCCTCTGAGGGTGAGTCTGATGGACATGCTCTTATAAAGCACATAACTCTCTTTCTTCTCTCTTCTCATTCTGGCTGTCATAGCGTGGTCCTGCTGCAGCACAGCTCTCAGAAAAGAGAGGGAGAAAAAAGTAATAGGTTCGTACCTGCAGAGAAAGCCAGAGGCATCTGGGAACTCTGTATTAGTTCCTGGGCTGCTCCTCTGACGTTCTGACAAGACATATTAGAGCGAAGAAAGACAAATAGCTGACAACAGAAATGAGAGTTAAAGAGCTTCAGAGACCCATCCAGATGGTTTGAGGAAACGACCTGACCGTTGTCAGTAAGAGGTTATAGAAACCCATCACATTTGTTAATGAACAAACAGTAATTAAATAGTGTGATGCCAAACAGGATCCTAGGCATAAAACGTGGCAGAAGTACAGAGGCTTCAAAAGCTGATGAAAAGCCCATGCATATTATGTGTTGTAATTGTACATTTGTACAATTGTAAGTGACATTGTGAACTACTGGCATGGCATGCATAGCCTAAAACAGCATTTTTAACCACCAGATAAACTGTTATGACACTGTTGTCATCTGTATGCTAAAATTTCCAAAAATTTGCTGTGGTGATGATATTAGTTGAGAATTGTCCCTGTTGAAAAACAGCTAAAACCAGTCTAAGATGGTTGTCAGGTTTTATCTGGTGTCCCAGTCTGGTTTTAGCTGGTTAAGCTGGTTTAGCAGGCTGGTTTTAAAGGGGTTTTGGCCATATTTGGTGAAGCTGGTCTTAGCTGGTCAGGCTGAAAGACCAGCTGACCCACCAACTAAAACCAGCTTGGCTATCTGGAAGATCAATTTGACCAGCTTTGCCAGGCATCTTAAACCAGCCATTTCAAGCTTAAAACAACTAAAACCAGCCAACCAGTTTAGGTTTCTTTAAGTTTTTTGTCAGCAGGGGTGAAACCTCACTCTAAACATTTTGGTGTGGTGAAACTGAGTGTATCAGGATCTCCTGACAGTTTTTCATCAGCAGACTGACCATCAGAGTCCATCTGAATTATTTACACCATCATCCTTATTCACCTGCTACATTGGCACAATTTTATATGCTACTGCAGTTTTCAGTAATTGCAACAGTGAACATTTAAGACTGTTTTTTTTGCATTAACAAACAATGATAAACACAGTGATTTAGCCTGAGTGCAGATATGCTAATCTAATTAGCATACATGTGATTTTTATAATAAAACAAATGAGCAAGCCAAGATATATTCATGCCTGTGATCGTATATCAATTAAAATGTACATTAAGTTGCCTGGCAACCATAAACATCCTCAGTTTGGCTAATTAACTATATTACTACCTGCAGGAATGGTTTACTGGAATAATATCCACAAATACATGCAATTATTAATGGAACATTGCTGTTGCTTTTCATATTTCCATTGCAGACAATTTATAAAAGTAACAAGCCACTCAAGACTATGTGTTGATGATTTTTAAATATGGTAAATATGGTAAAAATACCATAATTACATTTACACATTTGACAAACACTTAAAGTGCCTTAAATGTCTACATTTTTCAGTGTTGTTCCTGGGAAACAAACCTTTGTGCTGCTAACGTGATGCTCTATTAGCTGAGATACAGGAATACCCAACACAACATCTCCTGGCCTTTTGCTAATAAAGATACTCACTTTGATCAATGGAAAGTTAACCTGAACTCCTCACTGTATCTGCACCCAATTTTCCTCTAAATTCAACCCACAATGAACACACAAGCCTCTAGCCATCTAGAAGCGCTTGCTATTCAATCCACACGTCCATCAAGTCCCAACATTATTATTTACTTCATGGTCTCTGTTCAGCTCAACAGGCCTCTGCAGCAGTGGACTCATGAACAGCTCTCTGCAGTGCTTGTTGACTGATGGACTGAGCTGTGTTAGTCCCGCTTATCTGCACGTCAGTCAGATGCTTCAAACTCCCTCCAAATCGATAGTGGGCAACACAGCCTGCCGTTTTTTTTGAGGCCACTTGAGGTGAACCTGCTTGCCACTGAAGCTTCCTGCTAATGAGGGAAATCTCTGCTGACAGTTCTCTGGGGAAGTACTTTCAATTAGCTGAAAGCCACACACTCTCCATCCAGTCAATCCAGGCTGAGAAGATCTCTGGAGACACAGACAGGATTTCCACACACCCACTACGCCATTACATGTTGAATGTGAAATAAAAATGAAAAGAGGATGACTACAGATCACGATACAGAATCAGTCAATATTTTGAACTCTACTTTTATTCAATATCATTCAGGCTGTAGAAGATCTACATGGTGTATATGATATTGGCCAACATTATTTAGACACACATAATTATCGGATATCACCTGTAATCTGTTTGCTGTAATTTAGTATGAGTTTAAAGAGAGTTTAAATACTTATATTAAATAATTACTGTGTATCATTTCTGTGACACCAGTATCACCAAACAGAACTTCAAAAATACTCAAACATGTCTCCTAAACACTTCCCTACTTTTCCATGGGTCAGACATAAAGGTAGTCAAACACCCACATAATCCTCAATAATTTCTCATTCAGACTGTTTGCTTTTTTAGACAAAAATACAGATCTATATCATTGCTTTATTTGCCATAACAAATTTTCAAATTTTTGGTATTGCCAGAACATCAATAATGGTGTCTCTCTGTTAACACTGCACTGGGAATACTCAAAAAACAACCACGACTTGCTGTGGAAAAACACAGAGATGCTAAATAAGTCAGGAAAGGTGACTGGCAGATTTATTTGATGAGCTTTGGCACTTCTGCTGTAATTACACAGCAGTCAAAGACTTAGAATGCTAACAGCTAAATGTTTCGCCTCAAAAGCCCACAAGTGCAATTCATTTACTCCAAAATAACCCCGGCGTGGTTAAAACATCACACTGCCACAATCCACTGACTGAGTTTCCAATTACATTTGCAATTAACCACAAATGCTTGATTTTAGCTCAACCATGGGGATATTTTAGCTAAGATCGATTTAGAAATATAAAACTGATACAGATGTTTTATGGAAAGAATAATCCTCTCATAAAAAATTATAATTTTATTATTTATTTGGCATCAAAATTTATGTTTATAAGCTCTGAAGTAAAAAAAGAAAACTTTATTGGCAAACAGATATTTCTCCTTACTCTCATGTTAAGTACTCTCAGTGTAACACATTATTTAGTTGCATGACAGTGTGAACTCACCGTGTGTTGACTGTGAGACTTTCAGCAGTCAGAATGAAAGGTGGAATTTGAATGGAAAGACAATTTACAATTCACAATTTAAACCATCATATCATCCTTGCCTTTCCTGTCATGATATACAAGACGGCACATATTTGTGATCCGGCTTTGTTATGGAGTGAACCTGGAGCAGGATTTCTCTTTCTTCAAAGAGTGGAGAGTAAAAGAAAGAAAGGAGCTTTTCTGGCTGTTATTTTACCGCAGTAAATAACAACAAAGGTAAATTAAAAAATAAAAAAGCTAGTTAATAGTGAATTTTTAAACATAAACTGGTTTAAGTTACATATTTTATTTTTTAAAAATTCCAAGTAATTTCTGTATCGATATTGGCAATACTGCCCTTTCTAATACTATGTATTGCATCGCCCTTCTCTAACTAACTTCTAAAGTTATTGATTAGAGCTTGCAGACAATTGACTTCAATGTTTTCTAGAAGAAGTACATAGAGAAACTGTGCAGAAGTAACATCTGCAGAGGAGGAACCAGAGCAGAAGTTAAAGAGAGTCTCACCTCATTAATTGCTACATAGTAGCGCGGCTGCTGAAAGCGTGGGGGGTTGTCATTCCGGTCCCGAACAACGATCCTGACCTCATGCAGAATCACCGTGCCAACAAGCTCATTAGTACACTGAACCTGCACTACAATGGACTGAATGTAGGAGGGAGGCTGGAAGAGAACAGGGAAGGAAAAAGTTCATTTAAATAGCATGCATTCAGCAGCCAAGCGAGAAATGACCATTTGGTTACAGCCCATTACAAAGGGCCGCATTCTGTGAATAACTCATTTATTTTTTAATCATAGTTCTGCCTGAATCAACAGCAATGAAGAGATACACAAAAAGAATGATAAATCTGTTGCATAATCACATCTCGGTCCAGAACTCGTCCGGTGCTGTTGAGATATAGACGCTGTTTGACGGGGTCCAGGATGACCCAGTAGTCACGGTTGTCACGTAAGGATAAAGAGATGGTTCTGTCAGGACCTTCTGCTCTTCCATTAATCTGCATGTTCTCCACCAAAAGAGTTCCTGCGATAATGAGAAATGAACATTTCAATTTGTTCTACTCTTTCACAGAAATGCTTCACCTGAAAATGAAATCTCTATCTTCATTTGCTCACACTTGTGTCATTCCAAACCTGTATGACTTTTCCATGAAGCACATGAAGAGAAATGGTGAAGAATGTACTGACTCTTTTCCAAGGAAAGTCATTCAGAGATCTGGGCTATCGGGGCTCAAAAAGTCCAAAACTAAGTCTTCTAGATACCAATTTCACATTATATATAAACAGCTTTTTGAAATAAAGTCAAAGGTTCAGAACAACATAACGATAAGGAAATGAATTTGCAAAAAGCCCTTGTGGCATTTTCCTAATTTCCTCTATTATTAACTAAAACCAGATGATTTACTTGTCCTTGCCGATTCATACAAATGCAACATCACACAAGCAAAATAATTAGGCATTTCTTTTGTAGATGTTTAGATGAAATAACAGATGGAATTAGAGAACTGAAAATTAAATCATCTTTAAATCACCTGCTTGTCAGATTATACTCCAGAGAAAAACTCTGAGTATAAAAATTATATAAATTAAATGAGTTTCAGAAGAGATCTTAAAGTTTCGAGCAGTGATCAGAACTGCCAGGGTTACCACAGTCTGCAATTAAAGGTCAGAGATTTCAGTATGAATCTAAACATGCTGAAGTCTTATAAATTATCTGAGTTATAAAATCCACATTAACTGTGTAACTCTTATTAATAATATTATTATTATTATTATTATTATTATTTCCTAATTTCTCATCAAAAGAAACATTTAAAAATGTAAATACTAAAATAAAAGATAAATTAGCATGTCATAAAATCTCCTGAGCTATGAAAGCAATAGCATGCTCCTGTGAGCCGCTCTTCTAAGAATCTGAAGTGTTGAAATGCAGCAGTGCTCCAGTGCAGCAACATGCAAGTGTTGTGTGTTTAATGCAGCAGTTAATGCGAGACAGCTGCCAGTGTAAGAACACATTATCTGGGCTATAGTATGATTCAGTGAAACATTGTGTTCAATTCAGCCTTAAAATTACAAACACCTGTCAAACAAACTTACAAACACCTGTCAAACAAACAAACACATTATTAATTACAGATTAATTACATGAACTATTTTTTGGATAAACTATTCCTTTAAACAAATTACATAAATTAATTTAGAAGGTTTCACATTTACCACTGATTCTAAGCCAGTGCACAGACAACCCAGTCTTAGACAGGTTATTCCTAAAGAATGGAAACAACAGCACATGACAAGTAATTTTTTAGCCTATTGCTAACATGTAATATTGAGGAAGGCAGTGGGTGTGTCCTTAGCAGAACATGTGTACTGTCAGTGGCTCTGGAGAAGGGGGATGGTGAGCTATCAGCATCTCACGGGCTCTAATGATTGGGCTCCAATGATTATGAAATATGAGCCCACTGTAAAAAGCCAAGTGCATGTTACAGTGTGAACACTACTGCATCATGATTATTACTGTTTGAGGAGATTACAGCACCATGACCGTGCTAGACAAATTTAAGAAATTTCTAGCACACTAGTTTATTATCACGGTCAATGAAACTCATGTAAACATCAGTGAACCTTGATTGCATGTTCTACAGACAAAATGACATTTCAACTTTTGGAGATCTCTGTTTGAACGCTGTTACAATGGGGGGTTGACCCTACACTAAGCCCCACCCCCTTAATAACAGTTTACGGAACACGCAAGAGGAATAAATTTCTGTGGTCTGTGTAAAGTACAATTTGCTTATTAACCATATAATAGACATTATTATTTTTTACATGGACTGGAAATAAGTGACATTGCAAAGTGTTTTTCTGCTGTTTATCTGTAAAAATGGAGACAAACACTTTTCTGACAGTCAAACAAAAAGAAAAGCCTCATGATAAAGATCATAACTGATCACATTAAGTTAACAAAAGTTTGTTACAGGACGTAACAAACATACTAAGGTAAAGTGAAATCTTTATTGTCACCTGTAAATGAGTCAATACATAAACAAATCAATTAGTTACTGACATTCATTTAGCTTGATGCAAATGTGAGTGGCTAATGTTAATACTGTGTATGAGAGAACGAGGTCTGACACATGAGAATGAATTTAATCCACAGCGACACATTCTGACATTTATTTATAGATTTGATCAAGAAGGTAAATACTGTTGAATTTAGTGAGCTGAGTGTGTTCTATGATAAACCTCATTTGCATGAAAAGGAGGCGTGTGTGTGCTGATAACAACTGAAATGGGGCAATAAGTGGTTGGCCTAAAGGAGACACATTGTAACAGGGGTCCAAACACCACCAACTCATCACCTTTATCTAATGGTACACAGCAGCATGTAGTGAAATCATCACTGATTCTGTATATGATCTATCAATAATATTGTCACTGATGTGTTGAAAAGTAGCACTGAAGTATTTTTAGAAGGTGTACCCTTTTTTAGTACCCTTAAAATAGTCCTTAAAATATTAAAAAATGCCTGTCTCGGCATACAGCACCTGATCAAGTTGGTCTGTGGGTGGTTAGTGAATAGAAAACAGGTTATTGTGCTCAAATACAGCATGTAAAGTGGCACATCTGTTTAGCGACTTCTCTCCTTGATGTTTTGTGTGTGCGTGAGTAGAAAATACTATCATTGACAGCACTCAGCCACGTATGACACTGTAATGATATTCTTCAGCACGAGAGTGGTAAACCTGTTCTTTTTTTGCTGTGTTTTTCATCTATCAGCATACACCTCATTCACACTGTTCCAGGTTGCTAATAACCGCCTCCCCTCCTCTCTGTTTAAAGTTGTGTCTTTCAGCATGCGTCCAGATGGTTTTCTGTGTCACACTGACGTCTGATGAACGTGTTCTTGGCGAGCACAGGGACAAGGCATGCCGGTCCCTTTCTCTTCTGCCTCAAACAGCGGTGAGCTCGGTCCTGGAGGTCCCCTGGCAGCTGGCATGCAGCAGGCCTGGGACCTTGCAAGCTGGCAGCACACCTGTGCAGGGCACGTTTGGCACGGCATGCTGGGTTATCACTGCTCTCATGTCAACGCGTCTTCCTCCTTCACTGCATTGTTCTGACTATTTTCTCTGCAGGCTCCTGCCCTCCCACAAATCACTGCTTCCATCCAGCTGTATAGTGCAGTTTTTTTGGCACAGTCTGTGTGCTGTACAGAATCTCTCTGAGACCCTGTGATTGTTATATCATTCACATAGATGATGGTATGAAAAGCAAATAGACCTCTGGCTTGGTGCTCACTGCCTCAGACAGGAAGTCTAAATATCAGCCAATCCAGCTGTGGGAAATATAGCTATTACATTACTAAAGCCTATGAATATAATTTATACTGTAAACCATTCCAAATGTTAGAGTCAGGCTAAAGTTCAATCTCCTCTGGATGACTGTAAGAGGATAATGATGTCCAGTGAGATTAGAATCAATTATCTTTGCAAATGAACATTTACTATGCTCCACCTTAGAAACAGTATCTGACCAATAGCATCTTAACAACAGCTGCTGTCCGCCATATTATCAGACCAATTTTGTCATACATCTTTTCTATAGAGGTTCTGTGTGTTTGGATAATTTAAAACATTTTACAGACATAAGTATTGGGCAATTGTTTTTTCTGAAGCAGTTGAGGTACCACAAGGTGACACAGCATACCAGAGAGGTTTTCTCTTGTTTATTCTTAAAATAAATCTTGAGATGCTGTGGATTAAGCTGTGTGTCAGCTACCATTTCCAAACACACATGTATGGGGTCAGTAAGGACACCTACATTTATGCCAAGGTAAATGACTTAACGTTAATTCACTTATGTATTGAGGTCGTAGTACACAGTTAGTTCACAGCGAGGACAGACAGCTCTCTTCACTTATACAGATATTATTAGATGTAATCATTTTCAAACGAGAATATCTAAAGTGTTTGCCACGATTTTAATTTACAGTTTATATTACAGTATTGTGTATCTTAAAAAATTTCATTAAAGAAATTTTTACATTTTACTCCCACCACATAGGAGCAATATTCCTCAAATCTTTATCTAAACCTCTTTCCTGAAAATTGCCCTGAGCTTGTCTGAGGTGGAGGTGGAGCTTACCGAAGGCTCAGTTCTTTCATGTTTAGTGCAGGTGTAAGAAACATCGCCTCAAGGTCTCACGCTGGTCTTACAGCTCAAGGTCTCATGTCTACCTTAACTATACAGATTAAAGGTACAATAGAATATATCAGATATCCAGTGTTTCCCATACATTGATTTATTTGTGGCCCTCTTCCACGTTATCAACACTGACCCCTGATGCAGCTTGCACATGCATGGACATGCACAGAAGGTGCATAGTGACAAATCTAGCCACTTTTTAGATAAACCAGTAGAAAAATGTTGCTAGTACTGCCCTGTGAGCATCTCTGCATCTACACTGTGCAGTGAGGGGCAGCGCATTCAATTGACTGTACAGCAGATAACTTGTGAATGAATGAGTGCAAAACTGCCTTTCCAACACCTGTCACTGTTACCGACTATTAAAATACAGGTTGTGACACTTCAGACAGTAGAAGTGAAACAGATCTGAAGTGCCAACAGTAGTCAAATACTACGCAATGGCATCACAGATTGGCTTATTTAGAATGTGACAATCTTGTTTTTTATTTATTTATTATACATAACACATTGTAACATCTGCACCTGTCATCAATTCATCCAGATGCCAGAGGGAGCCTTCACCGAGTTCTAACGAGTCACCAGTTCCTTCATGCCTCACTTCCTGTTTGTAGCCCTTATAAGCCATGTTGTTTGCTAGCAATGTTGCGAGATATTGCTAGTTGACTGTCATTACTGAGTGTTTCCTTGTATATTTGTTCGTTCATTTGTTCGTTCATTTGTTCGTTTATGATCCAAGTAACACTGCATCTGTACCCACTATGCAATGTTACGGGAATTGACTGCCATATTAGTTGTGTCAAAGCACTAGCACAATAAGCAGATTTAGGGACTCCAAGAGCTCAAGAGTCCAAGAATTTCCCCACACAGATGCATCTCACAACTGTCAGATACAGGGGAAAAACCCTAAGGCCACCTCTTAGCTAATGTCTTGGCTGTGTCCACCTCAGCTAAATGCTGTCTCAGGGGTCTGTGCAAAAGTACTCAGACTGACATACTAAGGGGAGTGGGGAACCCCACGTAAACATTACTGTACACACAAACTGCTCTACAGGGGAGCTGAGAACTCAGTCAGAACTGATGTCCTAATGTAAGCTTCTATGGGGAGTGGAGGAGCCCAGAGTAAAAGAGGTTACCACTTTACACTTAACCCAGCAAAGCCCCAAGCCAAGAGGAGCCCTAAAAGCAGTGGCTACAGCCACTCAACACATCACCTTTCCAAGAGCTCCCAAGTAGGCCCCACACCAAAAAGAACACCCAAATATCCAGGGAGGGGGGCAGCTCAACCTTTAAAGCAAGGAACGGAGATGGAGAAAAAGAAGGTGGAGAGATACTATTTCTCCATTGCTCTGATTCACAAAGTGAAGTACTACACAACCTGGCGAACAGAGCAAGTCTCCTCCTCGACGACACAGGTGGGGAAAGAGACAGCCCTGCAAACAGCCCCCATGGCTATGTATTGGCCTAACATATTGGCTATGTATACGAATGGCACAGGTCCCACAAAGAGCAACCCAACAAAGTTCTTTTACACCCCCTTATTTCTTAGTATGCAAAACAACACGTGTTCATGGGGCTTTCAGGGGTGCTACAGATGGTGCTAAAACTCAGGTCACTCAAAGTGGGGTGTGAACATGGGTCTCTCCATCCAGTACTAAACCACCGCCTTCAACCCTACTTTATTTCCCTGGCATCACGTCACCTGGGCACTCCGCTCCTCAAAAGGAGAGGGGCACAAATTGTGATGATCACCTTTAGGCCCCGCCTCCAGTCCACAGGCTAAATGGCCAGGCTCACAAAGAGCATGTTTACACCTTCAAGAGCTGAAAATGCTCCACTCAAACGCCAGACTATATATGATCATATATGATCTTTATATGATCAAGAATCACTCAAAAACAGTCACAACCACGTCCACTGTGATAGCCTTTCACTAGCTTGAGAGCTGAACACACTCGTGCAAATTCTAACTACTATCCCTCAGGTGAGAACAAAGGAAAAGCTTCTTACCTGTCTCTTTTGATAGTTTTGTAAAAGCATTATAAGGAGCGGCTCACAATGAGAACATTCATCCCCCTTGAGAAATGAATGCACATGATCCTTACCAAAAATGATCTAGATCTACTGCATCTTGATAGTATAGTAGCTGATTACCCTAGTCAGTGGCAGAGATGAAAAACGCTATACCATTCTTGATTCTCTACAACAATTATGTATTTGTTCAGTCATCAGTTCAACCTAAAACAATCAACATGACAGTCTTGTTGTTGTCGTGTTGACAACAGTTGTTGTGTCTGACATTCACTTTGATAGCTGTAAATATGTACAAGGTTAAATATTGTGGACACTGCTTTAATCCTTTTAGTAATTCAAACTGAAACTTCTAACAACAAATACAAAAAACACATAACACAATACATACCTATTAGCAAATATACTCTTTATGAAATAGTCAATGATTCAGCACAGCAGGCCAGACAAACACGTATATGTCGGAAACACTGTCTGCATCTAGTTTTGGTTGACTAAACCTGTCACAGCAGTCAAGATTAAAGACCAGCAGCCTGTCTGCAGAGCTGTGCGTCCAGACACAATGAACACTGTTTACCAATAACAAAACACCATCTTCATAACTTAAAATTCACATTTGCTTTGTACTTTGTGCCCACTTTTGTTGTGACTGCAAGGCTACATTTCTGAAACATTAGTAAGCAGAAACATTTGCCTTTTTGTGGGATAAAATAAGAAAAACATCTTGTAGCTGCTTTGCTGGGATGGAAAACGAAGAAGCTACTAATAGCCTTGACTCCCCAAGGCTGATATCAAGTGTTACTTACAGCTACTGTCTGAATCTACTGTTCTGTGGGGAAATATTAGTACTTATTCAGCTCGCTGCTTAAATGTCACACATAAACGACACAAAAGGCTTTATTTATGTTACCTTAACTTCACCCATGATTAAAAAACGTGTTAAAGGGACAGATTACCCAAAAATAAAGATTCTGTATTCATATCCCTCATATCTACCTGACATATATAACGTTCCTTTTTCCATGGAAAACAAAAAGTATATTTTTGAATAATATTATTCCTATAATAATTATAATTTCCTGATGTGGAAATGAACGGTCAAGACAATCTTTAAAAACTTTCTGTTAGTAGGTGAATTATTCCTTTAAACACACTAAATAAAGACGAGAACTCATTATTTACACCAGCTCTTTTCAAAATAAGCACAAACAAATATGACAACCTGTCCGTTTCCTTCATTACAGTAATATTATTCAACTAATATTCCCTGTTGTGCAGTGCTGGAGCCAGTAATACTGACTGACGGATCAATCTGCATGTGACCGCATTGGCTGACCCTTCCGAAAACAGTCTTTGACCTCCACATCATCCAGCAGTCTCCTCTTTACCTTCCCCGTCATCTCAGATCAGCCGGAAAGCCTCAGGAACCCAAACCCAAAATATTTCACCTCAACGCTCCACAACAGCTTCAGCTTCAGATGATTTTCAGACTGAAAACATTACATAACAATGAAAGTGTCAAATGTTAAAGAGAAATGGTAAAATTAGTGCTGCACCAATCAGGAGTTATTAAAGTTTACCAACATTTTAATACTCTGATTGGCTGACACAGATATTCTTCCAAGTCCCATATGTTTTAGCAAAATGCACTGCTCTGTAAAATTACTGGTTTTGTTTACGTTACGTAATGCAAATCATAGAACTAAGAATTTGCATTGACATGTAAAAACAACCCACATAAATTGTGTGAACTTACGGGCTGCTGTAAAAGGTTCACTGACTTTTTTCAACTTCTTACTTTAAACCACTCTGTGTAAACACTTTTGATGGAAACATTTTTCCAATACAGAAACAGGTGAGTATAACGGCTTAGATCTCAGAAAGTTTATAATGTACTGTGAGTCTTTAGCATACTGTAAGGTAAACACTGACCCGCTGACTAGTAAATGAGTCCACTGCTTTTTTAATCTTAGTGTATAATGAAAGTTAACAGTAAGACTATGTGAGACAGATTATTTTCACTCAAGACTAAAGCAGGCCTGTCTGACGAACTGGTTGAGTGTGAGCAGAAGAGATGGATCCACACTGAGGGTAAACATGGATGGCAGCTAGGATGGAACACAGGTTTACATTTGGATCTAATGAACTGCCAGGTAGCAATTCTGTGTCCAGCTGCTTAAGATCTCCTGCATAGTTCAGATTAAAAGACCTTGTGGGCAGTTCAGCATGTCTAACAGACATCAAAACACCTTCACAAAGAAACAGATTGATATTGGTCCTTATTTAAATATGAAAACAAAAATAATAGCTTGAAACAAAGGCAGCCCTCAATTGGCTGTGTTGGCTTAAGGACTTATTCAAGCGTTGACATATCCCCTCATCAGGCCAGAGTCACAGCGGTCAGTTATGTGGCTCTAATTGTACATCGAGAGGATTATCAGAGAGCTTGTGGGTCAATGAACAAGAGTCAGTAGATGGAGATGATGAACTGATGCAAGCCATGTCAAATATAAAAAGATATAAATGGCCAGCAGGTCAGCATTTCTCAAGAATCTTCAGAAGCTTCCTACAAACAAGCCCCTAACTTGACTTGACTCACATTCCTGCCATTCTGTCTTAGATCAATAATCCTTCTAGCCAACCGCCACTCAAAAGCGATTAATTACCCATCATTCCAAGCTTTCCACTTTCATTTTCTCTGCTATTGTGGACACTCAAGGGGACCTTCATCTCTCGCCAGGTTTGCTTGGTCACCCGTTGAGGCTCCTGCCCAAGCTGGTGAAAGGGAAACCTCACCATAGTGTGACAGCTAATCTATCCTGCAACCAATGCGGTAACCTCCAGCGTCCACTCAATCACCACCATGGTCCTTCAGCCTCAGTACCTGACATTTTCTGTACAAAGAAAAGGCCCGCAATGCAAGCTAACTGTAATGAGGTGCTAATGTAGACATAATCAATGTCTGATGGTCTTCAAATGCAGTACAGGGTTAAAAAAGATCCTATTTTTAACTAAAATGATTTACAGTAGTGACTGTCCATTTCATTGTAAATCAAATGCACGTCTACGCACATAAAAGGGCCAGGAATGAGACACACAAAGAAACTGCTGAGACAAGAGAAGCTGTCCTTGAGGTTACAAGTTGATTTGATTCTTGCCACTGGAATGTTTTTTTTTCAGAATGGAAAGTTTCTCAGTTACAGGGAACATTCTAGATTTTTATGTTTCTTGATTGAAGCATGTTACCATGCAAGTATTTTACTGAAGATTAACAGTGTTTGAAAGTAACAGTGCTTGAAATCCTAAAGGCTGAAGAGTCAATGTCATTTCAAAGACAAACCGACTAATGCATACACTAATGCTTTATTCAGCTCTAGTCTAAATACAATTAAATATTATCAAGACTGGATTTCAAAATTATTGTGCAAAGCATAATTTCTGTCAACTTCTGTTATTTTAAGATGAAGCAATGTTTATTCCTGAAACAGGATGAAACAGGATGTTGATAGCTGGCTATTAAGATGAATATTTAAGTATACAGGAGCAGTGAGCAGATTGCCACTGCCCATATTTTAAATGACAACCATGTATTTAAGAGTCACCATGATGGTGGATATAATGAATTACAGGAGCAATAAAAGTCATCATATTAATCAATATAATTGATTACCAAGGACTGTAACAAAAAATGTGTTGTAAAATATGTAAAATCAAGTTACAAAAACAGAAGAAATATGGTTATTGTTGGTTATATATAAATATGGTTATAAGTTGGTCTCCTAAACACAGCAGGACCTGGTCACAGTTTTAAACTCTGAAACATTTATCACTGTTTCCCCATGACAACTTTGATTTCAGTTTGAGCTTTTCAAAGTTGATGCGTTTTTAGCAGAAATGATGATGCTTGATGTGGCAGAGCTTTCAAGAGGTTTTAAAGATAATGTGTGGATCTGAGAGACGTGGAAGGATAAAATGAGAGAAAATAGAGGAAAACAGCATATTATCCATCATTTGAGGTAGACGCAGCATCACATTGCATACATTAAGAAGGATAATAGTTCTGGATGAATATGATTATCCTTTACTCTAATAATTGCATAAAAAAAGCCACAAATCTCCATCCATTAAAACTAGACTTTCAGTGCTATGGGGAAACATCCAGGGTAAATTGCCCAGGAGAGATTACCACAAATCCTGCCAACTTACCGAGGCCCTGAAATAAGTCTAAGAAAACCGATTTGCCTTAATTTGACCAGGCAAACACTCCTATAACTTCTGGACAAAAGCTCAATCTTACATTATTTCATCTCTGCAGTATTAAAGACAAACAGAGGAAAGAGAATCATCCATGCTAAAGTTAAACTGTTTGCCGAAATGAAATCCAAATGAACCCAGAACAAAAAATTTAAAGAGTTGTCAAAAACATTCATAACACCTCCTCCACTACAAATACAAAAACTTAACCCTAATTTCCACAGGCTAGTCACCAGTGTGAATATCAAAATCTAATTTTCAAAAGCCTAGTGTGAAGGTTTGCTTTTAAAGTTAACATGAAATCAAATCTGACTATATCAACTTTTTGTAAGCATATTCATAGCCTTATTGTAGGGTAAAAAAATCTTCATCTTCCTCTTTTTGGCATCTGCCAGCCCTTTTATTTTAGGATGTAACGCCCACTTTTTACCATCTGACCAATCCCACATAGATAAAACCAAGACCCACCTAACATTTTGTTTTTCAATGAATATCCTGTTTCAATCAGAAATTATTTATGGAAGTTAAATACGATTACAAGAGTAAAATGGGTTGCAAACAGTATGTCACATTGATTTTAAAGCACCAATGTTAGGAGGGCTGTATTAATTCTCTGACTGAGGTTCTAACATAACCAATAGTTTTCTAAAATAATTTGAGTTATTTGTAGAGAGGTGGTCAGCTGAAGCTGTAACCTATCACACCTTTAAGCTGCATCACTCATGTTCAAAGTGCAGCTTTCAATCATCTCCTGGAGGCTGCTTATAGCACCTCAATATTTGGACACACAGATACAGAGAAAATAAAACAGGATAGAAAGATGTGACATGAAAAACATCAAAGCAGCAACATACTGCCCACCATCTGTGACACAATGCCCTGGTGAGGTGCATCATGGGACATTTAAAGTAAGAGTGAGGAGCAAAAATTATTAATTAGTTCAATAGACACATCGCTTTATTTTAAAATGTTCTCTGCTGGATTTCTGGGCAAATCTGTTTACATTTATCACTGTCAAACAGTGTAAATCAGGGGGAAAATGCACAGATTCTCCAACACAGTTAATCTGAGATAAAGCACAAGTTGGAAACCATGAATTTTATGATGACATCTCCTTTTCTCAGTTAACAAACCCTGCAATCGTGCTCTGGTACAGTACATGGCAAGCGTGCCTTGTGTGAGTACACCCTTAGTATGTCCCAAATCATAGTGTTAAAGTGAGTATCCTTAAAGTACCTGGATGGTCCTACTTTTTCCAGTGAAAAAAAGTGCAGATCCGCACTCATAGATCAACTGATCAACTCATGGATTATAACAAAAGCAGTACATACTTTTAGGGCAGTAGGGACGCAGCAAAAGCCAACGCCACATTTAAAAGAACAGTTCACCCGAAGATGTCATTTACTCACCTTTATGTCCTTAAAAATGACTTCATGACTTACTTTCTTCTGTAGAACACAATTAAGTTCTTTACAGCAGAATGTCCAAGCTGCTCTTTTCTATTCAGTGATTGTATATAGTGACCAAAGCTGTCAAGTTAAATTTAATTTTCAAAAGACAAAAGATGGTTTTAGAAGATTTAGATAAAGAATATAGTGTATGTCATAGAGATACATGCTTGGTGCTTTTTGGAGCTTGTAACCCTCTATCCCCCAATCCGCTTTCACTGTATGGAATAAAACAACATAAATATTCTTTAAAGCTCCTCTTTTCATGTTCCACTAAACAAACAGTCACACAAGTTATGAAGGACACAAGGCAATAAATAATTACAATTTTCATTTTCAGGTGCACTGTCCCTTTCAACTCAAGTGTTGTTTGGAATTCTGACCACATGCTTTGAAAACCACTGCCCTTCATTTTAGTTTAATAAAATCCAGATAAAAAGAAACCAACTGAGAATAAACCTACCATTAGGACTCTCCTCATCTATGGCTACAATGGTGGCAGGTGGACCAGATCTGGAGAGCTTGCATTCTGAAAATCAAGGACACCAAATAAATGGGGGGAAAGAAAAGGAAGAAAAGACATTAGAATTTTATCAAGTCTAGACTGTGGCGTAACTCATACCAAACAAGACATTTCAATTTCAACACACATTAAGTCACACAAGCTGCACATAAAAAAGGATATATGAGTAATGTAGGCATCTACCAGTGGGACCGCAAGACCAGAAGTCAAAGACAGATTTACAAAATGACTTCTTTATGTGTACTGCCGGGTCGTTAGCACTGGGGTTGCTAAGGGTTAATAGAGTTGTGCTCTCAGAAACAAAAGTGTAACAGAAAGATGAGATTCATCGTCTTACCCTCATACTGCCAGTCTGGATTCAGAGATAGTGTCATCCACAGAGATCAGGGCAAGAATGAAGAGACAGAGAGAGTGAGAGTGAGAGGGAGAGAGAGAGAGGGTGTTGGGGAAGGGGAAAACAGAATCACAAAGTCAAATTTCCCTCTGATGCTTGTGAGATAATAAGGGACAGAGATAATCAAACCGATATAAAGGGAGAAATTTTAGCTGAGTTACATTCATTTTCTGTATTCACACTTAATTGGGTCTCAAAGTGATTTTGCCAAGTAGGATGAGGTCCTAGATGAACATCTTGTATTGTCTCAATTGGATGAAAGAAATTTTGTTTAAGGAATTTTGTTCTAAAACCAGGTCCTACTTGGCAAAATCACAAAATCTCAGTTATTAGACCCCAAATTTTTTTGTATAAGCCAGATACTTTTTTTTTATCAGTGCAATATGTATTAAGAAAAACAGAGCTGACTGACACTAATGCAATTGTTCCAGACATGAGCCAATGTATTTTTTAAAAACCATTAGCAAATGTTCTGAAGACATGTTGAGTCTTGCATTTTCAGCACAGAATTCATTGTAAGCTTGAATCAAGTGAATTAGAATTCTTTCAGAAACCAAACTTCAGTTAAAATTAGTTTAAACCCAGGAATAAGCTAAATAAAAAAAATAATGTTTTAACGAATGTTTAACTTATAATATAATAATATATATTATAATAATATAATATATAATTTATAAAGTTTTAGATGAAATACACATTTTAGTTGTGTCCCCAGGTTTTCACTCAGTCCTGTTACCCTAACATTTTCCCCCCCATCTCAAAATCTTCCCCCATCTCAAAATCTTCCCCCATCTCAAAATCTCCGCTAGACACATTTTCAACCACAAATCGCATATGGCTCTTCTGATAGCCAAAGAAAGGCCATAAGTTAATTTTATAATTTTCTGTTTCTGTTTTTTATATAATTGTAGCAAGAACTGAAAGGGTCAAACTCAATATACTGTCCTATTACCTATATTATTTCTTAGAAATTATTCATTTTAAAAAAACAAAACTTGGTAAATCACTAGAATTTGCTCATGAGTCTCCTCATGCTCCATAAGGAAACCATGTAAATAAATGAAATACTTACCTGAGATTGGCCAGTACACAATTTAAAGAGTAAAATATGTTGTTAGATTTATTGTTGAAAAAGCTGAAAAAACAAGAGTTACAACAAGCAAATGTCACCAATTTAGTGGAACGGTCCATACAAGTATATATTAATGGCACACACAATTAAATATTAAAACATGAAAACTGAACGCTAGTGAAACTTATTTGCCTAATTAATGATTGATGAAAGAGGAATCATGCCCAGTGTCAGTGTTTTTTGTATAGATAGTAATATCTGTTTTTTCCACAATGCCCTTTTCATGTTGTCATGTTTATTGTTGTAATGTTTTAGGCTGCATTTTGGGTAGGTGCTTTTTTAATCAAGAGAACTGAAGGAACAAATAAAATTGGTAAAATAAAATTAATAATGAAAAGCTCACATCTCTATCCCCACATCAGAGTACATCAATAAAAAGTAATTGGATTTTAACAGCAAATGCAACAAAATATTTACAAGGTCTCTCATAAATCTATACACAACATTTCTAAAGTTCTAAACATTCCAAAGCCATGCAACTACCCTGTTTTCATTTTACTTGAATTCTGCATTCTGCTTATTTCCTGTGTTCTGTGCTTAGCCTCAGCACTGCAGGGACAGACTCTGTTGATTTACAGTGCCAAGCAATGAAACGGAGCTACACTGCAGTCCTTGACTGAATGATTTGATTAACATGCTCCTTCACGGAGGGCAGAGCAAGAGCTATGGCTGCCAGCGGTTGCAGTTGCTAGCGGGCGGAATCTGGTCTCGCCCCACTGGCATTTCTCCGCTGGTCTCTCCTCCCCGTGCACCTTTATCCCAAAATTAATGGCAAGTTATGAGAAGAAGACAGCAACATATAAATCACACAAAATCGACACTATGAATTCTGCAACACAGATCAGTGATTATAAAGAAAATGGGTTTTCTTCTAGATCACCTCACAGCCCTGAATTTGCAGCAGAGGACAAGACCAAAATTTACTGTCCCGTTACATAAGGCGTAATAGGGTGAATAGCGAATGAAGGTCTGAAAAGGTTACGTTGAAAGCTCCCAGAATCATTTACACTGATGTAACTGTGGTGGTTTGTTGTGTTGTGAGAGAACTAAGACGCATTTTGCATGTGTTGTATTTGCGTCTTTGGGGCCCGTCTCTGGCCTGTTGTTCATGAATTAGAGATTGATAGCATTTGTGCAGCTTTACGTAATATCAGTAGTGCTGACACATTAAACCCAGGCAGGTTGGGCTCTCCTAGCAACCAGGCCTGTGATGGAGAGCAGTGTTTCAAAGCAAAGAGCAACTATCTAGTGTCCCTATTAAAGATTCATGACTCTGGGTCCTTTTTCTACTGAACAGAAAAAGCTTGACTCTGGGAGTTAATAGACAGAGAAGAACAGTAATTACCACTGATGAACCTGAAACAATGTCCTACCAAGCATCCAACATTGCACAAAAAGGCCAATAAGCATTTATTTACCAAATGTGGCATTTTTATGATATAAACTTCTCAGCAATGCTTTGTTACAGCGTGAAAGGTGACCTAACATTTTCTCTGTCAAGTTCTAAAACAAATACGTTGCTGTCCAATAAAAGGATATGTTGGACAGGCACCTTAAAAGTACCATAACAAAAGACCCTATGACTCCTGCACTATATTATTGACTGAAATATAAATTGGTACCATCAAAAAATTCTCCTGCTGGTGTAGCCCTCAGCCAGTGCTGGCTGGTGAGTTCTTTTTCTCAAGAGACCTGCACCCCATGAAGAATCTGACATGAGCTAATCAGACAGTAGCCTCAGGTCACTTGCTTGCCAAAAATGTACAGATTTAATATGTACTTGTAGGGCCAGTGGCTCAAACATAGACTATAATATATATTTTGTTTAACACAGAGAAAGACCAAATAACATATTTGATAACTTATGTTGATTACTTATATTTAACTGATCTCAACTTCCTTTTGTGTGATTTAAACACGCACATAATACATTTTGGTGGGTTGTGTGACATCATTGGTTTACGAGACATGAAACGATGATGTGTAGCATCACAGATGTCACATCAGGCGTGCCATATTCTCATATGCCATATTTAATTGCGATTTGAGAGTTTCAGAGGAGGAAAATATAGAAAGTGAATATCAAATTAAATGTCAGTCTATTCCTCATACAAATCTGTTGTTCTGTTTTAGAAGACCTGGACTTCTTATATAAAGCTTCTTTCATTTGACAGCCTCTGATCACATTCAGCTTCTGTTATATGGAAAAACAAGGTTAAAAATTCTACTACTTTTGTGTTCCACTGCAGAAGGAAAGTCAAATGAGTTTGGAACGATATTAAGGGGAGGAAATTACAATGTATTATTCATTGTAGTGTGAACTAAGTTTTTAAAACACACAGCAGCAGGTAACAGCTGAACAATAAAAGGAGTGTCAGGAGTGTGAAAGTGAGATGCTGAGGCTGGTCTCTCAGACTGGATGAATGTCTTAGATAAGATAACACACCTCTGAAAGCCTGGAGAGGAGCCAATGGGAGCAATCACAGCAGAAATCAATACTCAGCAACAAGCCAACACACAGGAAGGAAAGAGATCTCTGAGAGCTTGAACATTATAAAATGTTGGTTCCTTACAGAGGTTTGTCGTAATTTGACCAGTATGTTATTTTCTTTGTGACACAAAGATTACCAACCTTTAAATTGCTTTCTGAAGATTGCCTGAGTCCCCACAGGGACTGAGCTGTATTTTCATTTAAATAAATTATTGCCAATTTTTTACTCTCTTTTTGACTTCATCAGGCTAAACAGACACACTAATTCTAACAGCTACAGAATCATTACAGAAGCCGCAAATGTTGGTCCAAATGATTGCTGGATCTAATCTTCTGGCTCTGATGACACTGACAGCAAGTGGTTAAATATGACTGGTGCATTACTGGTGAATGTCCTATCACTTTTACAGATGTCTCCCCTCAAACCATCACATACTTTTTTGGGATGACACATGCCTTATTGAGTGAGCCTGTAACTACTGGCAATTCACAGGTTGCAAGTTAAAAGTTGCTGAGTATAACAAAGAAAATAATGGCATAAGTGTAATGATTCACAAAGATGTTTTTATCAAAATTTGGGAAATTAGAGCATTACAGGTGCTGTTTTGCAATTGTCGCCAGACTAAATTAAACTGAATTAGACCATCCCCATACCTTCACTGTAAATTTTAAATAAACACATGGATAACATAGAGGAAGACAGAAAGATTTGTTAAATATCAAACTGAAAAGGGACTTCTGCTTTCATTAAGGGAATATTTATTCAACAGTCATTACTAGAGCTTATTAGACTCTAGACTCTAGATGGCATTATAAAAGTTCAGGCTAACAGCTTCCACAGCAGGCACAACTATCTGTATTTTATCCCAAAAATCTGCATCAAAAATGTCATTACCACACTTTTTGGTGTGTGGTGGTACTGACATATCAAGTGAGAGTGTAATTAAAATTTGAACAACTTTAGTTTCAGAGTACATCTCTTATAGGAGTCATAAGAAAAGATAATTGAACACCATTATTTTATTGACACATAACAAACAGTGTATGAGAAGAGCTACTAAAGCAGTAACAGGACAGAGCAATCATCTACAGCCCCACTGCAGCACACAGCTATATCCCATCTACAATGGGACATCCATCACAGCTGAGGTCAAAGATCTGAACTTCTACCTTCTGAGAGGGACGGATGTCTCCTCAGGGAACCATTCAGCACTGTCTGCTGATCAGCTCTTTTCCACGTCGCCTATACATCAATCTGCCCTTGTGCTGAAGTCAAATATGGAACTCGGCAGAAAAGCACGTAAAGCTGGCATACTCGGCAAAAAACACAGATAGAGGGGAAAACAGGTTTGATTCAAAGCCGTTTGATTTGAAATTGTTTCGGATTTTACCGCATGACAGGTCAAAAGAGATGAAGTTTAAATCACCAGGGCAGGGGAATGACAGCACACGTGAAATAATTGGCTGCTATTAGCTCATTATGCAGCCCATAGCTTTAAACCGCAAGTCAAATTTCCAAAAGTCTCTATATGAAGACTGTCCCCTTTTCATGGAATTATTTTTTTCATCATAACTGATGTGTCTGCAGCATATTTCCCATTATGAACTGCTCTGACCTGATAAAATATAAATATGTTGACTCACACCATGTGAAGTCCCTTAAGGGAAACATTATTGCAATTCTAATGACCAGTCAAATGTTTCCAGATAAAGCGCATCACAGCTGCAGAGTCGTACATGCCTGATGAAAAATGTATGAGATTTTATTTCTCGGAATGAATGTGGGCCCTTCTTTTCATTAGCATTCAGTGGACATTGTGCTTGGCTGACCTGCTCTGACTGAGTCATGTGTCTGAACAGAGGGACACATCCGAATCCCCGGGGCCAAGGCAGACCAACCGTTTAGGTTGCTAGACTCCTGAACTGGCGGTCATGGTTCAAGTGAGATTGAAGCACATGTGGGCATCTCCACTATCAACTTTAGCCCCTTACTTTAATGGTTTTCCTACACACTGAGAAACAGGAAGTCTGTGTTAGCAAGGGTATATATTCTCCTGAAAACATGCATAATCTAATAGAATCAAATCTCATTCACTTAGTGGATGCACACTTCAGCAGCCAAAAGACGTCAAAAGAGTGTGAAAAACAATCACTAAACAGCTGTGTCATTTCTGCAGAGTCTGTGTCATTATTTTCAGTGCAAACACGTCATTTCTATTTAGGCTGATAAAAGATCAATGTTATTTCTCTGCATAATTAATGATTATTGCTAAGGTAACATTTTTATTTTTTGTTTAGCCTTTTTATTTTTAAGTAAATGTTTTTTTTGTAGTTTTAGTAAACTATAATAACCCTGAACTACAACTACAGGGGTTTTCAAAGTGTGGGGTGTATCTGTGCAGCAGGAAAACAATTAACAGTCACATTTGTTCACACAGCAGCAGAATACAACTGTCAGTCCTGTATTTTAGTCCTTAATATGCAGGGTTAGGTCAAGACTCCTTCACGGGTCTCACAACTATATTTTCGGTTATGAACAGTCAATCTTTTGACACCAAACAGATGTGCTATAGTGCGGTATTACACCTGTTTCAGAAAGATAAAAAGCTGGAGATCATTCTTTTCTGTGCTGGTAGACTGCATCATTCAGAGAAACACAAAGCATGATGGGCTTTCTATCTGTCTATAACTCGGGCTACATGGACAACAAAGGAAATGAAAGTGATCTGGATGAAAAATATCAGTTATATTAAGTTATATAAACTGCACTGATAACAAAATAAGCTTATTGAAGAGGGAGAATTATGCAATAATGCTGCTCTAAAATAATGCAATACAAGTTTTTACTGTGACTGTTTTGGCGGTGCACTGATAGCAGTGGTTTAGCTGCATGCTGCAAATGGTGCCAGTGTGAAATCACAATGGGTGTGCACTGCAAGTGTTCTGTCCATGCAATGCTTGCGTACCGCTAACGTGTGCAGTGTGAAACAGGCGTTATGTAGTGCAACAGAGCAATGGCAACTCTCCTGTATAAAAATACAGCTTGTCGAATCTGAGTGTTGTGTTTTGTTATGTCGCACTCTAGCAATTCAAAGACTCGAAACTTGGAATTCGTGTTGTGCATTTTACCCTCTTAAAGGCTAAATGTTCAGTCATGACCAGATTTGCATAATTCTTTTAAAGAATTGGGTGCTAATACAAACAGACAGCATGTGTAAATCAAGCATGCCATCAGCGGACAAAATTTGTGAAGAAAGTGAAAAAAGCACAGGATGATCCTCAATGCTGCTGTCACTCATAACTGACACCAAAACTCAATGAATCTTCTGCACTACAGTTCAGTTACACTGCAGCACTGAAGCTGTTAGATCAACAGCTCCTTTCACACATGTATGTCTTTACTGGCAAATTACAAATCACAACATTGTCAAGTCAAAGAAGTCATCTAATACTATGTCTCTAGGTCAAGCGCAACTGCATGAATGTAATAATTTGCCACAAATGAAAACCAACAAAAATCTGGAACACTGGTGGCAGCGCAGCTGTTTAGAGCTCATTGACAGTTAATGATAACCCCGGTTATTTTGGTACTGATGTGTGAATTGTATCTTACCAGTGTAACAACAGAACATTGTTGCCTGCGTGAATGGAACATTTCTGTATTTACCAGTAAAGACATTTTTGTCATTTACTGGTAATTCACCAGGATGACTTTATAAAAGAGGCTAATATCTCATCTCCATATCTCACTTTGAACTCAGTTAGTGTTTGTAAGCGAAAGTGAAAAGACTTAATTACTGAAAAACCATTCAGACAGACTAGACAGATCTAAAGTTTGAACTACACCTGAAGTATAATATGAGCAGTTTAATCTGAAAACTCTGCAGGCATCATTAAAGTTATGATACATTAATACTGGAATAAGGTAACAAGAAAATCACTGCTATGAACATTAAGGTCAAACCTAATAAATCAGAAAGTAAAACAAATATAAACACATATAATCTTTTATATAAAATATATAAAAGATTCATTTACAGTTATAGCACCATAAAAGAGAATATCAATAAATCAATGTCGCATCTAGAACATGTTTCTTCTTTACACATTCTTCAACTCATAAGTCTTAGACTTATTTATTCCGTGCTGTGAAGTTGTTAGAAAAATAAACATTCACAAAAATGGCAAATGTCAGTAGAAACAGGGCGTGTAAATAAAATAAAGTTACTAGTAACTTTATAAGAATTGCCACATAATACAGGATCCATTTGAAACTGTGGTCTAATTGTCTAAAACATCGCAACCAGTTCAAGCCAAAGAAACGTATGATCCACTAAACCATTCACTAAAAAAAACAGCTGTTGTGACTCAAGTCTTTAAACTTTTACCTTTGCGAAAAATGTGTGGTTTGACATCTAGAATGCATAGTATTATTTTTTTCCTTCAGAACACCAGGTGACGATACATGCAGAAGACTAATCCTATACAACAACCAAAACAAATTTTGCTGTAGTTGTTTCACTGACAGAATTATGTAAAATACAGAAAGATATTATTAAGTTAAATTATTAATTTTTTGAAATTATTATTAAGTTAAAAAGATTTTTGGACTCTGGTTGTAAGTACTGTAGGTTAAAGGAAAAATATACTTTTAATTAAATTATACAAGAATGAGACTGAGACTATTTAAGTGATATAAAATAAATATTACTGGGTGAAAAAGGCATTTACAACTTTTTGCAGGAGAGGAATCAATATAGTCCTCCAGCATTCATATCTATCAATTGCATCAATAAAACACAGGGAACTTTGCATCAATGCAACACAGTGGAAATAAAGTGCAACTGGTTTCCAATGTGACATGCATGAGGCAGAGGAGTTGAGCAGAGAATGCTGCACATCACAATCTGCCATGAAATTAACATCCATCTCACTGTTATGATAAGTCATTATAAAGTCTGCAGAAGCGAACATTTCCTACTAGTAATGCATACAGTACAGTGAACATCATTGTACAAGCAAGATGACATAATGTCATTCTTATTACTAATTCTGATTATGATTTATCAGTAAATATTAAACTAGTGAGATGCTTTGCTGGCTACTGCCTACATAGGCATTTGAAACATTCTACATAGACAGTAACTCCATTATGCTTGTGTCAATACAAACAGGATTTGGCATTAGCAACACAGAGAAACAACATGGTTAATTTTTTATCAGATTGAACTATTTCCTTCTGACACTTTTTTGTGTTTCATATTGGTGTTTTTTGGTAAATTACCTTTATAATCAACTTTTCTCTCTCTTCACTCATCATCTTAGAGCAATATTTTCACTCTTCACAATGCATTTAGGGATTTCCTTCTCTGTGAAGGACACACGCAACGCTGCCTTAGAATTCAGTCAAAAGAAGGAGGTACAATGATGCGGTCTACCATTCTGAACAGCCTTTGTGCTGGGCACACGCCAATCATGACTTAAAATGCAGCCTTAGAAGACAGCTCACAGGTTTTTGGAACAGAGCCTAGCCAAAGTTTAGCAAACACAAATACCAGATATCCGATTTGCTGCCTCCAGCAGTGAAGATATTCGATGCAAGACAGAAATGTTTTACTCCATAAATTTATCAGGTATATAAGCAGCTGAAGAAATTTTGTGAGCAGAGACTTACCTTCTGAATCTTGAGAACAGCACGCAGTAGTGAGCAGAAGAACTCCAATGCCTATTCCCAACCATTTAAAGGGCCACGACCTCTGGCACATCTTTGAGCGTTACAGCATGCTCACCTGCAAGCACAAAGCCACAGAAGACAACCTGTTATCCAGAGGAAGCGCTTCTCTTGCATGCATGAGCGCTTAATGATGCCCACACCCTTCCAGCCATACCAGGCGTAACTTTTATCATTGGTGGCCTTTAAATATGATCCATTTCTATCACAACAGACCCCAGGAGGATTTTAATGCCAAGTGACCATTTGATTTTCATCTCTTTGAGAAAATAATTTACCATTTGTCATAAAAAGCAATCCCAAGAACTTTGAAGTTTACTCACAGAGCATTGTAATTAATTTTGGTGTCAAAACAGACAATGAAACGGGCTGAGTCAATTTCCCAGCAATAATTACTGTAGTCATTTTACATCATAAAAATAATAGCGAGTTTGGCTTTGGGGACGAAGCATCAAACTGGAATGGAGTGTAATAACAGCGTTGAAACAGCGTTTGCTGCACATATAACCGTACCCTTTGAAGTGAGCAGGGAGACAGATAGTGTTCACCGGGTGAGAGATTTAACAACCCACAGCAAAGTACAGCTTTGAAGTTTGCAACATGTCTGAGGGTCAACAAACTTCTTCCTGGATAAGACCCAGAGAGTAACATGTTCTGGGAGGTTTGGGATCTGAAGGAGCGATAAGGTTCACTCCGAGAGGAATAAGGTCAATGTATTAATATTGTGACTAATCATTTGAGGAGGTTAAATAAGAACGGGGCATTTAGCAGTGATGTGAGTCTGCATAATCTCAGAAGATATAGTGACATAAGATAGCACAAGCAAATCAATATCAATTCTTTACATAAGGTTTAATCAAAGAATAAAGGCAAACCTTAAAAACACAATGTTTGTTTTTTCAACAGAATTCCAGTTCAGATCCTTTTAAATTATTTTACTTGCCATTATTTTGCAAATGGCAGTATTTCCACTTACGGTTTTCTAAACATAAGTGTACAATTCTATATGATGTTTCTGTCTTTTTATTTTAATTCAATTTCACTGCATTATCGATCATTAAATCTACCATACCTACATTTACAATCCATTTATGATTTTTTTTTTAAATGGTAATATCAAAGGTGGCCTTCATCCCCTCTTTCCAAAATTGTACCTGATATGAGGTCAAAATTGTTTGAGAGTTTAATAATTTCGCAACCTCAGTAAAACAGAATGAATGTATCTACATGTATGATGCAGAATATGTTATTTTATCAACAAAGATTTTGTCAATATTTATAATGCATATTTGACATGACAGAACGTGTTGTTTTATACAGTGCTAACACTGAGTACCAGGCAAAGAATAAAACCGTTTCTATAAACTAAAGGAAGCTTTCATCCACATGCAGATGAACAACAATAATTCCTTAGTACATAAACTGCTTTATTTGTTTGTTCTGTGGCCTGTTTCATCCCAGTTTTCATGAATCAGTGACAGAACACATTGAAAGAAACATTCCTAACTGAAACCATTGACACAAGTATACAGCATGAATAGAAAAGTGTATTTCCAAATATAAACAACCAACATTCTGACATCAGAGCCAAATGAACATCAGCCGAAAACAGGTACTCAAGGAGCTATACAGATTCCTTTTTCAGCAAGTGAATCTATAATACAATCTTGACAGATTTGTTTTGGTTATCAGGGCGTTGCATTGCAAACACTACAGAGGCTATCGGAAGAAAGCACAAGCTACAAAAATATAACTTGTTGTGATCCAGATATCAAATCACATCAGCAAATCCAAACACACCTGATGAAAAGTTCCATTTCGGTGTGAAAAAGAGACAAGCGTGCAGGCGGCTTTAGGGACCTCCACTTTCAAGCCTTTAGACTTGTAGTACATCAAAACCCTCCACACCAGAGTCAATCATAGCCCTGCAATCCTCGCTGACTATCATTATGAATGGTCTTTGTTCTTCCAAACTGAAAGACTCTTTGGAGACACGGATGTAATTTCATCCTCTCTGTTGTCAGGATGGAAGCATATCTCTCCCCTGTGTTCCTCAACACAAAGGTCTTTCTCAGGACAATCAATGAAAGATTGCTTTGTGTTACGGGATGGACTGACGGCATGGTATGTCAAGGGGCGAATTCTATAAATGTGCTTGCTTCGAAATATATTTTTGGTTTCTAGAAATCAGACGAAACTGAGTGTAATCTCTTTCCGTGTAGCCATATAATCAAGTCCACAAAGCTGTGGACCTTTAATAAGCTAATGGTCTGGAACAGAGTTCTCCGCTTCAAACCTAATCATTCAAAGTAACACAGATCAACACCTGCTGGATTGTGTAAAAGCTTTCCTTAACCTAATTGCACAAAGAGGGGCGTGGATTCATACTTCCTTCATGTCATGTCAGAATGATCATTTGTACGAGATGAGTCTGCAGGCACCATGTGAATGTGGTAATTAGCAGCAGGAATCCTCCATAAGAGCAGACATTTAGAGCTGATGCTGTGTTAATTAAAGAATCATTGTGGAAGCAAACTGGTATTGGGCCTAATGAAGTTGTAATTGTGAGGAAGTTCACTTTCAGTTTGACCTTATTTTACACCTGGTGATCCCATCAAAAGTGGTCATGGAGAGATATCGCTGTTTACACCTAAAAATTGTTACACCTAATTAAATTGTGTCTTCTGTGACACTTGTGTTGGGGTACATACATACATATGTATACATATATATACATTTTGTAGAAGACACAGGACCATAAAATGCTCGTCCAATCTTATAATTCGGTCTGAAGGCAATGACAGATTGTCCTACTTGCTTATTAAACTATGCATTTGCATACCTCCACACTCCCTGCTCTATTGGATTGAGATCTGGTGCCGAGGCCATGTGAGTTAAGTGAACTCATTGTCATGATCAAGAAACCAGTCTGAGATGATTTGAGCTTTGTGACATGGTGCATTATCCTGCTGGAAGTAGCCATCTGAAGTGATGCTCAATTGGTACTAAGGGGCCCAAAGTGTGCCAAGAAAATATCCCTCACACCATTTCACCACCACCAGCCTGAACCGTTGAGACAAGGCAGGATGGATCCATGCGTCATGTTCTTTACGCTAAATTCTGACCCTACCATCTGAATGTCGCAGCAGAAATCTAGACTCATCAGACCAGGCAACGTTTTTCAGTCTTCTATTGACCAATTTTGGTGAGCCTGTGCGAATTGTAGCCTCCGTTTCCTGTTCTTCGCTGACAGGAGCGGCACCCAGTGTGGTCTTCTGCTGCTGTAGCCCATCTGCTTCAGGGTTTGTCGTGTTGTGCGTTCAGAGATGGTATTCTGCCCACTTTAGTTGTAACGAGTGGTTATTTGAGTTACTGTTGCCTTTCTATTATCTCTAACCAGTCTGCCCATTCTCCTCTGACATCAACAAGGCATTTTCATCCACACAACTGCCTCTCACTGGATATTTTCTCTTTTTTCGAACCATTCTCTGTAAATCCTAGAGATGGTTGTGCATGAAAATCCGAGTTGATCAACAGTTTTTGAAATACTCAGACCAGCCCAACAACCTGGCACCAACAACCATTCCACATTCAAAGTCACTTAAATCCCCTTTCTTCCCCATTCATATGCTCGGTTCGAACTTCAGAAAGTCGTCTTTACCACATCTAGATGCCTAAATGCATTGAGTTGCTGACATGTGATTGGCTGATTAGCAATTTGTGTTACCAAGCAACTGAACAGTTGTACCTAATAAAGTGGGCAGTGAGTATCAGTATATATATATATATATATATATATATATATATATATATATATATATATATATATATATAAAAAGCAAAGAAAACCATATTACGATGTATTACCCAGTATACAACCAGGTAAAACTTAAATAAAAGTGATATTGATTTTGGTCATACTGCCGACCCCCACACACAACACATCATAATTATCACTTCCGAGTTTATAAGCAGGAGCTTGAAGCTATACCACCACCAGCCCTGCTAGAGAAATCATGTTATTTCTAAAGCTCTCTTGAGAATGAATCCCTTGAAACGTCTCCTCAAGATGAATGTTAAAAGACAAGAGGTAACAAAGTAGACAGAATGCTAAAGTAAACCAAATGAATCACAACAACAAGAGAACAGCACAATTGCCAAAAGCTCAACGTCCTATTGTACAAACTTATTTTGCCATTTTTTCTAATTCTTGCCAGCACGCAGGGCACTCAGAGTGAAAGCACTATTACTGGAGAATTGTGGGTAATTCTACAATCAGTCAGCCTCAAAGCTGAAGTGAGTGGGCTGAATTTCTGACAGAGATCAGTAAGGTAATGGGCCACACTGAACCTGTCAACACAGCTAATCCATTACACTGCTGTGTGTTTCAGCAGCTGAGGAATGCTTCAGCCACACAGCTGCTGGGAAACAACGGTCAGGACATAATGAGGCAGAGGAGAAACGCGGTGTGATGGAACGGCAGGAGGCAGTGATTTATTTTACCACAGTGAAATTAACATACTGCAGAATAAACCACTGTTGACCGTGCCGAAACGCATCAGGCTAGAGCTAAACTCACACATATTGGCTTGCTGTAGTACACATATTCTTCTTCAGTTAAAAGGGAAAAGTTCACACTTGTCATTTTTGTCTGAAACATACAGTGAGCGCATCAGTCAAGCCCTAGAAAAACAACCCAAAAATAAGCTAAACAGTAAGCTAAATAGCAGTCCATGAGACTCTTAAGCTGTATTCTGAGGACATATAATGGATTTATGTGAGGGTTTGAGTTATTTACTAAAAATTCTTCTGTCATAACTCTCAAACTTAATATGCTGACCTGTTGTTACACAAAACAGTGTGAAGATTAATCAGAAATTCTCTTTTTGTGTTCCTCAGAAAGACATAACTAATGAATGCTAATTGTTTTGGTAAAATGTTCCTTTAAGCTCTGGTCCTGTCAAGAGTGTTTTTCTGTCCATTAGGTGAGTGGCTGATACCAAAGCCCTTTAAGGAAAGCCTTGGCAGCCATGTTTATAATGCCTCAGGCAGCTGTTTCAATCATACCAAGTCCAAGACCAAGTTCTATCTACTTGAAGCGATGAAGACAAATATCTGTAAAATCACTAAGGTCACAGTAAAAAAAGTTGTTTCTTAAAAGATGAAGTGTTTCTTAAGATCAAATTGCACTACAAACACTTTATCATGGTTGCTCAAGCTACTGAGCATGCACAATGGCTGGCAAGTACCTGACAACATTCTGTACCAAGCCCCTCACCCAAAGAATCGTTCTACTGGAAGACGGGACTTCCTTTACTAAAGTGGCCTTATTGAGCGTTACACTTTCCCCCATACAGTAACAGGACTGTGGCATCTTGTTAATGTTCTATAATCTGTGCTGATACTTATGATAGCAATGATGTTAGATGTGACGTCATCTCCCTCTTCAAACTGAACTGATCACTCACTTATCACTTATTCTGTCTTATTCTGTCTATTTGCCTAAGAGTAAGTGATGACCACTCAATATGACTTAATCATATCATATCATTTTCCATGGCAGCACTTTATAAACCAAAATCATCATTAATACTTATCAAAACATGATATGTCAGTAAGCAGCATAAACTGTATCCATGAAATATTTTAAATAACACCTCGGCAAACTAATGAGAGCTTTATAAGGGATAAGTATCCAAAAGGATGAACAAGCTTTATTTTCATTTACGGTTATTGATCATCTAAGACCTTATTAACTTAAGAAACTCATCAAGGACTCTGTGCTCTGTTCTTGCAAAAGACCCAAATCAATCATGCAGATTCATTATATCTGTGAGTCACATGTAGCAGTAAACAGAGGGGATGACAGACCCTTTATTCTCACACCAGTTTTATCTCAAACTACACGAGCATGTAAACAAAATCATGGCAAGGCATGACTGTAATTATGTGAAAATGTCACCTAAGAAAATTACAAAAAAATAATTTACAGTGCAATACTGCATGCAAAAGATTTGCATGCATTTCCTGCACTTCAAGCATGTAATCACTCAATATAAATGAAAAGGAATAGTTCTTCTAAAAATTAAAATTTTACTTAAATCATTCACTCACCCTCAAGACATTCCAAACATCTATATTTATCATGGAACACAAGAGGAGAATTTTTGAAGAATGTACATGCTTTTCCTTAATAAATAAAATACATCATATTGACCACCACTGCCAGACTGCAAAAAGGGTCAAAATGAACATCATAAGAGTAATTCACGTATCTTGGAATATACTGACGTATAATCAAGTCTTCATATGATAGCTCTATATACGGAACACACCCCCTCCACAAATCCACAAATCTCACTTCCATTCCAATGAAAAATGGCACCTTTCAGGGTTGTCATGCCATTTATTGCCAAATGGCAGTCTGACCCATACAGAACTCTAGTAGGTGCACAAACACAGAGACAGACAGACAGACAGACAGACAGATAGACCTGTTATGGTTAATTTTTTTATTTAAAAATACAATTGTACGAGGCCTGCAAGAGTAGCACAGAGAAAGTAACTATAAATCACATTGTAATCTGACAGGTAGCCTAGAAAAGGTCTCCAGGCTGAAATGTATTTAGTCTTTGAGAAAGACCTGTGGTCCTCAAAGCCCAGGAGCAATTGTAAAGCCACAGTGCTTCTGTCAGAGAGCGTGATGACTGACCTCCATCACAGGGTCAGAATTCTTAGCTGCTCACACTTTGTCCCTTCTAGGTTTTGCCAACCTCAGTTAGACAGGTCTGATCAGATCACATGACGTGTCTTTCCTGTGAAAGACCGACTGTATCCCGCAAGCCCTCCATGCCGATGCTGTCGCCACCAGTCAGCATTTACACCAGGTGGCCAACATAAATTGGAGGGACGAATGTCCCTGAGTGTCTGATTACAGAGGCCCCATTTGATGAGGGTTCTCCAGCTAAATGAGCATTACTATGGTTGCCTGAGAGCAGAACAAATCCTATTAGCCAATGTTTTTAATGAGACAGCCAGAGACAGTCAAACAATGATGGGCAGCATAGCGATAAATCAACCCACACACAGCAAACACATGAGTAGTGCGGCTAAAACATGCACAGTCACTGGCATATAGGACATGCTATGGATTCTTGGATTTTAAAAAATAACCAATACAAAGAATTTATGTTAAGAATACAGAAATATGATCTACTGTATTATGTTACATGGGATTCATTTGTAAAGACATTATGTTGTAATTTTCTTCTCATTTGAGGAATGGGGATAAGGCTGGATTAAGTCATTAAATAAATGATACTTCACTTCAGGTTCTTAATTGGTTTTGCTTCAGGAACCAGATTTTACATTGAACATAAAGTGGAGACCAAATACTAGAGGTGGGAATCATTGGGTGTCTCACGATTCAATTCAAATCTATTCTTGATTCGATTCAAAATGTACTCTTATTATACTGCATTTTTAAAGGGGCAATCTGTAACGTTTGCCTCTCTATCGCCATCTCTGTTTGAAACACAAAACTGCAGGTTAATGTACAAAGTTATGTTCTTAATGTAAATGACAAATTTTAATTCTAAACAACTGCCATAAGAGAAAGCTGTAAATGTTGCACCATCTACAGTACCCGGACAGGTGATATAGTAGCTGGATCTTATTCTTGCTTTTTAGACAGACATTTCCCATGAATTTGGACCCGCCTGTTCAAATTATAAATCATTATTATAAATTTACCATTGCAAAGCAGGGTAAGGTAAGGAGATCGTGTTGAACATTGATCTGTCATGTACATGCTTAATAACTGATTTTTATTTTCATTTTTGACCAAAAAAAGTTACAGATTGCAGCTTTAAGGGGCGTGTTTCTTGTGACAACCCTTCCCCTGGTGCTTTAATGAAGAGAGGAGTTCAGAACAGAGTAGAAGAAAAGCAGCAGTATGCAAACTAAACAGCTTCTGTTCAGCTGTTCAAATGGAACAACAGCTTCTAGTCGGGAGTTGTTTAATAGTTTAAATTATACACACTCTGTAACCTCATTATTATTTTACTATAGCCCCATGTGCTTCTTTTGAATCATTAAAATGTGAGCAGTTTATGCGAGCATTAAGTTGAGAAACTTGTCGAATCAGTAGACAATCATTTGGAGTTTGCAGTAATACGTGCTGTTGAATTTTCAATATTTAGTGATTTAGCCTCACATGGGATATGTTCACTCACGTTTACAAGCAGGTATTGTTGAAAGAGCTTCTCGTGTCTTAAGTAAGTTGCAGTAAGTCCGTTAACAGTAAGTTGCAACTATCAAAGCTTGATGTGTGCCAATGTTTACAAAGGTAAACATAAAGGTCCTTAAAATCAAACACTTTAATGTTTCAATAATCACCATGAAGTGCACAGACCCAACAACATTCTAAAATATTACTATAAAATCAACTAAATAGGAACGATGACAATTTTGGTTGTCTTTTAAGTATTGATTGTGACGCACTTGGCAGCCAATAATTTTAGCGACAGCACAAACCATGTTTTCTTTGCTGTAGGGGAATCTGTATGTAATAAAGTCTTTTAATAATGCAAAGCTTCATTCCTGGTATTTTATGGATAACAAGAGGACATCAAGCAAGCTGTCCATATTGGCAACTACCTAATTTGGCTAGTTTTAACAAGTGACAGATAAATTTGTGCCAAAATCCTGCAGAGTTTGATTGGACACACAGCACAGATTGTGACGTCAACAACGCAAGATTTCATTTACTCTTCTCTTGTAAAAGCTTAAATATTTCTAGTTTATTATTAGCATTCAGCATTGTTTTTCACCTGATGTCAACAGAGCCGTTCTAATGTACCATAAAATTCCATCTGCACATGTCTATTTCTATAAATATTTAAAAGGGGTAAACACATCGTCATGGTAATAGACCCAAACGTAGACTCACAAGCTGGTGACCTAACCTGCTGCGTGGAGACATATCACAAATAACACAGCAGCCGAGAAACATTTGGTGAGGTCAATAATGAATGAGAAGGGGACGGGCAGAGACCATACGTGCTCCAGGGAGGAGGTTATCTATACAGAGAGACTGCAGCATGTGGGAACTAACTACATTGTGTTTACTAGACAGGTGATCACTTAGTGCCTCTGTACTATATAGTTCCACCTCAGCTCTTTCTGTTGAGTCTAACTGTGCCATTCATCACTGGGTTTGGATCACACTGACATATCTAGAGGAAAACTGGAGGCTGGGAGGTTTATGCCCATCAAAATTGCAAGATGTTTTTCCCTTTCAGAATTCTGATGGGTTACTCCTTTGAAACAAAATTAATGTCAAGTAGAGAGGATCTCTTTGTAGCGTCTGCTAAAAATCATTTGAATTGATGGAATAAAAACACAATCTATGTGGTAACATCTATATTAACTATCATATTCAAGTCTTAATAAATAACAAAATCAATCTGACAATATTAGGTTACACCAAAGGTAATTCTCAGGCAAAAATGTCTCCTTAAGGTAACACTAGCACACATTGACTTGACAGTATAAATACAAATAAACATTTTTATAAGATTGTTGAATCACATACAAATGCAAGAAAGCACTTAACCATTCACCTTAACCATTACATCAGTCCCCACAAACATTTACCATGGTGAAAAGTCTCCCCACCCCCAAAATATAACAGCTGCTACAGTAAAATGTCACTGTAAAACTGTACTAACTTAGTAACCACTGTGACTAATAAAATTAAAGCAAATAAAACTACAGAAATATTAGCAAAGCTTTTAGCAGTGTTTGAGGGCGATACCTTGTTCATTTTTATAGCTACAGTATTTCTTGTTACCACATTTTGTAAGAGGTGATCCAATAACTGAATGTAATGAGAACAAACTTTTCATGCTTACTAATCTAACCTCCCCAATCGAGCATTACAATGTGAATTAGTAATACGAAGTGATCTGATCTAGTTCTGTCACCTTCGCTTAAATGAATTAAAATGTGGAGGCAACAGATTGCGGGAAATGTGCGGCGTAATAGGATGAACATGCAGTAATCCGGAGTAAAGTAACATCCCTCATGTCAGCCTTAAACTGTGTCACGGGCTGAAGCGAAACCAGTTGCGGGTTTCCAACAATAAATCTTTCAAACACATTTACCAGCATGTCAATATGTTCCGTGCGCAATTCACACACTACCGCCGCGCACGAGAAGAACCGAGATCAACATCTTTTATTTCACATTACACACGAACCCATAAACGCGATTTTGTGCAGCAGACCAAAACACCACATAAACCTTCACTAGTGAACTCACCTTCTCATCCAGCGACTTGTCAACCATCGTAATAACGATCCAAACGTTCAGTCACTTCGTGCACAAAACGGCACGAACTTTCCCTGACGCGCAACACCGCCGCGAATGAAAAAGAGAAGAAAGTCTCGCCGCTTAAGTTGTAAAGCCACGCAGATCCTCCTCAGACGCATGGAGAGGGTGACAAACGCATCCCGAGCAGCCGGCGCAGGAGCTCTGCTGCCCCCTATCTTTAATTCACTACCGTGGACGACGAAGACGAGGATTCCCACGCAGCGAAAAAAATGACTAAATTCGGTGGCAATGCAATCCGGCGGATTGAAAAGTTTAACACCTCTGTGGTCTACTCTCTCTTAATAGCAGACGTCGATGTGGATAGCGCGAATGAGCTTAAAGGAGTGAGTATGCACCTGTCGTGGCGTGGGAGTAATCTTATTACAGCGTGGAGACGGCAGGGGCATATCTGCACTTTCGTTCCGTGTGCGCGCAAAAGTACGCGCGCTGTGGGCACAGCAAGTGCTTCATTAGAGTCACTTGAAAATTAAGTTTTATCTTTTCAAGATCATTCAAGAACTGAGGCACTACAATATTTTTGCCATGAAATTGATGTGTAGAGGGGATCCAGATCTTCAGGACAGTGAGAGGCTTTGGGAGGGGCTGTAAAGGGGTATAAATAGAGCCCGTGGGTTAAACGCAGGTTTGTATTAGGGCAGAGAATGCTATCAGTCCATCTGTTCACTCAGTGGGATTACATTAAATCCTATTCAGCCCCTGTATTAAGAAAACCATCCACCAAGAGGCCATCAAACAGTCTACCAAGGAGAAAGGGAATTTATAAGACGTATGAGGGCAGCTTGAAAGATACAGGAAATGTTAAGCAAGCCAATCATTAATAACCAATGAGATAATTCAAAATGTACTGCATCAAAAACTGGACTGTTTGCCTAATGTCAACACAGAAATAAATTTGATCCAATATGCTTTCTTAATGTATACTCACTTATTGTGAAAATTAAATAGGTTTAACAAATATATACATATATAAATGTATATTATACCAGGGCCCCACAATATATTAATAAATTACATTAAAATTATTAAAATATTGCAAATATGCTGGTCTGTAATAACTGAATGACTTGAATACTTCAAATAGTAAAACAAAAAGTGAAAAATGTACAATAGGTTGGTTATACAGATTTTAGTATTACATTTTTCTTTAACATCATACAGCCCTAGTGTGTGTGTGCATCACACTCATTCTAGCTCCATTCTGATATAGGAATACAGGATTAAAATCCCTACCCTATAGTGCTTCTCACTGAATACTATGTTTCTCATACCATCTGACATGCCACATTAAATTAATAGAATGGGTTATGACGGCAATTCTGTAGTTTCTGTCTGAAATCAGTGTGTATGTATATTGATGTATCAGAGGCATGTTGATGATTGTTTAGGTGTTTTATAATGAACAGCAGATGTTCAGCGGCTTTTGCAATCTGAAAATAAGTATTTCATCAGATGTAATAGGTGATTTAACATACACATCTGCTCTGTAAGTGATGCATTTCCCTTTTCCAATGCTAATGAACTGAAAACCATTTTCTGACCATAAAAATAAGCTTGCAGGTATACCAATCTGATGTAAAGTACTTTGATGTGCTCTCATCACAAATGCAAAGAGCTTGTAATGCCACTCAATATGCATATTTGTAAAAGAGAAGAGTGTGCGTTCAATAACGCTGTGTGTAGTACAGCTGCTCTTACAAAGAGGGAAAGACTAATAGGTTTACATACTGCAGCACAGCAATGCAGAACAAATACATTACAATTACAAACCGTTATCAATACAGCTTAGATGCTAAATAATCTGACATGCATTAGCATGCAGCAGCAGGGTGGTGCAGCCCTATACATCAAGTGTTTGACATGCTTTGTGTTACGTTGTTTGTATTCAGAGATGATTTACATTCTGTGTCTTGACGTTCTCTTTGAGTTTTTATCACGATATCAATTCTAGAACATTACCAAGCTGCTATTCTGCACACAGAGACTCTGCAATCCCCAGAGAGGCTTGTGAAAAAAACAGCCAATAAGGTTTTGACAGTCTAGTGCCAGAAAACACTATTAAAACATTTTGTGCTGGGGTTTATTTAAATGACACAACCCTCAATAATCTGGTCGCTCCGCTGCTCCACGTCAACGGTAACAAATAGTTCATTTAAATGGTGAGATGTATAATACGGTAATACTTGTAGGTCATGCTAGTGCTTTTAAAAGGCAGAATCGTCCTTTCGCTCTGGAACACATGCAATCAAAAAGCTTGTTTACGTTCACTCTGTTGTTGTAGCTGAAATTAGTCACAGAGGTTTGCACTAATAAATGAGTGTTTCTGTGTCCCACACTCAGTGCTGCATTCAAGAAAAAATAAGACTTCACATAAAATCAGGTCTCACATCAGACTTGCTTGGATTAAATTGTTCATTTCTTTTGCTTAACACAACACCAGACTGGATTAGCACTGATCTCTCATTACTTTAGACTGTAGTTATATATCCATCTTTGTTTGCTTTAGGGATCTATATGTAGCTTAATTTCATTTGGACATGTGCCCAACTTGTGCATTTCTGTAAATAATTTCCCTCTCCCTCTCTCCAAAAATAAGCATGACGAGAAGAAAAATGTGATTACTTTTGCCATTAGCTAAATATTAACAGGTGTTAGTGTTTTACAAACAAGTTCAGAAAATCTTATAAGTTGTGATAAGTTGTGAAATATCTCAACATGGCACTATTTTAAAGCAATTTAAAGTACATGCAGTTTAAGAATGCATAAATGTTTTCTTAATAAATATCAAACCTAATGACATTTTAAGGGAAACTGACTTCATACCTTGACCAGTTGTTGAAAGTAATTACAAAAATTACTCAGGCAAGTTAGTTCTGAGATTAAATTATGCATAGTTTGTAAAGGTTTTATATTTTTTGTATACAATAAAAACGTACACATGGGGGAACCTTAAAAAGTAAAACTAATACTAATACTTGCCATGTAAGGAAAAACTAAAGCAAACTCAAAGCACATATCATTTTGTCCTGACTTGGCAGGTAGTGATAAAGCTATTTAGCATTGTATGCTGTCCATGGTTCTGAAAGGAAAATCACTATATATTGAAAATATTTACTTGTAATTATTAAAAACAATTTTAACATCTCATTTCATCAACAAAGATATTTTTTAAAGTCTGAGTAAGGTTGCATGAATAAAACATTGTAACTCAAAATATTTTTTGTGATTATGTTAGTCTGAGTGGAGTGCAAAATGTATATAAAGTTTATTTAAAATTTGAAGTCAATGAGTTTATTGAGTTTTATTTTACACACCAATGATTTAGGTGTATGATGCATTATATGTTATTTTAAATAACAAAAGTAAGAGAATTATTGTTATGTGTGTTTTTGTCTAAGCAATAAATCATATTTGTTATTTTTTAATATAACAAACTTTGTTACATACCTCATTATGTATTTGCTCCAGCAGCTGTGTTTTCTGTTTATTTTCAATGTTACTTGTACTATGATACTGATATTCATATTAAATATGTTAAAATGTGTTCACATGCTTACACTGGCTCTGTAATATCCATGAAAGAGAAGGACCAACAAAACTTCACAAACTAAACATTTAGGAAGGTCATTTGAATACACTAACACTGTCTTATTTGTGTGCAAAAACCTGCATGTTATTCATTAACCACACACCTGGTGCAATTAACACTGAGCTGTTATCCCCTAAATGGAATCTTATTTAAAAGAGACATTTGTGTACATTTTGTAGTGATTATGGCAGCAGTAAATCATCAAATGATGATCAAATAATGTGAACAACATTATAAGCTGCAATTATTCAGATGTGTAGTGCAGTCAAGTGCTCTTATGGTGTCTGGACTGCAGTGGTAGGAAGATGCTATACAGCCGCAGTAAAATGTGCCAGATCAACATCACTCACAACCGGCTGCTAGATGGAGGACTGATTAATGAATCCACCTCTTAAAGCTCAAACCCTCGTGCAGAATGTCATTCCAGCTCTAATCAAATATATCTGAACCATCTAATCAAGATCTTGGGTTTCAGTGATAGAAGCTGATCTGAATCGACAGTACTGACATGGTTTTGTGTCGAGCTCATCAGAAGTACGCTGACACAAACGAGACTGTGTGAGCAGCATGAACCAACAGGACATACAACAGATGATGCTTATTTACGACATCTGTCAATTCACTTGCATGCGTTTTGTGGGCAGATATATCACAATAATGATAAGCAACATTTCTAATGTTGCATCTAGGTATTTATATTCTATGTTTGTGTTTTCTTGAAAATTACAAGCAGGTGTGTTTAATTGGATTTGGACCTAAACTCTGCAGGAACATTGACTGAGTATCTCTGTGTATCTAGATCAAACTATATTTTTATATTTCCATATTTCACATGTTGTTCTAATATATTCAGGCAAATATCAAATTACTTTGTGCAGCTATCCTGTTATTAGAATAAATGAAGCATCAACATGTTCCACTTTTTAACTTACAGGTATAAAGTATATATACAAAAATATATAATATATAAAATTATAATATATACAAATTACTAATATTCTGTTTTTAAGATAAAACACATTTATTCAATCTTTAGGTGAGACTGGATAATGTATCAAGTGTTCAGCAGCTGCAGACCCACAGAGATGAGAAGATTTTTATATCTGATTCACAGTAATAGAGTCTGACACCTGATTAATCTGTAATATCTTGTGTGTGCTGGCACACTGTGAAATGTGCAGGTCAGGTTATGAAATCTATAAGCTCAAGTCCCTGCACAAAATCAGCCAATCAGGTGATGCATCCATAAAACTAAAAGGCAACAGTGCAGTATATAATCACAGGACTAATTGAGCTTCTGCTGGTGATAGAGCGGAAGCTGCAGATCGCCAAACACACCAACTGTCTGCTTCCAAATGTCAAAACCACTATTAAACCAAAGGACCACATTACATTGCTGATGCTCGCTGATAACATGCTGTACCTCCTCTCTTAACAACAACACACGCCATGTTATATACAAGATGCTGTATATTAAGCTTAGATCCTTAGATCCAGCTTAATATGCGAAGACAACTATAAATAAAACATTCATAGGTTTACCCTCCCCAAAAGTGTACACAGCTATTAAAACATGTCTGAGCATCCCAATCTAAAGTCCTAAATAGAGAAGCAACACTGACTTAACCAATGGTGCAAGTTTGGAGGGGCTCTCTACTTGGTGAATTGGGGGAGTATCTGCCAAAACCTGTTTACAAACAGTCAGTATTTTTCCAGTTCTGTTTAGCATCACTTGTGGCACAGAAGTGACATACTTCACCTGTACGCCAACATTTTCTCATTTTAATTTCATTTCAGTTTTGTGAAGTATATTTCACATTTTCCTTTAGAAGATTTTGTATTCACAACAGGTCTTCTTTCTCAATAAGTAGCAATTCCTCCAGACTATGAAACAAAAGAAAACTAAGAGGGATAAAGGAAAGTATGTTTCACTAATCAAAGTTAGCATGAAAATTCCAGATACTTTGGGCAAAATATTCAGTTTTCACTGCATCACTAATTTACATCACAATTACAGTAAAAAACATTGCTTGGCCATCTCATCTTGGGTCACTGTGATGTTGATGTGAATAGGGAAAATTAGCTACCCCATTACTGCATAAACATGCTCACAAACAGTCATGCAACAGTCGCATATGTTCTTACCATATTATATTAGAAATGATGGAAGATTTAGCCAATGCAAATAACTTAGTTTCCCTCTAATCTCCAGAAAACCTAATTCCTGACCTGCCTCTCTGGAGGCATAATTAGGAATGATTCATGTTTTCTTGCCAACTTTCCACAGGAAACTTCATAGACTTAGAATCCACATACAGGAGCTCCATAGAAACTCAAAAACACAACAGTGCCAAGAATTTGCGAGAGCTCAAAGTCAATACTGTGATTCTGCAGAAGTTGCGAGAGGCTGATTACCTCACATTACATCCACCTGCTTGTAGCTCTGGTCTGTGGCACCTGAGAGACCAGAGACTGGCCTGCCGCACTGAACTTGCACTAATGAAGCTAATTACCAGTGAACTAGAAGGACGCTGTGATGTCCTCCAGACGAGTCCACTCCTCTGTAAATGCCATCAGACTGCTGACCAGGGGCGGGCGGTGAGAGCAGGGTTATTCGTGTATACCTGCTTATTCTAAACCACTCCACTGCTCCAGTTTATTCACTGCAGAGATGGCTGTGAGGATTTCAGCCAGTTTTAGACAGGTTTCATAGTAAAATACAATCCCCTGTGCCCATAAACAGAACTCACAAAAGTTAATGCCAAAAGTGGCAATAGAGTTCACAAAATTTAATTACAAAAACAGAAAGTGACCATTGGAGGAGCCAATGTTGTTGTGTCCCAAACAGAGTTTCCATAGAATCACAGAGCTATCATTAACAGATGTTAATATTTTAGCAGGAAGTGTTTATAGAGTATAGAATATAAATGTGTGTAGAAAATAAATATATTGCTAATTACACTAGCACCAACCTATGGTAATAAAAAAAAATCAACATCATGTCCATTTTTTTATTTAATCTGTAATTAGGAGGATTTTCTTTTGTCATGGCCCTGACTTTTCTTTTAGGGTTTATTTTGCGCTAATGGCGGTCTGAATGTACATGATCTCTTACTATTATCCCTGTATCCATTATCCAAAAGTCTAAATTCTGAAAAAGACATAAAGACTACTGCAAATTAATGCTTTTGGAAAACTTCAAATTATAATTAAAATGGAATAATAAAGTATTTTCTGCACAAAAGTTACTCTCTGTCAAATTACCACGGCAACAGTATTTTCACAGAAAGGAAATGGGCATCTTGAGAAACTAAGGGCTGACACCAACAGAACATCTGCCACAAGCACACTGCTATTTTGTTGTAAAATATGCAAAAGCAATTGACAGATTTTCTTAACTGTTTGTAGGGGTTGTATCGTGTTGGCCAGGCAGGTATATCAGCAGTGCTGTGTAAGCAAAAACTCTAGTGAGTAAACATCTGAACACCAGGCAACATTTTCACTTTAAATGAGATTGCTGCTTGATTCGGGACAGGATGTTATTCTGCTTTCATCAATTGCTTGTACAAGCTCCTGACTCAATAAAGAGGCAGGCGATGCTCATACCTGCGACAGCTGAAAACTCAATCAGGAGTACAGACACACTCAAATAGGAGCTGAAAATGGCCACATGACTTTACTAGAACATACAAAATCCTCTTCCCATTCATTTGTTTTTCATGTTGCTTCTCTATGACAGCCAGTGACAACACACTCTATAAAGTTATGAATCCACTGGAAACACTTGTTTGTGACAAGTGTGCACTTTTACAACAATGGTTATTGCCTTCTGTTTGAAAATATTCCTGACATGAGAAATGTCTGAATGGGCTGGACATGTACACATGGGGGCCCTTTACAGAAGTTATTAGTAGACCTTTCCCTCCTCGAGATGTATGTTAGGATGATTCTTAAAATATAACATTTTATTTAACAAATATAATATATAACAAAACATAAGACTCTAAATCTGAAGTGTCCCTAAAGGTTATTCATGCAACAACAAAAAAAATTAAAATTTGTTAACTGTTAAAACAATAATACCCACTTATAATTATAACAATTGTTAAAGCAATTATAGAAGATTACAAAATAATTTATAATACAATAAGATTATTATAATAGTAATAATAATAAAAACTGGTGTTAATTATGCAAAATTAGGTAAAGCACTAAGGTTAAAAAATTTACATTTTTAGCTTTTCTGTTGATTGATTTCCTCTTAAAATATAACCTATGGCAAGAAACCTTAAGTTGTCTTAAATCAATAACATGCTCTAAACTGAATTTTCTGATTTAATGTTTGTTTCTAAGAGACATATTCCACAAGGAATGAAATGGGATGTTACAACAAACAACTTTGTGAATCATTCTGTGTAATTTGAGTAATATTCATCAAATATGCATTCAAATTCATGTTTAGAAGAAGATGACCTTATTAGAAGGTATATTTCTTTAGATGTTCATTAAATGAGTTTGATATTTAGTAGGATGGCTGGAATTCCACAGATTCCTTTCTGAGTAAACGTCTGCTTTGAGGAGATAATGAGGAATTATTGGTTATATGGCCCTGAAACCCATGTTTGCTTTATTTTTAATTACCTGTCAGTTCCCGCCAGCTGTAAGCTTAACAAATGTCATTGATCTGCAAAAGCATTTAAGCAAGAGACGATTTGGCTGGGTCATCTAGATATTAATGACAAAACATATTTCCTCTTTATAGCACACTGCACTAGAGCTGAGCCCCAGGAGAACATGCAGAAGACAGCACATTGCTTGATCCAGTCAGGGAAGCAGAATGGTGCTCTTCGGAAAAGATCCACCTTAAAATCAACCCAATGTTTCCAAGCACAATTAATCTGCGAGCTCATTTCGCTCACAGAATAGAGGGCCTTTGGTGAATCCTTCAGAATATTGCAAACTCCTTCATGCCTTAAATTTGTGTTATGGGGCAGGTGGAAAGAATGAGATGGAATGAGATTCTACTCACTTAACAAGTTCATTGTCTCTCAGCATTAACTACAGAGCAAGTGTCTGATTTTGAGTACTGGTGTGCTGATTAATGTGGCTGTCCTTTGACATACATTGTTAAATAAAATTCCAAAAAACAATTACATTTTGTCTAGCTTAAAGGGCCCAACTAACATAACAGTCTGAATAACCTACACAGAACAATGTTGCTGATTTTTTACACGTTCCTATCATGCATTGCAACATGAATAAATGATCTAGTCAATGTTTTGGGACTATTGTTTATTGTTTTCTGGCTTGCATGCTGTTGTTCTATGCTATTATTAGCAGATAAAAATGTTTCTTGGCAAAACCAGGTTTAACAACATGAGAGTGTTCAGAGATGAAAGATATAAGTCCCCCTCTCAGTCCATAATAGTCACAAAACATGAGTGAAGATAAATTAGATAATTTTCATACCCACAATCCATTTCTATGACCTTTACAGGCATTAGCAATATCATTCAGACATGAGGAGATAGAAAACCCTAATAACTGCTCAATTAAAGTGGGCGGATTCAAAGATCAATTCAAAGGTTAAACTGACTTAGATTTCTTGGGGGTGGAAACTATATTGATCTGTTTCTTGTGGCTGGCATGTCAAGAAGATTTTGGGGTCAGTGCTTGTGGATGCCTTATGCTAAATTTGCCCACAGCTGTCAAAATATCACTTTACTTAATATTGTCTATTCCTTGTATTTTAAATGTGTTTTAAATACAGTGAGTTTTTGTATTGACCACAGATATCATAGATAAAAACGCTTTGTTTAGTTCTAAAAACTCCTGAACAGGACAATGTTAAAATACTGAATAATTTCTACATCAATGGCAATAAGATGAAAATTTCATAAAAAGTGTAATATACTTTCTTTGTATGGTATATTTCAGATCCAGATATAGGATCTGAAATATAAACACTATATAATTTATCTTTTTTATTAAATGGTCATAATGCGGCAGATGACATACCGGGGCACATTAATAATAAAGGTTTGATAAAAAAAATTAATTCCAAAATTATTCACAAATAATAGCAAATGGGACAATTTAAACTAAAGTCATTCATCTTATTGGCAGTTTATCAGCTGGCGCAGAGCACTCGAAAGGACACAGTCAAAAAATCTGTTGTCTCTTCTTACAGGGACTTGGTTCTGCTATCATGCATATGCTATGTGACTGCAGCATAATGATGTTATGATGACAATGATTGGCTGATGGCACCATAACTAGAAACTATCTTGAGCTGTGATGTCAAAGGCAGCAAGCAGAGAAAATTCTGTCATTTGATGCTCTTGAGAGCTTTGCCAAAAAGAATATGGTTACTGGTTACAATTAAATGTCTGTGAATTCAAAGCTGCTTCCGAAAAGATGATCAGAATTGTAAGAACATGCAGTTGTTTCTGCATGACCATCAATAGATACAGTAGATGCTGTCTGCAGGCAGATGGCAGTACAGTATCTGTCAGCAGGGGCTAATGGGGTCATGCTAACTAGCTAAACATTGATCTATTCAACACAGCCATTGTTTCGGGAATTATATTCTCATTAATTTTCCTTATATGAATTTCAAAACAATTCTAAAAGACTTAATTCTAAATCATTAACTCTAAGATTAATCACACACTATGATTTGACAGGAGAAAAGCATAGAAAAATCTGAAAAAGACAAGATTGTATTCTTAATATCTTTTAATACAAATTGCCTTAGGGGGTAACATGTAAATCTCTCTATATATATTATAACCAGCCAGAAGGCAAAATCTGTAGACTTACCTGCTTGACAAAAAGGATCATGCATTTTTAATTGGAAGGCTCAGTGTTGTGGTTTAAATGAGTTTGTTTATCTCAGTGGTGTGTATAATTATAGCTAAATTACATCCAACATCACTCACCAAATTTTGATGTGCACACATTGAAACCATCATAGAGCATACAAATTGATTATTTTATTTCATAGGAGAAATAAAACAGTCTTGAGTTTGTGTTATGGCGCATGCCATGTTCTATGTGTTGGGATTTCCTTTTGCATTTTGGATTCATTAAAACATTACTGATCTGCATTTAGATCCTGCCCCTTTGTTTTATGTTTGTTTCAGTATGTGACAAACATGCTTGCAATAGTATACTTGTACTGCTTAATAATTCTGTCAAACTTAAAATCAATACATTTACTGTCACCACAATCGATAGAAAAATGACCATCCGAACAGCCAAAGTTTATAGTAAAAAACAATAAAAGCCAATAAAATAACAGTATATAAATAAATGATAAATGTGGGTCTCTGAGGATATTTTAGTGGTTTCAATATTGGAAATAGGGATCGCTGTGCCAAGCATGCAAATGCTTGCTCATCTTTCAAAGAGACACAAGCGATCTTTTCTTACCCTTTTGGGAGTGCATGCATTTATTTGCACTATCCCAAGAGTCCCTCAGTCAGTGTACCGGCGTCCCATTATGACTCAACAAAGAGACATCCTGAGCTCAACTCTACAAAATGTTATTCAGCGCTCTGACACTTGACACATCATTTCCATTGTGTTTTCTAAAGAGACCTAGAATCGCAGCAGAATAAAATAGGACTCTGCCAAGCCAATGATAGAGCAAAAGGAGCATGGTTTTGTTCAAAACGATTGCTCTCCCGGGACAGCTGCTCACAGGCCTGGGAAACAAATACCAGAAATAAAGAGGGTGACAGCACAAAAGTAAGAGGCCATACCTCTCAAAATCTTCTTAGTGTTTTAGTTTGTGTTATTCTTTAAAGGCAACCATAGTTTTCATTTCTATGCTATGTTGACATACTTGCTTTTGTAACAGGAAGCTGCGGCGGGACATCAAAGAGCTTGTGCCGTCTTTAAATAGCCAATATGCTGCAGTTTATGTCAACGTCATGAACTGTGATTTGCTACTTAATTTTGCTAATTGGTGGCAGGTAAGCAGGTCTTTAGCTGGAGAAGTTTTTCTATTTGCATTAATCTCAAGGGCATCTGTTCTGTTCTGCCATCTCAGCCTATAGCCACTGCATCCAGGATTTTTCAGCCAGTCATCTGAGCCAGAAACACCATCAATCTGGGGTTGCAACAAAATGATGTCCTGCCATTGTGACAATACTGATAAAAAACACAAAACTCTAACTTTGATTCCATGGACTCTTAAACAAAAATGGAACTGAATTTAAATTTTAGTGAGGAAAACATCATGACATCACTTGCATCCCAGGAAACAGTGATTCTGTGTGACTGTGTACACATAGTAAGTGAAGCACACTAACTGGATTTGAACCTTTTCCCCATACCAGTGCTGACATGAAAGTATCTTTCTTATTTTGTATTGAAAAGGAACAGAGACACGTTATTAAATTCCGGGTGAGGGTTTATATGATGTGTTACGGACTAAAAATCTTGTTGTTCCATTGCACCTTGTGCTTAGCAGAGCAGCAGTTGTGGGAAGGGAGAGAGAGAGAGAGAGAGAATGAAAGAGAGAGAGAGAACACTGAAGACTGACTCCATTCAGAGTAAATCAAGCGTTCCCAACCATTCAGAGATCAAAGGAAGAAGATGCTGCAGGTTCCTCTTCCGTAAATAAAAGCTTAATGGCAGCATGTGTGTGCTTGTCCTGTGATATATTTGATTAATAAACCCAATCACTGTTTGCATAACCGGCCCCCGATCTGTGAGCTGGCCTCCTGGATGATTGACAGGAGTATGAGCAGGTGGCCATAAGCCCCAAAATAAAAATGAACTCTGTGTGTGTGTGTGATTGTTATTAGGCAATCAATGAAGATTTTGGAAAAGGATGTTTAAATTTGTCATGAAATAAAAGCCTGGGTCCTGGTCTTATTGTGAAGAATTCACATAACATGTGAATGGTGCATGTTATTTCAAAGAAAGAAAGTTTTATCATCTTTTTCAAAATGTAATAACTTACTCCACCCCTGAAATGATTTTCCTCTTTAGTTGAGATAACAAATCCCTACCATTCACCCCCATTCTGATGTCCAATGCTTACTTTCCACCATCCAAACAATTCCTTAAAAAATAAAGTGTTGCTGCATGTCTTTTTATTTAATACCCTATTTAATGTGAAAATCCTCCAGAATATGGACGTTAAACAAGTTGGAAATACTGTTTCATGTTGATTTTGAAGGATCTTCCATTCTACTCATAACTGATTGGGAATGCAAGTGTACAGAACATATGCAGCCATCTTTACAATAATCATTCTGGAAAATGACAAAATGTCATCAAAATGTCCTGCAGTTGTCTGTCAAACAATCAAGTGTTAAATGGCTGGAGATTTGAGCCTTTAATGCTGTGAATTGCATCATATGGTGTAACTCTTCTTTTATGACGGTACAGCTGGAGATCAAAGATTTGTCTCGTTCTTACAAATGTGGAAGTTAGCAAACATATTTCCTTCTCATCTTGATTCATTAGAACAGGGATTCTAAGCCAGGGGTATGTGTTGTACCCCAGGGGAGCTTGCAGGGGTATATGGAAAGATTGCCTTATTGAACCTATACAATTTTTATTTGGTAGTCATTTTTTATCATTATTTTAAACATATCTCCTGATTTTTGGTGATCAACAGCTTATAATATTTTTTAAGGAAAGAAAAGTAAATAATATATGTAAAGTTTGTTAATATGTGGATGACACTTTTCAGTTTTAATCTGAGGTATAATTAGGAGTACTTGAGCCTCACTGATGGGGCTTCGGTGAGAGAAAATGCGAGTTATAAAGGTTGGAAAATATTGATCTATATGATAAGCATTTTGGAAAATGATAAAATAAGCAACATAATAACAGTCAAAGCAGGTGCAGTTCACTGTCTATTACACAGTGCTAAATGGCTGAAGATTTAAGCTTTAATGCTGCAAATTGCATCATTTGCCATAACAGCCCTTTGATGGCAGCACAAGAGGAGATCAAAGATTTGTCCAAAACCTTAAGGGTCAGACACTCGCTCAGTCTTACAAATGTGGAAGTTAGGAAGAACATTTCCTTCTTATCAGGATTCATTAGAGAACCAGTGAAGGCCTTAGATGCTCTAACCCTAAATAGTTCTGAAAAATCAAGAGTGTTAAAGAGACACTTATTCCAGCACAGCTGATTCACCGTCAAAAATGATTCAGTTGATTCATTGAATTAATTGAAAGGTAAAAATACTCTGCACATTAACAGAAGGGGAAAAAAGTCACTCTCAGAAACCTTGTTACACTAGTCAGTATTCTGAACACCTGCTGCAAATTCAGGATTCAAAGATCTGTATTTTTTCAGTAAGTGATGTGCCTTCATCCACAGAGGTCATGATTCATCAGACACAGATCGTCTCACTCATTCAGCTGCTGTTGAAACACTTTAAACGCATCACAGCAGAGCAGGAGCAGAGAGATAATGATGACCCCTGAGACCCCACAGTCCATATCTCAACAAAACAACTCTCTTTCCTTTTACATAAAACACTCAGAAGTGAGTGCTATTAGACAGAGGATTATGCATGTGCTGCAATGATAAAATATGAAAATGAAATGAAATAAGAAAATATAGAAAAAAATAAAATAAATAAAAATATATATATATATATATATATATATATATATATATATATATATATATATATTTAGTATAGTATAGTAGCTTTAGTATATATTATGTGGACATATATTATGTCCACAGTATGCTCTCCAACTGCAGAGATCAAACCTGATGATTTCATTCATATTTGTTTCTAGGATCATTTTATTTGTTTTAATGAAACCAAGGAAATCTGACTTTTATTCAAAGGGCCTAACATGATCAATTCCATACTTTTATTTGTGACCTATAAGTAGTCTGAAATGTCAAATATTTATAATATAATTGTGGTTTTGTGCAATGTGGTTTAAGATTTTCAAAACCTACAGTATATGTTTAAATTACATGCAACATATTCTGTATATGACATCTGCATTTCTAAATATCATCTGCAGGGCTATATTGCATGCACAGACTCTGAATGTGTCCATCACTCAGACTACGAATGTGTCCAATGCACAGATTCTGAATAGGTCAAACATTACTGATTGCTGCTACTTTTACAAAAAGCAAACACATCAGGAATTTTAGATGAGTGCTCATATACTAATTGCTTCCTGATTGCAACGATTCAATCTTAATTCTCTCCTAAATAAAACATTCAGTCCAGATGTAAAGTGTAATGCAGTGCACTGTCCATACAGGCAAATATATGTTTACATGATTCAGGGTAAATGACTCTGGGTCATGTGCTGTACTGGTCTAAGTGAAATATGTTCATACAGGCCCATAAAACAGCTGTCTGTCCTGACAACAGCCTATCAGCAGACACACAGACCCAGAGTCTGAGAACAATGAAGCAATCAGAGGTCGTCAGTACAGCCAGTGCTTTCACATCTGAGCTCAGCGATAAGACATGGTCTGAGAAATACCTCACAGAGATCAAATACTCTCTGCTCTGTCAGCTAATGATTTTCAAATGTCTCACACCGAGAGCCTGGAAGCCATATGGACTTTTGTTTTTTGCAAATGCCATTTGTAATTGCTTGGTAAAAATAACATCTTTTAAATGTCTTAAATGGCCATTGCTGATATAGAACAAATGTAGAACATAGCAAAAGAGATGTTTAAGAACAAGTGTGACCAACTCTGGACTTCACTAAAGTGCATTTTAATAATCCACTATCTGATTTTACCCCCTCAGAAGGTGGCATTGTAATTCAAGGAAATTAGGTAAAAATCTTTAAAAAAATCATGAAAGGTAAATTGTAAGAACTGGTATAATTCACAACCCACATGTTCAAGAGAACAAATAAATAAAATCTATGAGATTGAAGTTGGGGAAACCACTGGCTCTTTTGTTCAATACAATAATTACTTGTGGTTTAGAGCTTAGGGACATTCAAAGCTACAGTAGTTTCTACTTCCATTTGTAGTTTGTGCCAGTTTCCTCAGAAGTGCCACATCAAATGACATGGCTGCTTTATTTACAAATGATTTCCTGATTTTTTTAACATAAAATATGTTAATTAAATCAAAACAGCCGGTGATTTTACCATGGCTAAGGAGTGATATAACAAAATACAATAATGTTCAATATGTATTAATATACTATTAAAAATGAAGTAATATAAATATAATAAGTATTCTTCTACCAAGTAATAAAGTTCATCTGCTGAACTGTAGGCTGTTTAGTGTTGCCAAGCAACGTAGCAATTTGGCACTGGGATATTTCTTAATATATCTCATAATATCACAGGCATTTTAGTATTAGGTAAACCACAGATTCAAATGTGGTTCATCCAATCAGAACTCAAAGTCACCCAGCATATAATGTTTATATAATGTTCATACAAAATAGGAGGTTTTGAAATCTGAAAGTTCCAGAATGTTTTCACAGTACAATGAATAATCAGGATAAATTTAATTTGGCACCTTTAAAGTGAAAATGTGCATCATTTTACTGATATACCTGAGAAATTCTTTTCAAACTGCTAGAAACATAGTTAAAACGTGTTTGTACATTTGTAACAGTATTGCGCTGGTCATGTTCTTCTGAAAAGGCCACAAAGGGAAGATGGAATTATGAGAGCTGCCTCCAAACTCATTAATCATCTTCCTCACTAGATCTCACTGCTTTGTGGGGATATAAATGTGAGCCATTTTACAGAGGAGAGTGGTGCCTCCGAGCTGTGAACTGGCTGGCCCATCATCTTAAAATGACAAATATTGTATTCTTTTAACTCAGGGTCTCTTTGTCACACTCGATACGGCCCACCAAGTCACTCTATCGATCACCTGCACTGTTCAAACAAGCATGAAGTCCCTCATTTCTGGCTAATAAATCTGACTTGTCGTGTGGAGTCTGACCGCACACATGCTTCATCACGGAAGTCAAACTCCTCACTACATCCATACTCATTCTGGCTTACAAGACATAAAGACAATGAATTTGTCTCTTTATTTTCTATTTCTCATAGTTACAGCTGTACTCAGTCTACATTATGATACATCATTATAACATAAGACAGGTATAGGTGTAGATTTTTACATTTTCTGCATAAAATGTATAGTGCTTGCTTATGCTAAGGTCTGTTCAGGGCATTGGTGTGTGCTTGTTACAGGCCACAATTAAAAACACCAAGCCCAAATTTTTATTAAAAACAATGGCAACTGTATATATTGGTGACAATTTATTCTGGGCCCTAAGTACAGCTTGGGTCGTTCCAAGAATGGGTCTGTTGTATTTATTACTGTAGCACTTGGGGATTTGTTCAATTCTACGAATATACCCCACATACTGTTATATATGACCAACAGAAATATTGTTGCATGTGTTGTTGGGATCCTTCATTGAAAGTTTTTATCTGTTAAACAGAACATTATAATGACTGTGATTCAGATGTTTTTGGAAGTAGAAATGTTTATAAACTCAAATATAGGTGCTTTAAAAACTCAAGGCTATAGGATGATGACAGCTCAATAGATGTCTTAGGTAAAGTGAGCATATTAATGAATGACTAGAAAACTTTTGACTGGGAGACTAATGTAAACACACGCATTGGATACGAGGCGTAAGAGTAAACAGGCAGGCCAAAAACTCGGATATGGACTTAAGATCGTATCTGAGCATTAAGACTTGCAGGGTAAACGCAGCCACAGACAGCCTGCATGGCACTGTCTGGATGTTTTTCATATTTGTCAGATTTGATTTTTGGGTACAAATGTGACTTTTATATATGTTTAACCCTGAAAGACACAAATTAAAAAAAAAACTGTAAAAAAATTCACCTTTTATATGTTGTTGTAGCAGGCGTTCATGAACATGTCGTTCATGAAGCAGGCTTCTTTAAATATTTGGGAAAACAAGCAAAAACCAGAAATACTTTCAAATTCTCAAAGAACTAATATATTCCTTAATTATTATATAATACATTCAAGTTTAATTATTCAATTTTGACTGGAGACATTTTAAATTTATTTAAAACTTGTGGATGAATGAAAACATTATGTTTATATTAGTATTTTTTCACATGGAACAGGCAAGAAGTGTAATTGATCCATGTAATGTGCAAAGTGCATAGGCAAATTTTGCTACCCTTTTAACCCAGTGTTGTAAAATTACAACATTGACAAAACAAGCTCAAAATCAAACATGATCAAAGCATTCAACATTAACTTAATATCTACATAATCTAGACACATTACTAATCACAGAAAAAAAAATATTTTTAAACATTTTACTTACTTAAATGTTGATTTATCCACTCCAGTAAAACAAGATGTGCTTCAACACAAATTCGCAGGTTGTGTGAGTTTATGGCCAATGTGAGATATTACAACAGTGGGCCTTACAGGGTTAAGTAACCCACCTCTACACACACACTAATCTCTGAATTGTGAGGGCAACGCATTGTGAGGATAGACACCAATAAAATTTGTTGGTATATTTTGGTACATAGTTTTTATTTTATCCGTTCATCAGGCCCCCTTAAACTATATTACATCATAAAAATATGCTTGCCTTTCAAAAAAATCATTACAATGACCAAACAGTAAAAAAAATATTGCTTTTAAGGAAGGAAATTTGCCTCAGAGTCACATGAATTTAGGCTCTTAAGAAGGTCAAAATGCTAGAATCAGCCCTACTTCAAAATTGTAAGTAAACCAAAAAAACTACAATAATCAAGTAAATCTGGTTATTTCTTCAGAAATATTTACTTGTTCCAAGAATCAGTTTTTTTTACAGTGAGAACACACAGACCTAAGAACACTAAAGGACAAAGGGCCAAAGAAACATGAGCAAACTGCTCATAATTTGACATCCTCCACAAATAATAGCTTTTGGGTTCCTGCTGCATGATTGATCACCAGGATCTGTGTGCAGCTTGTGAATCATAATACATGATATTCTGTACTGAACAGTGGACCACAGACATCACCTTGAGTTGGGCAGAGGGTAAAGTATTGGCATATTATAAAAATGAAGCACCACAGCAACTTGTACAATTTTCTCTCAACTTACCCACAATCCTTAAACATTATCAGCACTGTCGATCGCTAAACATTCCCATACAAAACACAGAGCTCACAGTTAAAGAAGCATTTATTTCTGTTCATCTGCATGGCATCAGAACACAAAAATCCTGTGAGATGATACTTCAAAAAATTATGATGACTTGACTTAGCTAAAGTGACTTTTGAAACTGCTTGTTCTTCTTCATGTCTATAAAAGTAGGAGATAAGTTGACTTATTTGTCACAAGCCTGAGTTTCAGTCTCTGCTATGAAGATGAAGATGTACCACGAAGGAATTTGTAATGACTTTGTAGGACTGTTTTTACTACATTTAATGGAAAATGAGGCATTGTGGGTAACATGGCTGCATTATCACAAACGGTGGATCACATCTCATTATTTGGGTTGCAGATCTGTTCTGATAGGACTGCAGACAGCAGAGAAAATACAATGCCAAATGTACAGAATAATATTAAATTACTATATAATCATGCATAGTTAGAATAAATAAAAATAGCCTTTTTAACAAGGAGAAAATGCTTCACATATTTTTTTGTTGTTGACATCAGATACTTTGTGTTCAATCAGACAGTGATTTTTTGGCGCAAATTCATTTGTCATTGGTAATATGCCGAATGCTTCTGTAATATAGTATTTCGCTTTATATAATATAGTATTTCGTGTTTATTCACAGTTTTAGGCTGGTAAAATGCATTTATGCTGGTGTGTATGCAATTACAAAACTAGTCATTGTTTATTCAGCTGACCTCATATTAATAATCGTCCATATTACTGCACTGAACCATCATAATAACATCTTTCAATGTATGATTTTAACAATTTTGGTATGGTGTTGTGTAAAGCCACTGCCATAAATAAGCATTCATTTTGTCCCTATGCATTGCACAAGATGCACAAACGCAAAATAATTAAACTCGCAAGTCAATCCTTTACAGGCTCAAGCAGGCTCATGTTTTTCTACCACTACATTCAACAATGATTTGAAAAAACCTGACAACATATTGCAAATGAATAGCATGTTAAAGGATATGTTGTCAGACAGATAGAATGACATTTTATATTGTATATATAATACATATACCATAGTAGCAAGAATTGCTTTCAGCAAAACCCTCCTGTATTGGAAGAAAGTCATGTGTGTGTGTGGCCCTGATCAGAACACTGCACAACAGTGAAGTAGCTTCTGTTGAAAGAACTCTAGATTAATATGTACATCCTCTTGCATGTGCTCTAGAATGCTTTCCAATTATTTTCAACCTCCACCAATCAATCCAAGGACAACTGCAGAAAAAACATTATAGTGTCTGCATGAATCTGCATGAATCATATGTTGACATTTACATTTATCTTATTTTTCTTTTTTTAAGTCTGTTCCAAGGACATTCATTTTGAACTTGTGTGACCTCTACATTTGTTCTCTAAATGGAGTTATAATGATGTATGTCTGCACTGAGCTTTGCCTTCATCAGAGTTCATTTGCTGACCTAACCAAATCTGTCTGCATCTCACTGATTCATTATATGCAGCAATTAAAAATCAACCTGTTGTTTAGTATGAAGACTATTATGTGGTGCATATGTTAGGAAACAGTCCTTCAAGATGAGGATGTATGTTATTATTTTGATGTTAAAATATTTTGTCTTGTCCCCATAAGTCATTCGTAGGTTGATTTTTTTGTAAACTCTGTGGTAAAAACATTTAAGCAACACAACAGCACAGCATTGGCTCCACCAATGACATGAGTTTGGGGTGGGCTTATTTGTCTGTTTGACCAATGAAAGACGTTTTTGGACAATTCTGTTTGGTAACAGTAATAACCATAGGTTATCTCCAGTGGAAAAACTCAAGCCACATAATCCTAACTATGCAAACTTATCCATGTGTTTGTACCTTTACACATGATGAAACATCTGTCAGTATTGTAAATATCTAAGTATCTAGGATGCACTGTACATGTCCCCAATGGCTTCAGGACAGCAATCAGATTGTCCTTTATATTAACAAGAGACTCGAGAAATGTTGCCCATGTTGATAGAAGAACATGATATCTTACATTTCTTTACTGTGAACACTCTCTTTATTTGCTGCTGCTGTTCTATTCTAACCCAATGGCATCAGCAGCCCCAGCAGGAGTATCAACAATTGATCCAAGTAGCTTTGTGCTGAGATTGTCAGTCTCTTCTCACTGGTCTTGTAATCCATTGATGAAAAATATTACTGTAAAACAAAAATTCAGCATATCTTTTGTTAATGGTATTTTCAAGAAAATCTAAATTTAATCTTTCAAATTCTGTCATTCCAGTACACTGAATCTGCCCCCCCCACCCAATTCCATTGGTTGAAATACCTTGTTTTGGGTGTTCTATTCAGTGCCTGACTGGAAATCACATTGATAACTTCTGTAGTCACAGAATATACATAATACATAATATTTATTAATATACATAATACATAATATTTATGTAACCCTAAATATACGACAATAAAGCAGATGTCCTCATTGAATGACATACAACCAAAGCATTCAATTATTTTTTAAATTAAACATTTCTCTTGCATTGTGCTTTTAGTTATCATGCTAACAAATCATTCTACTAAGATATGAATTAGCAGGTAATCAGCAGGTAACATCTCCAGTGCTTATTAACTCACATAATTAGTGGTAGAAAGATATATCGCCCATGTCCGATATATTAGCCAATGTTTGGAATTTTGTCATTATAAGCTGTCAACCAATAAATCATTTGGCTGCCATATTGCGCATTAATATTTTGCTCCCTACGAAAAGCCACTCAGATGTAAAGCTAACATGTAATGTGACATTACGTTTGCATGCAGCAAAGTCTTATTCACAAAGTACAGTACAATGATGTCAGATCCACAGCCTATCAGCAGCTTCAGTGGTGGACACAAATGCATGAAAAACACTCTGTCTCACAAACAATCACAAAACCAATGACAGGCTTCCTCAATTCTTCCTTAGTTCTGCTATCTAAGCACATAATGCACAATAAATGTTAATTTTATTCCTCATTTACTGTAATTACATTTTTGTTTATATCAGCCTCATAGTGGCCAGGCAGTCACATTACTTTCTTAATATTGGCAGCAGCATCAGACATTACAAAATTCACACCAGTTACCACTACACATAATTATAGTAAAACATCACATTTTGTGATATATTTTGAAAATAATGAGATAATCTAATTTTCTATTCAAAGCTGATAATGACATTCATTGAATCTTCCACAACACCAGTAAACCAAGAAGCAGATGATGCCCACTCTGAAACAACATACAAAACTGCCAAATTTTCCACATTTTGTAATTAGTATGATCACAACATGTAATCATTGCTTTAATTTGCACATTCTGATTAAATTAATACATGATGTTAGCTAACTGTATGTATTTTCCTAGAACTGTACATTTGTGCAATATGAACATCTATATGAACACACCTCTGATAAAAGATTACTGTTAACTGTAATGTGGAAAAATATCTTCTCTGTGAAGTTGATTTAAAACAATGTATTGTGAAAGCGCTATGCAGATAAATATGAATTGAAAGATATGATTGATTGAGGTATCATTCATGTCCATCGTACATATGGTGCAAGAAAAGTTATGCTGCTTCTGAGTTCAAAGCATGCGCAAGTGTTAGTAATGCTTGCCTTATAAAGCACCCAAGGATGTGTTCAGGAGTTGTATGAGTGTAAAGAAGATGCAAACATCTGTGCGATGAGTCATACACTCATATTAAAGCTCTAAACTTCAATCTTCTCAATGGGGGGTTGACATGAATGCCCTAATTGAAGACCACAGAATATACGACATTACTATAATGACACCAGGAAACAAGATCCTTTAAAAGAGATCTGCTCAAAAACACGCTTCAAATGACAGATCATTCAGCTGAGACTAAATTAAGGTGAGAAATGTTCCATCGGAGGATGGCTGAATTGGCTTTCTCTGCCAGACATGAAATATAGAGTTGGAGACTCTCAGTCAAAGCTCAGAGCACTCGCCGCTGAATTAAAAGATGACACTTGGAAAGCTCATGCGCTGCTGCATGGCTGCTTGTTGAACAAATCATAAATCGTGTACTGAAATATTTAATGCCTATGCTGGAATTAATTCAACAGCCATTATGTACAATAATCGTCATTGTGTGAATAACCTGCCTGTGAATCTTCACTGCAGACAGAACACAAAGGCTGTGAAAGACAAAAGTGTTGCATTTTTAAAAAATCTAATGACAAAATACAGTTCAGTTTTGCAGAAGGCAATGCATGATAATGTCACATTTGTGTACTAGGATTTTGCTTTAGGCATCATTTGATATTGTACAACCTCCTGCTTCTATTTTTAAAAAAATTTAATTAATTAATAATATAGTATGGGTCAACACAGCCAGATCATGTTCTGCCATTGCAAAAATAAACACACATATAGTCACACAGAGAAAATACATGAAGATTTCAAAACAATTGAGCTATAATTATTGAGAAAAAGGTGATGCTGTTGCTAACAAAACAATATTACTGTTACAGAGGAGGTCTCTGCTCTGCCTCCTCTGCACCACCAGAAGGAACCATCACTGGAATATTAACTGATGTTTAATTTAGACCTCAATTATTCCCCATTATTTAAACCCCAGACAAACTGTACTCTTTGCTTAGTCTTGTTTGGCTGCAATTCTGAGCGGGTTTCCATTGCATTTGGATTACCTGTGTTTTTGATCTTGGACTGTTTATACAGCTTTTTGCCTGTTTGCCGCCTACCCCGATTACTGGACGTATCTTTGATTCTGTGATTGTCTGCTGCCTGCCTCGACCCTTGCCTGTCCCTAGTTTTGTTTCTGCCTTGCCCTTGTTAATCCTGTTTGCCGGTACTCAACCTTGCCTGTCTGTTTATTCTAATAAATGCTGCAAATGGATCCCTGTGTGCCTAACTCATCATTACAATTACACTCTAAGCCTTATTGACACTGTGTGCAAAGTGTTTAACTTAAATCCTCAGGTAAACTGTGACTAGTGGGGATGCGACAGCATTAATTGACTCCACAGCAGCCTCAGTTAATGATTAGACTGAATGATGTTCATCAAGCTAATTACTGCTAACATCCTAATAAACATCTGAAGTATTTTCCACTGTTCTATTGTAATTAAAATGAGCGATCTTTTCAATTAAGGAAAGTTTTGTGTTATTATATAATTATGTTCCCATCACGTGACCAGCTTTGACTTTGGTCACATACACAATGCAGCTAAATGTGATTGTCACTTCTCTTCTGAGAGCCTGATCCTGTTCTGTTTACACACAGTTTGATTATTTATAAAAATGACAACTGTACTGTAGTTCAACAACTAAACTAAACTGAATTCAATCCCAAAAAACCAGGTAGTGACAAACATATTTACAATAAATGCATAAATTGTGTACAGTACTTGTGGTTAAGGGAATAGTTCACCTATAAATAAATATTCTGTCAAATCTACATGACTTTCCTCCTAGGAGACACAAGCTGTCAGGCATAATGTTAGTGACTGACAGCCTCAGTCCCCTTATTATTTCACTGTATGAAAAGAAACAGCAGCACCAACATTCTTTAAAATTTCTCTTTTTTTTACGAAAGAAAGTTAACTTTAAGGAAAGTTAAAAGGTTTGGAACAACTGAATACATTACCAAAAAAAAAAACCCACAAAAACAGAAGCTCATGTCTTAACTCATGTACAAATTGGGATAATGTCTCACTTCACTGATTGTTGTTGCCCACAGCAGCCCTCTACAGTCCCACACAGACTCTCAGCAGAAAGCGAAGCATCCAGCAGCAACAAAGCTGTTTAGAATATTTTTAGCTAAACTGATCATGTTTTCAGCAACCAATGAGACTGTAGTACTCTTATCTTTGCTTATTACCAAAGTACCACAGAATCTCACAATTAAAAGCAGATTCCATTTGGCCTTTGTTTTATATATTATTTTAACAAACTTAGACACCTTTTAATAGCTTTATCACAAATGTATTTTCAAAATCTGCAGGTCTGTTAAAACGTTCATGTAAAAATGACAGATACAGAGTCAGGTGAGACTTGAATTATTCTAAATAAAAACTCTGGTTCCAGATGCAATATTTACCAATTAATCCATTTAATTCATATATATCACAAGGATGCCAACACAAGCTGACAGCTTTGATTTATTTCCAAATTCCAAAAGGCCTCTCACATGCTGTCTGCCACAATTTTTCATGCCAGCTTTGTGATAGATCAAGCCTCAACAGGACCATCAAATATTTACGGTGAAAATCCCCTTTACTCGATCACAAATCCTTAGCAGACTCCAGCTCATTGGCGGGAACAATGAACCTGAAGGAAAGGCCACTGATGAAAACAGAGTCATTTTGAAAACAATTCCTGTTTAGTATTTAGAAGCTTGATCCTTCAGTCACAGTAAGGTAACATAGAGAAAGGCAGACAGATACTATTATTCCTAAACACCATATGAACTAGTGACAGGAGTCATAGAGCCTTAAAGGCACAGCAGCATACAATGGCACATTTAATCTGGGTCAGAAAGAGGGTGGCATTGGCTACATAAAACTAAATTATGATTCCTGTTACTTTACTATGTAAAGACTGAGTAGTAAATTAAAAAGTGCTCATTTACACTCTTTGGGTGTTAAAACTATAAAAGACATCTTTAGTCTTGGAATCTGACAAGCTCCTCAGCTTGACTCTTGTGCTGATGGAAGCCAGATAAATGAGTGCTAACAATAGTAGATATATAATATACTGATTCAGTTAGGGTTGATTATGTCCTTGGTGTTGTCTAACCAGGTTTCTTGGAATAGGGTATCATCATTTGTTCTTGCCTCCTAATTAAATGCCCTAAGGATACAGTATGTCTTCTAGCCAGTTTTGGTTCAGTGTGTGTCCAGTTTTTAAAAGAAGGAAAACAATTACAGCAACTGAAAATTCTGCCTTCCTTATTAAGTCACCTTGAATCAATGCTGAATGTTAAATAATGACCTCAAGTTAATTGAAACATCCTCTTAGATGTATTAGAATGGATTTCTCCAGTGCCTTCAGTTGGCCTCACACACAAATTCTGGTGCTCAAATAGAAATTAATTAAGTTAAATACCATTGCATCAAGCAGACATCAATACAAGACATGTCATCTTCATCCTCGCAGAACAATAAGGGTTTGCTGAAGATGATCCAAGACACTGTGACTGTTTAATGGAAATAATCAGTTTGAAGCTCTGTGAAAACTAACTTTGCATTATACAGAGATCCCAAACATCTGGACCTTTATTTTGAAATATGTTCTAGGGTTTATTTAAAGCTTTACTGCCTCCAAACTTGACACCAATGAAATGCTCCTTGACTCTGGAATGCAAGTATACATACAGCATAGCTTTTATATGAAGAGTCCTGCTGTGTGTGAGATCAAACCTTCAGTGAATGTGCTGCTTGACTATTGTATAAGTTTAATATTAGACAAGCAATTACATGACTCCACAGATTACACACTATAGCACTACTCTTCCTAGCCATCGGCCAAAGAACATTTCAAATCATAATATCATGTTAAAAATTTTGTACTCAACTTGCTGAACAAATTAAATAAACACAAAGCAAACAAACACACACATATCCATTTGTATATGTAGAGGCTCATAAAAAACATAAAAAATATCTGTTAAACAACCTAACAATTATTGTTATTGCACAGTCGCAGGTACAGCTATCCAGAGAAACACTGTAACCCAGTGGTGCAGCATTCAGGTCACACAGATGTAATATCAAGGCAGCAGCATGTGTTGCACTGCTAGAGAATGCACATGTTAAAAGAGCATATCATCCACTCGGAAAATCAGGATGCAAAACACACTCCACAGTTTCAACATAATGAGAGTTAATGGGGAGATTTTTACAGCAGCCAGCTCTACCTCTCTGTCCATGTTTTCCATTCCACAGCAGATGGCTGTGTTTCCTTGAATCAGTTTACAAAAATAGAATGAACATGGATTTTCCATGAATGCACACAGGCAATTTAATTAACAGTTCATCTGTGTCCACTGTGTGCACTTGGTTTTTATTTATGGCATTTTTTTAAAAAAAACATAAAATAAATAAAATCAGGTGAATTTTTGAATACAGATCATTTTTATTTATTTGTTCAGGGGAAATGTTTTTTTTTTCAAATGATAGTGTATGAATCACAGATTTTGCTCAAGTAACCAGCTGATCAACTGGATTAACTGTCTCTCTTTCTTCATCCACTGCATTTTTCGTAAAGCGTCTCCTGCCTCATTTTCACAATAGGTCAGAATATCGGCCTGAATCGTTCCGACTAAAGGACATTAATCATGCTAAAGTCATGCTGTATATGAACGTTACATTCAACATCACATTCTTATTACCAAAAAATAATGTTAATTCAATGTCTGAAAAACTGGACATGGTTCAAAATGTTTCTAGAACATTTTAGTAACATTTAAAGTAACAATTTAAAGTAACATTTTTGACATTTGTGTTACTCAATGGAAACGTTATAGAAACAGAAAAATTGTACAGAAAATTGTTAGCTGGAGTTATCAAGTTCAAGGCATGTCATTTAAGTTATAATAGTGAATAGTTTTTGCTCAAAAAAATTGCAATTGTGAATGCTGACTGTACAATGTAGGAGGAAGAGGGATGAGGAAGAGGGATTATGCCTGCCATAATGCCTGCCAGAAAACACTATTCTTTGTATTTGGTTTTGACTTGGGGTCTGACTGTGACCAAACTATATTTCTCACATAACAGTGCGATAGAATAAATCAATCATAAGTTACAGGCGTAGCACTTTTGATCCTCCTTTTGTTGCAGTAGCGCCTCAAACCTTTGTCAAAAAGTGGAAAAAAGTAGTATTGCTCAGTTTGTTTTCTGATCAACTCACCTTAACCCACATCATATCCTAATAATAACTTTTGGGTTTGCAACCTTCTTGCTGGGAATTTGAATCTGAAGGGATGAGCAGCGGTCAACTTGATTTATCATGATTTGTGTTCCTCAGAGAAACCTGTTCCTCAGATTTGATTATTTACCTAATAATTTCACAAATAAATTATACAGAGTTCACAAATAAATTATAATATGCTCATCCATGCTAGTTTTGCCATTAAAACTGGAAGAGTTTATATATGCTCTTATTTTAATGCATCTGTGGTTTGTTTTATTCTGTGGCATTTTGCTGTTTTCCAGCATCTTACTCAATGAGTTTTAAGTATTTAAAAACCCATCCTGTGACCCCTGTATTGCATGTGAGCCCTCATATAAAAGAAGATATAATGTGTGAATATTAATTTAGTTATGCAGGTAAGGCTTGGTAACCTTCCACGAAGTCAAGTAGCTTAATGAAGTTCACTTATTCATACATATTCATCCATAAACCATGCCCTCATAATAGTAAAATTTCTGTATTCAAAAACCGATTAGCAGAATATTCTTTTCAGTTAACAAGTTCACAACATCGTCTAATTGATATTTATGAGAAATGTCTTCACCTGAAGTAGAACTTATACATACAGATTTCAGTGATAAATGTGAGGTATTTTAAGTGCTATTTAATAGCAGTTAGACATTTAACAGTTTATAGTAACTTGATCACTTATACAGTAAGGTGAGAGCTGTAGTATCTTTCAATCTTCAGTTAGGGATCCTCATAACTTATGATTATGCAGATATGTATAACACATGATGTAGAGACTTTCCAGTGTCCTACTACTAAAAAAACCTGTTTTATGTTAAACAATGTAAAATAAAAGTACAGTTGTGCACCAAGCAAACCAAGACCACTATAAAGCCACTAAATGCATGTGGTCAGCAGGACACACCACCTCAAAAAAGCCATTGAGCTCCAGCCCATATAATCAAATCCAATCAAACAGTGGATGTTAGTCTGATGGTTTGTTATTCATTCATGCTAATAGAATTATGTCTGAAAGGCCTCAGACTGATTTTTACCTTGTTGAATAGCATCAGTAAAACAGGAGACAGAGTGAATGAATCCTGTTGTATTGTTAATGCTTGTCTGCCGGAACAATGATCAACAGTTTAAATGATGTGACATTCCTAATGTGACAGGGTATCAGACACAAAGTAACAGTCATTAAGTGTGCTTTAATAATTTGTTACATAATTGTCATTGTATGAAGAACATGTATGAAGGCACAGATATAAATGTGTGTGTCAGTGAAAGAGCTGCTTCTTTAGAAATAGATTTTAATTGCATTTTCAATAGGCTGTCTTTTAAATAGATTTTAAATCACATTGCTTACTTTGATTTAATATGAATTCTTAATCCAGCTAGATTTGCAAGACCTTAAAAATACAAAGAAAATCAAATGTGCTTTGAAATGTTTTTATAATTTTATCTTAAAAGAAAAATCCACACAAGAGTGAAGAGGTGAAGGTTAATGTAATGTAAATGAAGGTATGCAGCAGAATTCTTATTTTGGTGGCCCAGGCACCTGTGAAGGGATCTGTACTTTTAAATACTTTTATTCCAAGGGGATTTATGTAATTCCCACTAAATTTGGTCTACATTATGACAAATTATTAAAAATGTTACATAACAAACTAACTAATTTTTGTTATATTGAACAATGTTACTATGGCAAAATTCATGACAGAATAGAAAGCAGGAATGTATTATATCTTCTGCACCCATTGTGTGATCTAGATAAAATTCAAGCTGCATGGTTGGTCATTGGGTCGGATCGCATGGATGTTGTGGGTCACAGTCAATTTATATAGTTCTTTAATATTTTCCAGAATTGCTTCAGATCTGCACAAATTAGTGTCAAGGCCTTGTTATGTGAAATTATGAAGGAATTCTTGATATCGTAAATATTGTTACCATGACAACACATCAAATATTGATATTTGTTTTTTGTGTATTCAGGTGTTATGAGACACCTGGTATGCAACCATTAAACAAAGTCCAAATTAAACATGTGGGCATGTAGGCAGAGTGTGTAGAGCCTCCTTTTGAATGAATGGGTCAAGTTTTACCTATAACCACCAACATGAGAACAATATATGACTATGCCTTCTTTCCCTGCAGCCACAAGGGTGTGATGGACCAAGGGTGCATTGGCCCACCTTCACTGCAATAAAGTAGAAAAGTAATAAAAACTGTATTTGCATATGGAGCTTCACTCTTCTCATGACTGGTTGATATTGGTCTGGCTATCTGCATAGACTATCAGAGGATCAGCATACATCTTTCTCTCTCTCCCTTTCTCTTAGTTTCATAGAGTGAAAGGTTTAGTAAGTAGAAGAGACTCAGTAAGTGCTACTCTGAACATGGTAAACAGTGTATTTAAATTGACACAGGAGCTGTGTAAGTGTTACAATCAGTTCAGTAAGTTGTACTGTTGTGTATCAATTGTTCAGCCTCTGAAACACTGAAAATAAGAATTGTAGTTTACATTTGAAAATTATGTATTATTTATGACCCTAAGACAGTACAGCCTACTGCACAGAATGTTGTACAGAATTTGTCCCTCACAGCCTAATCTGCAGTTAATTCAAATAAAATACAGAAAACTTCTATAGAGAGTGGCTGCACAATATTGAAAAAAATGTATTGTATATAAATTTATATGTGAAACGATAATGCTTTGTGTAATATTTTTTTAAATATAGTATAAATTTTAAATCATATAACCACAATGCATGTTTTATACTCAAAAAACACAACAACAGTCATGTTTTACTGTTACAGTAAATTAAAATACTTCAATCAAAGCTGTGGATGCCTCAGGCTGACTCATCTTCTCAGACTATTTTGCTAAGAGGGCATCATGAATTGTTAAATGACTTGCATATGTATGAGCTTGCACATGCATACACATATCCCAACTAACATTCATATATTGGTCTATCTGCTATCTGGATCAATTTAAAATTTTGAACTAAATGTAACTTTGCATACAACTTTGTACTTTGTAAGTATGAAAATCATTCAGGTATGACAAAACATTGCCAACACACAACTTTTATATACAACACACACACACACACACACACACACACACACACACACACACACACACACATATATATATATATGTATATGTATATATATATAACCTATATTGAATGTGCCACAGATTATGAATCTTATTTCAAGATCAATTAATGCAGGTCCATCCACTGAAGTAACTGAGCATTCTGCTCAAAACATCACGTTTTTGATTCGATGTTTCATTACAGGTTTTATTGCACATCTGTTTCCATTTACTCTTACATGCATTAATAGACAAGTGTAGTGAGTGATGTATGTAGTCTCAGGATGCACACAGAAACTTGACCAATCCAAGTACTATGTGTAGTGTCTAAAAAAACAATCACTAAGGTTAAACATCTTTACCTGCAGCAATCCATTCTGCTACACATGCAAGTGTTGTATACATCCAAAGAGCATTTTGTTTGTAAATTCACTAGTTCTGATTAATATTTAGAGATTAATATTTTCAGCTTAGAAGTTTGCTGAAAGTATGGGCTATAGTAATGGTGCTCGCTACCTCAGCAAACACAGTGATGATCATTTAAAGGGGAGTGAGGTAACTAACACATTAACACAATCAATGTCTAATGATGTAAAGGCAATCCATGTGGCCTCAAATCTATGAGAGACTTTATGGGAGACAAGTGAGATAAAATCAATGCATGAAATGCACATGCTGCCCTCACCACAGGAATACTGCTGAATGAACTATATACATTAAATAAACTACACCATAAAGCATCCATGGCTGGTGTCGATGTGATGATGTGATCATCTGTTCACAGTTTTGTGTGCTTAGAATCACTGAGGCACAAGAGTGATCTTGTTTAAAACATTTTATTTTACAAGACTGCTGTAGGATTATTGAGCAAAACCTAAACAGTATCAATAAAGACAGTGAATATGTCTAAATGAAGATAATTACAAAAGTGAAACAATATTCGCTATCCATTTTACCTGTAATTTTCTGTATTTCTAAACAAAATAGTATGTTCAAGAAGGCAAAATGTTGGACTTTGGCAGGGGGTTGGACAGACAGGCAGGTGGTTGGACAGACAATGAAAGGAAGAGAGACACATGACATCAGCTGAAAAGGAGGGTTGTTTCAGAGCTGGTACAAGTTATTACATTTTGAAAGATTACAAAGATTTTTTTAATAACGTGTGTAAATGAATCACGTACAATAAGACCTGGAATGTGCACAAAAGAAGTTAATAGGGTCAATTTTTATTTTATGTTGACAATCAGATTAAAGTTTTGACAGTCAATATATTTAAACTCTGAGCTTCAATATTTAAAACAAATATTAAGATAATTCAGGGATTAGATGGTGAGACTGATAATGCATTTTGAAAAGTCTTTGAAACATTGGGGAGAGAAATAATCCATCATTTATTTACTGCATTAAACTAGATTTCTGGTTTAAAAACACTTCAGTAACAAACACAATGAAGAAATCTAATAAAATATGAACACTTGATAGGTATCGTTATTAATGAAATGTTGGTATGGATAGAACATTATTTATAAGATATTAATATAAAATGTTAAGAGATTGTGGCATAGTTTTACATGTGTGTTAAGGACCTGGAGGGATGTCACTTACTGAGGACTGAATCAAGAGGATGGGACCAACAGGCTGTGCTACACTCACCAGGAAATGGCCTGTGAATAATTTAATAATCAGTTCTGCTGATTTCATCTCATTTTTTGTATGTCCTGCAGAACTGTGGATTGGGTTGCTGATCAGCGCTCGCATCACAGACATCATCCCACAGGAAATGTAGGCAAGTGTGTGTAATATCACATCCTCTAGAATAATAAACAATCACTATGCAACACAAAACTCATAATAAAGCAGAAAAGGCTCTTGTATGATGTGAACATTTACAAAAGTCTCTACCTAACACTGTGACTCCAGGGCCTCCTTAAAGGGCAGAGTTTTGCATATGGTGACAGAATAAATGGGAATCCTCACAGATGAACCTCTTTCCTCATGTCAACAGAGAATCAGAGCAGAACTGAAGCTGGCCAGCATGTCATCTGTGAGATTACACCACTTACACTCTGTGATGGAGATTTTTTAAATAGGTTTTATGGATTTCCACCATGGTAGGCAGAGCATGCCTTACCAGGGTACAGATTCTTATGTGCTTTGCAAACACAGCACACAACTGTAATTTTCTGCACTTTGAACATAACCAATAGTTTTAGCCTCTCCAGACGCTTTATCTCTTGACAGCTATAATATGATGAAATAGAACAAATATGGAAATTTGCCTCTCTAAAATTTTGTATTCAATTATTGTGCTGTACTTTTCCATTAAACGTTTGAGAAGGTTCCTGTACAACAGTTTATGTGCAAATACTTTTTCTCCTTCCTGTGTAGATCTTCAGAATGATCACAGATATTCTGGTGAAGAAATAAACAGACAATGTTATTCTCTTCTCCTGTAATGTATATATGTGCAATTTAGTCTGTAGTCTGAAATCACATAGAATATTTCGATATTTTTGTTTTAAATCACTCTGACTTTGTTTCTGACAGTATATGTCACAATCAGCAACTAAACCTTAAGGTAGGTATATGATTATTTCCAAAAAACATTTTTTGTTGCTGGTCTAAATATATGTAAATATAGATATTTCTTCTGTGGAAGGCGCATAACCATAAAATATTAAAATGTTGGTCCAAATGCACTTATACGATGTCCTACTTACCTGATATAGTACATAAAGTATGCATTTACATACCTCCACTCACTATTTGAGGAGGCTCGAAACAAAGGGTGGGACCTTATGCTTTCCAAGTTTGTTATTTCCAACCTCCCCGAAATTGTCTACCCTACCTATAAAGTCTTTACTGAGAAACTTTACCTATAAACTACCCTACGGAATAAACTGCATATAATATTAACACCTGGCATTTTTCAATTCAGTTCAGTTCAAATTCAATAACATTGAAGAAAAACACTTGTCACTAGTCAGCACACTAGTTATGATCAATGAGATTCATGTCATCAGTATCAATATGATTAATCTCTCTTGCTCTGGCATTCTTACACCATTGGAATGTTTTAATGCAGTAAAACAGGTTGTACACACAGTTATTCATTAGGTGATCTGGTAGGTAGGTGTATTATTAAAGTAATAATAACATTCAATAACTTTAAAATGTGTATATGAGTGTGAAAATGAGTGTAGACAGCACTTTCAGTTTGCAGAAATGGCAACTTCTCTTTTCTCTTATCTGAAGGTTTATAGTTTTATGATAACTATTCTTATGTAAGAAGCCATTAGATATAACGACATATTATGCTGCCTTTTAACAGAGATATTACAGTTAATAGGTTCAGCTTTGCTACAGTTGTTATGCTTTACCTTGGGTTACTGGCTGTTATATTTCACTTTCTGCTTTGACACATTGAGTCAAACAGAAGGTGATGGGCCACTGTTAGAATGATGCACAAAGAAAGACAAGGTTATATTAAACTTTGCAGACAGTGGAAAGTCTTTCTTGAAATTATGCTGAATTGAACTGAGACAATCAAGATATATTATGAAAGAATAGCTTAGTCATAGACACATTGTATAACTTAAGTGTGATCTTTTGGAATATTTGTTCTCTCTCATTTAGATCCATTAATAGGGGCAGATATATAGGCTGATGGGTTTGCCTTATATTGGTTTTTACATGTTCAGGACTGTAGCTGTAAGAGTGACACATGGGAACAGGAGGGCCAGTGCAATATACAGTCAGAAGTGCTGGACTTGCTACAGTCTGTGATATTCAACACAGACAGACGGAATATAAGCTTTCTGTAAGAAGCAACCTGTGAAATCTGATGGATGAATAGTTTGTTTCTTTAAACAGTAGGCAATCCAAAAATCTTTAAATATATTGAAACAACAGAATTATTTCTATTCTTTAGTTCACATAGCTTATTTTGGTGCATAACTAGATTTTTATATTTTCTGAAGAAATTGTGAATGACACTCTTTTTTTGTGCAGAAGTCACTGTAGGATGCCAGAGTGTTGCAGGGCAACGCTGTGCCGTCTTTCAAGTGTTCTGAGTGGGGTTTTTTTGCACTTTTTAGCAGTTGTTAGATTTTCAGGCTGGTTACTAAGACGTTCTGGGTGGTTACTAGGTGGTTGCAAAAATAAATTGCACAACTCACAACTCATAAATGAGCTGCATTATTGGTGATATTGTTCATGTCTGTATCTTAATGGTGCAGTACAATTTATGTGCTAAAGTTTTATATTCAAGGTCAGGCAAACCTTTAACCCCAAGAGATGTAGGGATACTAGATACATACACCACACATAATATTGATTTTTTTTTGTATTTTAATAAATTGAAAAACAATAAAATGTCTTAAAATAATTGATTTCTGGCTCATTTCCCTAGGCTGCTATGGTAAACAGCTTTGCTGGTATTTCACAGAAATCACAGATCACAAGTGGCTTTAATTAATTCAATGTTTGAAAAACAAGATTAAATGTCAAAGTTTTGTATTTGGGAATGTAGATTTGCAGAGGTACAATGTACAGCATGTATGACGAATAGAGTATACATAAAATCCCTCAACAATGCTGTCAATTCTGAGTAGTGACAATAAGTCAGACACATACCTTATAATGCAGTTTAAATGAATAGATGAATATGCATAAATTAATGCATGATATTAGCTAACTACATGATTTGTATTATCTTACAACTGTACATTTCTGCAATATGAAAATCATACCTCTGATTACAGATTATTGGGTTTTACAGATTACTATTCAAATTACCAGAAACTATTGGGTCATGTTCACTGAGGGATCATGTTCTTCTGTCATTGTTTGCTCACCTTCTTCATTTCAAACCTTTTTTGCTGTTAAGTAAATAAGCTTTAGCCACTAGATGTATTTAAAATACAATAATGTTTGGAAACCCTAATAATTTTTCTCATTAAAAATCAGCCAGCTTTACCTTCATTTTGATGTGTTTAGCAATAGAAGGAAATTCTGTGTGTATAAAGTTACCCTCTGAGAGAAAGCAGGGCATTTATATGATTGAAGACTTTGTTCTTGATGTGGCCACTACCATTAGAAAAGCTCCAGGGGGTTTTTAAATCATCCGCCACTCACAGCAAAGCGTGGATTCAGTGTTCCCGGGACAATTTAGGTGATTCTCATGTCTAATTGGCCATAAATCTGCATTTAGCATGACCAACACTGGGGCTGACACTCATTTGAGAACTTCAATTATTGCTTGCAGAGGGAACATGGAGAATTTCTGAACTCCTGCATTAATGCATTTGGCTTCTTTTTAAATCCACTTTCTCATGCTGAATATCTCATTTCTTAAGAAAAGGATTTGAATTACCCAGTGAATTTGTTTGAGGAATGCAGTGTTCTTTGCTGTGTTGACTTATTCCCTTTTAAAACAGGAAGTTTGGGCGGGACATATCAAAGGGGCTGTCCCTATGTTTTGATTGTCACAACTATGATATGCAATTTGCTAGTTGCTAGTTTGTCATTTCTAGATGTGTTAAACCTTTTAACGAGGAAAAATGACTAAGTGCATCTTTGTTAGCTGAATTGTGAGGCACCAGTTATTGAGTCATTCAGCACAGCATCAGTTTATTCACAGCTAGCACAGAAACTGTCACATCTGCCACAGCTCTTTGCAGTAAGTGATGGGTAAAGACACCATTTCGCTATATTTATATCATGAGTGAGACAAGTGACTGTTGAATCATAAATAAGTGAATGTTTGTCCTTCAGTCCTGAAAGTGTAAGATAGTGGAAGTTTCAGTAAAGTGTTATTCTAGCTTTTTCATGTAATTACGGTTATAGGGAAACAAGTGACAGAAGACTTGTTTTTTTAATGGAAAGGTCTTCACATTAATTTTCAACACAATTCTCACAGTCATTAACTTAAATTGTAGATAATAGGAATCATTTAATAATCTTTATATGGCATGACTAAACCAAATCAGTATTCAATTCAACAATCCTGTGGAGGAAAAAAATCTAAATCCAGCTTAATTTATTGGGGGGAAAAGTCCCTTGCCTCTCTGATTCCATATGAAGATTTTTGTGCTTTTCCACAATTTCAATGTCAAGACTCATTTTAACACAATTAAAGTTTGCCTGCTCGGTAACAAGAGAGCAACAGAGAAAAGCTGATGTAAGTCAAAGGTTTCTGTCAAATTAGCCCGTGCAGCTGTGAAGCATAAGAGGCTGGTTCCATTTAATTGCCTTTCTGACTGGAGTCTTTACTTTGGAACTAAAAGATAGAAACAGACTTATTTTAGCATGTTCTTAACAAAAGCATGTTCATGTTTTGTTGGTGAATGTTGATGAATGTAATTCTTAGACCTTAAAATAAAAGGCTGGTGACTTTAAAGAGTGTACACTCACCCATTGTCATTATTTTAAATGAAGTCTTTACACTTGAAAGGCGCTTGAGGACATGAGTTTGAGGTTTGCGGGAGATCTGAGGTACCTCACACCAGATGGAACATCATCAACACAACATTAAGGCTGCAGCAAAAATCGGTGAAAGTAACTGCAGTAACAGGTCACTGTAACATCTGATCTATGCTGTGGAGTCAGAGATGCAGTTTTAGGATGTGATGATCCTTTAGTGGTTTGCCACGCTACAGATTTACCAGCGAGAGCCTGACATACATGATGTGAACAATATTCCTGCTGAATAGACCAGCATGTTATGTTGGATATTATAGTACTGTTTCCCAGTACTAAAAACAGCCATTATTTTTTAATTCTGTTTAATAATGTTTGCCATTCCTGTTTCCCTAGAAGGATCACAAACATCAAACAAGCATGGAAATTTGGTTGTCAGAGCTGGTCTTTTTAATTGGGGAATAATTATATTATTTGTATTATTAAATTACAATCAAAATACACTGTTTATATCCCAAGCTGGAAGTTTAATTAATGAGTGTTATGTGTTAAAGTGTTAAAGATCATAATCAACACACAGGTACCACCAACACTGTTTGGATCAGTTAAACCCTGCAACCATTAAAATATCAGCATTCAGTATTGTGTAATATTAAAATATATCACATTTCATAGACGTGTGATGCTAGATATCACCAGAATATTAAAATATCTGTAAAAATCTGGTAATTCGTGTACATTTTTAAGACAACAGCTCATTAATTTTTTAACAAGCATTTACTTACAGAATTTTTGAAGGCAGCAGATGGCAAACTGGCTACTGTGGAGAGAATCAATCATTATGTCCACAAGGGAAAAAGTAATTTTTACCAGCGTAAACTCACTCTGTAAATTGGGGAAGCAGCAACATCAAGCTGAATTTCAATGCAGTGATATCAAGAGCCTTTTTCGAGTTACCTAACACTGCTCCTGCCTGTAAGCACATGCACCTGAGAGAGACGCTATTTGAGGTCAGTCCTGTGGTGAGCTCAGACCCAAACAACCACTTTAAACAGCATCGTTAGCGTCCCACATACCGACTCATGCTGGGAAGGCAAAAGTAGGAGACTTTTGAAAATGCTTAAATTTAACATTTTCTGGTTTAATACTTATCTTCTCTTTTCAAATTAAAGCATAACAGTCTAATTCAACATGAATTTCTTAGTGTCTTGAATTTATAACCTTTTGTGCAAAGCAGTCACAAATACTTTGATTAGTAAAGCATAGAAATACTGCAAAATCTTTGTCATACTAAAAGTACTTGGGTCACAGCAAAGATATTTTTAAAACAAAATCAATTACGTTAGGGTGAGCATGCATTAGAACATTGGGAGAAACTAGAGTTTCCAAAGCGGGAAACAACATTAAAATAGGTATTGCAGCAACGTCGCTTTGAAAGCTTTGATTTTATATTCAGTATATATTCACGTCCTGATATCACATCCTGACATCACAGTGTTCCCAAACATGGCAGACATGGCATTCTTTTGGACCCCAGTACGGGGTCCAAAAGCTTAATGAAGCCTTGGGGTATTAATTTTTTAATCCATGTTACATTGTGTGTGACCTATTGAGATCATATCAGCTCAAGTCTTTTTATAATTATTTGGTTTCGAAAAGATTTCAGAGATGAGCAGTCTTATAACAGGCTTTGCTGAATATATACTCTCACCTGCTGGTCATGGATTGACAGAATTTTCCACAGCAGTTTTTTAAAGTTATAAAGCTTCTGCTTGTTTTCATTCTCTTCTCATAAAGAACACAGCTGGCAGGCAGCTTTGGGTGTCTTCTGTGACTTATAATATATAAGAATCAATTTGCAATGGATGGCTTGCTATGAATTAGAAGAATTCCATTGTGAATCTCATTCCTGGAATAACAGGAAACAGCACAGGGATAAGAAGATGTTGAAATGAGGGCTATTATTTCTGTTTATTACGTCAATAGCACATTGATAACCACAACACACAGAAGGTAATTTAAAAAAGAGCTCAAGAACTTTCATGCTTTCGGTGTTCTTACTTTGATTCTTTTTTACGTATTTTGTGAGAATCTTTACCACAGGTGGATGTTAATTGATTTTTCTGTTCTAATGTATTTAAGCTGCTGTCATGGCTTTTTGATTGTGTTATTAGTGGTGCTTGAGAAGCAAAACTTCTTTCTTGCATATTCCTTTATCTGGACAAAACTTTTGTTCGTAACTTGTCCCGCAACGATTCTCGTACCCATAAATGAGAAGTCAAACCGCGTTGGGCTTACTGAGGGGAGGTGTGCTATGACTTTTATAAGCAATCAGATGTATGATGTTTTTAGGGTGCACAAAAAATCTATAACATTGGGCTAAATTTTGTTACATTATAGCTCCACATCAGAATACCATAGAGACTTGGGGGTGAGCTTGGCTTAGAAAGTAGCAACAAATGGGTAGCACTTCAATTTAATAGCCACATTTTTGCAACCAGTTGCAACCAGTTTCCAACCTTTCCAATTGACTTCCATTGAAAATGGTGAGAGACATCAGAACATTGTAGAGACAAGTGGGTGACCTCTTTTGTTTGCCTGGATTAAAGCAAGATAGATATACTAAAATATTTTTTTTGTTCATTGTTTGTTCATTGTTATGCAGTTGCTAGGGTTCTCTAAATGGTTGCTAGGGTGTGGCTAGGAAGTTGCCAAAGCAATACCTAAAGCCCATTGACAGCCCAAGTCAAAAAAGCCCATCCACACATCGTTACAATGTTCTAATGCTGAGACATGGCTTATTTATTTCATTACATGGTTGCTAGGGTACTGCAAATAGCTGCTAGTGTGTAGCTAGAGAGTTCACAGGGTAAAACTAATAGACAAATATGTGTCTAATTCAAAAGAACCAACTACCATATCTCTATGATGTTCTGGTAAAAAGATACGGCTAATTCATGTCAGTTCTTAGGGTGCTCTAAATTGTTGCTAGGGCGTGGATGGACAGCTGAACAGTTTCCATGGTGATAATTAAAGAATACTTGCCAGTCCAAAAAAATAGGCCACCCATTTGTCTCTACAATATATATATATATATATATATATATATATATATATATATATATATATATATATATATATATATATATATATATATATATATATATATATATATATATATATATATATATATACGGTATACGGTTTTCATGACTGACATAAAAATATTTACTGACCCGTCAACATCCTACCAAATGTCACAACAACTCTAGTGTTGGTTATTTCACAGTCTACAGCACAGTTATCTGAACATCTTGCCTTTAATCCAGGCAAACAGAAACTTTGGCTGACTCAGAGACCAATGAGACACTAGATGAGGTGTAGAGAAAAGCCTGGGATGAACTGGACAGACTCTGTTGTGCCGTTTCCCCAGGAGAGGCCAGTTCAGGTCTCAGAGGTGAACTAATCATACAGGAGCACACTGGAGTGCTTCCTCAACCTGACTGACATGCTCATGTGAGTGGAACACATGTTGAGGGATTATCCCCCTCATCAGGTCCCAAGACTGAACACAAGCTCAACCAAGACAGGCAGAATGAGACGCAGGAAAAGCAGGGAATAGTGTGAGCATCGAGGTGAGAGACTAGCGTGCAACATTGTTCTTTGTCTGAAGCTTCTTCTTACATGTGTAATCCATGTGGTGATGAAGGTGAGAGTTGAGAGTTTTTAATCACATCCTGTGACGATGATTTGCATGATCAACTGGACTGGCTTTAAACAGTGCGTCTGTACAAAGATGCCATGAGTAATAACTTTCATTCAAACTCCAGACCAAGATTTGTAGATAATCTAAGACATTTAGCTTTAACAGCATTTACCTTTAAATCATACATCATAACTGTGTTTCGCTTTTAAACTAATATTTGTGTGTGTATGTGCAGGTTTATTTATACTTATGAGGAGAAAATTTGTGAAAGTGTCCTCGCAAACAGAGAAATTCTTGTTGAGGTGAAGTGTGCTACTTTTAAACATTAAATTTTTGCCTGCAGGATGATAAAAGTTGAAAACCCACCACAGATGTACACTGAAGCAGGGTCCCAAACTTAATGTCATAACTTATGATACTTGGGGGCAGACTCTTTTGACTTGGGCCAGTACCTATCTAGCAGCAATTCTAGTAACTGCATAGAAACCCTCTGGCAACCATCCACAGCATTACTGCAGTGAGTATTGTATGGGCAAACATGATTCACATTGTGGCTTCTTCACTTATAAGTTGCAAATTTACTTCTGCAGAATAAAGTTCTCAATGCAAACTTCCTGTCAGATTCCCAACAGAAGCAGCATGCATAAATTCAACATCTAATGCTAATGAATCTGGACTACTCTAAATGAAGGAGCAAATGCCTGAAGTTAGTTTGCATAATCTACATAAACACGCCTACATAATCTCCATTTCAAATCTCTCATTCCACACAACTTCCATTCGTCATTGCAAATGTATCCTGCTTATGACCGAGAGGACATACAGCAAGCCAAGTATGCCATTTTCAAAACTAGTTCAAATCACAAACACATTTTATATAGATGCCACATAAACAACTGCATTTCGTAGAATAAATAAATATTTTTAAAAATTAAGACTAAGAAATTTGTGTCATACTGTTAGGATTATGTGATTTTGATATATGTATGTGTGGTTTATTTTGTTAATTTTTATATCAGATTTATAAATGCAAATTAATAAATTTATAAATACACAGTATACACTAGAATTTAATTTTTTTTAATTTTCTATTTTTTGTATTGTTCATCAATGCTTGCAAGCTGTTTTGAGCAATTTATTTGAGTGCTGAACTATCACTAAACTATTCTAACATTGATCTCTGCATCACTTAATTGTCCGTCCTTTTCACCTCCAAGTTTAACAGTGAAGCTTGTGCACTGAAAGACGATCATTCACTCAGGTACCTACAGCATCTATTGCTTATTCACAGTGGTTCTTGTCATTCTTTGCAGTGTTTTAGTCATGGGTTTATGATTGATTTGACCTGAGTGCAGGAGCCTGGTGCAGCTGTGAAACATGAGTGTTGAGGATCTCAGAGAAATCTGAAGGTAAACACCCCTGACATATCTCATGATAAAACTAGATAAACAACATTTGCACAAAGTTTATTTTCCTCAGTTGGCTTTGGAGTTCAAAAGCATCCAAGAAGATACTCGTCAGGATGGGGGAATACTCAGTACCATTTTGCCAACATCATAATTAATATGTCAGATGTTGCTGCTGTTCTGTTGAAACCATGTCCAGTCCAGTGCAGGATGCGTCAGACTGCTGTGTACAGGTGTGAAAGAGTGTCTGTTTCCTGTCTGTATTATTTCTGTGCCCTCATTCATCTCACTTTGTCATGTTTTCACTGATAGTAGGGACAACCACAGTCTGTTACCTTATCAATTTACTGACTGTAATAATATGTTATTAAAATGGTAAAGCCTCAATTGTAGCACTGTGTTTTTTACCAGAAAAATATGAGTTACAAAAATTAATATTATTATAATGAAACCTTAGAGACAAAGTACTCTGCTTTCGGCAGACATTATTAGGAGCTGTTTCTGTCTAAAACTAGTAAGACATTTTCTTAGAGAAGCATGTTCCTCTTATTTGCTCTTACATTTAAAGGCTGAATTACAGTACCCGACACTAGTCAGACAAATCTGAACCTTTTTAATGAGGTTTAATAATAGTTTTGTATACAGTATTTGAGCGTTTAGATCTCTTGTAATTAAGAATCAGGTCAAGGAGGTCTGTAATATCTAGGTAAAGCTTTGTGTTTCTCATCTCAATGACAGCTGCTGGCTTGTCATTACATTTTTGGAGTACATGATCTGAATTCTGCCATCTCTGCTGTTGATTAGCTGATGGCATCACAAGAACACCACAGTATTGAGCCAATCACTGACAACTGTCTTTAAAAGAAGCCAACTTGGAAAAAAGCTTTTAATTAGATTCTAATAAAAACATAGAATTCTATAATATAAGGTAATGTTTGTGATTCATGTGTTAATTACAAAAACATATATTCTGCCATATTATTTAAATTGATGTAGTTTTTTTATTCAGAGCAACTTACAATGCATTTAAGACATTTTATTATTACTTCTGTTCCCTGGGGATCAAAACCCAGGACTATGGTGTTGCTAGCACAGTGCTCTTCCAGTTGAAGGATGCTGTTTGCACACAGAAAGGTGCATAGGTTATCTGACAAAGCTAACAAGCCAAATTCTGAACCCTGCGCTTCCTCATTATCATCCAACACAACCAGTGTGATTATCAGCATTAGCCTCTCTGCTGAAGACACCAGCTCTGTGACTGTACTGCAGGTTAACCAGCTATACAATATCCTGTACACACACTAGTTTTGCCATGGAGATCTTTGTGTGGGTGTACATCAATAATTTAGTAAGTCTTTTTCCAAATAAAACCTTTTAACCAAACTAAAACATTACAGATTATACCTATGACATTTGAAGAAAAGATTACAGAATCATAACATGCTCCTCAAAAAGTGTTCAATACTGAGAATCTGTTCTGATCTGACTTTTGTCCCTGTGTTAAATCAATGGTTTCTCTGTGCACATGTTTAGGTCAGAGGTTTAAAGCATGAATGAATGTCTGTGGTAGCTGCATTAGTGACATGTCATCAGATATCACAGTTCTTTTCAGGATCCATTAATCACAGCTCTGTACCATTCCACCTTTAAGAAAACTTTGCAAAGTGCCAAACAATAAAGCCAACCTACAAAATAAAATATTACTAGTGGTTGTTTATAATAACTCACTGTCCTAATGAAGTTGCTTCACTGTAGTATCAAATGTGTGTCAGATGTTTATTCTTAAAACGTCTTTGGAAACAATTAACAAGAAGACACAAATGAGACAATTTGTGACATACAGACAATTTAGAGATATAAAAAGAATGCAGATGGCATATCCCAGATCAAAAATGATGGGATGAATATTGAAAGCTGACGTTTGATTGCAGATGCTCACTGTAAAACAAAATCTGTTATTTTTAGGGTAAAAAACTGGCAGCTGTGGTTGCCAGAAAACGTCTGTAAAAAGTAGAGGAAACGTAAACAACTTTGCGATTAAAAACTGTGGAATTATTTTATGCATTATGGCAAAGTTTTGTATATTTTAAAAAGCTTCACCATATGTTTCATGGCAAAGTTTTGTATTACTTTCAGGTCTAAACTGTGTATTTCTTAATACATAATATATATTTTTTATGTAATTGTACAGTAAATTTAACCTATTACAGTTCCTCACTGTATATCTAGTGTTTTTTTACAGTTTTTTACAGTTAACCAATTAAGGTAGCATTATTATTATGTCAAAATTATGTGAACATTTTTTACAGTGTTTGAATGCAGTTGATTTTATCAGCCAATCAGAAGAAATCCATCTGAGATTATATGTTCAGGACAAAGCTTCTGTCTCAGGTGGACTTGAGGTCATTGGACTGCTATCGTGGTGATGTCTCTCCAATGGCTTTGTCAGCTGTCAGCTTGTTCCCTCAGCCAGAGAACAGCTTTGCACATGCTTGTCTGCTCTTATTAGACTCAATGGCTGAAGGTTTTTCCCAAATCGCCACTGTGTCCCTGATGTCCACTAGTCCCACTGACCACGAAACCTCTGCCAAACAAACCCCACTTCTCAAACATAGATGCAGTTGTTATTTGCATATAACATTACATTATTTAACAAAATACTAAACAAGGTGGCATTTATTGTAAAGAATATCACAAGCACACTCTTTAAGGAAAATAAAGTGAACAGTTCTGTGCCGCTAGCATCACAAAATTAAACTGTAAAAATTGTAAAATGACTGCATTAGAAAACAAAATACCGCCGAATTATGTTATCAAGAATTATGTTATGTATTTGATGCTCAGTTATGCAATACACATGTATAAAATATGCATACACTGCCAGTATATACTGATGCCAAGGTCTCTGGAAAGTGGTTTGGTTAATAATGATATTGCCATGTACAGCCAGCTTTGAACATGAAATTTAGTGGGATTTTCTTCTGAAGCACATAGAAAGTCCTAGAAATCAGAATAAAACATGCAGATGAGGCCTTGAAGTTGGTGTAGAAGGTCCTTAACAATCTGAAACATGTAGATGAAGATTCTTTGAAGTGAAGGTTTGCTGGAACTCAACCTTGTGGCAGATGTGTTAATGTGGTGTTGTCTCTGGGACCTGAGAACCTCTCCCCAAAGTCTATGTGTTACTACCTCCTGCTGCACAGGTTAAAGACTCAGGTTGTGTCTCTGGATGGGAGTTAGAACATGCTGTATCTGTTACTGCCCACAAGCTGGAGACTCAGGACAGGGAGTGTCTGTTGAAAGGAAACTTACTTCCCTTCCAGATGAGAAGATTTGGCACTGTGATTGGCTGTTGATGCGGAGTGTCGCTCACCTTTCTTCCTTGCGTGAAGTTGCAAAGATTAAAGTACAGGTTTAAAACTGCCTTTAATACTTAATTATTTACTTCCCACATGATGCTTCATGGCCATGTGTTACGGCATCTTGAGGTGGGGTTTGGTGAACTTGGTGGGCCAATAAGAGGTCATTTTCTTCCAGGCCTGGTACTGGGGTCTTCCTTCCTGCCCTGGCAAACTTTAAGGAGATACAACAGAATATCAAAATGTAACAATCATCACCATAACCATACACCATATTTACACCATTACCAACTTACCAACACCACAGAACTTGACAATCACTATTACATTTTTTTAAAATAATTTAATACAAAACTACTGTAGATTCAAGGTGTTTTTGCCATCTTGCCTATTGTCTATCTTGATCCTTATCTGTTCAATCCAAATTAGCATTAGAAAATCACATGGGTGGTGTGGCCCTGTAATAGAAAACCTGGATCTGATAAATAAAAGGTTGCAGGTTTGAGCCTCACTGGAAGAGTGATGGACAGACAGTAACCCCAAGCAGCTCAGAGGCCATTGTTGTCTCTGCATGTCCTGCTGTAAATATTTTCCAGACATCACTTCTTTAAGCTAATAAACAGTTGTTTTCTAACTTATTCTATTTAACTTCTTAGTCTATAAACAGTTAGAAACAGTTATTATTGTTGCAGTTGTTATAGTTAGAAAGCAGAGATTCACACTCAAAGCAAAAATCTCAAAGTTGCACAAAACAAATGACTCAAAACTTGACTTGGACTCAAAATCAGAGACCTCTTAACAACGCAGGTCAGCATGTTCAAATATTTTGAAAAGGTTCTTAACTTTTTTGGGGTAGGATTGAGTAATAGGCTTCTCGCTTACCCTGTGAAATAACGCTGCTGTAAGTGTAAATTGTCCACGTCATTTCACTCATTTCATTTCATTTGTTCATTTGTAAAAATAAGTCAAATAGTTTTGACTTATTCAAAAAAAATGCTCTTTTTTTTTTAAATCACAGTGAATTCATCTAGACCTTTATTGTGACATTTTAATTTAAAAACGTGCTAGATATTATGTGAAGTGAATAGTTAATTATTATTTATGCTATTACATTACTACATTAAATAATATATAATATATATATATATATATATATATATATATATATATATATATATATATATATATATATAAAACTAACCATCAGACAGAGCAATATTGCTACATAGGATTTCATTTTTGGCCTTGAGAGACTTACTGTAGCACTGTATTTATGTATTTAAGTTTTTGATTGCATAGTGTTTGGGATGTTTTTGAAATAAAATGTCATTTATTTTGTTATTTTGGTGTCTTATTTAATGGCATTCATACATTTCTAAGTAAAGATTACAGTTATTGTTCAAATAGGTTTTTGGGCCACTGTGCATGTATGGGGCTTTTCTGAAATGTTTTGGTTTTATACAGAAGAAATCTTTTACATCTTAAGAATATTACCTACATAAAGACTGAATGAAAGTGAGCAATAATGAATTGCCTGTAAACAATCAGAAAGCTTTACTGCACAGCAACACAATATTTGATTGGCACTTCTCCACAGCATTTCAGAAAATCTTCATTTAAAACCAAACAGAGACAATCAGCTTATACACAATGCAGTTAATCACTGTAATTGTGATCATGTCAATGCGCTTCATCAGCCAAAGAAATTTCTGCTCACAAAACTCATTCTTCTGAAATCCATCACCGCTGCCCACTGGCATTAGCAGAAGTTTGAGAAGTTTACTTCACACTAAATGTCAACAACGTTGCTGGCAGATTTAATAGACCTGTCATAACAGCAAATAAAGCTGATCATTTTGTAGATCATTTGCGTCCAGTGCTTTTAAAACTGTGGTATGCAGATGTCCTCAAGTGCTTCAAAACACAATTAAAACAACCCAGCATTTTTAGAGCATACTATAGGTTTAGGATTAGGGTTAGCTGCTTGTTATTATGCATAATTTATTCTTAGTACCACAGTAAGCAGAACTATAGTAAAATAAAATGGACAGATGTATCAAGTTTGTTTTTATAGAATCAAACACTATAGATTCTGCTCCAGACATTAAGGGCAAATAATATTATATCCTGGTCATCAGTTCATTTTTTCATATAAACTAAGAACATATCATATAAACATATTCACATTTTATATTGCTGAAATAGAATGTTGGCTATGGATTAACTATATACAGTGTACTGTAAGTGAATATATAGAGCATGTGGAGAAAAGCTCAGTTGGGTTTTGTGTATGTGGAGACTCTAAAATGCAAAAAGGTAATAATGGGTGTGAAATAGAAGTGAACTGTGGAGTGGCGGCCTGGCAGGCGGGTACATTGAGTGGCAGCTCTGTGTGTGTCCACTGAGACAGAGTGTTGAAATGAGCACTGGTGCTTTGGGGTTGGCATCATCTCTCTCCTCCACCTTCCTCAACCCACAGAAGCCAAAAGCATCTGCAGCCAGCGCTCTGCTCTGCCAGACCCCTTCAATCACTCTCTCTCTTTGTGCATGGGGGAGAAGTGGAGAGGGAAGAGAAAGATCTCATATATACAGACAGGAGCTTTGACAATGGTTCTACAAACCCTTTTGCTTACGCATTTTTCATACATGCAATTATTTATTTGTGTGTCATCTACTAATGTCATCATGCAAAACAATTTGACCTGTTTTGATCTCAAGTGACCTGTTTTGATTGAGAGCATTTGTGCTGGAAATAACATGATGGAAATTATCTTAAACATTTTGGGGCAAAAAATGCTTAAAAAAACCTCTTTTGTCTTGCAAAGGCTAATTCATGGCTTACATTTAGGCCTATGTAACATCATTATGTATAAATGATGAAGGCATTGTAAAACATTTCCAAGATAGTTGTGACCTTCAAAAAATAAAAAATGGTTGAAATTTGTTAGTTCAAATAAAAGTTAGCCCCTGGAACACTGAAGAGTCTGCAGTTGAAGAAACCGACATATGGAATGATGTGTCTTTTCATTTGTATCTTTCTGTAGGTCACATAACCTGCGGCTGATCTGTATGGACGAGCACATACTGATGCTGTATGTTTCAGAGGGGTTCACTCAAGCATAATGATGACTTTAGAATAGCTGTAAATAAGATGTCACACTGTTGCTCTGACTGCTTTTAAATTAAAGAAACGGAGATGACTTTAAAATCAGATGCTGTAAAACAGCATCGCTGATGTGCTGGAATTATACAGCAAGAACGTTGTCTAGACTGATGACACCCCTTCATTTCTCACAGAGCCTTCCATCACATGACAACATTACAGCACCATTAGAAAACACAAGGCTGATTGGTATGCATTGAAATGACTTATCGGAATATAATTAGGAGTGAGCTTTTAACCTCACACTGAACCCTGATTCTTAATTAAAACAACAGTTGTGATTAATGCAACTGATTATCAGGTCACTTTCTGTTCCATATGAGAAATATGGATGTTCAATATAGCTGTGACTGTCCACTTTTTAACTGTTCTTAGTTCCAGATGTATTTTTCCCATTCATTTTCTCAAAATAGGCATGTAATCTGACAAAATAATTAAATATATTGTAAACATCTCATCATATTAAATTAGATTTTTTTGTCAATAGCCATTCTTTTTTGTGGTTTTAATTCTTTTCCAAGTCCGCTCTACAACTGAGATAGGAAACAAGACGCTGCATCAGGCTTGATGCTATGGGGAATGCGCTTCAGGTGCACCTAAGTCTGAACACGTGTAAAAACAGGCCTATTTATAGGCAAGTCAAGGTTATGTGACAGCATTGCGCACCACAAAACCTTTATATGTCATCAGATTTAATCCAAAGGAAGGTCGTGCAGGCAAGACAGAGGTATGGCAATGAAACACAGCGTCTCGTTCCCTATCTCAGGGAACCAGGTTACATACATAACCTAAGACCTTTCGAGCGAACTCAACACTGCGTCATGTTTAAATTTACATTTATGCATTTGGCAGATGCTTTTATTCAAAACCCACAACCTTTTGCACGGCTAACGCAATGTTCTACCACTGAGCTACAGGTGCTACTTCACTTGACACTATGGGGCTGTTAATGCCCACCACGCCACAGTGAAGGAAGGCCTACCCCTAGTTGCTGTAAAAACATTGGCACATCAGGAACATCAGGAGCAGACTTACATTTGTCTACCCAGAAGGACCTAAGCGCCTGAAGTTAAATTCAAGTCTAAGCTGTAAAATTTAATAAATGTGTGCGGAGAGGACAAGCCTGCCACAGCATAAACATCACTTTAGATGATGCTACACCCCTGGTAGAATGGGCTCTTATGCCCAAGGGTGACTAAGTCACAGACCTCATAGGCCAGGCTAATATCATCCTGGAAATGCATACAGACACAGCCTCAGCCACATCTGCACCATGGTATCCAGCCCCAGAGGAGCTGGATGAGTGAGGCTAAACCAAAGGGGACAGTGTGTTGACTTCTCTGAGGCAAACAGATCTACTTCTTATCAGCCATACCTCTGCCAAATGGACTCCACCACTCATTGATGGCCCCTACCTCCTCAGCCCCTGCCTCAACAGAATATCAGCTCCCAGATTTGCATGCCCTGGAATGTACATTGCTCTGACAGAGAGTACCCTGGTCTCTGCCCAAAGAAGGATCTGCTGCACCAACCTGAATGGGGGAGCGAATTGAGCCTTCTCTGGTGATGTACGAGACCACAGTGGTGTTGTCCACATGGCGGACATGTTGGCACTCAAGGTGTGGGAGGAAGTGCTTCAGAGCCAGAAACACTGCCCTTATTTCCAGGCAGTTTATGTTCCAGGAGAGATAGGGGTCTTCCCACCAACTACAGACTTGGTGGCCATTGAGAACCGCATCCCAGGCCATGAGGGAAGCATTCGTTGTATGAATCCTGCGACGGCATAACGCTTCTAGAGTGGGGCCCAAGGTAACTGGGTAGGTAACCCTTGGATTTTGGGATGAAACCCATTTTTCCTTAGCCAGAACTGAACAGGTCTCATGTGCAGCAGGTCCAACGGAATCACATTGGCCACTGCTGCCATGAGTTCTAACAGCCACTGGACCTGGAGGACTGTCAGGGGCCGGCCTAGACGAATGCTTCCCACAGCAGCAAGGATCTGTTCAGGAGACAACTGTGCCCACATCATAGTGGAGTCCCAAATTACCCCTAGAAAAGTAGTTCTCTGGATAGGAGAAAGCATACTCTTTTTGGGTTGAGTCTCAGCCTTAAGCACCTTAATGAGCTAACACAACATCTCGATGCCATGTAGCTAACTCTTGGGAGCTGGCCATGACTAGCCAGTAGTCTATGTAGTTTAGTATGTGGATGCCCTGGAGTCTCAAAGTAGCCAGGGCTGCATCCACGCACTTTGTGAAGGAGCAAGGCGATAGGGCTAGGCCAAAAGGAAGTGCTTGATAAGCTAACCTGAACGCAAACCTGAGAAACTTTCCGTGTTCTGACAAATCTCAATCTGAAAGTATGCATCCTTCACATATATTGTGACAAACCACTCCTCGGGCTGAATTTGACATACAATCTGCTTGAGCGACAACATCTTGAATCTGCATCACCTCAGAGAGTGATTCAATGTTGCAAATCCAGAATTGTACACAACCCCCGTCCTTTTTGGGAACTATAAAATATCAGCTGTAAAAGCCTAGCTATCTCATGTGAGGGGAAACTCATATTCTATAGCCCCTTTCCCAAAGAAAGTCTCTAGTTCCCAGGCCAACACTAAATGCTACTATCCTACTACAGTCTGCAAAATGCCATTAAGAAAAGGAAGACATGAGGCAAACTGAATTCTGTACCCTCACTCTACTACACTTAACAGCCATAGGGACAAACTGGGCAGAAGTTTCCATGCTGCCAGAAAGTGCGAGAGAGATATCATTCTGTCTATCTGTGCAGTCTCCTGAAACAGCGAACTGGCAAGAGAAATCTGGACAGATGAACCGTCGGGTGCTTCTACCTCTGAAACACATGAGGCGGCGGGGAAAGCAGAAACGCCCACTGAGGGGTCTGAAGGAGGTCTGGCACGGGTTGTTGGCATGCACAGGGACCCCTCTCCTAGGGCTGACCCTCAGTACCCTGACCTGTTGGCATCAGGTGTTCTTCTTTGCAGACTTTGAGGAGATCACGGTCCTCAGATCAAATCTCCTTTGAGGCTGCAAGGCCTGTGTGTGCTGCCCAGTCCCCACAGGTCTCTGTGGGGGAGTTTAAGCTGCCACGCTGGCTTCCTGTTTCTGCCTGTGGACAGCAGAAGATTTAACGGAAGAAGAGTTGGCAGAGGGTGAAGCTCCTTGAACATCTCAGATTGCTTTATAGCCTCACGGTATCTGTCGATGACGGAACAATCGCGTCACCGAACAGACCCTGAGGAGCTGGGTAGGTTGAACCACAGGTGCCTCTCTATTGCTAATAAAGCAGCTGAGGGCAAGATTTGTGACTCGGTGGAGCTCCTGAACCACATCCAGTTCTAATCCCCCACCTTGGTAGGTATGTAATTTGTAGGTATATGACATATATTCATATTTATATTATATATGGGGTAGGTTATATGTCAATATAGGTTTCATATATGGACATTGGATATATGTAATATAATACATTACATCTGATTCGGCGGAAAGTGTGAGAGAAAAGGTGGAGACCGTCTCCCGCTGCTCCTCCACCAAATCATGCTGTGAACCCTATGAGTGCAGCATCCGCTCTGCCTCAGCAGAAGCGAGACCCGACCCGCAAGGTGCAGCTGCCGGCTCCCATTTGAATTAAAGGGAGCGAGGTGGGAGTGGAGAGTACTCAGTGGAAGAGATTCACACTGAGGGCAGTCAGCTCTCTTGAGAACCACGATCACACAATCACGATATCATTCACGTACAAATATTACGTATGACGTTTGCATAGGTAATGGCAAAGTTTGAACCTGATGTCATTTGTAATTCATTATAGCATCCCTATGGACGTTTGATTCTTGTTTCCATGGTAACTGCAACTTTTATGATTGGTGGATCTTTTGTCAGGATTATGGGCAATGTAATTCCTCACAAAAAAATTCACCAGAATTAAAACACTGACTTAACCTTAACCTTAACCCAGTGTGTCTGTATAGAAAATAATGTTTAAAATCAATTTCTCTGTGGAGACAATTATTGGGATTTTTAATTCTGTAACCCTATACTGTTGTGCTATATATACACTGTAAAAAAAAACTTTGCTGCCTTAAGTTTTTAAGTTTAATCAACTTGGCTATACATTTCAAAAAAACATTTTAAATCCTGACTGGTATAATGTAAAAACATAGGTTAAACAATTTTTCAACCATTTCTTAAACGTTACAGCAACTTAAGACCAGTCAAGATTACAAAGAGTAAGTTGAAATGACTTGTGCAGCCAAATTGATTAAACTTTAAAAAATAATTTTTATAAACACTATATATAAACACTATATATGTAGTCACCCATAATAATACGTAAACATACAATTTCTTTGAAGACATGTAACTGACATTCAACTGATTTGAAGGATTTTTTGTTGTTTTTTCTCAGTGGATAGATGCTTTTCAGTACAGTTCTGGCTGGACAGATGCCTTTCAGTACAGTTCTGTCTGTAATCCTGTCTGTATTCATTCTGTAGTCATTTGCAGAAGGATTAAGTACACAATAATTGGTTAGATGTAAATTTTGCAATGCGATCCAATAAATGTATTGGTAATTGGTGCAATTCCATGGCAGAACCTGTACTTACAATCTCTGTGATGATCTTAAAGTGAGGCTGAAATCACAATCAAGTCAACAGAAAAACTGTTGCTGTGAATTTCAGAACTGGTGGGCTGGTCCCAAAATTTGTGGTCTGTGGTCAGGTGTGTTCAGATTAAAATGAATTAAAATGCTAAATGCAAATAATAAATCTAACTAAATGCAACTAACCATATCATCATGGGTAGCTAGGGCAGTGAAACAAATAGACCACAGTGTCTCCACATGTAGTAACCTGAAATTAAAGCTGTAGAATGTCACCAGTTTCCTTATGTAAGATTCCATCTTAATATGATCTGACAATCCAGTTGACTATAAGGCTTTTTCAACCAAGGTCTAGAAGAGCACAAAATAAGGAGAAACATAAAAAAGAAAAGAAGAGAGTTTATAAATTTTTCATTCTTTCCCCCAGACACAGCTACTTTGTCAAAGAGAATATCTTCATTTTTCACTCAGGTCAGGGAAGTCTTTTTCTATTTCTATCTCTAGTTCCATCTGGTATGGTACATGTCATGTCCTCTCCTCGGACAGAAGCTTCCCCAGCAATTGAGACACAACCCCTTATCTTTTATCAGTTTTTACCATCCTTTGACCTTTGGGCACTACAGGTCATTTAGCCCTTGTATGAGGAGAATAAGTGGTTGTTAGAGCAGAGCGCTGTGGGTTATGCCAGGCACGAAGCGGTAACAGTTACTCATGCCTGCGGCTGTTTGGCATGATGCTCATTTATATAAATCATTCAGATATTCTGATATGATCATACTCGGCAGGAAATCCAGAGAGCTAAGAACATCTCAGAGACAAGCTTGGATTGTACACTGCATTAGATTGTCTGTTTTGTATACTGTGCTGCAACCAACATAAAATACCTTTGTTTGCTTTGTATTCTTAAATAAGTAACAGCCATCAAAATACGAGGACAACATACAATTTACGTTTAGTAAATTTGGGCTTTCTATGAACTATGGAGCATGGATTGTGTGACATGATTTGGAAGACATCTTGGACATGTGGGCACCTTCAATCAATTAACTGTAACATTTACACATTCAAGATGTCAAACAATTATTTTACAGTATACAATGGTAAGGTTTTACCCTGTGAGTCAGAGCACCACGCATGTAAATTTTCTCTTATTTCTTACGCATTAGTATCTTGATTTTTCCTGTAAAGTCTGTGTTCACTTATAATCCACTTTATAATCCACAAGCATAAAGTTCAGCTAACGGTTAACTGCACCATTTATGTTTTTATTGCAGCATGCTTGACTGCATGGATGCTGTTTAATGTAACTGTGGAACATAAGAACGCATCCTCATAGCAGAGTTGCTAAGTGAAAGTTACTGAAGTTGAAAGCAGACACTGGAAAATGGCTCTATTCCTGTAGAGTGAAAATGCATAGACAGTTAAACATGATCGCTCATTCATCATTGAAGTATTAGCATGCATAATATCATCTCTTGCATTTACTGGGAGTCGAAATTTGCAGAAGCTGTAATTTCACTTTATTTGCATAAACTGCAATTTTCAACAAATGAATTAGAATCAAAGCATATTGTCATCATGTCTGCAGCAAGACCTGAATACCGTACTGTGTAATTATACTATCAGCCTTTCCTAATTCACAAGCCTATTTGTTTTATAACATTTTGACTGATTAGATCTTTGCATCTTAGAGTGATCCAATAAATGTAATCAAGATTTTAAACATTTATGGGCTGGATGTAGCAGAGACTGGCAGGAAAGCTTTTGGTGTTCCACATTCTGCAAACTACAGCTGAATCAAGTGTCTGCACATTATGCATTCTGATAAGGTTTTGTAAACGTTTAAGCTGACATGTAACTTTTGCCTCTCTACTGCCATTCTTGTTTAAAACATAAAATTGCAAGGTACCTGCAGAGTTATTTTCTTAATGTGGATGACAAGTTTTGTTTGTTACAGCTGCTGTAACAACAAGCTACAAACCCTCCACTATCCACATTACCCAAACATACGATATAGTAGTTAGATCTTCTTTCTGTTTACAGATGGACATTTCCTGCAAAAGCAGACCCAACCACTCAAAATCATTATTATTAACTTACCTTAGCAAATTGGGATTCTGAAGTGTGCACTTGTGTGTTCTTGCGGATTGCAGCTTTAAAGAAATCATATGATGGTCATATAATGTTAGCAGATTTTACAGCAGTTTTTGCTGGGTTTTTTTTACCTTTATTAAACCATGCCGTGGGTTTGGCGTCAGTCCAGTACAGTAATGACAGAACTGCACCATAAATGCAGAGGCTGCACCATAAATGCAGATTTACAGGCACACACCAAGTCTTCTGAATCTATAGATGATATACAATAAGGTATGACATCTTCCTACCAATAATACTAATTCTATGTTTTACATCCAATTAATGGAACAATAATCTTCACAAACAATAAAACTGCACATTATCAAGGCTTAGAATTTAAAGCCAGTATCCTCAGTATTTTGTTTGTGGCCGGGTAGTCTAAATGCAGACTAGTTATAGCACTGTTACTGAGAGAGGACCGGCCCCATCAATGACATCTTACAGTCACAAAAATCTCTTATGAAATGTTCCTGAGGTAAGACAGGTCTCCCTGCAGTCCACATCATTCACATTTGAAATAAACCTCAAAAGATGAGGCTGTGGCCACTGGATATGCGTTTGCATCCATTCAGAACTGCACACAGAGAATCATTTCATACACTGCTCAACAGATAACGAATAACACTGTTACCTTCATGAATTAAACTACAACATTCTTTCATTCAATGATTGACTTGGATTGGATTTTTCTTTTCTTTGCTGTTGTAGATTGTAAATTAAATTCCAGGGATTTTCCTCAGATAATATACAAGGAAACCCAATTCTCTCATGCAGTAACAAAGGAATGATTGTGTCAATGAATCTGAAAGGAAGCCCACAGCCTGAGCTGAAAGAGATGAATTGTGAGGTGAATAAGCCATTAAGAAAGGATAACAAACAAGCAACAGAGAACAGAAGAAGAGTCAGAACTGCTCAGCATTCCGTCATAGAAACACAGTAACATTAAAGGGGTCATATAATGTGTCTTTATGTTTCCCTTTTTCTTTAATGTGTTATGTAGCTGTTTGTGCATCTATAAAAATCTGAAGATGTACAAAGCTTAAAGTCTCCCTCAAAATGATTTATTCTATCAAAAGAAGAAGGCTGATCCAGACCTGCAAGCACACTTCGATGACTCCTCCCCCACACACCTACGTCAATATGTGGGAATATTTACTTAACACCACCCAAATGTATATGCAAAGATAGAATACATGGCTTCAGTTATAGCAGCAGTGTTGCTGCCTATGACAGGGCATAAGGTCCAAGAAAAAGACAAGAATGACTTGCCAGGGGAAGTCACTCAAATTTCACCAGTAGCTACTGAGCTTCTTACTGATAGGCCTGTGTTGACTACTAAGAAACAAACAACTGACTTTCCTCAGCCAGTGGACTACTCACTCTCCTTAGCAGGCGGCTTTGCTAGGACAACCTGGTGCTTCTGAATCTGAGTCTGTAAGTATGTTTTATTATTGGTTAAAGTATTTGCTATTGACTATTCAAATGTGAAGTTTTGTGTAGTGTAGAGTAACACATACAGTTTGTCATTCTTATGATCACAAGTGCAGCAATCAATTTATATTTACATACAGTACCCTCTGTTCTCCGCTTATAACTTGTGGCAAAAGACAACAGACATAGATGCAATATGTGTTTCACTAGTGCACTGATTCAGCTGGCCAACACTGCGCTTTTTGGAGGGGTGGGCTTTGTAGCAGTTGATGCATTTCAGATGTGTTTTTTTGAACCTTAAACCAAAGCAATATATTCTATTATACCCAATATACATGTAACAGAGGGTCAGAAGTGGTAGGATCCATTTGCAGCACTTTATTCAAGAGTAAACAGACAGGCATGGTCAATAACCAGCAGACAGATATAACAAGGGCAAGGCAAGGGAATATTGTGGGACGGCTAGGGTCAAAGTAGGCGGCAAACAAGCACAATTCAAAAGACAGAGCAAGAATCAGGGCAGGCAGCAAAACAGTCAAAAACAATAAACAATCCAAAAAAACAAACCCAGGTAAACAGAAATGCACAGGAAACCGCTCAGAAATGACCACTTTGGCAAATCAAAACTTCACAATGAATTAGAGTCCAGATGAGGTTTATATAGGGAAGATAATGGGAAACAGGTGAAGGAGTAATCAGTTCCAAGAATGCAGCCTCATGGGAAATGTCAGGAATGACTAATATTCGTGCGAGGGTTCCCTCTGGTGGTTCGGAGGAGGCGGTACAGGAGCACTACACAATAAAAATCTTTGAAAACAGCAGTCATACAGCGTATGACCCCTTTAAAGTTACAGGTTTTAAAATATCAGGTTTTTAAAGTCTAATTGTTTTTCAACAAAAAATGTCCTAATTTAAGGTAACACGTAATAGCTGCAATTCGTAACTTTTGCCTTTCTCCCACCATCACTGTTTGAAACATAAGCTCATAATTGCAGGTTATTTGCAGTTATTTTCTTAATGTGGATGACAAGTTTAAATTTTAAACTGCGGTATAAACTGCGGTAAGAACAAGCTACAAATGCTGTACGGCCTACAATACCCCAGACATGAGATCTAGTAGCTGGATTTTGTTTACAGACAGACATTTCCTACAAAATCTGACCCAACCGCTCAATTTATAAATTATTATTATAAACGTAATGTTGCGAATTAAGGTAAGGTATGAAGATCTTGTTGATCACTGATCTGTCATGTCCTAGCTCAGTAACTGATTTTTGTTTATTTTTAACCATAAATATTACGGATTGCAACTTTAATATTCATTTGCTGATGCTGATGTGTATATTTAAGTATATTCCTAAATATTCATTCATAAATCACAGCCTTTAATATAACAGTAGGATTTGTTTATTCATCAGCTGCTATTTAGCCTTTAAGCTACCAGTACAATATAACTGATATTAATGAGCAAATTAACTGAGGTAGAAATTATACATTAATACATACAATCTCCAGTTATACATATGATGTACTTTATGTTAAGTTAAACTGTCAATGCTTTGTAATAATTTTAAATTTGATACTTTATTTTTATACTTTTACAATGTTTAACAGGTCAATAGTAAAATACATTTAAATGTTTATGAATGTTTTAATAATTTAGTTTAATATAGGTTATATTTATATTTGAAAGTCATCATTTTGGTGAATAACTAATAAATATTTTTCATTGTCTGCTAGTGTGTATGAGCTATTGACATACTACAATTACAAAAAATGAATGTGACTGCACCCCTGTATTTTTAGACTCCCTCTTAATTTTTTACAAGAAATGATCTTTCATTTAAAAAATCTGGTCACATTTCCAGATTTTTCAACCAGCATAACATAAAAATGGCCACTCTGCCTTTACGATTCTGTGTTAAGGGAATAGGAAAGTTTTATTTTGAAAAATTCTCCTCACAGGCATTCCATTTACATTATCATATTTCATTTCAGTTAGCATTTTGCACCTGAAGTAGATGAATGTAAACAGTGGCAACAAACAATCATATTGCTTTTAAGTAAATTGATGCAAATTGTGTGTAAACATGAGCAAAGAGCTTTGCTCTTCTCATGTTAACTTCTTAATTCAATTAAGTCCTAAAAATAATTGGGTTGGGGATGACAAATTTCTTCAGCAGGTCCAATGATACGCTCCTTTTATAGTCAGTCTCTGAAGGCGGGATAAAGTAACCAAAGCAGTCACTTGCTTCAAAAGGGAAGCTTCAGTAGACTGAAGAGACTTCAGTAAACGAAAGAGTAAATGCATGAATTCAATGAGAACTATTTGTTGACTTAAGAGATTCAAGAGTGCTTAAAGAATTAAAAGAACACTAGTGTACTGATAGGCAGCTTTATTTGCATCTGCATGGGTCATCTGTCACAGGAGAAAGTCAGTGTCTCAGAAAAACCTTTCTGCTAACCTACTGACCAAATAAAAGGTCAGCGTCTATAAGTGGTCACTTACTAGAGCGCTCAACAACACTTCATCTGTTGAAGGGTTCAGACTTGGAGCTGTATTTTAAAGTGGTATCCATTAGATGTGACTTCATAGATAAAAACCCAAACCACAGAACATCTCTTTAATGTCACTGTAGTTTGTAGCTGCTTTCATAACCATGGTTCCTATCAGGAACATGTGCTCTGTTCTTCAAAAATCACCTTCATGCATGTTGGTCGCATGTATTTTTAGAATCGCAGCATGGCCTCTGCCTTGAGTGATGCTAAATGAAGATTCCATGGTCTCACCCGGATAAAATCAAGGTTGGGCCTGAGGCAGTGAGGCAGGAAGCTGGAGGTGAAGTGTTCCGGAAGCTCGACAGACGCCCACACATCTGCCGTCACACTGAGCCGAGTTTCCTTTGACTGCTCCTCGTCAACACGTCACCCGCTGCTTTCAAAACAAAAGCAGACAGGAGAGATCACAGCTGTAGTCTGTTGCGACAAGCGTGTGTTGAGAAAATGCGAAGCTCTTCTAGTTCTGATGGAGGAGAAAAGGGTAAAGAACAATTGTTCTGAAACTGCTTCAGACTAAAAATCAGGACCATTCTACCATTTAAATTGGCTCATTTCTGGTTTCTTTTATGCATGCTCACAAAGACAATTAACTGCCTATACAAAAACTATTCCCTAGTAAAGAAGACTGAACAATTTAACTTCCTGAAGAGGCTCAAGAGACTCAAAAATGGCTGAAGGTGTTGTTTTGTTTACCCATTATGAACTACGTCATGTCAACTCCTGTTCCATAATGGCTCTGTAATAAGTGGTGACCTCAAACACACTAACAGCATCAGGGGTTATAGGTATGATTTGAGGAGGGGCAAAGATTATAAACCTTTTCATCCTGGCTCATTTTTTTCTTCAAACTGAGGCCAAGCAAAATTAGGCTCTGAAATTATTATGATTATTTAAATGTTAGGGGGTGGAGCTTGAGGGCTGAGACTGTACAACTACTGTCTAGCACAGTATTTCATTTCTGTATTTTCTGCTTATATATTTTGCTGTTTGTATATATTGTGGAAGTTGTATTTAGTGTTTAGTTCTTTTTTGTTCAGTTACCCACATGAAAGTCACAGCAGAGACACTGGTGTAGTGGAGTAAAAATGGAGTGCCCACACCTACAGACACTAGATGTCTGCTCAAGCCTTGTTTGTCACTATTTGTAAGTTGTTGTCACTATTCAATTTATGTATTCTAGACATTTGAGCAGATTTTAAACTTTTTATCTGATGTAAGAAAAAAATCTCATGCAAGAAAAAGAGAAATATCTACTTGAGAGTCTAAGACAATTCTCGAAATTGTCTGTATCTTAATTTAAACATAATTTTTAAAAGACATTGCTTAATGCATTCTCCCACTTTTCAACGTATCACTAAATACATGCATTTATCAGATATTCAGATTCAGTATTGACACATACTACTGCTGAAAGTTCATGACCTCTAATATATACTATTGTGTACAAGTTTTTGTTTTCAAAAAATTATATTCATGACCTCAGGGGAAGCAGAACATGAATCAGAGAAGCTTTTCATGTTTTCACAGCGTCTTAAAGATCATTACACTTTAAAAACATTTTACTAGATCTCGGTTTATAGTAATGTTTAAAAGAACCAGCATGCCTCCAATTGCTGCAGCAGATGCTTGTAATACTTTCATCTTCTTTAGTAGTTTTGGAATTTATTACACAGAAACTTTTTAGAAATAGATGGTAAAAGCTGTGATATCAAGTACTTCACAAAGACATTTTTTAATTGTAGGATTCTCTGAGCTAGAACGTCTAATAAAACTCTGAGTTGTTGCCTTACCATTTCACATCCCAGATGTCACCCCAAAATAATGAGTCATGTTGCTCTTGATACCAGTTTACTTTGAGATTGTTTTGTAGATTCCTCCAAATCTTCAAACTTATGTATTTAATTCCTTGTTTGTGTGTTTTACTGTCAAAATTGTAATCTGCCCTATATTAGCTAATTTGATTAAAATTTTTATTAAGACTTAAGCTCCATAGTTAGTGCCACAACGTTTGTTTATTCTACAGTTCATATAAAGCCTACTGGGAGACACAAAGAGAAAAATACACTTATGAATGAAATGAATTCCCCCTTGATAGTGTTTATGAAATGTACCGTGCTTAAAAACTTTAGTGATGTTTTTATTAGCTCCCAGGACTGGATGTCATATAATCATCTACTATTGGAAACAGTTGGAAACCAAAGTGGAAATAAGGCACGATCGGAATGGTTGAATGGTTGATGTGGGTTTGACCATATAAGGTTTGTATTACTGGCATCATAATGCAGATGGCCTAGAGAGAGAGCGCAGTGCAAACATACATTCAATAATCATTTGTAAAGAGGACACTGAAGCAATACTATGGTGTAACATTCAGAAAATGCTACTTCTAACAACAACTCAGATGAAACATAGTGTTGTGAATGAAAATGTCAAATCAGCATAGAGACACCTGATTGTGTAAACTGGACACAGTATGCAAATATTCAGTATGCATGGAATAACCATGTATGATACTATGTTGGCTAAAATGTGCAGAATACTGCATCCCACAATGCAATGCACTTAACTGGAACTTGACTCTTCATTTTACTTATTTGGCTTATTTGAATGGACTGAAAAATATGATGTGGTTAGGTCCTATATAAACCAGCTTTAAAAAAGGCAGGCAACCAGGACAGTTTGCTGCTGTACCTTCATGACATAATTTTGTAATTATATTTTACAAATTTGTATTTGATGTGTCTGGATACTGTATTGAACCAGTTGTAGCAACAGGTCATCAATGTAAACCTGGAAAAACGTTGCTTTTTAAAAATGTCTGGTTACACAATCAAGGACAATGTTTTTGCTGTTTTGTCAAAGGTTTATTTTTTTTCAGATTGCTGTTTCTTTCTATTATTAAGCAGTGTGTGAAAGATAGACTAAAGGTTTATGTGGATCTGAGAACTGTAATAAGAGTTGTACCGGTCTTAGGGTCTGTCTCACTACAGCCCTTGTATTGGCTTATCCCTTTTATTCTTGAGGTGGATGCCAGTCAAAATGGTCTTGAGGAAGTGTTTTCCTACGAGTAGGACTGAAAGGACTGAAGGGAAAAACATGTTTTCTGTGCCAGCAAAGCTTGCAGCCTTACAGTGAGGAAAATGCCCAATTACAGCTCCATGAACCTGGAATATTATATTAAAAGTAGACCATGACTGAGAATTTTAGAGTTTATTTTCTATGCGGACTATGGAGTTTTGTTTTGGTTTTTGGAATTCAGGTGGGGACTCCTCCCCCCCTACACCTAGCTATTTGTGCCAGCCCAGGCCCTTCCAAGAACTTTTATCTCTCCAGGGTCTTCGGGGCAAGTCACAGACAAGGCACAACCTCATCAAGCATTTTAGTGAGTATTTTCAGTCCTGCTGGCTCATTCTGGGCGTGATTTGGCTGTCCTTCAGAAAAATGATCTCTTAATTAGCAACTTGGCTTCTAAGTGTTGAAAAAAATAGGCTGGACTATGTACAGCAGTAAGCATTGTCCAAGTCTGTACATGAGTTGCTACATCAGAAGCAGCATTTTGCATAAAGGGAAATGGTCCTTTATCACAGAACTTTCCAGTTGTATGGTGGAAAAGAGTGTCATCTACATATAGAGACTTTTAAAGAGAAGGTTTAGCAGAAGTTACATCAGGTGTGTGGTCATCAGGGAGTTGAAAAAATCATAGAATTGGTAAGGCTGAGATGTGACTGGCTTGGAACTTATAAAGATAATAAGGATTGTTGTATACAATGTGAACACCTCTGCTTTTAACATTTATAGGAATACTATAGCACTATTATTGTATGTACATACTGTATCTGTGTAACCTTTACACATCTTTACACTGAAATCTGTATGTTTCTTTGGAAGAGTGACCCAATTACATATGTTATGGTTTTCTATTTGTGGGATCTACAGTTCTTTTACACAGTTGCTTTAGGTCATTAATACAAACCAATGTATCTCCTTGGTAAAGCAGATATTACATTTGAAAAATATCATGTGTTTGTTGTATTGTTTAATTTTATTGCTTGTTTCATCAACAGACATCTTAACTAGCTTGTGAGTGGTGCTTCTTCTGCCCAAAGCTTCTGTTGACTTGATATTTCTGCTATTGTATTTTAGTTATCATTTTCTTATATTTGGTTATAGGTCCATTTCATTGTTTTTTTGCCATTAAATTATTTTTGGCACTTTCATTTGTTAATTTGCTTTATTTGCACTCATCCTTTTTCATTTGCGGGTCTAATTCCTGGTTGTAATTGTTAGCTTGTCAGCAGTCAGCTTGCCTCTTGTGTTATGGCTTCCTAACTTGCTTGCTGTTTTGCACATAACTTTAATTCCCCTTGCTAATGTTGGTAAAGATTTGATCTTTTTGAAACCTACCAACTGCTGTGTTGTTTTGGATATTTTAACAGCTTGTATCTCTGTCTGTTTATCCCAGTGGTGCAATCTGATACTAAAGCCACTCTATAGGGTCCCCCGCCTCTCAGAGTAATTCTTTTAACTTTTGGCTCTTTCTCTAAACAATAATACTGCTTAATTGCCTTTTAAAAGAAAGTCTTTTGATAATAAAGCATTTTGTGATATTGTTTTTTTTATAAATTATGTGATATTTATTCTGTCTCTGTGTCAGTCTCTAATACATTTTTATGAAAACTGACACTTACAAGCCTCCTGTGCTGTAAGTACTTCTTGTAAGTGGAATAAAACATGTTTCCTTGAGTGTAACTTTCAAGATGGCACATTGTGCAACTACACTAGGGGTGTCACTCTGACCTGGTCACGTGTACAGTCTGTTTCTCCTGAATAAAGTTTAGAATGGAGTGATATAAGGAGTCATATTCAAAGTGTCCTGCTCACTTTTCTACCCTGTTGTGGATCACACTGTTGTTATGGTAGTTGCACATTATTACTTACATGACTGCTTCAATAACGCAGCTCAAATGCTGAGGACTGTTTTTCTGTGGCTATGGATCGTCAGTAATAATGTTGTAAACAATGTTTATTTGCACAGGTCACTGTATAAGTGCTCAATATATTGTCAGGAGACACAGATTAACGTTGTGTTGCATGTATCTGCTTTATACTTCACAAAGACATATCAGCCATGAGCTGGCATTTTATGAATCACCAAAGACTCAATCAAAGAATCAAATAAAGCATTATTTCAGGTACAGTAAAAATCTGCTTTACTGTTGTACTTGAGAAAAAAACTTCACCTACAGCTTGGATGGCCTGAAGGTGAGTAAATGAACAGTTTATTATTGGGTGAACTAGCCTTTAGTCTACTAATCCGGCCAGAAAAATGTGTGTGGAGCTGCAGAAAGAGCAGCAGAAATAACAGCCAATGAAACTGAGAGATTGTGAAAGAGTTCAAGAGCAGCACAAAGCTGCGAGAGGCAAAACAATTCTGCTGCCTACGTTTCCCCAGCCACTGTCTCATATATTACATCTTGTTTTGTTCTTTCCTCCATTCTGTGCAAACAGAATCCTTCCTATTTATGTGGCGCTTGTTGACATGTTCAAAATCTCTCAATTCTTACATTTCATTGTGTGCAGGTTTGTGTGGGAATGAATTGGAGAATCATAACTATAGTTGTAAAGATGAATGGTTGTGTAATTGTGGCACAATATGTGTGATCAGTAAAGTATACACCAAAACAACATAAAACAACTTTTTTATGATTTTCTGTCTTGTAGCGTATGCTACAAGATTGTATAGTCTAATATTGTATAGTATTAACTCAAGGAAATCTCTGAATATCATGTGATGATGATGATGAATATCATCTATTAGTTATTATTAAATGCATGCTTGACTTCATAATTTATCTATAACATACCCAAAACCTGTAAACTTCCACATGTAATATAACTCTTCCAGACCTTTTCTTCTTGCCTGGGTTAACAGACAACCAATGCATCATCAGAAACTACAGCTGAACATATCACTGTGTTCCCAGGTGTCTGACAGATTTCCCTTAAGGTTTTGGTTTAATCATTCAGACAATCATGGTGAGATTTTGCAGAGTAAGCGCTCACCCGTCACTACATTAGTGCTTTCTGTATCCAAAGAATTGTGTCAATCTTTAATCTTAAGGTAAGGATTCTGTTTGGATCTTTGAGACATCTGCGCTTTAGACACAGCTAAACAGCTCAGGGTTTAGCTGTGTATGAACAGCTCCCAAGAAACTGTATCTGTGTAACATAATAATAACGTTTAAGGAATATGAAGCATATTTGTGAATTAGGGAGCATATGGAAGTGTGCACATGTACAACATCAAACAACAGATTAAATCATCCAATACTTAGTAATTCTAAATACTAGTTTCACAGCCTCCTGCTTACACATGAAGGTTAATTCTGTAAGCAGGGTTCAGATCATCACTTCAGAAATAATGCTGTTGATGAGTAATCTTTGAGAGATTTATAGCATATATGTTAATTGACTGTACACCTTTTTGTTAGTGGTGCATGCTAAAGCAAGCATTTAAGACTTATTAAGAGACTTTTTGAATGATCTGGCATACAATTTTCCACTGATAAAGAGGGAAAACAATCCCATAGACCCAAGCTGCTGTACAAATCATCTAGGAACCAGAATATCATATCTTAACAAAAGGATTTTTTTCATAGCAAAATATATTTTTTATTTCTAAGCTGAAGGTCACATACCTGAACCTTTTAAGATCTGTGTTGCATCAGAGTCCTTCAGGAGATCAGACCTCCACACCTGCTCATAGTCACTCTGAGGCCTGTAGCTGTTCTGCTCTAGCAGAGATCATATGCTGACTCATTCTTCTTTCAAGGATATTTTCACTCAAGGTTTTGTTCTATATGTTTCTGTTTTTATCTGAAACTTAAATCAATCATATTTTTACAACTATGACATGACATTATCTTTTTTGAGAAGTAATGTTTTTGGTAACAGAAGACTTCTATAATTAGAAATGTAATTAGGCATATTAGTTTTACTTCTGTTTGATTTCAACAGCCCCCTAACCCACTCTCACCTAATACACATAACAGTGAGTAGAACTCTGACAAAGAAAACATGATCTAGAAAAACATGATGTCCATAATGAACAAAATCACTGATCTAGAAAAACGTCACACCTGTATCTTTGGTCTGACTCTCATTGAATTGACTTTAGGTACTGTGCTAATTGATATATCCTTTAAAGTCTCAAACTAATACAGATGAAAAGATGTCTGTGTTGGAGGCATTTAATTTACTTTGCTATTAAATAACATGAAACTGCAAAACGTCATTACAATAGCAAGGATTAAAATATTGATCCTGCTGTACGGGTTTTTATATTCAGTGTTGGAATTGTGTCAGGCCTCTCATCCAGTGAGTAGGTGGACCAGAGAAGCATTACAACTTCTGATCAACACAGTACTACTCATTAATTTATCCTTTTGGAATCAACTTAAACTACAGTTCTAAGTCAGTGAATGTATAACAAGAGTCTGATTTGAAAAGGTCTGATTTTATTCAATTTTACTTGGTTTTGTTTTATTGACGTGATTAACTCACACTTCTGTGGCCGCTTCACCTAAACCTGCTCATGCAGCTATAACATTTATAACTTTTACTAGCAGTAACAGTTTTAATATTACATGGGCATCTTTGATGCTGATTCTGTTAAGTACATGCTTCATAAAGTGGCCTTTGACACTCTTGGGCATGTTTAGAGCTTTCTGACCAAGGATAAATTTTTGATAAATGATTGGTTTGATAAACAGAAAGCAATCAGTTCAACACAATAGGTAACCAATTTTTCTAATTTAATGATTAACCTCAACCTCAACTTAAACCCCAACCTGAACATAAATATTGCTAGTATTCATTCAGCATTGTCTCTATCCTAAAGTCACATTAATAGTATGGATGAATAGTATGGATTTATTAGGGATGTGATCAAATTGACTGTTTGGAATCGAACTGACTGTTGGAAATACTGAGCAAAACCCAGTCGGCTGTTGATTCACCGCAGATGTTGGTCAGGTTGGAGGGTGCTGGGGGGAGGGGAGGCCACACTGAATGTGTGAGACCTGGTAAACATTGAGGACTGAACACAAACACAGAGTTTAGATGGTGTTGAGTATTGGGAGCTGATAAAAGCAGTTAATCTGGGGTGATCTGGTAAAATCAATATGGGAATAACCCCAGGTGAGTGAAGAAAGGTCAAAGAATGTTGACAAGAAGAGCAAGTTCTTTCCATGATCTCTTATCCATTTCATCATCTTGACCTCTGTGTGTGTATACCTGTGGCCAGAGAGAGTATTTACATAATTCCACAGCTTCCGAAGGATGAAATATTCATAGAACTTATGAAATATCAAACAAGCCCCTCTGACTTTTAAAACTCTGGAGAGTGCTCTATTAAAGCAGAGAAGCTGTGGACAGAACTGGCCCCAGACTGCTGATTGTTGAGTTTTGGGAATTTTTGTTGATGGTACAGTTCTTGGTGTTCTCTTCGTCTTGTTGTGATGTTCATCATTCGCCAGCAAATGCCACTGTGTTCACTCCAGCTCCTCCCATCCTTGAAAATAACGATTTGGCCATAACAAATTGGAGCAGTGTTCCCTTTCGTGATGAATGCAGTGAAAAGTGAATTTTTATTGTGGTTGCAGAGTGGTCAGATGAAGACACAGGGTGCAGAGGCCTGCTAGTTCCCTTAGTGCCCAGAATAGTAATACATATTTTCCAGATCAGCAAATGTTCAATATTCTGAAGTGTCTTGAGCAGTAGTGCTTTTGGCCTGGGTCATTAAAGACACTTTTTATTAAAGACCCTTTTTTATATGGATGCTGAATTTTAGGTATGCTGATATTAGGTTGGTTGGGCTGTCTTTGGAGAGAGTTTTTGGAGAGGGGTTGTGGATTCCACATGCCATAAATGATGGATACTTGAAAGGGAGAAAATTCAAGGTACTATTTTGATGTAATAAATTAGATTCCAAAAACCTGTCTTAAAAATGTGTCCCAGGACACCTAAACTGTTTAACCCGCCAAAGCTCTTACTGTGGAGAATAAAGGGAAAGGGGCATATAGGGATCTGAATAGAGCGTATCCTCTTATCTAAGTCTGGTGGAAGTTAGCCAAATCACTTACACCACCTTTAATTATGAGTCCCAGGCTTTCAACAGAATTGGCTTGTATCAAGCCCAACATTGTGTTAAAATGTGTTCTTGGATGAGCTACAACATCCGGGCCTGTTTACTGAGAGCAGACGAAGGCTGCAGACACCTGCAATGTTGCACATGAATTCTCAATTGATAATTTTGGACTTTACTGCAGCATGGAGTCCAAGCTCATACAGCAAACCATGAGCATCAGCCCAACACTTGAAAGATTGTGTGACTGTGGATTCAGGCATATTATTATACCTGATGAACAACATTTATTGATTTGCAGGGATCCTAAGCTGTTGTAACTAAAATGTGTGGATGTATCAAAAATATTATGGAATACTAGTATTTTAGACACAAAAACAGGTTGTAGACAGGTTGTAGATTGTGGATTAGCAAAATTCTGTATTAATGTTGCTCTAAACATGTTGTTTGTGAACCGTAAACAGTCTACAGAATTACAAATACATATGTACATATAGCCTGTGGCATTAGGTATACATAAACATACTAAATTACATATTACAACAAAAACAATAACGTAAAACAATGATAAAAATAAGACTCATTCTTAGTGCTCCTTAAACCTCCAAAAAAATAGGCTTTAGTTATACCCACAGGATTTTATGAGACTATGGGTGGGTGGGCGTATTCCCCTGTAGAGGGGTCCCAGGGCATGCTCAAGTTAAAAAGTTAAAAGCATCAATCTGCATTCTGAGAGTAAAATTAAATGACTAGATCTATGAAGAAGCTTGTGCTCTTATAAACAACTAGTCGTAATTTAAAGAGGTCATATGATGCTATTTTCAAAGATCATTATTTTGTGAGCTGGGTTTAATACAATATGTTAACATGGTTTAAGGTTTAAAAAAATTATTATTATTTACATACTGTACATTACTGTATGCCCAGTCTTTCTAAGACATGTTGCATTACTCTGCACAAAACTCTGAACAGTCAAATACTTTAACAAATAATTAAACATACTTACAGGCTCTATTTCAGAAGTGCCAGGTTGTTTTTATTTTAAATGAAATATACTTTCTATAAAGGTCTTATAGTGTTTGAGATTTGAACAGTACATGAATAAGTAGCTGTACTAAAATTGTAATAATATAAGTGCATTAGCTTATTGTGTAAAAACAGCTGAAAATATTTAGAACTTAGATTATTACTGAACAAGGAAAGTAAAGCTTACTAGATACGTATTTTGTGGTTCTGCTGTGTATCATGCAGAGGCCACATGGATAGTTGATTTATTTAGAAATGAAGCATCTTTGTTGTTCACTGTCACCAGTCAAGCAGACAGCATAGTTCTGGATGAATGCCTGAGTCTTTCACAGCAGTCGTGAGAAGCATGTAAATCTCTAACACTCACTGCATATGTGTGTACATCTGTCTTTGTATGAACCCAATGTGACCACTTTGACCATCAGAGTAAGGACAAAGAGAGTAAGGTCAGGACATTTTGGCCTCATTTTCTGACACTTTTAAAGGATGGGGTTAAGACTTTGTTTTGGGTTTAAGATTTGAATTAGGTTAAGGTTGGGTTTAGGGTAAGGGATAGGCAGTTAGTTGGGATAATTAAGCTTAGGGTAATAGGCTAGAGATTTTATTGTGTCAATGAATAAAATAATATTCAAATTGATCTAACTCTTAACTTGTGTTCTTGAACTGACATACACTGAGTAAGCAAGGTTTGGGTTAATTAGCCCAGAGTTCATGGTTTATCTGACAGTAAGTTAACCCTGCTTTCTGAAACAACCCCCATAACACACTGTCTAAAAGCTTGACCTATCACCCAGGCTCATGTTTACTTTGAAAGATGAGTTTGTTGTAGGAGTTTGTTGCAGTTTCTTCAGCTTAGACTAAAGAAACTGCAAACCTCTCATAACCAGACCATGTTTTGACCAGTAATGATAACGGCTTAACCTGCCTATAAACTAACATGCTAATTTAATCCAGTAGTCATCATTGCTATGAACTTATTTATAAGGTTACATATTTAACAACTGTTAAATGTGCACACAATGGTGGTGTGCTATGGTCGTATTAGCACAGCTGTGATCCTGATGAAACAGACATTTGTTTGTGTTGACCCACAGAATCACACTAAAGTAAATCTGTTCCACTGTAGAAAAGAGAATCTGCAATGGCATCTCGCCTGCTACATATTCATGATTTATGAGATTCAGATCATGGTCTGGTGTAATGTATACAAGCATACTGGTCATGTGTAGCAGCTAATACTGATTACTACAGTCTTCATTATGATACAAACAAACAGTTCAAACACCATCACAAACATCATTGTCCTCCCGTTTCCATACATCATTTGTCATAGTTAAACCTATTGCAACACTTTCTGCTCTACTGGTGGAGCACAGAATACATGAGCCATTAATAAATCAAATTTCTTTGTGAATCTAACAATTGTTAACATTCTCTTAAGGAAATCTGAGTGGTGCTTGCCCATGTAAAAGCAATCACAATGCTAAAGAGCTCTGGGTGGTTACCATGGTTTTTGTCAGGTGTTGTTAAGGTGTTCTAAATGGTGGCTTAAGCAATCAATGTAAGTTTATGGGATTATTTTGCCTATATTATGGTCCAGCAAGTAAAAACATACACCATGCAGTCATGCAGTAACAGCATCTTCTGCTCAATGTGATTTGAGGTATCATTCATATTTAGAGCAGACTGGTTTATTACACACTGAAGCTTAATTAAAGTTTTTGAAACTACTAATAACAAGTGTAAGCAATGATAATAGTGATGTTTGTCTTAGCAAACACTACTAACATTACTAACAAATGAAATATGTCGTGCAATCATTGTGATAAAAGCAAACAAACATACTGTAAACAAACATAACTTACACTACAGGCACTCAACAACACAAGAGAATTTAAGCTGGAAGTTTGATGCTTTATTTGTATGATCACCTCAACAGTGTTTCTGTCAAGATGCGACAGTCTAGGAATCACTTTATTATCGTTTAAAAGTAAAGTGAGTCTGTTTAACCTCTGTTGACCTTTGGCATTTCATTTTGAAGTTTTAATCCTTTGTAAAACTTTCCTCATATGGAACTTTTTGACCATGTTTACTGGCACCAGAATATTACAATATTAGTCTAAATTTGCTCATATTTGATCAATGTCAAAAGGACATTTCAGTGCATATAGGAGACATATTTTTCTTTTACATTACAACTAATGAACATAAATCAATATACAGACAGACGAAAGCAATTAACATAAATCAATGCCCAGACGGGCAGTAATAGTTTCATACTTTAAAAGGTTACTGGGCTGCATTTCCCATCTCATACTTCAGCCTCATCTGCTATTGATACAGACATGAACAAAACAAACATTTTGAATTGAAAGTACTATATTTCAGTACAATGAAATGTTCAATATTACATAATCTGTTCTCTATAAAGCATGTAAACATTGTTTTCATAATAAACACTTAATCATACGGACTTCCGTCTGGAAGCAGGTGTGCATGGTTGGTCTGTGACTGAGGCGCTGTCATGACATTTGGTCCAGCAACTTTTGGAGGGTCCACTAAACATATCTTTAAACTGTTATGTGTATGGCCTTCAAACATTCTAGTAATGGCTGTGATTAATTCTTTATAAACTAAAGAGCTGAATTAGTTGACATTAATATACTATACAGCACTAATATAAAATAATAAAGTCATATCCAAAAACTAAAACAAAAATATCCAGTATACTGCTTTTTTGTCAGAGACATCAAAAAGTGGATTACTACTTTTCTGCATTAATAAAACATGTTGTGGCAACAATATTTCCCCAAATGTTGTCTGAACAAACAACTTTTATATTAAACAATTTTGCTGACTTGTTAAGGGATTTGAGTTCCCAGTATGCATTGCAACATGAATAAATTATGTGTATACTATTATAGGATTATTGCTTTGTTGTTTGCTGATTTTATTTATGCTGTTGTTTATGTTAACACTGTTATTCATTATGTGGTGAGGTTCAATGCTCATATTTTTTTCTTAATGATGTTTGTTGATTACCATTATTGAGCTTTTTGTGTATTTTTTGAGATAAGTGTTGAAATCTATCTGTGTGTCATATTAAAACTACTGAATGATTAGATTTGTTTTAATCATTTCTCAGTTGGATCTATTGTTTCAAAAGAAGATGACAGTTGTACGGTTTAAGGACTTGCATACAAATGACAGACCAGGGCTTATGATTTAAACACAAAGGACATGTGCAAGAGGATCATAATCATTCTACAAATAACAAACCTCATTAGTGCTTCTCAGAAGTCAGAACTAAAGAAGATCAACAGGAAGCATACGCTCACAGTAAACATCAACTCCAAAGTGAATATCTTTAATTTAACACATGGAACTAGAGAGTCACTCTTTTGACATTCTCCCTTCAGTTCAAAGGATTCTGTGAAATCCTCTGTAAACTGTGTATATTATCCTGTGTGTGAATGGTACAAACATAGATCTGGGTTCAACTGAATTTTTTTTATTTATTTAATAGAGTTTTATTATATTTCTATTAAATTTAAAGATCCAGATTTTTTTTTGCTTTTTGAGGTGGCAAGTTTTTAATGTTGAGTACAACTAAGATTTAAGAGCTTTGATCAAAAGGAAGTTTTTATTTTTTTGCTGCTTTTGTCATTTTTTGTCCATTTCCATGGTATAATAAAGAGACTGCTTTTGTTTTTCAAGAAATACAGAAAATCATGCAAGTTTAAAAATATGTAAAGGTGATTAAATTATGGCTTAAATAATAAGTGAATAGAATTTTTATTTTAATATTTAATTTTAATTTTTATTTTAATCCTGAAGTTTATCCTCTAAATTCTTTGAAGCTGAATAAACTGACATCTGAATGCTGTACAAGAGTGATATTTTGATATTTATGTGTTTACAGTAACATTACCCTCAGCATAATGCTGATGAAAAGAGGGAGCACCAGTAATAACTATTTAAACAAACACTAAGACAAAACTATTAATACTGCAGCTGTGATATGTAAGCAGGAGACCCTAAAACTCCTGTCAGCATTTTGTAACGTTTTGTGATATCTGATGTCTCCAGGCAACCACATACATATGAGCTCTTTGCATTAAATCATTTTTTCTGCAGAACATGTGCTCATATTCCAGCTGCAACATTTTGTCTGGTTCACTTGTCAGAACCAAACCAGCAGAACAAATGTCACAGTGATCCAACAGACACCGATAAATGACTACCCAGAGAAGAATTTTAATGGCCCATCAGAGCTCCGTCTTAATTATTAATCTTGTGCATGTGTTTAGTTTGTGCTATCACGCAGACTCTGAAATAAATGATGGGACGTCAGCCGCTGATCAGTTACTAAAATGTTAGAGGGCCGTTCAAGTGGAGGGGATCAATCCATTGTTAAATGTGGGCTTTTTCTGCTCACAGCAGATTTTAAAAATGCAAAAGCAGAGCAAAATTCCTCAGAGCACCAACAATGAATCATTCAGCAAATCTGTCTGTGTCAGAATGTAAGGATGGTGGATTTCCCCCTAAGGCGTTTCTCATCCTTTCCCCGTGATAGAACTCCGACGGGAGACACCAGCTCCACTGAGCTACAGAACCTTCATTTAAGCTCGTTATCTCTGTTTGTTTTTGGCACACACCTGCAACTCCTCTAGCTGTTTATAGCACATTAAAGATACAGTTAAGCCAAAAAATAAAAAAGTAAAGGCACCATAAAAGTCACTGATATGACACGTTCTAAATTGCAAGTCATATGTTTTGTGTGATTAATTATGTGAAACAAGGAAATCTAATCCACCAAATTGTGTTTGTTCAGCAGGTCTGACATCACTGATCATATAAAGGCATGCATGTAGGTTCTCACGCATGCTATAACCAAATGCAACGCATCAATTCAAATATGTAGGATCCATAATGAGATATACTGTAGCTTAAAAAGGGATTTTCTGTGAATAGTTAATTTGATAGTAAATTTTACACTACAATTCTAGAGTTGTTGAGCATGTAAATGCTTGACAAAAAATGTTCATATAGATTTGTTTATTGATTTGTTCAGTCACCCTTTCTGCAGGCTACACTGTTATGTCAGCTGATAGCAATGAGTGTGTTGCGTTATGTGTGAGGAATTTATTTTTTAACTGAACTGATTATTTTAAGCTGCAGTCCATAACTTTTGCATCATCTTAGTTTGAAACATAAAATTGCATGTTACTTTACATACTTTTCTTAAAGTCAAATCTTAAGCTAAAAGCTAAACTGACATTCTCCAGAAAATAAGACCTGACAGCCAAATAATAAATATTATTTATAATATTATAATAATCTGTTATGTACTTGCTCAATAATTAATTTTTTTTATTAATTAAAGTCTTGGAAACAAGACAACAAATAAGCATCATATAACAACAAAGCAGAACAAGCCTTCTTCCAATTTATCAACTGCTTAGCATGACTTTTACTAAGCTATAGAAAAAAATAATAATACCCTAAGTAAATTATTAATTTCAATAACATTTTTAATTATTATTACATCATTTTAAATGTGCATTGTCATTAGTCATTGTTACACATTCAAGTGTAAGTGAAATGGCATAATGGTGAGTAAATAATGCCAGAATTTTAGGTAAATGATACGTTTACCCTTATTGTCTTACCTGCTCTGCCTTTTGTGTGATGGTATTAAATTCCAGAATATTTCCTCTGTTGACTTTAAAGGTCTCAGCAGGTGCTGGATTTGTGCTCCAGCACTGCAAGGTCAAATCTAAAGGGGCACCATTTGGCAACAGCTGCTACTCTGCCAATCAGCAGTACCTGTGTTTCACTGGGGGTTTGGTTAGGGCTATCACACCTTAGCAGAGCCATTCAAAGTTAAACGATGCAAAGCAGTCTTATCAAATTTCAGTGAAAGCAAGCAGCCCGATCAGCTTTAATCTCTTTTGGGGAGGTTATGAAATCCTTTTAAGAATTTTCTTTTCTCCTTGTGAAGGTGAGAGTTTCTCATAAGCATTTCCAGACACGGCGGGACCACCAGATAATGTCAGCTTTTCAAGTGTCTCTTTTTATTTTCTGTCTGAAATCAACAACAGTTTAACAGAATAACTGTTGTAAAGCTGAGAAAAAGATAATCAATTAGGTAATGTTCATTGATTTCTCTAATTCTCAGTATTGGAGGCCCCCAGAAGTAATTGGGCAATTAAAGCTGCAGTCTGTAATGTTTGCCTCTCTACTGCCATCTCTGTTTGAAACATAAAATTGCAGGGTACATGCACAGTTATTTTCTTAACGTAGATGACAAGTTTAAATTTTAAACAATTGCTGTAGGAACAAACGCTGCACCATCTACAGTTTGTAGCCGGATCTTTATTTCATTTTTAACCCCCAAAAAGTTATGGATTGCACCTTTAAATAAAGTAATTAAACATGAAGACAAGAGGAGGACAGTATGCCCTTTCTAATTAATACCAGCACAAAAGCAGACTTTTACTTCTCATTGTCAGTTCTTTTGGCAATATGCTACACCAGTGATAAATCTACTACATCATATGTGTTTGTACATCCACAGCAGTCTGTTTGCATACAGATGCATGTCAAATATCAATGATACAAAGTTAGCACAGTCCTGAATTCCAGTTAATAGCTATACAAAAATATTCCCGGCAAGTGAGGGTGAGGTAGGGTAAAGGTAAAATAAAAAGGTAAATAAGGGTGATACACACACACACACACACACATATATATATATGCTCTGTATGATGTTTTAGGGAATTGTTTGTTGGTCCCATTATCATATACTATCCTTCTAGATCAAATATAGATATCATTATAATAACATAATATTCACCAAATTAGCTCAATGTTGACGCCCTTAGGTAAACTTGTACTGTCTTACTGAGTTGTGGCTAACTTCTAAATTTTCCTTCTTTTTACTGTCTTCCAGTTGTCTACCAGTGTCCAGATTAAATGATAATTAATAAAGTGTAGGTGCTGGAGCTGGATTACATCACACTCTGGTTTACCTTTGTAAAACATTTATACTACATTATAATTTATGCATTGTATAATCACAATCATTTATTTGTTATTTGAAGTTCAACAGCTGCTGCATAACAGGAATGACCTGTATCATCTAGACTGATGGAGTTTGATTTCTGTAGATGAGATTTGACAGTATGCAAAATGTTTAAGTCCAATTTGTCAGTGAGATGAAGATGTGTAAACTTACAAGCATTTAATAATGATTACTGAATGATTACTAATGAAACCATAAATATTATTTAGTATTAATATACTGAGCTAAATGATAAATACCGAACTACACTGCTACACAATAAATACTGAACTACACTGCTACACAATAAATAGTGAACTACACTGCTACACAACACAATACATACTGAACTTCAGTGGTACATTATACAATAAATACTGAACTTCAGTGGTACATTATACAATACATACTGAACTACACTGCTACACTACACAATAAATACTGAAGTACACTGCTACACTATACAATACATACTGAACTACACTGCTACACTACACAATAAATACTGAACTACACTGCTTCACAATGCGATACATTGGTACACTTCACAATAATTACTGCACCACATTGCTACAATACACAACAAATACTGAACTACACTGCTACACTATGCAGTACACTACTACACTACACAATAAATACTGAACTACACCTCTACATTACACGATAAAGACTGAACTACACTGCTATGCTACACAATAAATACTGAAGTACACTGCTACGCAACACAATAAATACTGAACTACACTGCTACACTACACAATAAATACTGAACTACACCTCTACATTACACGATAAAGACTGAACTACACTGCTACGCTACACAATAAATACTGAAGTACACTGCTACACAACACAATAAATACTGAACTACACTGCTACACTACACAATAAATACTGAACTACACTTCTACATTACACGATAAAGACTGAACTACACTGCTACACAACACGATAAAGACTGAACTACACTGCTACACTACACAATAAATACTGAACTACACTGCTACACTACACAATAAATACTGAACTACACTGCTACACTACACAATAAATACTGAACTACACCTCTACATTACATGATAAAGGCTGAACTACACTGCTACGCTACACAATAAATACTGAACTACACTTCTACATTACACGATAAAGACTGAACTACACTGCTACACAACACGATAAAGACTGAACTACACTTCTACATTACACGATAAAGACTGAACTACACTGCTACACAACACGATAAAGACTGAACTACACTGCTACACTACACAATAAATACTGAACTACACTGCTACACTACACAATAAATACTGAACTACACTGCTACACTACACAATAAATACTGAACTACACCTCTACATTACACGATAAAGACTGAACTACACTGCTACGCTACACAATAAATACTGAAGTACACTGCTACACTACACAATAAATACTGAACTACACTGCTACACTACACAATAAATACTGAACTACATTGCTACAATGTACAAAAAATACTGGACTACACTGCTACAATACATGATAAATACTGCACCACACTGCTACACTATATAGTAAAGCTAAATAAATCTGCATTTTTTTAGTGTAGATTTGTTTATTTCTGGTCTTTAACAAAATGAATGCCATTTTATTCCCCTAACATATGTATAAATATTTTACTAAAATTAAATAAAAGCTTAAATAAAATCTCTATTCTGTACATATGTTAAGAGTTTTTATACTTCAATCTAAAAATGTTGTTCCCAACAAGTTTGTGTAGTAAAAAAAAATATATTAAAACTTAAAACATATTCTTTGTCTGATGCATTGTTTAAAGTTTTACAGAATGTTCTTAAAAATCACATTTTTAAAGTCACGAAAACGTCATCAGCTTCACAGGGTAACCTTTGAAACATGACAACATTTTGAATCCTGTTTCAACATGATGTCAGTGATCTTTTTCCACCACAAACACAAATTCAATTTCTGTGACCCATTAATGGTTCATAGGAACAGAGAGGGAGCAAAAGCTTTCATTTGACTTAAACCCACACAAAACTATTCCACAGTTTCCATGAAACGCAGTGTAACGTCACCGCAATAATTGCCACAACTGGCAGTACAACAACAAGAGCTTTTGAACACCAGCACTTGTGTGGTAGACTGAAGTGACTATTTGGGGAGCTTTTCTTGGGTCAGGTACTCTACCATGAATTGAGATGTCAAATTAGTCCTGCTGTTAAGATTTCAGAACTGTCGGTTCTTCGTGCTGCTTGTGTCTCCCGATGCCTTTGGAAAAATTCATCAGAGCTCAGCAGAGCATCGATGCCGAGCTGTAATCATGGCATCTGATCAGGTCTCTGAGGGGGTGGAGATGGGTTCACTCTAAAGCTTTCTTGTTTTTGATCAACATCTTGTCTCTTCTATCTGAAAGTATGGTGTAAACGTGCAACGCACAGCTGATGCAACAACCTCGCAACAGGAAACCTATTGAGCTCCTATTGTCAGAATTAAGCCATTGGTGTATTTATGTGGATTACTTTGCAAATGTTCATAGGAGTTAAAACTTGTCTGTAATAGAGTAAAACGTGAAACTACTGTGTAATTAGTGGCTCTTTCAACTGATTAACACTAAAAAATATTGTGTTCACTGCTTGAGTTCATTTAGGCAAATATCCTTGGATTTAAGGAGATATCCTGGGATTTTAGGACAACTTCCTCTTGCTGCTTTAAAAATGTATGACAAAACAATTTTGAACTGCAGTATAAAAGTATGTTATTTTGTGATCATTAGATGTTTATAGATGAGTTTCAAATTTTTGTTCATATATAAACATCCCAGGAAATTTTCAAAGAGTTTTTAAAGCAGAGTGTTTTTTTTAGTGCCCTTAGTAGGTTTTATCAGAAAATACATGTTTGCAGCAGTTGTGGAGATTACTACAGGTCATTAGCACAAATAAAAATGAACAATATTTGTCAATGTCAATAGCTAATAATAGTAAGAATAATATACAATTATCCTTATAATATATTAATTATAATTATTAGAATAATAGTAAGATATTCCAAAAAACCTGTTAGATAAGGTGGAGTGAGGTTAATACTGACTCATGTACCAAGACATACTAGTTGACATTTAATTTACAACAATTTGCTATATTCATTTTTATCAAAAAACAACATGTTGACATCTTTATTCAATATTTTATTACATTAGGTGTTTAATTTATCTGTATAACTATATAATGCACCAAACACAGGAATAAAGTGGGTTCACAGAAATTAGTCATACATTTTAATAAAATCCTGAATCACTGAAGGTCTGCTGACCAGACTGTAGAACAGGTGAGAACAGAATCCGTCTTTCATGATCACAAAGACATCAGCCACAAAGTCTCCACCTGCTTAAGAACACACAAGCCCACCACAAAACACAACTACACACACACAAACATACACAAAACACTGAAAGAACTCATCTTTATGAAAATAATATGTAAATGGGATCAGTCTATTTCCATAGACCATAATGCTTTGTTCTAAAACAACAATGTAGTTAGCTCCTAGAAATACATATGAGAATTAAATAAATAAAGCAAGCTAGTTGTTAGCTAAAATTTGCACTTCAAAAACATGAAGTTCTGAGGATTTTTTTCTTTTACTATTTTGGTCTGATCTGATAAAAACAGTTGTTGACAGAGATTGAATGAAAGATTTCTGAGATATATGTGAAGAAACATTTGATTTCTGTCTGCCAAAACAAGTTATTGCAATAAAGTTCTGAAGGAGTTAGCTAATCAACAACACATTTCCTTAGCTAGAAATAAATAATATATTGAGTCTGTAATCTGCCACAGCAAAGGGGTTTGACAAAATGAAATGTAACTGTGTAGTTGCACAGAATAAAGGTAATAATGTAATTACCAAACTGAACATTTCTATTTTTACTTGACATATTAATTTCATTTCAAAATGAAAGATTAGAAAGATTATGAATGGGGACCAGGGATAGCTGTGGTCACCATTTTTCTTTATTGTATAGAAAAAATCTTGGACATTCTGTCAACTCCTCTGGAATTACATGAAGGTGAGTAAATGATGACACTTTTTGATGCACTGTTCCTTTAAGAGACAATCATGCTGTTAAGAGCATCTTCTAAACTTAATCTAAGCAAAATTGAATCTTAATACTCCAGATATTATCAATTTAACAGTATCACAATGTTCACAAATATCTACTATGTGCAGATTAACAAAGAGGCAAAGCTGAGCATAGGGATGTGCAGATGGCAAGAAATGCCTCGTTGAAATCTGAGTATGTAAAATTGCACCTTAAAAAACAGGAGCATGTTGACTTGATGTGTTCCACAGCCCACAGTGTGACTGTGTAGCTGTTCATCTATTGTGCGGTGACAGCTGTGAGGATGACTGCTATTGCACGCTTGATGTATATGATACAGTTGTTTTCTTTGTGGGCTGCTCAAAATTAAACGGCCACCAGTGTGCACCAGAGCTGTGAGTCATTTGCACATGTGTAGTGGGTGTCACTGTGGGCTGAATGCTGATTGCTGAACCAGAGCTGACCCTGATTCTCTTCCTGACCAAACAATAAGGATCAAACAGTCCAGAGAATCCCAGTCCCAATCACACATTAAAAATCCCCCTAAATTGTGGCTGACATTAAATAAATGTTAAATATAAATAAACAGAAACATTTACCACCAAATATGTACATTCCTTTTACGCAATATTGCGTAATCTTTTATGCAATATTTCATTGTGCTGTGCCTGTTTATGCCCATTAGAATATTATGTTGTTAGCTTAGCAAAATGCTAATGTCAAAATTTGTTCAGTTTCTTGTGTGCTTCACATAAACTGCACTATTTGTACACTGCATGTAGTGTTGCTATGTAGTGCATTTCAAACTTCCCTTACAGTATGAAGGTTCTGCATCAAGCCCAAAGTAAACTCTGCTTGTCCCCATTCCACTGTGTTGTGTTTGCATCATAAGTAAAGTCCACAGCGCGCATTGTCTGCACAGACTGTACAAAAACTTGTGGAAAGGATTGACTGCAGGTTTAAAAGGGTTCACCAAGTGATGACACTCACAGTTGGGCACGTGTCAACAGCTCATGCTCAATAAAGTGTACTTTTGAAAGACTTTTGAAAGAGACAGTGTTAAACACAGAAAACAAAATACACCTGCGCCTTTGGAAAGCAGCTGCCCTATGTAGGCACTAAAAATCAAGGCAACTTAATGGGTTTTTGGAACAGTGTCCAAGTTTTACTTTTGCATTTTTGAATGAAAACAGCTGCACAGCACATTCTTAGCACAAGATGGAGATTTTATAACACAGTTGCCCGCTGGTGAGCTTTGAGAGACTGTCAAATTCAGTTTCATCATTCTTTCCTCTGGGATGAGAGATGAGACCATCAGCCATAGATACAGATATAGAGATGCCTGCCAAGCAGACAATCTCATTCTCGCCTGCAGCCACCGCACATATTGTCCATGGAATCAATAGTAATAACAGGAAACTGTGGCCTTGTTTCGTGAAGGGCAGTCAACTTGAAGACACATCAGCATGTAAACGTTAAACCTCCGAGACTTTCTCAGATGGAAGACTGCAATGTTATGCATTAGAGCTTAGAATGCATAAAGTTCAAGAGAATGCTTAATCTTTATTCAAACAGCATTTATAGATATCATCAGATTAAGACCTCATCTCTTGATGGACCTCAGGTGACAAATAAATTGATGGAGCCCTGAGGCTTGTTAGAAGCTGCTGTAGATGCGTCGTCTACGCTGGGACTCTTTAAGGTTTGTAAAAATCTGAATTAAATAAGTGTTCACAGTTTACGCTTAAAAATTGACTTCATTTCAGAGAAATCTGAAATGAGTTCCAACAACAATGTTGAATTGGAATTCAATCGGAATGACAGAATGAGTAATTTCTGAGTTCTAATTCAAAGAAGTGTAAGAGTCACAACAGAGGAAATTAATTAAACTCAAAACATAAATAGAAATATGATGATAGTTTGACAAGGATCTCTCTTTTTACAGTATTACGCATTTATATGGAAAGAATGGTTTAACAGACAAACAGAAACATGGGCTGAGAGGCGATTAAAATTATTTGACTTAATTTGACTTTATTCTACCTTGACAAACCACACCAGATCCCGTTAGACATAATCAGACCTCATTAGTCTTCACCAGACTACATCAGACCCTATTAAGATGAGATCAGCCTCTATTGGACCTCATAAAACTGCACAAGACCCTATTAGACCAGATCAGTCCTATTAGATTTCCCCAGACCACATCAGACATTGGACTTGATCAGATCCCATCAGACACCATTAGACTCCATTATACATCATGACCTCAAATTCAAATGACATTGAATTGTTCAATCTCACAGTTCCATAAATTCAATTTAAATTCTAGAACTGAAAAAGAATTTGAAAGCATTCTCCATTGAGATATAAAAAGGCACAACATACTTTAAAGGGAGGGGGGGTTATGATATTACAGGGCTGTATATGATATTTACATGATTTATCTGTGTAAGATGGACAGAAAACTGAAGATCAGGTGATTTGCCGGTCGGGCGAGTGCAGTGTAGTTGGGCAGTGTATCATCATGGGTGATGGAGGAGGAAAACTCTGCAGCTACTGGCATTAATCAGGAACCTGTTCATTTATTCTGTCCTAATACAAGCACTCTGTGTTTAAAAGAGGAGGAGGGAAACAAGAGAAGCTGTCAATCAAACCTTAATTCACCCTCTTTTGTCAGAATAATCTATCATATGCTCTCTTATACTGTCATTTCTACACTTACATTTAGGCATTTAGCAGACGTTTTTATCCAAAGTGGAAAACAATTTTTCGGAATGTTCACTGAGAGCTGACAAAGTTCTTATGTTGTATTATTTCATTTACATTTCTGTTTGCTGATTCTCTAGCATTCTGACATTTAATAAACCTATATTTTCTATCTCTTCAGGTAGATACAAAGCTTTACACATTTGGACAAACAGATAGGCATCTGTGTGCTATAATCAAAATTTCATTGATAAAATTTCCTGTTATATTATTTTCTTATTGAGAATCAAAGACACACTGGCAATAAATTCTGTGTTTTTTTCAAACTGCTTGCTTATTGAGGCTTCATCTAATTGTTGCAATTCTGCTGCCTGCTGAAGTCTGTTGCTGCTTGATTCCAACCTTAAGTCATGATTCATTATTAAAGCAGTTCACAAACCTCTCCGCCACATCACAAGTTTATCAATAAAAATATGATTTTCAGCTGGGATTCCATATAGCAGAGTCCAAAAGGTCACGGAATTGATTCATTTTACGTAATACAGGATCGACTTTTTCATTTAACTTTGCTATCATCGCAACAAAAACTCTTTAGGCAACAGGGCCAATTGTTGATGTAGTGCAAGTCACTCTCTATTGCAAGGAGTGTTTGTCTTCTGGAAGAAAAACTCTTGAACTTTAGAGTCATTCTCCAGCAGTTCCTGAGCTCAAAATAGATTCCAGGCAGCGAGTGTGGTATATAAAAATGGTTTATTGATTTTTGATCGCTATATGACATTCAGCACAGAGATCATGTATGGAAATTTTACATGCAATTTATTTGAAAATGTCATGCCCCCTTTTAATACTCAAGGAAATCTTTGTGTACGTCAAAGCATGAGATAAACACCATGAAATCACATTTTGTTTCTATTAGTGTTTAGTGCACGTGTGTGAGCTTGGAAACCATCTATATGCTAGTTTTCCACTGAATCTTAACAAAATCTATTATTTATATCTTATATGCACATTCCAGTCTTTCACTTTCAGGAAAATGACTTCAATGACTTACACTGTACTATTTCCAATTTTGTCCAATAAAATGCTCACTAGTAAGAGAAAATCCCTCCACCAATAGCATATAGTTCTGACTTTTAACTGCAAGAAGCAAATTATGTTCATGGCTTTAATTATGTGAAAGGCTATTGGTTATTTAAAAAAAAGAGTGATTTTTCTTCAATAGGATGTACCCCACCTTCTTGTATGTGATGTAATTTCATGGGGTCTTCAAGCTAATGAAAATAACTCACAGCTAAAGTGGAAACCAGAGAGAAGTGCTTGTCAAATAGATTTATTAAGGAATACATATTAATGTATATTTAATTCATCACTCCTCCACAGAGTTACTCAATGAATCCTGATGAATGCATGTATGGCATTTAAATAAAGTGCTGTGAAGATTATTATGACACACATACATTGACCTTATCAACCATATGCAAATTAAAACTCTCTATAATCAGCATTAAGGCATTTTCATGTGCACACAGAAATTTCTTGCAGGATCTCTTCAGACATTACAGACTGCAGGAAAAACGCTACGTTGTAGCACTCTCTCTGTTGTATTACATGTCAGAATAGCTCTTGCATAAATGTCCCAGTAGGGCCTCTACACTGGCAGAACTCTCACATTTGTTGCTATGAAATCCCAGATTGAATTAGAACTTTTTATTTGCAGCATCCCTAGTGAAAAATCACTTAAACAGTGAGCTAAAAATCTGTATTACATTCCAGACGTCCCTCATAGAGGGACACTACCTCACAAACAGCCAGTCAGCCTCACTCACAGAAAAACACATCTGAATGTGAGCTAATCTACAGAGCTTTCCTGGCATTACACCCTGCAAGTGTGGTTATTTGAGCTTATTGCCCTATTAAACATTTAAAGAAATGTTACTACTAAATATTTATTTATTATTCAGAATTACCATATGACTAATATATAATCTTTAGTAAATCCATAGTGTCATTTCTGGGCTCCTCGGGAACTACAGGGATCCAACAAGCTCAATTCAATTGCTAAAATCCAAGATTCAGGCAAGTGTTGGAATACAATTGGCTGTGTCTCAGTTGATCTCCTTTCAAATGATTCTAAAATTCCCATGATAATGAAGTATTTCCAGTCAAACTTATGGAAAACAGCTTTGGACTTCCCCTCAGTGACGCAAGTATGGTGGAAAACAGCACAACGCTTCAAAGAACAAGTTTTACAAGAGTGTACGATGAAAAGGGTTTCATGCTATAAGTCTTTATACATTTTATAAGATGTTAAAATATAAATCTTTAATTGCATATGCAAAATTGTTGATCTTTGTAGTAAATTAAAATTTTGAAGGTACACACTTAAAAATGCTGTAAATCATTTCAAGGCTTAATGTTGTTTAAAATTAAACCTGATGAAGAGCTTCACCCTCAAAAACACGACAGTAAATAATGATGAAAAAATGTAAATGACGTGTGGGAGCAACTAGTTCAGTTCAGGATCCATTCTGCACTGCTCTGGTTGAGCACAACTGTCAGTTTTTTTAAGTGTGCATGTTTTATATATTTTCAGAAGCCTTGTGAAGTCACAGAAGATTCAAGGCAAAGCAGTAGCCCAATAAAGCTGTTTAATTTTACATAGATGGACCACCATGTTGAAATTACATGACCAGGGAAATTCTACTTTATTCTGTAAGTGAAAACTGCAGATAGGGCATTTAGTAAAAACAAATAAACATGAAGAAATAAAGATGCATAGATTACTTCCTGTTGATATAGTACTTGAGTTTGAAAAGACAACTGAGGGTTTTAAAATCCAAGGTTAAATAAATACATTACCCCAGATTTCAAGGATCCATCACCCAGGACCACATAATCATAAATGGCAAAAACTATTCTTTGTATGTTTACTTCACTAATGGGCATCACTAATGGGTAAAAGATTGTTGTTCACTTTCATTTAAAACTGCCCTTTCAATTGTATCCCCTTCCCATAATGCACGTCACCAGCCCAAAAATGCCAGATGATTTAATTCGCCCACTGTCAGTGAGTATTGTGATTGAGGAAATCATCATAAAATTAAAAATCTAATGGATACTACGACACTGATAAGGAAATAAAGAAAACAGAGATCAATACTCAGTTGAGCAACTGTGAGCAAGTCATTACAAGTCATTATATACCAAAAATTTTCTTTGACTTTACAAATGAAATGTTGAGAAAAAGAAATGTTGATGGAATTTTAATTTAGAAAAAAGAGCATATTATATATTTAATAAAGGTATGATGTTTTGATTTGAGTTTTTCTGACTGATGTCTGGGACGACATTTTGCTTGTACTTTTGGGAAAAACATTGCTGACTTTTTAATGAAACATTCCCCACTTGTGAGATTCAAGCACATACTGCAGCTTCACTTCAAATAAACACTGGCTTTCAATTTGTGGCGTGCTTTTGTTCATTTCTAATGTCATTTCTCCTGGACGACTCAACGTGTGACAGCAGTCGACTGGCCTGCTTTCCCTCATCCATATTTGATGAGGGTGGTGCTGGTGCAGGGGTTGAGTCATGGAGCAGAGACCTCTGGGAGCACAAATGAAGTCAGAGCCAATGCTGTGGCCGTCTCCACAGAAATATGATTCAATAACATGGAAAATCACTTTTCCAAGTAGTTAATGAATTTGGACAAAAAGTTTTACCTGAACCGGGTAAAAACGCTATTCTACATCTGTCCCAGACTGTTTAATGTGTTCTTATAAAAGGGTTTGGAATTGAAACTTGTAGGACTATTTTGTGGCACAAATCAAAGTAACAGACTCCATTTCATTTAATGTATAATAGAATAAACTAGATTGTTTTCTGTTTTTGATAGAGGAGTGTGTGTGAAATAAGGTTGGAATGCAGATGGATGAAGAACAGAAGGTGTAAAACAAGATGTCTTTGTATCAGGGTCAAGGTTTGTCCGTTAGTCTGAGTATTACATCATTATGCAGGAATATTTCTCCATTGCCAACCGTGTAAAAGTAGCTGTATATTTTGAACTGTACTTTCCAAGCAACATATACCAGTGACCAGTGTTTTGACCTGTCTGCTGCAATGAGTTCTTATATGGGATGAGTCACATGACATTTACAGCTCAGGTGATTGACTTGTGAAATGAAGTGCCTGTGAGACTTAGACAGATGCATCAAGGTTAATACAGGTGTTCTCTATGGATGATGTGTGGTAATATACAGTAGTTAGGTGAACAGGAGTTTCACATCACAGCTTCCACTATGTCATGTTTTTTAGCATGGCTAGAATGATGTATTGACCAGTCAGCACTCAGGACTGAAACTCTCAGTTTTATAAACGTGTTTAAAAAATGGTATTTCACAACACCACCCGGTTCTCTCTGTGAAATGACCCTTATAATAAAAATCTCACAGTATGATGACCCTTATAATATGATTGATGAGCTTGTACACTAAACACATTACTCACACAATCTGTCAACACCAAAATGTCTTGTCATTATTGTGGAAACTCTTCAGCAGAAATACAATACATGTCCATGATGCAATCAAATGATTATCTTTCCGAACATTGGTATGGACATACCAATCAATCAAAGAGAACAACAACAGTAGGTATTTAAAAACAACAATGGTTTTGTGGGTTGATATGATGCAATGATTGTATGGTGACAACATCTGGCAAACATGTTTTTTCTGCTACAATGACTCTGAACAGACAGAAAAGAAGAGAGTGTAATTGCTGTACTGCAGTGACTCTTGACCAACTCAGTCATAACCACAATCTACTTAATTACCTCACTGATATCTCCTGGGAATATTTTTAATATACACTTAAAAATGGTCAGAACACACCAAATTTCCTCAATGATTAGCATGTAATTTACGACTTTGGACGCAATGTCCCAACTTTACTTAAACAATTTTGGCTACAAATGATCTTGAGGGAACGCTGTTCCCATGTTATCTGCTGAGGAAGTTGGCAGAGAAATTTCAGGAAGGGCCTGTTTTGTTTACTAAACATGCTAGACAACATCTCTGAGATAATCACCAGAGAGGCTGTGAGCGTCTGACTTCCCCAAGACCATCTAAATACTCTGAAACATGCAAGTGTGCATTATTTATGCTCTCTTTAAATCCCATATTGCAATAGATATATTACCATTTCACAAGAACTGAAGTTGTCCAAGTGAAGAAAAAACTGTAAATGACATCTAGTTTCTTAATTGTTTCTCATAGACAGCAGCGAGGGCAAATTGAGATAGTTGTCTCCTTAAAACAAAAAACACTGTAAAAGATCTTCTATAGAGATACTGACCTCAATGGTGTGTCAGACTGTGCTCAGATTTGTCAGGATATAAATTTTACTTAATATAAAAATAAATACAATTAATATAAATTCAATATTATATGATCATTTTTTAAACAAATTCTTACAAGACCAATTAATCCAAACTATGCTGTCCAAATTAATTTCACTGTGTAATTTGTGCCTTTTTTATTGCTCATAAGAAATTTTAGGGGAAACATGAGACCTAACTGATTCATACTTACCTGATACTTTACATAACAGAGATCTCTTTGAAAGGGCAATAAATGTGCTTATAGCACATCAATCTTGAAGAAATTGTTTTTTGTAAGTCTCATCTTGTCGTGATTTCCCAACTAGGGAAAGATTCAGAGTCTGTTAAACCTGTATAAGTCTTTGTCACGTATAAGTCCTAACTTCTATTCCAAATGTACAGATGAAAGTGTTTTCGCTTGTGGGTGATATTTCATATTTCTTACTTGTTGAGCTTCTGTGGTATTTGATTTTCACCAAACAAAGAGTGCAAATGACTTTTGTTTAATGTCTCGTCTGTATTTCATTTATGAATAAATTTGCCGTTAGGTCTTTTTCTGGGAAAGTTTCTCTGTATAAACTTGAAAAAAACTGAAAAAAATAAGTTCAGGTGTACTGAAGACAGAGAGAAAGCTACTTGACAAGCCTGGTTTCCACCCACAATACTGATTGTTTTTTAGTTCAAAAGAAAATCATTCTAATGACACTGCAATATTATTGTAAAGTAATTTAAGGCCATAAGATCATGGGTTTTATTTACAGAACATACAGCGCATACTATATAAATTGAGTCTCACTGAGGGGATCGAGGCAATACATGAGACCATTGTTGACCGTCCTAAAGGTTTATGAATTTTCTTCCTCTTGAGGCAGGGCTTTAAGATTATTACAGGCCAGCATTGATTCTCTTAGTCTAAAAACCCAGAGGTCTCTGACAGTCATGAGACAATGAGACATTTCTGAGAAATGTCTGCACATTTCTGCACAGTGCATCTATATTCAAGTGAGCCCTCCATAGCACGCACACTAGCAATACAGGGCTTCACTGTTGTAGGTCCCAAAATTCAATCACCAAACAATCGGTACAGTCATATTTGTAGGACATCATTTTGTTGGCTCTTGGGAACATTAAGTAAATGATCTGCCCCCCAGAGCAAATTTCCTTCCTCCTCACAGCACACACACATGGATGAGATCCCATTGTGGGACGATTTCTCTTAATTGCTAATTATGTTTTCCAACAGACAAATCTACTGAAATATTCATACTTCTGGGGAATCCGAGGCTTCGTTTACTTGAAACACTGTTCATTAAGACTCTATATAACATTTGGATGCCTCACAACGTTTTTTGTATTTATTCATTTGGAAGAGTCATGGAATATGTGAAGGTGTCTGGCGCCACCAAGAGGTTTTTATAAAATTATGTTTGACCCTAACTTTATGCTCCAGTGAATAGTTTTTACAGGGAAGAGTTAATTTTCATAAATTAAAGGTAGGGTAGGCACTTTCTGAGAGGCTAGCAATAGCAAGCTAGCTTTGAAAGCATAAGGTCCCGCCCTCCCTTCAGAGCCCTTTCCAAAGCCAAGTATACTCCAGTGTGTGTGGTATGCAGATCCATAGTTTGACAGACAAGTAGGACAGCCTATCTTTGCAACTGGACTGAATACAATGATAGTACAAACATTTTATGGTCCTGTACCTTCCACAGAATTTATATAAATATATTTAGACCAGTGATTGCTTAGTGGTTGTTATCAGGATGTGAAGAGACTTTCAACGAGTATTACGAAAAGTATTTCTGGACAAGATTGCCTACCCTGCCTTTAATATAGTGTATAGATTTAAAGCTAAAAGTCTGAAAAAGTGGCTTAAATTTAAAAAAATCTTAAATTAAATGTAGACTGTTTAATGCCAAGAAAAGAGGAAGTTATACTTTACCCATATAGAGAGGCATGTTGTCACACAAGGGAACCTGATGCTTACTGACAGATTTGAAAGAGAATCTGTTTTCGAAAAACATTAAAACAAGTATTTGTAAAGAACACTTTACAAAGTTTACTTTTATTTGCAATGAAAACATTATTTTCCTGTGTGGCCTAACAGAAGGTCTTGTCAAGTGTTATATCACAGCAGTTCTGTTTAAAACAGGTTAAAAACAAAAACTCCTAACAAGTATGAGAGTCAATGATCAGGGTTTCAAAATTACTGTATTTTGTTTATTTTCCACAGTATTGGACCAGTGGTCACATAAGGGGGGCTGTAGTTTGTCTCCAATAACTATCAAGTCCAACTGTTTAATGTTTCATTTAAAAATAGTCAATATAGTGAAATTTAGATTTATAGTTTCTGTCTGAAATTATAACAATATTTTAAAATTATATTATGCAAACTTAAAGTATTTTTATAATATGTATTAAAATGTGAACACAAAAAAGTACACTAAGATAAATTTGATATCAGAGCAAGTTTGTGTTTAAATGTTGTAAATTTATGTAATTCACTATTTACAAAAATACTAGTTTTTCCTCAAATGCTTTTGTCTTCCATTGATGTTTTGTCATAATTGTAGTATTAAACAACTCTTTAAAGATCATAATTTGTACTTTAAGATCATAATTTAAAAGTCTGTCTATATATTAATCTCATCTGTCTATATATTATATATACATAAAAGTCTATCTTATATTTATCTCATAATTTAATTCTGTCTATATATATTAGAATTATATATTAAGCTCATAATCTGAACATTAAAATGTTCAGTGCATATAAAATATATGTGCATATAATCTGATCTAAAACACTTTAATTTATCATTTAGCTTATAACTAAATATTAATCTGACTGCACAGGTTAAAAACATTTCTGGAAGTTCAATAATAACAATACTCAGGTAATCTTTTATGCACAGTACAGAATAGCAGGGACCTCTGAAATTCCTGCCACAGGTGGATTTGAAAGGGCAAGCCTGTATTTTATATTGTAGTGGCCTAAACTACTGAACTGTAACTGAAACATCCTGAAATTTCAATAAATGACTCATGGTGCCTTTGGTCATTCTGTAAATTTTGCCATTTGTGCCAGAACATAAAAATGTTACTCCTGAACTTTTCAAAAACTGTATTTTTCCATTTCAGGCTCATAGTGCCAGTGTTGTGATCACCATAGACATATTACCCCTTATTATAGTGGCCAACAAATACAAATTCTTCAAATACAGATTTGTTTGAGTAACGTAGGAATGAATATCTTTAGAAATAATGTTCTTAGACAACTAAAAATACAGAAAACTTAAATTATAAAAGTTAATCATTTACGATGTATTGTGTGAACTGTTAGTAAGGGTAATAGTTTTGCAGCAGGGAAGATGGTTGATTCATATTTTATTGAATATATCTCTATTTGATTTGGATTTTTTTTCACATTTTTTAATAATCCGTTATGTTGTGCATTTGTGGGTTGGTTGAAACATTATTCAAACACTTTTAAACACTTTTAAACTAACACTTCAAAATAATTTACTTTGTATATTTAGAATGCACAAAATAATACTTATGAAATTAGCCTTAGTAAGACAGAGGAGTCAATCATTAACTTTTTATTCCAGATTGCTATTTTATTTCAGAAATGTTTAAAATGTGTCTCAAGGATTTGAAGGTTAATGTTCACATCAGCCATAAATTAATTCTTGTTTTATTAGCCCCACTCTCAAATAATGTCATCCAGATAACATAAATTAGCACAGGCTTTCAAATCTTATATCAATATCGGCTGATAATGATTAATATGAACTAGAAATGAACCCTGTATCAACCGGCCCCTATATCTCTCCAGCCTCAGTCCCCTCTACTAACTGTGAACTATGTCATGAATGAAACCGTTCACTGTAAATTCAGACACTCATTCTGTACATACGTTATAAATCAAGGGTAGAGCACAGCTACAAATCAGACTCGAATATTCGTAATACGACATTACAACTCTGTTCCGTGTGATAAAATATTCAGCTTAACATTAGTCATTCATAAATATTTAAGGCAAACTCTGGTCCACCTGCACAGAGATGGATGCCTCATTACATGCCTGTTAAACGTGACATTGACACTAACATGAAAACGGCCCAGATGCATCTATAATTGTGCATGACCCTGAGGTCTTTTCACCACCTAACATTCGTTGTCATGACATGACTGTGTGAGTGAGGTTACAGTATACTACACAATAATCTTAGTGTTACAGAAAACTGAGAGCAGAACAAGGATTTATGTGTGTGTGCTGATCTCACAGGACATAGAGACAGGAGGCCAGATTTTGTATCTGCTAAAATCATTTTTGCTTTTGGAATTTTCAATAGGCTTACTATAATTACTACAATATAAAGCACCACTAATAACGTATATATGTGACATTAGCAGTGCTTTATTGTGTGAGTTACACCAAGGGGTAGCAACTCCAAAAATTACACAAATTAACTAGCTAAAAAGGCCAACAAAAGTATGAAAGCTTACATTTCTAAAAACATCCCATAAAATGAACTCAAGCAAACAAAGCCTTATATTAAGCATAGATTTTTATTCAGTAAAATTTGCCAAATATACACCCAATACCATCCAAGTAAATATTACGTTTATATATTTATTTTCAAAGGTAGTAATTAATTAGAGTACGATTAGGGTTAAACAGACACTGTATCTCGAAAGACCACACACTACACAGGGCAGTAAACATCAGATTTGCTTAAACCAGTGTTCATTGATCTGTTCCATTTAGTTCATTTTTCATTTCTATGGAGATTGCAACTTCATTTTCTTCAAAGAAATAAATAAAAACACTATAAAAATTTCATTTTAGAAGCAGACTGATTCTTCTGCCCAAGAAACCATGGCTGACATTTAGAATAAATTTTTTTCAAACCATCTGAATATAATGACATTTGAATTCTGTCTTTTTTGTGTAAATCTCTAAGCTCAGCTCATTACAAAGTTGGATTTTCAAAACCAGGCGTATACTGAGACAGTAATGAACCAGACTTGTATATATCAGCATACTGAACAGCAAGCAAAAGGACACCAATGAAAAACATATTCCCTCCACAGACTCTGCGTAAGAAAAGGGAACAATACCTGGAATTCTACAAAACAACACATCCAGCCTGTATACAAACATTTCATCGAGTGTTCACACTTCATCTGAGAGATAATTAAACTGTTTCAGGCCCTTGAGTTAGACTGATCAATCCATTCCACAGGGGGAAACACCAGTCCTGCCACAAATTCACTAAAGTGCTTAAAGCACCAACACACAGTAGTTACCAGCCAGGTGCTATAGACCAGTATTAAAACAAAAATACAATGAGATAAACTTAAGTAAGCCATAACAGTACATATAGTATTTCCACTTATTTTCAGTGCATAAATAATGAAGTTAGATTATTATTGAGTTATGCATGTACAACTTATATATATATCCATATTATTTATCTATAGTCGTTTTCCAGACAACCACAAAGGTAAAATGTAAACAAGATGCATCAGTTCATTAATGGTTAAAACATAAAACTAAAATGACTACAGTAACCCTACAGTCTGTGTGCAGAACTCTCTGAAGATCTTACAGTAACATGCTGGCTGAATTGCAGACAGACTCCTTTATAGGCACAAAGGCAGCTTTAACATTTTACTTTGGAGCTATGCTTATATTTGTCTTTATGGGTACAAAAAGAAAGCAAGTTTTCACATTTTTGTGCTATTCAATAGAAGACTTTGAATGTTAAACTATTTCGTACACTAGGCTATTGGTGCTTTCGACATCCATCACAACAGAGGGAATAAGACATAATACAGATGACAGAACAAAATACATGCAAAATTAAAAAGAATCACTATGTTTACTGATGTCATAAGTTGAACAATATTACTGAGATGTAAAGTTAATGATTGTTATACATGTAAGCATATGTCATGTATACAAGACCATGTGAATTAAAATAATAAATGCCTGAGAATTTACAAATGTTGTAACTAGCAGTGTTTCCACACATTTAATAAATTAGGATTTGTATCATTAAACAGAGAACACACAAAGAGGAATTTCTGTCTAAGTAATTATATACAGAACTGTATCGGTGATTAACTATTTCCTTTTTGTTAGGCTCAAAAAAATGTTACAATTCATTGATATTTCTAATTGTTTTAGGAACATGGAACTCTGAACAGGGAAAAACACTCTGATTAAAGAAAAACAAGCTGGACTGTAATAACTAATAAACACATCTACAAATAAAACATGTTAAACCATTACTGACAAAACAAATAAATGTTTCACTTAAAAAAACAAGACAGGTCAAAAATAAAGCAAATCCATTTGATGAGATTTAAACATTTTGTAAATTTAAGTATGATTTTACCCCGCTCACATTCTATGGCTTTTTTATAATTATATAAACAGCCCCATTTGTGCAAGTTGTGGACTTGTCCTATGCATTCACTAAATGAATGTGTATTAACACCAGAATGAAATACCTAGACACTCTTCAAATAAGAGAAGACCACTGAAAGCAGGACGGTATTATTAGTTCACCCAGTAATATTTACTCAGCCTCTTGTTGGGCCATACATGTATGACTTCATTTCTTCCATGGAAATAAACTTTCATACAATGTGACCTGTCTGTCAGCATAACACCACCAAAACAGTCACATGACAACTGAGGTCATATAACAGCTTTGAGGAACATAAATTATTCACTGAAATCTTTTCTGTCTGAACAAGCATCTAGCATTAGCTGAAGGAGATGTTTCCCACAGGTGTAGTAAATGCAAATTACGAATTTGTTTTTTTGAGTTTGTGGTACTAGACGCCCACATTAACGGTTATTGTATGGAAAGATTTGTGCAAATATTTTTTCTTATACAGAAAAACAAAATCATATGGGTAAGTACATAATAAAGAATGATGGAATTTGCACTTTTTAGTGAACTGTTAAGTAACTTTGGCACTGTAGGGCTAAATGGTCTCAAATATTTGTAACCATTATTGTCATTTTCATTGTATTGCATCAGTGATCACAGAACATGAATATACTTACAAAGATTAAATTCTTTTCAAATCACACAACTAAAAAAATCTGAGATAAAACTGAGAATTCAACAGGTCTGAAAAACAGGCAAGTCATTTTGTACCATCTGGGAGAAAAGAAACATCAAAATATTCTCCTACATCTTTATTCCTTGTCACTTTTCTATTCCTATTTTCAATCACATTGCTTTTAAAACGAAAATGATAAAAAACTCACGACTGCAAAGAGGAACTATTATGTGATATCTGAGTCCTAATACATCTGAAGTGTTTTGTGAAGCTCAAGTTCTTATTTTGCCAAGATAAATATACAAGCATTATGGATTAATTTACCTGAGTAAGATCATAACAAACTGTACAAAGCTTTTAAAAGACTAAAGCACATATATTAGACGAAGGATTACAAACATGTTACTCAGCTGATGGTTAGGTAGTGCAGAATGGGGGTATACGCACTTGAAATTAGCTACAAAATTCATACCTTTAAAGAACCACTAAAAAGCCTGTTCACTCCTCCAGAATCTGATGCAGGACCTTCAGTAGGTTCTTTAGACCATAGATGTAACCTTGGTCAGGAATGTCACTAGGGAAGACATGTGCAAAGTCAATCATCTTAACCTCCACGTCAGCAGGCATTTCCTGTGCTGCATCACTCTTTAGCTCCTCCCCTTCCTCTTGCAGGCTAGGCAGGCTACGGTTGCCGTTAGGCTGCTGTGTGGAGGTCCACACGCCGTTGTCCTGTTTGGCTTGGTAGTGGCTCAGAACGCAGCTCTTCTTGTGCAGGGAGTACATGGTGGAGAGGCTGCGATCAATGTTGTTGTTCTGCTCACAGGCCTTGGGTGCGAGGGGGCTCTCTCGTACGCTCTGAGAGCCGGTACTCGCTGTACACTCGCCCTCATACACAAACAGCAAAGAGCTTGCATAAAAGTTGAGCCGAGTCTGGCCCTCAAACCACTGAAGGATCTTCTGGACCTTGAGGATGCTGGCAGTGATGGCATCTTTGCGGAGAACGTCACCATTGTAGAAGAACTTGGACAAACCTGCGACACAGAGATGATGTTGTTGTTGCTGAATAAATTAATCAACCATGCAATGCAGGCAGGGCAAGTCAAAACTGAACCCGTATCAACACTTTTATTAAACTTTGTGACACCAAATATTAGTTACAATGACAATCAGAGGGAGGAGACTTGAGTCAATACATGACAAATTTAATCTGATGAAAACACACAAAGTCTCTTCAGTGAAACTCATTCAGAACATTTCTGTGGACATAATTTGTACAAACAATTCACAGAACATTTTGTTTTACATGTACAGAACAAACTTGTTCTCAATGTCATTCTGTTGTGTATAGCACGTTAGAGACACATTAGATTTAAAAAAATCTTTTAACAGGTCTATAAAAAACTCTCAGAATAAAGCCAAAGAAAAGTCAAAACACTACAAGATTACAGTAGCAATATTACATTATGAGAATAAAGTCATTATGGTATCAGCATTATGAGATCAGCTTCTTCTGTTGGGGGTGAAACATTCAGATTTTTTATGTCCACTGTCCAGCTATTACAGGCAGAACTACAGACAAGAATCAGCTGTTCTTTAGCTTGATCTCACCTTCTTTGATAGTGTCCTTCACAAGACCTCTTCCATAATGCTGGTCATAAGTATCATAGCTGGCTGAGCCTGTCTTGTACACCTGTAAGACAAAACAGTGAGTCAGCGTATGAATAAATTTCTTTTCGGAGGTGTTGAGCTCCCTCTACAGGACACATAGAAACGTTACATTCCAAACCACTGAACTGATGAAATGAAATATATTTCAGTACAGATATCAGTATATTTAACTTCTAGAAGTGATGATGTGATAGCCAGTGTGATATTGTGGTGCGTACTGTGTGTTTACTCAGAGGAACATTAAGATCTTTCTTTATCACCCATATCAGCGCCATAATTATGAGTAATGCTTGTTAGGCTGTCTCCTCTCCATCTGTTTTCTATGTCAGCTTGCAAAATTTGAACCCCTGGAATGGACAGAGACTCCAAATTTACATATCGTCTGTTCCCCATCAATTTTTCACATAAGAAAACTAGATCACACTGCCCTTCCTGTGCACCGTTTTGGACAACTGCTGTGCTGAAGCCTTGAAAATCAATAGTTTTAAAAAAGTAAAGGTCAGCCAGTAATTCTTTTTATTATTCTACAGGGGAGAGGGAGGGACGCTGGAAACTTTTTCTATAGGTTGTCCTCTAACTAGGAAGAAATTAGATAAAACTAATCCAGTTGATTATATTTCAGAATCGTATTATCGATTTAAATAATTAAAAGCACTTAAGCCATAAAATGTGATTTCTTACACTGGCACACAGAGTTTTACCATTAAATTTTATTGTTTTATTTTTTCTTAGTTATTATATTAGTGAGGTACCTGCTTCATTATGATTTATGTGGGAAAGTTCTTGCTTAGTCTCTTTGAATTGTTGGTTTCTCTTCCTTTGAAGGAATCTGACCACCATTTCAGGTTTTTGTTTCTTTAACAAGACATGTAACAGTATTCCCTGATTATAGACGACACGTTGACATGGCTTACCTGAAGTACCACATGGTATATACATGGCAGTTGTTCAAAATGCATGATGTATGTTAGTCCTGGACTAATTTGCGTCATCAAAAAACACACACCTGCCATGCAAAATGTACTATGATACAAAAAAAAATAAATAATTATTTTTCGATATGAATCATCTGTATATAAAAGGTTCTTCAGGCAGACTTCAGGAAGATCCGTATCTCTGAGGAACATTTCCTCTCAGACTTGATTTTGTGTAACTCAAGAATGTTGAAGTAAACCGTCATGAGGGGAAGATAAAGACATCAGAGCTCCACCTATGCTTCTCAAGAGACTCTGAGGACTCTTGATGAGGCCACACTGTGATCAACTCATCCTGTCTGATGGCACAGATATCTAAGAATAAAGTAGTCACGCTCGCTCTCTCTCTCACACACACACTCACGCGCACACGCACGCGCAATTAAAGCAACAACTGAACACCAAATCATAACAAAAGCAGAAACAGCTAAAGCCAAACCAGAAAGTCAGTGTGAATATGGATTTGGTACATTTTTACAATTGAAACGGGAACTGTAAAAAATTATTATTGAAATTGAATTCCGTAATTGATGGAGTGTTTTGCATTGTCTGAATCACTGAAGCACTATGATTTCTTATAGCACTTTATTCCTCTAATGATCACCATTTGCACAAAGGTTAACATCTGTGAGAAACCAAAGAGAGTGACTGAGTGATTCAGTGTTTGTGTCCCTCTGGAAAATCTCACTCCAGAAATGTGCACAGCAGGTTTGTTCTTAGTAAATCTGTGACTCCTCCACCCAGCTTCACCCCACTACTGGCCTTCAAAGGTGATCATTAATTAAAACCCCTTTAAACATGAAACTTTGGCAGCAGCCAAGCAGAAGCCCTGAGGGAGTAAAACCACTTCAGGATTGAACTACGAACACACAGTGATTTTGAGCCACTCTCTCATCACAGTTTGTAATATCCATAATATCCATTGTGCAATAGTCAATCAAACTGATTAAAATCAATCATGTGTAATAAATTGTTCCAGGTTTTGGACCTGTATATAAAGCATACAGATGCCTCAGAGCTAACAATCAAACCTTGATTTACCAGACTCTTTAAACAGGCAAGTGCTGTGGCGAAGTGGTTAAAAATCTAGGCTGGTAACAAGAAAGGATTAAACCTTGCAAGAGTTAAAGAGCATTACACCTGAGCAAGACAGCAAGCAGTGTTTGGGTTTTTGACAGGATGGAAAGATGATTCAGAAGAGCCACTAAAAAGTGGAACATCCACTTCCAGGCTAAACCTGTCTATAAAAACAGCTCTACATCAGCGCTTCTCTACTACAGCCTACATTTACAGAGTTAAGTGAAATAGCCCTACGTGAGTATCAGAACATCCTGCATTCAAAACAGACACAAGACCTACTCCTGACCTCACTGTCACCTAACACACACAAAACCCAGCAATAAAACCTCATATCTGTAATATTGACATTCCATGCTGCTGTCTTCTCAGGGACCTCAGTATGAATCACTATCACTGTCAGACTTCTGTGAGCAGCTTTACTGTTGTTTTCAGAATCCACAGGTTCATTTCTGTTGAGCTATGGAATTAACCTTAAAGTCAATGTTCAAATACCGTTCCAACAACTACTAATTTAGTGGATGATGAAACCAGTGTGTTTACAACCATAGAAACAACTGAACTGTCCTTTCGTAATCAGTCAACTGACTGAAGATTCACAGGTCACAAGAGACTGATGTCAGCTGTGATTTCACATACCCTCATCCCTAGCACCAGGAAGCCTATCTCCTCCATCAGAGGATACTTCCTGATCTGCTGCTCTCTCTTCTCTTGTGAAGCGAATGGGTCGTAGCTCTTTTGGCCGATCTTCACATCCATGATGCACGACTTCTGAAACCTGCGCGTCACATCCTCCAGCTTCAGGTACAAGTCTGTGATGAAGAGTAGACACACTGTAGAGTTAGTTCACTGACAGCAAGTTAGTTCACTGACAGCCATCTCTGAAAGGGGCAGCTATTTTCAGTCATGCAAGTACAACTGTATCTAACCGAATAAGGAAACTCTCAAGCTTACCACACTCACAATTCAATAACAGTTCAAATCAGCAATAAAACTAGCCAATAACAGTATCATAAACAGGTCTCCTTGCTAGAGCTGCCATATTGAATATTCAATTTGCCACAATTATTTCAATAGTCATGCAACTTTTAACTGTATAACATCTCTGATCTAACGTCCAGGTGCACAGGTCTATAAAGGCACCTGTGGGAGTGTCAGGCGACGACCACGTTCCGTAGTACTTCGGTAGGTGCTCTTGGAGGTTGACCAGACATTGGTCACAGCAGTCTTCAGCATACACCTGGAGCAAAAACCAATCATCAAACAATTCATTGTTTAAAGTTAGACGCCCAATATGTTACAGAGTGAATAAATGATTCACTATGTTTGTACAGTAAAAGTAACAATGACTGTACTGGGTGGTTTCTAGATGCTGACAACATTATTAAAGGTCATTAAAAAACTTTTCAGACTGAATTCAAATTGGGCTTTAGGGACGTCAAAATGATTATACTAAAATCAGCTGTTCAACCCCTCAACATTAACAGTTAAGAATCTGAATGGCTTATCACTTCTAAAAATGGCAGATATTAGACACAGATGTCACATTTTTATTAATAATTATTTTTTCCTTTGCCAAGACCTGCTCTAATTTCATCAGCATCAGAAAATGACAGACAGGTGTGCAGAGCTGAGATCAAACTAAACTTTGTTATAACTCATCCACTTTTAATTAATACTTTAATAAATACAGTCCTTTAATAAATTCTTGTTATGTGTCCTGTGGGTGAATCTTTCACCAAGACAGTCACAAACAGTGCACTATAGATTTTCACTGAAAGAAAACACCATTTTTACAAACTGAGGAGGAAGTCAGAGATTCTCACAGTTATTATTTGTGGTGATCGTCAGCACACTGTATGTGCTGTTGATTGAGGTGGACGTGTATTAAACACTTACCATACTGTAAAACTGCATCTCTCGTGGTCCTCTCGGAGGAGGCTGAAGCTGTTTTAAGACTGTACCGTCCGGATGTTGCAAGATACCTGAGATAAAAAAAAAATCATCTCATAATCTGCTTGGCTATGAAAGATCAAACCAGAAAGAACAAACCAGAAAGAACACACAAACACTTCACACTGCTTCATCTTTTATCTGAACATCTCTGTTTAAATGACAGTCACAGCATCTAATTATCTATGGTGCTAACCACAGTTCAGATGTGCAGAATATCAAACAGAATGCATTTTTGCAGTCTACAAATACTTCTACATAAATAAATGCTGTTCACTGAATTGTTTAGATGCATTTTCCCTGTTTGAAGCTCACAGGGACAGTGACTGGGGAGATGTATGACATCACAGTCTGGCCTATATGCTGGTAAGAAGTGGGATGACAGAGATTACAGTCACAGACAGTGACCGTGAGGCTATGGATTTAGGTCAGACTCTCCTCCTTTAAAAATAGCAATTTCAAATGCTGTACAGATCAGTAGTAACCCAGGGATTTGTATGACAAGTATGAGATCAACCAGGAGCCACATGCAGTTTGTCATGTTTTTGATACACGTTTGAGCAGCTATTGATAACATAAGAATGTCTCAGTTACATAATCTATATGTTGTGTTGTTGGCTGTAATAGTCAACATAAAGGAGGTTGCACACTGGACACAGTTGCCCACTTCCCTGGGTGTGTTCACAACTTGCAGTGTGTGTGTTCACTATTAAATAGATGGGTTAAATGCAGAGGTCACATTAAGTATGGGTTACCGTACATTGACAAATACGCCACTTTCATTTCAGTGCTGGGGTGGCATATGGGGTGGCAATGCTTTAGAAGTTACACAGTAACAATAATATATTTTTTTGTTGAGCTATTGTTAGCTAAAAAATGTCTACAAACATGTTTAGATAAGTTCTTGTCTATTTATAATCCAAATTTTATAACTGGCAATATATTATTTCTTTGCAACCAATACTTAAAGCTGCAGTCTGCAAATTTTGCTTCTCTGCCTTCCATCTATGTTTGAAACTTTGTTTAAATTTGCAGGTTACTTTTTGTTAGGTTATTTTATTTATGTGAATGACAACTAAATTCTAAACAACTGCTGTAAAAAGCTACAAACGCTACACCATATACAATACCCAGAAATGTGATATATAGACAGGTACTGTATTTCCTGCAAACAGGACATGACAGCTTAAATTATAAATCATTATTATAAATCAATCATTACTACCATTGTGAATTAGGGTAAGGAAATCTAATGTGTCATGTACTTTCTAATGTTCATTTTTAGCTTTAACAGTTTTGTTTATGTGGTAGAATCAAGTATAAGAGCTTTTACTTTATTAATGCATAATTCTTCACAAACAGATCAATGCATCTTACAGTCAAGAAAGAAGTCTATGTCTTAATGTATGTGCATTAACAATGATTAGGGACAAACATCATGTAATTTAATGTTAAGCAATGAATGGAAGAGCAGGATTTTGAGCCTCTAGAGTAGATGAACACCACTGACAGACCCGAAGGGTGCCACCGAAAACGGTATGTTCAATATAACAAACAATATGTTCCAAAACATTATATTCTGTTTTAAAAGATGTGATGCTGCGCAGTGCCCGTCTTTAGTTTAGAGGTTCTCCGGTTTTGCTGTTGCTGGAGTGTCCATTCTACGTTCTGTTTACAGATTTTCTGCAATATCGGACCCAAAAGCTTAAATTGTAAATCATTATTATGAACTTACAGTTGCGAATTGGGGTAAGGTAAAGAGACCACATTGAACAATGTTCTGTTATGTTCTCGCTCAATGACTGATTTTGTTCACTTTCAAAAAAGTACACACTGCAGCTTTAAGAAAGTAAGACCTATTTATAGGATTATGATTTACGATTTTTCACATTAACAATACACACATTCTCCCAAATTCACCTTAATGTAATGAACTCAGATGTTTTAATTTTAACATTTTTATTTCTAGCTGCAGTATTATAATGAACAGACATCACTGAAATAATATTTAGGTGTTTGTTTGCAGTCACATCAAAGTGAAAAATGTGGAAGAACATGCACATAATCATGAAAATAATGTCAGCTATGTTCCAACAAAACTTTCTTTATGCAAAAACAATTACTGTTTAATACATTATTATTTGTTTATGACAGGAATTGAATGTCACCCATTATGTATGATATAAAAATGTAAAAATATACAGGCATGTTAAATCTTTGCTCCATGCTTGATCCATGCTTCTTGTGGTGTTCCTAATGTAAATTTGTTACAGTTGAGTCAGCTAAACAAGTAATGGAAACAAAGCTGTTCAGGACATTAAATCTCCGGTGGCAAGGAAAGATTACATATGAATTATAACAGGGAAGCCTTGGGTCAGTTGTCACAAGAACCTTTTCTCAGCAAGTAACTTCTGAGTCATTTATACAAATGCATTGGCTCCTGTACATTGGTTTTAAACATTTAGCTCAAAACGATCTTAAATTAGGAAACATTTTGTAAATGATATAGTCAACACTGAATTATATCATTATATAAAACTGCACTATCCCAACTGTTGGGACAGTGCAGTTTTAGTGTATCCCAAGTGTTATTAAATAACAAAGGCAGATTTAAAAAAAAGGTTTAAGTGTGTTCTAGGCAGGCTGTCACATAACTTTATTCATTATATTTTCTTACAGACATTGTAGTAATAGTAATATATATATATATATATATATATATATATTATATAAAAATACTTTAATGGGAGGCTTATTGTCGTCACAAAATGTCAAATGAACTTCATGTTCTGCTTCTTCTTTTTGGACAATAAGTTTGAAATGCTCTTTAGCTTGTTACAGCCAACCCTCCATGAATGTGCTTATTATGGTATGTAGCTAAACATTTTAGTTTTAAAAACACTCAGAGAAACATTCAGGGGAGTATAAAGACATACATACACACCAGCACAGGATCACGCCACATAAACCTACAATACGATGTGTACTGACCCACTTTATCCACGCCATACTTGTGTCCGGCCACCTGATGAGAGAGCGGGACGCAGCCGTGCAGGTGCGCGCTCTGGTCACCCTCCGGTAAACACGCGCCGTGGGTCATCACCGGACGCGCGAGCTCCAGCCTTAGCGCCACGGATGAGTCCATGATCTCACACCCACAGCGATCACTTCCACGCGATGCCTCTTTATTTCACACAACTACCGTCTCCAGACAGATTCACATATTTGTCTCACAAGCTTGACGCGTCATCCAGTATAACGACACTGATGTTGGTGACCGATCGCGTGCCATCAGTCACGGCGCCCACGCGTGCAACCCTATAAGAGACAGAAGCACATCCCACTTCCTTACTTCAGAGATGTTTATACCCCTCCCTCGGTAATGGGTAAGAGATTGTAGATACGGAACCAGCAATGTTCAAAGATCGACGCGATATTCCGTCAGAGTTAATCATATCCACTCGTGGGGTCGCACGGGAACACGCAATTTCGCGAACGCTTTTGCCATTTCTTTCCGCCCCGCACACACGGGTGCGCGTTCCCGAGAGACACGCTGTACGTGACGTCACGTCGCACAGACAGCGGAAGAAGAATCGCGGGTGGAGACTGTAAACAAGAAAAGAGCAAGCTCCAGTTTTCTCTTGTGTCTCATTGAACATTTAAATTTAGGTTTCAGTTCTGGACACAGGAAAACATGGGCTCACTAATAATGTTTAGTAGCAAATGTTATGGGAATTTCCGGGTGGGAAAACGTGTAATCATTGAATGTTCAGCAGTTGTGTAATAAAACCACAAATGAACCTAACTACTAAACAAACATCGAGGAAGAAAAATAATTTACATAACATGATTTGTACCGAATCATTTAGGAAATCCCTTGTCAGATCCTTCCTGGGAATTTTGTGTAATTACGGATATTTCAGGAACTGTTTACAAACGTGTAACCGGTGCAACAGAAACATTATGTGATTACATATGGATACAGAAATATGCATCTGATTTACCCTTTCAAAAATCCTCGCAAGCTTTCCCTTAGGGACCAACAGAATAAATTCAAATCTCTGATTATTTTAGTTCAGACAAATACATTTGCAGTAACTCAATGCTAACTGCTAATGGAACCATATGCAAACATCCGGTCTTATGCAAATACTTTGAGTTTAAATATAATCTATATAGTGTGAACAGTACATTGGATCTAAGTAAGTTATTGACTGCTTGTTAACTGATGGTAATTTAAAAAAGTTTTTTTAAAGTTTACTGTGCTTCAAATACAAAAATTGTTCAACCATGACACAAAAATGCAATGTAAAAAGTACTTCAAACAGATGCACACTTTTAAACAAATTTTAATGCAAAATAAAAAAAATAGATCCAGTATAGTTGCTCTTAACTATACAATAAAAATATCTAAAAGAAAATGTAATCAGTTGAATGAGAAACAATAAAACTGTTTTCAATTTCTTAACTGCCCTCTTGTGGGGTAATCACAGCTGTATAACATCATGCCAATCTTAAATAGGATTTATGAAACAAGAGAAAGTGCCCAACACCACTGCGGGGCTGACCAAAATACACAAAATCAAAAGAAAGCTTCATGTCTTTTGTGCAGTGCAGTCCCCTTTAGAATACTAGTTCAACTATTATTATTGGTCATTTCAGATGGTAAATGTTAACCATACAATGTGTTTAATAATATAACCTAATCTTACTTTTTATATGCTAGAATTTACAGTGATCTGTGACTTTAAAAATGTCCATTGAATCTTCACATTGCATACTTCTGGGTCCATTCTCTTGCTAGTCTGTTGTACCTGTATAGAAATCAAGCAAATAAAATAATTCATTACCAACCTAGGTTGTTCTGACTGGTAAGGGCAGTAAATGTGTTAAGTATGGGCAGTCAAATTTCAATTTCAGTCAAATTTCAAACACTAAAGGCAGTGTTACCTTAGCCAACTCAACTTAATTTTTATAACCGTTTTTGAAGAAAATGTCACTTGCTTACTTGTATTACAACTTCAACAAAAACATTATACATAAAACTTTAAAAAAAAAATACACTTATTGAAGAAAGACAGAACTAAGACTAAACAAATGCATCTGAAACTCCTAAACATTCCTTCCATACACCCTGTCACGGACTGCCAGACAAAGAACAGGAACACTGGGCAAACATAAACCACTATAAAAAAACTTGACTGTGTGTGCATGTGTGTTTGGTTGTGAATTGGCAGTTCATGCAGGTCAACTGGCTGAGGAATGCCAAGGTCACAGTTATGGGAACACTGTCAGTAAGTGAGCAGTGAGTCAAACTGCTATGGCTGGAAATGGGACACAGATTCCATTGATTCTGCATCAACTATTGCCAAAAAGTAAGACTGGCAATAAAATATAACAAGCAAACATTTCCCCCTATATATATGTATATATACTTACTTTTCTTTGTCTGATTTGTAGATGTGTGCTATGTCTGGGACTAAGGGGTCATCAGGATTTGGATCACAAAGCAAAGAACATATGGACAATAGAACTGAGAAAGAGATGAAAACAAAAATTACAAACATAAAATCCCATATTTTATTATTCAACAGTAAGAGAAGGTTTATTAGTAATCGCTGTACCTTTTGAAACTGTTAGTGCTGGAGACCACTGCGATCTCAAGATGTCCAGGCAAATACTTCCATTACTGTTAATGTTGGGATGGTAGATTTTTGTTGTAAATGCTACCTGTTTAAAAGGAAAGGTGTCAAAATGCTATTTTATGACAACAATGTAAGTAATAGGGGGTGATACCTTGATTACCTTTGGTGGCTTGAAGGGATAGTCTGTTGGAAAGTGAATTGTTAGAAAGAAGACCCCTCCTTGATATGGGCTGTCACTCTATAAATGAAAAAAAATACACAAATTATACAATCATTGTAATATATAATAATAATAATAATATACAAATTAGTTACAGGTGTGAAATTAGCAGCCACCATCAGCTGACTGCCTGTCTATGCATTTTTCACTTAAGAGGTCTCTGGATATTTCCAAATATTTGTGGATGTGTGTGTCACCACACAGAGCTCATGTAACTAAATGTAGGCATTCACCAGCAATTGTGGCTAGTAGGCAAAACAAGTTTATTCCATGGATACTTGTTTTTCAAATGATTCCTAAAATTGTCATGAAAACATCAGCATTCAGAAGTATTATTAGGCCAAACAAACTGCTGAAGGCTAAAGAGGGAAATACTTACAGGTCCCATTATTGTTGCCTGCCAATGAAACACTATAAATAAACGACAGAAGAGGTTTATTGAAACAGTGAGTCAGATATGATCTGTTGTGATGTGAAACAGACTGACGGGTAACTCACAGTCATCACCGACAGGTCCAGCAGAACACTGAGCAGGCGGATCTCTCTGCAGGTCTTGAAGCTCCTGAAAAGTTATGAATTAGATGAAATAAATGTTATTTGATTTTGCCTTATGTTAAGCAAGTTATGTTTCTATATACAGTGGAACAAAAAAGTATTTAGTCATCCGAAGCATTTTTGTAAATGGGGTTAAACAGACCAACTGGTCTCAAGGTCAATTTTAGCATATGATGATGTTTGTTTGACAACCTGAGAGTTTCCAAACATTTAATTTTAAACTGTATAGCCATTGATTTATTATTTAAAACAAATTGTCAAGAATATCATTGTACCACCATTCTTAAATGCTGCTCACTTAAATTGTTCATTATCTGATGAAGTGAGATCCAAACATAATGTAATTTGTTTTCTTTTTTTGGTAGGGGTAACCTGATACTTGTGTCATACACACACATATGTTTTAACTATGCAAAGTGACCCCTGGGAAAAGAAAAGCATAGGCCTCACATCCGCATACTTTAGTTTGCTAAGCTATTAATTAATAGCATTAATAATAAACAATAAGTAATTAAAATAAAAACTAAACAATCCCTTACTTAAAACATGAGCTCATTTTAATAGATTGTAGACACAATCTGATTGTGTCCCCAGACAAGAACTTTTGGGACGTAAAAGGGTGTTTAACAACACTGATACACATCACAGTATTGCGAAACAGAAACTGCCGAAATGACAAACGCATCGCGTCATGCTGAACCTCGGACAATCTGGTTGGATTGCTTTGTGTCAAACACAACAGAACAGAAACAACACCGGCAAATGACCATATTCATTATAACCTACACCAAATCAATGGTAGCCACAGTCACTCAAAATGTCACATCAACGGCGAGGTTATAACAAAGAACACAACAGTAGTTTGTTAAAGTGGGCGAGATGAATGCACCCACACTGGTTTGCTGTGGCTGAAGCTCATTAGAGCAGGCTGAGTGTCTTTGTTGTTCAGCTCGAGGCCTTCTCGAACACTGTATACACACAAAGACTCCCCATAGAGGCTCTATTATTATACCATACAGTTTTTCAGTACGTTTACTTTGTGAGAAATTTAATTTACTAGAAACGCGTTGTGGTGCAAACAAATGCCTCGTTTGTTTGATCGTGTGTTTTTAGATGTAAGAGTATGACTGCTAGCACGCACAAAAAAGAACATGACTACATGTTTATTGACATTATGGCTTAGCCAGTATTACTGACTATAAAGCTAACTAAATAGATATATTTTAAATTAATTTTAGCCGCTAAACAACAAACAGTGAATAAATGGGCATGGATGAGTGAGGAAACATTGCTAGTTAGCAAATATATGCTACATTCCACTTATATCGTCGACATATTGGACTTCCAAATTCTGAAACATCTTTACGTGATACAAGCGAACATATAGAAACGTAACAATAACGTGTTACCACCTAGATCTGTAGGTGTTCGTTTATACTTTATCAATTGAGATAAACAGCGTTAGCAGGTTAACAAAACTTTGCTAACGGTGTCCGGCTAAAGGAAATCCTTTGGTTGTTTAAAATCAAAGGCCTTACCTTCTGTATTCTCTTTAATGCCATGATGCCTTACTGTGTGTGACACCCCAGATTTACACGATATTGGTATCTGTGCGATATTATTGCTACAATAAACCTCAGCAATACTGTTTCCCTGAGTTTAAAAGCGACTGTGAACTGCGAGAAAAAGCGACAGCTGTAGCTCACTTCCGGTGCGTAGCTGAGAAAGACAAAATAAAAGTCCGTATGTGTCTCTTGAGAATCTCAAAAACAACATAAATGTCATTATGAACTAAGTGGCTATTAGAAAGTAAAATACACAGTAAACCCGACTTCACATGAACATAGAGTACAGTTCTTCATTTTGTAACATAAACATTTATACGTCATTGTCACGGTCATACTGTTTCAATAATGAAACTGTACATTATAGCTTTCTGTTTCAATGAAAATATATGTTACATTAGAAGGGGGGTAATTTAAGACTTTTTCCGAGACCTTAGACGAAATGCAGAATCATGTGCCAAATGTATGCACATAATCTTCAAATAAAAATATAAGATCATGAAAATCAAATGTAACACTTGCATGATAAACTGATTTAAAACGGTCAAATGTATTACCCATTGATCAGCATATTTACCCAATCCACAATTCCACCTCAACGGTAAATATCAGAAGGGTTAAAGATATAGAAATAAAAAAAGAACATTTTTAAGTCTGCAGTCATGCGGTGAAAGTACATCTCTGAATGTTAAACTAGAATTTTTCCCATAATGCCCCTCGATCAGTGTTGAATGGCGCCAGTACTGTAGCTACGATAATTTCCAACAACAACAGCTCACTTTAGATTGTGTTCGTCCAGCTTTTGTCGTGTACAGTAAATATTTTGTTAATATTATTGGGATTGTGGAAGCAGGTGTATGATGGCTCCATTCAGCTTGATGTCAGTCGGTGCTAATGTTTTGGTTAAATCTTTGGGTCTGTTCTCGAGCGCTTCTGTTGTAAGGTGAGTGACATTATTAACACATCACATCATTATTCATTTATGTATCTAAAATGATTGCATTAATAATAAGACTGCACAAATCACCAAATAGCAAAAGCAATTTCGCACTTGCTAAAAGTACCAAGTTTTGTACCGTGGTGCTAACAGTGTTTATGTGTGTTCAAAATACACAAAGCAGTATCTAATATACGAAATATTTTAGTACTTTAGCATAATTAAGCTGTAATTAAGCATCATTTAATAATTTAATAGAATAGTAAGTTAGCATCATTATGTCTGTTTATATTTTGTATGTAAGTTTCAGCAATGAGAAAACCATCTGTCTGTCAGCCAATTATAAGACCATTGAATGTAAGACATTGTGACAATGAAGCACTGAATCAACAGGCCAAATGGCACTGTCAGCTTCAATTGTATTACTGTAGCATAGTACAGCCTCCGTAGATTTAAACTGTTTTTAGAACTGTTTTAGAACATAGTTATAATTTTGATGTTATTCATGCTAGTCTTGTGTGATGGTTTGTTGTCTTGAAATGGCAGGTGTTCATGTGTAGTTCCAGTAATAAAGTATTTCAGCACATCAACCACAGCTCCACCCAAAAGACCCCTGACAGCTTACATGAAGTATGTGCAGGAGATGCAGCCCACCTTCATCAGACAAAACCCAGGTGTTCTGTTAGATTACAGCATTATTAAAATTGAGCTGGTTTGCAAAGTTACTTCTCATTTCTGTTTGAAAAAAGATATTTAACTCATATAATGAACAATCTCTTTCCATTTAGGGGTAAAAAATGTGGATATTGTCCGAAAGATAGCACAGCAGTGGAGAACACTCACTCCTGAACAGAAGCAGGTATACATATGTTTGATAAGCAGTGTATGTTCTGTGTGTGCTGTTAATTCATGCTTGCGCTTCGTATATTTTGTTACAAACACTGTATAAGATTTGTAAAACAAACTACTTAACTCAATTTATTCTGAGATCAAAAGAAATGATATTTTTCTTAACGCCTTTTAGAACCATTAACATTACAGATCTCTCAATATCTGAACAATGTCACATGCATTTCACTGATTTGTACCTGCAGCCATTTCAGGATGCGTCTTTGGCAGCTAGAGAGCAATACAAACTTGCTGTGCAGCAATACAAAGCCCAGCTCAGCCCTGCACAGTCTGCTGCTATAGCAGAAGAGAGAAGACAAAAGATTGCCAAAAGAAAAGCAATCAGGAAGAAGAAGGTGAGTGTTAATTTAGTCATGCACTAGTAAATCTCACCAGTAATGAGACATTTTCATATTACCTTCATTATTGGTTTGGTTTGCACAGTGTGGTGTCATAGTCAGTTTTATAAAATGCTACAAATTAGGTTTTGTAGAAATTTTTATTTAGTTCTCAGATAAGTACGTCATTAACAAAGTGGTGTCAATATCCAGCACAACTCTGTAAATCTTTGTCTCATCTCTTGGTTATTTGTGATCAGATTCAATAGCACTGTCCACTAAACATATACAGGACATGGGGTGGGGGCAAATACTATAGGTATCACTGCTTTATGCTGAAGGAACATTATGTTGTAACTATAGGAGCTGAATACTCTTGGCAAACCCAAACGGCCCAGGAGTGCATTTAACATCTTTGTGGCAGAGCACTTCGAAGAAGCACGGGGAGCTACAACGCAGGTGAAGACACTGTAGTTTATTCTTAAAGACAAGAAGAATTTTAAGATTTAAAGAATTTTATACCACAGACAATTCCTATACTATAGTAGAACAGAAATACATTACACATTCACAATCATAAACTTTTATTCCGTGTCATTTCAAATGTTGTATTTCTTATAAATGTTTTAGAAATATACATTTTCTAGATATGCTTAGCTGCAAAATGTTTTACCAGCTTGAAAATGCTTTTTATGTGACCTTGTAAAAAAGATCTGTTCTAATCCAGTAATCACAAATGTCTATCATGGAAATTTATTTGGTCAAAAAGTAGGAACTGAATGTCATTTCTCCTTCCAGGGGAAGATGAAATCACTGACAGATGACTGGAAGAGTCTCAGTAGCACACAGAAACGAGTGAGTTTCACCCACAGTAACACCTTTTTCCTTTCAGATCTACCCCACTTCATTTGACCTTACCTCGCTGCATCTCACCTCACTGTATCTCACCACAGTGTCTCACCTCGCTGTATCTCACGACTATACCTCACAACACTCTCACCTCACTTCTCTGTTTTTAGATCTACACACAGCTGGCAGAAGATGACAAGGTCCGTTACAAGAATGAAATGAAAACGTGGGAGGAGCACATGACAGAGATTGGAAGGGAAGATCTCGTTCGGAGAAAAGAGAGAAGAGCCAACAAGGCCATGGCCAGCAAAGACAGAAAGAAGTCCAAAGTCACATTGTTGAAGGCAAAAGCCACAAAAAACAAAACACCAGTAAAGAAGACAGGAACAGTTGTTAAAAAGACTGTGAAGACCACCAAGAAGTGAAGAGATGTGTTGCTCTGTGTGTTGTATAAAGGCCAGTTCCGTCCTGAATAAAGACTCTAGTTTCCATTACAGCATTCAGACATGAAGGTCTTATGGCAGGGCTATTCAACTAGTCCTAGAGGGCTGGTGTCTTGCAGAATTTTGTTCCAACACTAATCAAACAAACTCACCCGTTATCTTGTTTAGGTGTGTTTGATTAGAGTTAAAACTAAGTTCTGTAGGATGGTGGTCCCTCAGGATAGGAGTTGTATATCCCTGTTGTAGGAAGTCCCATATTTTCAATAAATCTTTTCCCTGGAGCTTTAAAAGTATTGTGTTGAGTACATTTAGGTCCTGACTAACTGTGACTGCTTGCATAATGTTTAACTGCTTTAAGCTACTGAAGTTCGTCTCTTAACATGCCATAAACCGTAAAACTGACATCAGTTTTCCTTTATGCTTCATAGAATGAGTTGTATGTCATGCTTTAAAGTACACCACATCATGTTTTGTATGATGTCTTTACTTACAAAATAAACATTTACATTTTCTATATAAACAACAGGAAGTATTTACAACAGCCCACTAAATTCAACATGACTTCGTCTAATGGGATTTTAAAGACCCCAAGAAATTGCCTGTAAAATGTAGTTTTCTATGTTGACGTTTCTTTTAAAACAGGAAGTTTTGAACAAACTTTTAAAAACAAGCCCAGAGGCTACTGTTTTATTACAGCTACGAACCATATTTTGCTACCTGCTAGTTCAGGAAATCCTCATATTTAAAAGTTTACTTACAAACACAAAATAATGTTATTTACATTATTATATTAACTATTATTATAGAAATAAAGTCAGGAGTTTGAGGCAGAGTGGGAATCAGGTGGCAGTTTGACCTCTTGCAGTAAAGTGTTGAAGTCAGGTGAGCACACCAGCTTGTGTCTGATGTTTCCCAGCACAGTCATGTCTCCAGTGAGACCCTCTGACAGCCGCACACACACCAGTTGCTGCAGACACATGATCAGTCCTCCTATTAATTACCTTAATTACCCTGAATTACTGTTAGCATAAACAGTAAGTGTTAATGTAAATAAAATGTACACTCCTTAAAATAACAGCACCAACATAAGCAGAGCAAAACTACACATCAAAATAAATGTACATTATTACTTAAAATGACTGACCTGTAGGAAAGAGAAGGCTGCTCCTTCTGAAACATCTAATGTGACGTTGCCCATGAGCAGCTGGACTTTACCGGACTTTCTGATCTGTAGTTTTCCAATCAGACCCTCTGAGAAGTCAGACAGTACAGGCACAGAGGCCTTGTCAGACTGATCCTGAGGAGTGATGACATCACAGCATTAAAATATGTCAAGGGGTCATATCATATTTTAACATGAGCTCACTGTACTTTGGAAATAAACTGTAACTTTGAGAACTAAACATGCTACCTAGCCCAAAAATTATTTATTAAAACAGTTGCTTGTTCCAAACTTTCACAACTTTCTGATATGAAAGGAAGCTGTGGCTGTGTGTAGCATCTGTCACTCTGTATTTCCTTCTTAAGAATTCCAGTATTAGGTAAGAGCAACTGAGGCTCATTTTTAACAAGGTCTCTGATCATTTCAGCCTGATTTAGGAGTTTGTGTGATGCATTTCAGCACAGGTTGGTAGTCTGTCACAAGGTAATGCAGCTTTGCAAAAATGTTTTATTGAAGGATGGAGCAGTGTTAACTATATTTAACCTGAGAAACCATAAAAGACCTAAAACAGCCTGTTCAAAAGAGATGGTCATAAAAAGGTCATAAAAAGGTTCTCCTGTAGCTCAGTAGTAGAGCATTGTGTTAGCAGCGCAAGAGGTCGTGGGTTCGATTCCCAGGGAGTACATGTACTAAGAAAATGTGTAACTTCAATGCACTGTAAGTCACTTTGGATAAAAGCGTCTGCCAAATGCGTAAATGTAAATAACTAAACTGACTGTTTTACAGCAAAAAGGCTTAGAGCAAACATGAAATAATAAAATAAATGGCATGACCCCCATTAAACCACAGTAGTAGAGTACCACAGTAGGAAAAATGAGCTTGCCAGAGTTTTAACTTGCGATGAGCGTTTGTCTGCAGGCTTGACGTCATCTTTTCTTGGGCTGGTGCATTTGGGCTGACCTGGCATAGTATCAGGAAGTTGAATAAACAGCAGTTCTTCCCTGTCTGAAACACGAAGCTGCTCAAACAGATCTCCAACTGTTGGCTGCTGTGGGCACACAGATGCAGCCCTCACTATGTGTTCAGATCTGGATGTTTTCTGAGCAGAATCAGATGTCTCTTCTTTAACTGCAAAAATATTATTGTGTTCGATCAGAATAAGCACGAAAACTGCTTAGCAATACACTGTATCATTAGCCACATACAATTACTGTTAACATAAACTGTAACTTACATGTACTAGCTGCATCTGTTGACATAAAGTTGCATGCTTGATGGAGTGGAAGTCTTATTGGTCTTTGCATTGGATCATTTTTTAATCCAGGATCATCCAAAAACTATTTAATTAAAAGGAAAAAATTAAAGAGTAGTTAACTTTCAAAACTCCCTGAAATCACTGGAACGAAAGCAGGTTTTAGAGAGCAGCAACAAAAATTACATTTTTGATTGCACTGGAAGCACATGCAGATCATAATAAGGGGGCAAAGTGTGTGACTTACATCATCTCGTTGAAGTTTCTGTAAAATTTCATTATCATCCTCAGTATTTTTCTTCTCCTTTTTAATGCACTTTGTGACTAGTGCAGGATCAGAGTCACTGAGGTTCGAGCCTCCCCAATTACCTGCAAGTCAAACACCACAAATATAAATTAATGAGCTCCTTCACTCTCTGTGCTCCATGAGCCAGTGTTGTGTTAAAGTGCTCTACCCAGTTTCCTGTAGCTGTCTGCAGGGCCTTGTTCAAATATAGAGTGAGACTGAATAGTCTGTGGCTTTTCTCGCCGTCGTTTCTCTCTTTGTCTATCTTCTCTGTCTCTCCTTTCTTTCTTTGGAACAGTGCGAGTCTTCTCCTGTAACCTCCACAAAACAAGAGTTACAGTACAAGTGTTTGTTTTGGATATTCAAGTGAATATCCAATTTGTGATGATTTTGCTTGCATCACAAATAAGACTTTAATGCACTATTTATTTGGCCATTAAGTTTCTCAAACACTGTGTCACTGGATTCACAATGGCACAATGTCTGTTAAATTCAATGTCTTAAATGATTAAATATTAAACATGCCTAAATGTTTCTAACTTTTACTTTTTGCATTAAACATTTTAAATCTACTGTGCAACAACTACTACTTGATTGAAGTCACAGCATCGCTAATAGGAAAAAGCTTTAAAAGCTAAGCCATATATATTGAATATAGATGAAACAGCCTTAAAATATCTATTTTAAGGTTTTTTTTTTTATCCAGCTATACAACATTTCTCCCACCCAAGTTAAAATTAAATAAAGTATGTTTAAAATACTTACTCATCTTTAGTTTTCCGCACAGAGTTAACATTTGGTATGAAGGTTTTCTGTAGAGAAAAAAATCAAGAGTCAATTACCAGTGTGTGGATCATCTTAATATAACATGATAAATAAATAACAACAGATGATGAGTTATACTATTCATCCACAGACAGAAGAGGCTGAGACCTTCTTATATCCACCCAGGGTAAGATCTCTGGAGCGCAGGGAGGTTAGTCTGCCCGGCGGAGGAGGATTCACTGATATCCGGCCTGGCAGTCCTCTACCCACAGACAATGATGGTCTGAAAGAAGCCGATGAGCTGGCCTGTGGATGCCCATCTCCATGATCAGACATCCTGCCCAAAAGTTAATTTAATTTATATAGTGCTTTTCACAATTTTGCACTGTTGAAAAGCAGATTTACAGAGTCAAGTTTTAGACAAACAAGTTCCATTGAAGAAAACAGATATAACTGGAATACACAATATTACTATGATGAAATTAAATTGGGAAAATTCATCAAAAGTCCTGTAAAATGTACACTGTCATTAATAGCTGGAACCATAAGTAGAAAAGTAAAAAAAAAAGAAATGAATGAATAAATAAACAAATTAGGGTTCTGTTAGTATTTGGACCTATTATGGTGAAAGCATTATTTTGAAATTATGTATTTTATTATGTATATGTCATCAGTCTCCAAATACACTTATAAATACACAATTTATTTACAAAACAAATACACTTATTGAAATAACACACTGTAAATTCAGTTTTGTGACCCATCATTCATGCAGAGTGATGTCAGGTTACACAGAGTTATGGCTTGTTTAATTAAGTGAATATAAAATGATTGTCTCTGTCCTTGATTTTGCTTGGTGGAGCAGCGTTCAAAGCTGTTGTAATTTACTCTATAACGGGTGTACAAACCTGCTCCTGGAGTTTGGAGTTTAGCTTTAACCCCAATTAAACACACCAGAACCAGCTAATCAAGGTCTTACTAAGCAGACAAGAAACTTCCAAGCAGATGAACTCTTCTGGACAGTGGCTGTATGAGTCCGGACACTGCTCTATAAACAGGCCCGTGACTTCAATACATCAGTATTACTCAGCCACTGCGTCCGTGTGTTACTGTTTCTGAATAACTGCATTTTTGGCCGACAGATTTTATATAATATCATAACACTTTTGTAGCTGTGTGATTATTTCATGAAATCCTGCCAGATATGCGAAGTGACCGTTTTATAAAAGGTCATGTGAAGTCATGGGTTACAGTGAATGTACAGCTAAGAAGGTTTTAGGCTTTGCTGCTTTAATAACCGGGTTTAACTATAAACATTGCACGCTAACTGAGACGCGCGCGCCTCCATTTTGATACCTGCAGCTAACAAAACAAACCTTTAATTATGACTTTATTCTGCTTTTGCAAAGTCGGCATTTGGAAATGCACAAATAATAACGGCAATATGATTATTTGGTCGACATATAAATTAAAATAAAGATTATGCATACCTGAAACGTGTGTAAACGTTGCTGAGCTAACGGCTACATCCTCTCTACAACATCATGAGTCACGTGATCAGGCCGTAACTATAGGGAACTTGATAGATTTCGTGTTTGATGAATAACTTAAAAAAATAAACACAAAAACAAATTTTATAACACGATCGAAACGCCCAAACATTACTGCATATTGTTTTAACTGTATATCTTACTGTTCTTACAGTACATAATTTGTCAAAATAATAATTATTGGCATAAAACTGTAATATCCATACATCAATAACATTAAATACAAATAAGCAAAATGATAACAATAATAAAATATTTTTAAAAACACTGGCCATGTGTCAACAGCTAGTGAGTTTCTTATACCGTTTGGGGGCATAAAAGGCGCCTGCAGCGTTTTGGGCATCATATGCTCAGAACTCGCCTAAATGGACAAAATGTCGTCTAGGTAGACGGCTTACTAGGGTATGTGACACTAAACCCCAATCGATCCAACCATCCATCCATCCTTTGGCTCGCATGTAAGTAAGGGCGGCGCTGCTCATACGCCTGCCCTCAATGAGCGTGTCCTCCTCCGGTCAGTGTTGGTGACGGAGCCCGTGGAGCTTACTCACTCTCCGCGGGTATGTGTCTGATCTGAGAGCGGAGAGTCAGCGGTGCTCGGTCAAAGTCATGGCCGCTCAGTGTGAACCCTTAAGCGGATACCTACAGCAGTCTGATCCGGGCTCCAACAGTGAGCGCAGCACTGATTCACCCCTGCCCGTGTCTGAGGATGACTCCAGCGGACCCACGGCACCTCCGGACCCCGAGTGGACCGAGGAGAGGTTTCGAGTGGACCGGAAAAAACTGGAGATCATGTTATTAGGTAAAACTGTTATTTTATGACAATATTTACTGTTTTGTAAAGTGTTAAAAGAAAGAAAGAAAGAAAACGTACACATTCAAAATAAAAAGTTTTCTACACAAAGAGCAACTTTAAGTTAATAATTGTCTTGTTCAGTTAAACCAATGCTTCAGTAGTAATTTGATATAATGCATTGCCTACAGCATCTGTTGAGTTAGTTATTGTTTCTGTTCTGTATTGTTCAACTGCTCCGGTCTGCGTATCGTTAGTACATCGTAGAGACCATTGCCGCTAATGGTCTTTACGATGTTGTTAGGTTGACGACGCTTTTGAGAAACGCAGTCCCGATCTTAAAGCCAGTTTTAGGCTGTGGTTCGTTTCTTGTCTATTTTGTTATCAGTAATGAGAGCTGCTTTGGGAATCAAGCAACATCAAAAGCAAAAGTTTCGTCACTGTGTTTAAGCAATACACAGAAAAGTTAAAAGTGTTTCGAAGTTAGGTCATTTAGACAAACAGTACAGCCAACAGTACATTTAAAAATAATTTATAGGTCATTTTTATCAAATTTGATAAAAATCAAAATTTAGTTTTATCATTAAAATTAACCCGTTATTTGTTTATTATTATTTCAGCACATTTTCATAGGTTCCTATATACATTGTACATAGGATACACTTTTCCACAACTGAAAGGCATATTTTATAGTGTTTAATATATATATATATATATATATATATATATATATATATATATGCATGTTTTGTTTTTGATAAGGCGTCAGGAAGAGTGACAACAGGATTGTATATACTCTGACACAGCACATGTACTGTGTGTGCAGTGAATAAATTAAACAATAGGGGGCAGTGTTAAAGCAGTTCTGATTATGACATTAGGCTAAATTGAGTGTTTTTCTCAATTTGTTCAAGTCCTCCACTGTAATTTTAGAACAATTGGATTTCTGGCCACGCGGGCAAATGTTTCAGGAAAAAAAAACATCTGAAATTGAAGCTAATCTTTTGTTGTGGAAAAATGTCTGCACACTGAAATTAAAGCTCTAGACTTATTATTGAAAGAATGATGTTTAGACTCGAGAGGTGTTCATGAGACTGAAAGCAGTGTGTGGATTTTTATTTATTTTTAGAGTTTATCTCGGTTCGTCATCTGTACCTGAAGTGATTTTGCATGTGCATATTTGACAAGCTAATCTTTTTTGTGGACAATCAGCACTCTTGTTTTAGTTCATGCTTCTAAACTGTGTTCAGTACCTTTTTAACTATATCAGTTTATAGAACACTTGGTACTTAATATATTATAGTATATAATAATTAAAGTGTATGCATTGACAATAAAGAAAACACTGTTTGTAGCTTACAAAAATCATGGCTGTAATTCCTTCTTGCTCATTTGTCACAGTGGAAATGGAAAGTCAGGTCAAGTGCATTGTGGGATACAGTGTCCTCTGCTGTATGCTGCTCATTTTGTCATTATTCATTTATTGCAGAGGAGTAAAGGTAGCATGTTAATATATTATTCCAAAGACAGCCTTAAAAATCTATTACTGTTTTGACCCTGATCTCATTTGACTCCAATGGATTCATCAAGCAGCAGTTTTTGTGGAACAGAAGTTTCCCATTCTCGATGACTCTACAGGGATGATGAAGGCTTGATGCTCTCTGCTGTAATACTTGTCCACGTCACTTCAGGCATTCCACATTATTTCCTCACAGCTTTGATTAAGTTTAAAAAGGGACATCAGTTTTCTACACAGACAAAGTCACCAGGTTCAGCTGACCACAGCAATCCTTCCTGCTGAGATCATTCAGCATCTTTTCTTAGAATTTTCAGATGGTATTTGATTTCCTGCTTGGAGCAGTCATGATATTAAGATTCTTCTGGAAGATGTACAGAGAAGTTTACATGAATTATTAGATCTCTTTGCCAAACTACATCATATGGACTCAGCATTACTCAATTAAATTTAAGTTCAGTCATCAGCTGAGGAGAAACAAAAGAGACCTCGTGTGTTGTATATCCAAAACAATCATGGCAAATCCATTGAGGTAGAAGACACTTTCCTTGAGGAAAACAGTGATGGATTTTGTGTTTTGCCTTGTTGACATTCCAGCTTGCACTATGCCAGTTTGTCAACAGACGCACATGCTTTAGATACATTATAAGAAACTGCTAGCAGATATAGTGTCATTTTACTGAAGGAGAACTGTTTATATTAAAATCTGGAGAGTGAATTGAATTTTTTTTCTCTGTTGTCACATATTATGTGTTCCAAGTTCAGTCTTCACATTTAATAGCGGTGAGTGGAGAAAACTGGCTCATTTCTGCATGTTTTCAGAAATGTTCACATCACAGGTGTGTGTTCCAAAAGCACTTAGTCCATCAGATATAATGAGAAATGTTTAGCAACATGCGTCTTGGATGGGAAAATACATTAATCATTTCATTTTATAACTATTTTATCTGGCTCACGTGGAAGAAGCTTACTGTCATCCTGGAATTTTCTAGAATTGATAATGAATCACATTAAGTCTGCCAGCTATTACTATTTTCTCTTTCAGATGTGTTTGAATTATTTCAACTGTGTCAGATTTTAAAGAGTAGGCATGTGTCTACTGTGAATGAGCAGTTTGATTAACTAGAGCAGGAAGAATTGTTGGCTGGCTCAGTGTCATGAGGCAGCATTTTATCGCATCATATGCATGCTCTGGAAATGAAGTCTGCTCTGAAATGTGGGCTTCTAAGATACCTTTTCCCTAGACAGCAACTGTCAAAACCCACATGAACTATAACGGTACTTGTAATTCATTCAGAACCTTAATGTTTTAAAAAATGGGCTATTTTACCCAATATTTGTATGTCTTGTGACCTTTTTTGGTTATAAGGTTATCACTTTGTTGGCTTAGCAGTATGCAAATGCCAAATTCTATTAAAATCAACTGTTGGATATTATAATTAGTTATATTTAGTTATTGGAATAAACAATACATTTACATCAAGAAATTTCCCTCTGACTTTTGTTAAATATCCAGTTGTTTTGACCCTGAGACCACAATTTAAAAGCTCATAGACAGCCCAAGACACAAAGAGTGAGATGGACTGGACTCGGGACCAGTTAACCCAGGTGTTCAGAATACACTGTATGAATGCAGCAGTGACACTGAACCTTCTCTTCATTGGGCAGATTAAGCATCTGTCAGTCAGTGACAGTGTGTCTTAGAGATTGTTGTTTATTATTACATCCTGAATTTATTGATGTCTACAATTTGCAGAATTAAGGAGTAACACTCCCTCTCCAGTCTTACATTTTTCCCCAAATTGTTTTGTATTGAGTGTCTTGGACAAGATGAAAACAGTTTCTCTGTCAAAATCTTGGCAAAAGATTTGCATAAGACATTCCCAGACACACTTACAGTACAGCTCATGGAGTCAACATCTTCACTCCCAGTCACTTTGAGACACTGGAAAAAAAGCGTTAGTCATTTGTTAAAGACAGCCAAACAGGGTGGAATTAAATGGCCTGTTTAACAAGCATAACCCTATCACTGATAGCTTTGATCACTTCTGGAGACTGTGGGCAGATATTGTAAAACACTTTGCTTTTTATAGTGTGTTTAACAAAAAGGTGAATCATCTTCTGCCTTTACACGAACTCACAAGAACTGCACAATGTTTTTTTATTCTTATTTATTATTCCTATTTAAAGGTATCTGTTTATTACGACAATAATTGATTTGACATTTTATTGAGTATTGATTTTTCTTTCCTGTACTGGCATATTTTGATTTCAAACATGAAGTTTGGATGAGACATACTGAACAGTTTGTTCTTTCATTTTTTCTTTAATAGCATTACATGATTTTGCTGGTTGCAGGTGGAATAAGGGGAGGGACTTTCTTAATTTTAGAGATTATTATATTCGACAAAACTCTGTGTGATGCAGATGCAACATGCAGTCATGAGCTTGTTTATCCAGACCAAAAAACTTTAGATTTAGTTAATTTTGTCAGCTTTTAGGCACACAGTAGCATATAGATGACGTTAAAGCTCAAAAACACATATTTATTACAAAACCCTAGTTTTGTTTTCATTGGTCCTAACCTGAGAAACAGTACTGGCCTTTTATTTATGGAAATATACTGTAAAAGTTAATTGTAAAATTGTTTGCGTGGTATGTGCACTTTGGCCAAATGTAATCTGTTTGTATGTGTGTGTGTGGCCAAGCTCTGGTTAAAAAGTTCATCTATTTGTTGTTTGCTGGGTGATAGTATAAGGACAGGAAGTGAGTCTGCTGAAGAATGTTCTTGGGGCTAACTGTCCTCTGGATTGGGGCCTAGGGAAACAGTTTTCTCTGTAGCTTTCAGAGGGTAAACGTGGCATTCTCCCCAAGAACTACTGCTGAGACAACTCGGCGCTGCCTCAACCTTGAGTTCATAGCAAAACAAGCCTGGCGTTTTGAGCATATCGTCCGATCCTTCAGAAAAAGATCTTCAAGCATTTCAGTTGCTGCATAGGAAACTTAATACAATGCTAAAGGCCAATAAATGTTGGAAAGAATGGAAATAAGTCTGTAAAAGGTGGTAGAATGTAGTATATTGGGTGCATTCAGGAAAGCCTGGCTTGTGTTGTTGGGGTATGAAGGACCCTTGAGAGGTGGTGGGCGGAAGAGTCCCAGCGCTCACAGTGCATAATTCACTGCAGCTGTTAAGAGTCTCTGTTTTAAAAAATGCTGGCTCGGACCAGAGACTTTGTTATGACAAGGAAAAGAACGAGCCATTACACTACAGCTACTACCTCAACTCATCTGAGTTAAAAACAAAATGGTTGTTTCTCAGGCAGACAAACCTAATGGATACAGCATTGTCTCATGTTCATTTGTTTGAACTGAAAAGGCCAGATGTTAAAATACTTTCTTCTCTCCATGAAACAGATACAACATGCAGATACGACAATAAGTCATTAATAGATTGATATACCGGAAAATAGTTAACACTGTGGTTCTCTGACACTTTATTTGTTTGAGCATCCCGACCAGCCTGACACAGCAAAAATCTGACTCAGTTAATGCTGTTGGTTTAGAAGCCTTTAAATTTCAATGAATGGCAGATAGAGGGGACATTCATTGTTTTTCCAGTTCTGTTGGTTCTGTCTGATGATGCTAGAGGCGCAGAAATTACACGTTACAGTTTTAAATGTTTATCTTATGTTGAAGAGAGAAAAATCTTTAATCTTACTTTGAAAGTTTGGCATTATTTACAGTTTTCTGTTTGGTTTTGGTGGTCCTCTTAATTCATTTAAAACAGTTCCAGTAGAATGACTAATGCTATTGGCAGCATTGTTGCCTGTTTTTTATACAATGCAGCAATTGCATTTGAGAATCTCTAGATACAATTACTAGGGTACAATTGAATAGGATACTCTAGGTACAATTGAATAGGATACTCTAGGGTACAATTTATAAGAGGGATGTTGTCCATTCCAGCTAAGAATTCCTGCATGTGTCAGTGGCCACAGAGAAATAGAAGCGTTAAAGCTGTCTTTCACCCTGCATTGGTGGGTGTTTTGGTCTGATGGTCAATGACATGGTGCTAATCTTTATGTTAGCTATACTTTATTATGGCAAAAAACTTTCTTTACATACTTTCAAAACAGATTTCATGTAGATAATAATATATGCAAATTTTATAATGAACTTTTTTCAATTTTGACATTGTTTGTGGGGCTTAAATAACAAAATTATAGGTGGTATAACTGTCTGGAGATTTTCTTATTTTATCTTTAAAAATGAACAGTGAAGTAGATTTGAATATTATATATTTGAATATTAGTATCATTAATAGTAAAAGAAAACTTTCTCTGCTGAATTAAAAGAAAGATGCAGGAAGCCATGTTATTGTCCTGTGACAATAAATCATAAAAGAGAAAATATTATCACAGATTAATCAGCATGAATTTGTCATTGATCCCAGAGCAAATCATCTGTGTTTTTAAATGGGAGACTTTAAAAATCGCCCCCTCCCATTGAAGGAACTTAATCCCAGTCTGCAGAGCCAAGACAGCTGGCGATTAAAGTTTCTCAACCGCCTGTTGGTGGATAGCATAGATGAGGATGGTATGTACCCTTCATCCATTGATAATCTAGAGAAAGCATGCATTCTTGTAAAGTGAATCATGCTCAGCTGGGACATGTGAACGATGGAGACATACTGCAAGCTTTGTTGATTGTTTGTGAAGATTTCCTTTTGCTTTTAGGTCAGTAACAAATAAGGATGTCCGCGATGATTGAAGATCAGTCGTGCAGTACTACAGTGGCCCTTTTTGTTATGTCATTTACTGTTTCATGTTGTTTTGTCACATGACAACAAAATGGTGCATTCCTGTATGTTGGTTGCAGCACACCAACCTAAATGGAATGTACAAAAGTGTGCAAATATTATTAAAATGTTTAAATAACACATTCGGACAGAATTATGTTTCGTCATTGCTGTAGCGAGTGGTATGAACTGAAACTCTGAGATTTGCTCTTATATATATGGAGAGCAGATTTATTTTAAAGTTTAATCATTGCATGACCATCAAATGACGTGACTGTACTGCATTGAATGCCACAAGTGCTCAGGGCTCAAAATGCCTCATGTGCTCAGGGTCCCTAATGCAGCGTAATGCGTAAAACTCTAGAGGTTTTAAAATTTTTGTAGTCTGTTATGCATTTAACGGGCCACTGTGCATGCATTTAAGAGGCATCAGATCCCATCTTCTGCTGCGTGCATTATGCAACATTTCTATGACATCAAGGAGAAAGTTCATGATATCGTGGCCAACAGTTATGAGGACAGCAGATCCAGTTGAAAGCTTGGGCCGACAGCATCACACATCTGTGCCATTGTTTTGGGGTGTCCATGGCAACAACAGGCCGTTGTTGCCGCAAAGGTCTATTTAACCAGTGTAATGACATGTTTAATAGACACATTTTCCATCATAAGCAATTCAAAGTGGCCAAAAAAAGATACAGTCCCTCTGGGAAAACTCTCCATTATGAGCCAGGACTAAGTAAGATCTCATTAATTCTTCAGTTCATATGTAACTCCACCTGCAATTGAATTTGTGACCTCTGTGTCAACAGCCCAGAACTCTGACCATTAACATTCCACGGCCTTCAGTATTGTAATAACAACAACACATTATAGTGATAATAATGTATACTGACCTTGACAGATTGGGACTTAAACCTCAGGATCACCCAAATTGGGAGAGAAGCTGCAAACCTAATTATTAAGACAGAAACAAACTAAGTTCTGATATATCTGGGGAAAGGCATCAGTCAGCATTCCCAGTCATCTCAATAGCAGCTGTTCTGCAGTCTCAAAAGTTTGTGACAAGACCATTTCATGAGCCAATCACCAATATTTTACACGTTACAAACTACAATATTTAAATGTTGGTGTTTTTTTTGTTCGTAAATGCCTTGAGACTGATCATATGTACTTTAAAACTTAGCACAGGGACAAGTCTATAAGTCACTGCCCTTACAGTCCTTCAAAGACTAAGCGTTGTTATATGTTGTTTCTAATATAAGTACATTTATATTAAATATAACATAAAGCCCATACATTACTTCCCCTCAAGGTATCCTAGGTAAATGATTTTCTTCTTTCAGTCAAATACAATGTGAGTTATATTAATTAATATCCTATGGCTTAATTTATTCCAGTGGGTTAATTATTGTGAAAGTGAAGTGATACGTTTTTGAAAGAAAACCATTAATTTTTTAGCTTTGTAAGCGATCAATTGGTTGTGTATTTATATAAACAAACAGATCAAAGCACTAAATTCAAATATTGCAGCACGTTGATAACTGAGAATATCATTGGTTCTTGTATGTCTCGTGATAAAACACATATATCACTAGTCACGAGGCATGTCAGAACCAATGAGTTGGACGTGGAGCCGCTTGCCACCATGTTGGGTGTACACATCCATACAGATGAATTCATTTTATTTACTTATTTATTGTTTTAAGCCTCTCCAGCATCTAAGGCTATATTCATGGCAGAAAAAGGTTAATCTAAAATCAAGGGGATTCAGCATGTCCAGTTCACTTAATCATGCATGTCTTTGGACTGTGGAGGACCCAGGGAGAATATGCAAACTCCACACATAAAGGCCTTCTGTGCTGCTCCATTCATACAGATATGTTTACATTCAGACGTGACATACTGATTGATAAATACGCTCAAAATTGTAATTGTTTTTTTAGAAACTTATTGTTTAGCTTCAGAAGACATTTATTAACCCACCGGAGTAGTATGGATTACATTTATGATGGTGGATGTGCTTTTTGGAGTTTTAAAATCTCTGACATTATTCACTGCCATTATAAAGCTGGGAAGAGCCAGGATATAATTTAATTTAATTGTGTTTGGCTGAAGAATGAAAGTCAAATATGAAGGTTGAATATATTATAAGGTAATTTTCATTTTTGGGTGAACTATTCCTTTAACATTTACAAAATGGTGTGAGATATTAAATGCTGATGTCATGGTCTGCCCAAAGTAAAAGCGTGTTTGTAATGGTGGCCTTGTCTTTTTAATGTGTGGGTGCAGGTGAGAAACCTTGCTCATGACATTTATGTATTTACCTAAAATATCACATTATTTCCAAAGCTTTGTCTGTTTATTTGGCCGTGGCTCCTGAAGCTGTTGCCCCTCTTATACCAGGGTAGCCTAAACAGATTCAGTAACCTGGAGGCTTTCTCTTCTTACATTGTGGTTAACCACTGACCTTGCCCAAGAGGATTTTTGCAGCCCTATATTCTTTAGCTTTGCATTTTGCTCAAAAGGAAAGAAATCTAGTCACAAAGAAGACTTTTGGGTCACTGATCTGCTTTTGGAAACTATTCCTTGAATATAGTCTATCTTGGATAAGAATGAATGTTTTACCTGTGCCAGTAATTCATAGATATAATTTAATTCACTGCATGTGATAAGTGAGAGTCTTGACATTTGTCTCAACTGTTTAGTTGATTTATTCTTGTGTTCCATGAGGATGTGGCTTGTGTTGGCAGCTGTAGGCACTAAGACACTGATTTTGCTCAAACCGTGTCAAGTGCAGAGAGCGAAGCCATTATATAGGGTTTGGAAGATCTTAAGATACTGAAAACAATTCCTGCTGCTCTTTACCTCCCCTGTGTTGTAGAATCAACAAAATGTAATTTTTTTGTGGGGAAAGTGCAACAATCCATGCAATTTGTGTGTTAGTGAAACTGTATATGTCTATTCCATATATGCCAAGTTGCTTGGCAACCATAAACACTCTAAAGTTAATAACAAAATGCATTTGGTAAAAATAGGGTCAATAATACTAAAATTAATATAAATGGTTAACTAGATTATTAATAATAAAAATGAGTAAATTAAGTAATCATTGGTAATAGTAATTAGTAAACTGGTATCTTATGAGGTATTGCTATTATATATTATGCTATTATATGACATTTTGAATCTTGACAACTGTTTTGTTCCAAATGTGATTGCTCTGAATACAGAAAACACACTTTAAGCCATTTAAGAAACCAATAAACTTAAATACCAATATATATATATATTGAATATCATCAAAAGGCTGAAAATATCAAGATAACTTTTTAAGCTATACCCTTAAAAAAGGGTTCTTCACAGCAATACCACAGAAGAAACATTCAGTCAGTTCTTTAAATAACTATTCTTTTATAACTTTTTTAAAGCCTAAAGATCCTTTCCCCCACAACAGAAAGGATGTTTCTTTACGGATGTTAAAGGTACTTTATTGAATAGCCAAAAGTGATTGTTCTATGGAATTGTGAAGCACCTTTTTAAGAGTCTGTATCACCCAGGTCTAGTGAGCACACATGCAATATTCTGAACAACATGGAGTCACTTAAAGTCTGTTGATTATTTCTAGAGAACAATTTCTTGAAACATTTCCTGAGAACTTTCCACACTCTCATAAATCCATTAGATCCTGTTTTTTTTGGCCAGTTACAGAGACATTAGTAATTCATTTTCTTACAGGATACAGTTAAGTGTGTACAGGTCCGCTTGTCCGAGATACTCTAGTATTCTTCCTCTCTGGTTAGCATGTTAGTGGTGCAGTCGGCCTGATTCAGCCAGTGCCTGTGGTTTCAGGAATTTTCAGTCAATCTGCTCTCAAAAACTCCCCTGTAATTCATCGGATATAAATAAACACTTCACATTTGTCTGAATAGCAGTACACCCAAATTGTAAAGCTTGGCTCGAGACAACAAGACTAGGCTTGCATTTTTCAATGTAGGTCACGTTCCTAATCCAAATATATTTGAACTGTGGTAGTTTCATATTCTGCAAAGTTGTTTGTTGGTTGCGGTATTGGTTTATGTTTGATTGTGAAACATCATCTTGAAACATCAATTGGCTGTGTAGCAAATTATTAATTTTCACCAAGTGATGAACCAATCATTTCTCTGAGGTTTGTTTAATCTAAATCATATGTTCTTTTCTCAAAATCAAACAGTATGTGTCTGGAGTTTAATGTATGTATCTCCTGTGAGTTAGAAAGAGAGAATCACTTTATTTAAACTTAAATTGAAAACTGAAATTAGTAATGCATTGTTTTTTCTACAGAGACACAAACGGGCAGGAGAAGGACTCTGCCTAAATTGCGCTGACATTTTTTCCACCCAAGGCCATGTGGAAAAATGTGTTGATATGAATTGCTGATTTTGTTAATATGCCAACATAAGTGATCCCTGATGTTGTACTTGCTCTTAACTGTCTCATTCTTCCCCACAGCTGCCACAGAGGGGCAGGTCAATGGAGGTGAGGACTTCTTTCAGAAGGTAAGTGAAGCCACATGCAGTATTAGCATCCTGCTGCATGTTCTACTGAATGACGTATAATAAAGAGTATGATAATGAGTGCTCAGTATAGTGCAGTGTACAGTATACTGGTATACACGGTAGTGTCATATTACCTGACATTCAAAATAGTAGCAGTGCCATGTTTTTCTTTAATTGTTAGTATAGTAAATAACAGTAATACTGAAAAAGTACTACTGTAACACGTTAAATGCATAATACTAATATTATGTGCTGTGGAAATTTTGAATTGACATTATGTCTGCAAAAACATAAAATAGTTATACAACCATTTGAGACTGGCATCACATTCATCACATGCCTTTATTTTGGGTAATCAAGTAAATAAAATATTGAATATTGAATTATTGAAAGGTATTTCATCTCAGGTGGTTAATTACTGTTTTTATTTGGAACTTGATGGATGAAAACAAAGATAAGATTCATATCAAATGATATAACAGGTTTTTAAATTTTGAATATAACAGGTTTGAATACCAGATCTGATCTTTATTTCAGTATTTTATTACAGTATTTCATTAAAATTGCATTAAAATCTCTAATGATTCACACATTTCTAACACATACAGTATATACCAGCATAATTATTATTATCTCTATATAACAAAATAATATGATTCCAAAACAACATGCCAACAGACTGTTTGCTGCACATCTGATGAATAAAGCAAACAGAGTCAGCATCTGATTGGCTGAATTCTAAAGGATTTCTGGGAGATGTGTATGTTGTGTTCAGCTAGAAACATGATGCTAAACAAAACAAACTGTGATTGGTTGCTTTAAAAAAAAAATTAGACGGCTTCTTGGGCAGTTCTTGCCAATGAAAGCTGTGATAGTGTCCAGTCCTTCTGCTGTCAGTCTAAAGGTCTGGATATAGTATCAAGGTGTCTCCCCCCATTAAAAATCTGGATATTGATATGGTAGAATAATTAAATTCACATTGATTGTTAACTGAAAACATGACTCGTGATGCGATAGTAATTGCAGAAGGACATTTACAACATGGTCTCCTGTTCAATTTTTGGTAAGGACAAAACTGGCACACTTCACACGATAGGATTCAGTTGAGTGAGAACGGTCGTAGGATTTTGGGGCAATCACTTGCAGGCTGAAAATAAATACCAATGGGATATGAACACTCAGAGAGCTTCACACAGGCGTGAGATTCGGCACCTGACTGCCGTGCATGCTGGGCACTCACTTCCTGTTTGAAGATCTGCAGAGCACTCAAGCCAAACAGAGCATCGCCTTCAAAATAAACACTCTCAGGCAAGTCGTATGGCGATATCGGTCAGAAATTCAACAACGTCAGAGCTGTTCCATTTGTTTTAACCTGAAGAGTGAGGGAAAATAATCAGACCAAGTTAAGAGAGCTTGAAAGCAGCTTATTCTAGAGGTTATTGCTGGCTGCACCATAAGCTTTGACCTGCTGCAAATTTGGGTAATCGCAGCTGACAAGTCTCAGGAATGCCAGTCTCTGATTTTCAAATAAACACAATCTACCATGTCACGAAGAGTGTGTTAAAAATATGTCAGCTGAATTAGTGGATGTTGGAGTGAAGGATATAAAGGATATTCTGTCCAACCACCCAGAACACCCTACTCTAGCATTGTGGTGGTGAGCATGGGTTCTTGCATGGGCAACAACTGTGCTGTATATTTTCAAATCAAAATATAGCTTGCAACAATACATCCAGCAACCAACTAGTTAAATAATGAGATAAGCTAGTTTATTTTTTATATCCATGCATTTGGCAGATGCTTTTATTCAAAGCGACTTAAAAACATTTGTGGTTTAGATTTTATCCGTCCATGCGTTCACTGGGAATCAAACCCATGACCTTGGCATTGCTAGCAGCATGTTTTACAGAAATAGATTTATGAAATATATCTGTATCTATTCAATGTTGTTTGTTTTAACTTATTTAACATTCTCACCCTATTTTACATTAAACTGCCAATGGAATTGTAATCATCTGTTTTGCTTGCAATAATGCATTTTTTTCAATGGTTGGTTAACTCATTTTAAAGCTTTTCCAGCCCTTTTAAAATTTGATAATTATTTATTAGATTAGAAACAGTGTGTTAACAAAATATATCATATGAAGTATGTGCCATTTATTAAGAGAACTAACACACCAGATCTCCTAAGGAATCTTGTAAATATGATCTAACCAAGATAAAACATTAATGATATTTTGCTGCTCACATCCACATACTTGTGTTGAAAATAAATACTTTATCTAAACATACTATGTAAGAATGTGAAATTGAACCCGCACCTAGAGACACTCAGAGAATGACCTCAGAAATATCTCACAATTGTGTAAAGCAACATCAAATTCTTGTGTTTAGACAGAGTACTTTTTGAAAAGTGGATAGTGTATAACACACAGTTTTGACTCTTTTGACTCAACTCTTCAAGAAAAGAATAAAGCAGCTGTGAGGATGATGTTTCTGCTGACTTAGCACCCCTTTCTCAGAATGATACCACCATGTTTTCAATATCACAATTGCGTTCTGTGTCTCAATCATCTGATGGACTTGTATATTTAAGAACAGTTAATACTTTCTTCAGAACACGTACAAATCTAGCTCTAGTACTTTAGTGAAACAAATTTCTTTATAGAAATATTAAAATATCATAATACACTGACAATTAACTCTGTAATCATAATTCTGTTTATCTTTCTCATATTTGCGATAGATTATTATCATTGTTATCATACTTGCCCTCCAAAATGTAGTGTTGTTTATTGGGTGAGGGTGAACTGTTGTGAAGTTATTTGTCAAATGAAAAGCAGGTTTATGTTTCCCGAAAAAACTCTTTAAAAGAAACTGAATGGTTATAAAAGGTCAGAACACAAAAATAAACATGGCAGTACAGAGACCTGCACTGCGTCTGTCATATTTTAATCTAAAACAGAAACTTTAAATAAGTCTCAGTTTTTGTTCTTGTTGACCCTGTTTACACACCTCTCTGATCCATCACAATAAATGCAGGTGTAAACAGAAACGTTCCAAAATATTATGTGATTGAATCACTGAAACCACATTTACAGTTTGTCAGAAGCACATGACATTTAAACAAGGGTTTTATGTGTAATTGTTTTACACAAAAACACAATTTTTTACTTTAGTAGCAGATGTAAACTGGTTAATTAATTCCCTGTTGATTCATGTCTTAACTTCCTGTTAATCCTGTCTGGTGAATTTTTGTTTTTTGCTACTAAAACATTTGGACTGCATCTCTTTTGAGTTTTACGTCATGTTTTCTTTATTAAGATGTCATCAATAAGAGAAAAACAAACATGATTCGTCAGTTGTGGAAGTTGCCAATCTCAACCACGCACATGGTGAGAAACAACATCTCACAGAGTACGCTGAAGCCATGTGCTCATGGAAACACTGAATTGGGCTGTTTTCAAGCCCTCCACCCACAATCCTGTTCTGTGCCTGCGCCACACAGTCTGTGAGGTAACATGAGGTATCAAACTCCCAGGCCCTCGGCAGGTGTTCATGGCAATATAAGACAGCATGTTTGCGACAGAGATCATATGGAATTACTTTGCAAGTCTGTAATATTGCCAGGCTTTTCTGAGCGTCTGATAGATGACTCGACTCTGTCTTGCTCACTGTCTGCTTGGTTTCCGCCAAGCAGCGTACTGAAGGGTTCTGGTTGGCTGGATTTGTTTTTGACCTTTCTACTATGCCTTTTCTTCCAAAATAAAAGGCGCGGGATTTTCCCAAGGCCGGGACCGGGGTGTGTGTGAGGTCTGAGTATTATTTATAAGTTCTTGTTAACTCAGATCGGTAGAGAGTTTTGAATGTGATAGTACATTTCCTTTGTTGGACCAGCCACAAGCTGTATCCCTTCAAAGAAGCAGAAAGCACATCTTTGATGAGTTAATGTTGCTTTGGCTCACTAGAGACTTAATCTATCTCAAAGAAACTTTGTTGTAAAGTTTTCCATTGTGAGATGATGTGGATCATGAAGACTGGCTTTGCTTCTTTGCCATCTTCAAAAGGAGGCGATTTGGAAAAGGGTGGAGATCAATGTGAACGTATGTGAAAATGATTGATTAAAAGAACAAGCACTCAGAGTTAAAAATGGACTTCTGTGTGCCACTGAATATTAATCATCTGACCTCATTTCCTCTGGGATTTACAGCATCGGTCATAAAAGCATGTTTGAGTGGAAGAGTCATTCATTGATGCTGGAATGAGCTGGTTACCAGATTGACAATCATAATATATTTTCAGGCTTTTTGTTGCAGTTGGCCTGGTATTCATTAGGTTATAGAGTAATGTGCTTCTCAACCATGTAAATGTCAAATCGGTATGTGGTCAGCCATGTGCTTTTTGATCATGCTTACCAACAATGAAAAGTGGGGTTTTGCAGTTCATTTCAGCGTTTTTTTTTTAAGTTAAAAACGTAGGTTTCCATTTGATTTATCTTTTGTTTTGTATTGTTTTCTTTTGACATCCAGGAAGCTAAGAACAGATCATTTCCATCAAAAGAGTAAAGTCGTGTTTGTAGTTTCAAAGTTTTTAATTCAACTTTTTGTTTAGTCCTGATAGGTAGGGCCATAGCTACATATTTTGAGCCCTTTGAATATGTAGGGCCCCTTACTGTTTTAAAGTGGTAAAAGGTTAAAATAGTGATTAGTGTTGGTTTGCAGTGTTGGGTACAATGTACCAAATTGCTGCACTGATATCTAATAGATATAGAATTAATATAGAATTGATGTGCAGTCACAATACTAAAGTCAGTAGTAAAGGATACAGTATATAAATACAGTGTTATTTGTTTTTAATCATCACAGTGTTACACATCGTGAAGCTGTTTTTGCACTTATGTCAGACTTCATTCATTTGTTATGAGTAATCTTATCTTTTGATTCATGTCCATTAATGTCCAAATAAAGAGAAAATAATTGAATGGGATGAAGTACATTTCATAAATTGTTAATTCACTGGATTATCTAGTAATAGGCATTACCACATTGGTTTTATTACATTGTTTAAATCTAAAGTGGTTTATAATTGAATTAACAGCAAAAATACATATGCACTGTGATATATCCCATTACTGTCATATAATATTACTCATGTGACACAACATTCTATACACCGGCTTATGAAACACTGGATAAGCTTTTGTTTTTGCTCAATGTGCAGGAAAACTCATTGGTTTGTTTTTGAACTCCCTTTCTATTTATAGAAGGAAATCTTCAAAGATAGCAATGTTTGAGGAGATCAGAAAAGAACGGGAGATTATACAGTTCTAGCCACTACTGTAGAAACCATTTTACTTGTGTTTCTGAAAACCTTGAGGCTTTTCACTCCAGTTCACTCAGCAGGTCAAACATCTTGTGCAATGCTGAGCTGAATTCTGCATCATTCTGGCACTAGTTAAAGTTCGTGCTCCCCATGTACCCAAACTTTGATAAAAACCAGTAACGATGTCAACACGACCCAGTGGGCCAAACACGTCTCAGAGGCTCAGCTGAAACAATAAAGGCCCCTCATTTTCATAATGACACTTAAAGCTGTTTATGTGAACTAAGGCCTGAAAGGAGTCTGCTGCTATGACCCAGTGTTCTTTGCTGAGCACCTGTGGCACCACATAGTGGAACTGGACTAGAAAACAGGTGCCAAACACAAGCTTGCAGGGTTTTGTCCATTCTCACGGTGGAGAACAGCAGGAGATCCTCACACTCACATTCTAAACATAATCCATAACACAAAACATCTTAACAGTCATCCAGATGGAGTAAACCAGCTTCCCAATTTTTTTCTTTGGAGGCATTTTTAACACAGCCCCCCCACACACACATTTTAACAGAGCTCATTAAAAAACGCTTCATTTCTAAATACTTTGCTGTTTTTACAGCAAATTGTGTAAAACAGAACAGGATTCTTTCTGTTTTTGCTTTCTGTTGTTGTGTGTACACTGCATACAAATGAATTTAAAGCAACATGTGCATATAGAGTTGTCATGTCATTTTTACTAGGAGTCTTTTTTCAGTAAGACTTGTTAGCTTAGTGATTTATTTTGATACAAATTATTTGTATATAATAATATATGTATTATTCTGTTAATTTCACACAGGTTATTTTTTACACAACTCTGTATATATCTCAGGCTCTTTAGTTCTCCGTTATCACTAATAAATTTACATCCCATTTTATAAATACATAGATTAATCCTGAACTTTAATGTGACTGTGATATTCTTGAAAGTGTGTGTGGTTGACCATGGTCGATCATTAATATTTAGCTTGTTAAAGATAAGATAAAGATAATTTGACTTGTAAGTTTATTAGCCACATTAGAAAGGTGTCCTGAACACTGTAAAATGTGTTGGCTGCATATGTTTTCAGGAGCTGTGTGTGGTCTTGTTTAAAAGTGTCTTTCAAAAGGGCACAGCTTTGCCAAAAACAACATTCACAGAAGCATTTACTTGTGTCATTGTTAGACAGTCAGACACTAGCCAGAGTTTTATGATTCAGTCTGTCTGTGTTATTGAGCAAACACCTCACAGTCAAAATTGATAATGAACTATACAGGTATGAAGTGGACAGAGACACAGTTCACATTTAACACACTATTCCTACATCTGTAGCTGTCTTCCAAGGCAGCACCCTAACTTGGGTGTCATACAAATCTCGCTTTGTCTGCTATCTTAAATGTTTTTGCTGGGATTTGCATCTTTGTGAAGGATATATGCAACATTGCCTTCCAACAGCCTTTCTGCAGCAGGAGTGCATCTGATGCCTTAAAATGCTGCCTACATAGGCAGCTCACTAGGTTATGCAGCAGGGCCAGGATGGCTCTTTTACCAACATCTGTAAGGGCCCTGAGAATTGTTCACTGCCCAGAAATGATATCAGATTGTTTGCTTCTTACTTGTCAACACCTCAGAGTTCTTTTTACAGTCTCCAGGCTTCTGCAATTATGCAAATGTTAACAGCCAGAATTAATAATGCACTACAATAATCTTGGTCTGGCTTCATTTGTAATGCTAGACATATTCTGAAGGAATATATATAACGTCTTTTAATATAGATTTCATGTACAGAACTAGATACATCCAAGTTTCCAGAAAGAAACTCATATGTTTGAAATGCTTACATGAAAAAATGGAAAAGTGAAATGATTCAGGACTAAAGCCTGAACTATTATTTTTTTATTGGCTTATATGAACTAATATTTACAGAAATAGTTTTCAATACTTTTTAGTATGGTAAGGTTCAGTCTTGGGAGCCCCAATCGCCTCTGATCTTTATAAAAGGCCAATTAAAAATGAGAAGGTGAATTTGCATGCCAGTCTCCACCCCAGATATCTGGGTATATAAGGAAGCTGGCATGCATCATTCACTTAGACTTGTTCTTCAGAGCCTGCAGTAATCTTTAGAGCCCTCCCACACTGTGGGAGGGGCCCCATTTGAGCCTGTGGGATAGGCAGATCTTAGTGTTTCATCCCTCTTTTAGTGGCACTCACATCTGTCAAGGGAGTAGGGGACCTACAGACACTCTCTGTCACCAGTGAATGCCTAAAGTTCAGGGATATTCTCATGTTAAATTGAGACCCTGGCCAGGTTACATGCCCAAGGTTCCCACCACTCCCTTTTGGGACCAGGTGGTGAGCGTGCAAGCACTCCCTTAGGTGGAGGAAGCTCTGCCCCCCCCAGGGAGGAAGACCCAGCCTTGTCCGTGTTGTGTCTAGTTACACTTATATCTGGAGCACACAGAGAGCTTTAGATGATCGGAACAGCTTTTTGTCTGCTGTGGAGGTCAGCAGAAAGGGAAGGCTCTCTTCAAACAACTGTTAGCCGATTGGATATTGGAGGTCATTTTATTGGCCTACCAATCAGGGGAATGCATGCCCACTGAGAATTAGGGCTTACTCCATGAAGGATGTTGCGTCCTCATGGGCATTGGCAAGGGGCGCCTCATTGGCAGACATCTGTAGAGCTGCGGGCTAGGGTAAACTCAACATCCTTGTGAGGTTTCACAGCCTCCAAGTGGACCTGTTGTGATCAGTGTTCTACAGAGTGATTAATTGTAACTGGGTGGGTGTACCCCTTGCACCTGCACCTTTGCCCTCATTGAAGTGATAAGGTGTAACATTCCAACATCTTGAGTCGTTTTAAGCACCTTTTCAGTGGACAACTCGGCAGAGAAGTTGGACATCAGGCTTGATACTCATATACCTGGCCCTTTCCAGGTAAACCCATGCATCTGAGCTCAGTGCTCCATACATGTGGATTCCCTTCTCTTGGGTAATCCTGTATGATGTATTGTCCAAAGACAGGTTTCCCAGGTAAACCCCTTGTGTCTTCCCCTCGGAAGAGTTCCTCTACCTCTACTACTGAGGTTAGGCATCCTCTCGGGTGATAGAGTCCTTCTCAGTAGAGTTTCACATGTGCAATACCTTCAAGGTATGTCCATATATTTTACCTACCACATGGCACCTATCACTGATAGGATGTGATCTCCGTAGTGATCCACTATGCTTAGGGGTTGACCACTGGTTGCAGCTCTGTTGGTAAGTGCCCACTCCCTATGGGTGGAAGGAAGGCATCTTACACTGGAAGCTTTAAGCTGGAAGGTTACAACAAAGCCAAGTGCTCGCTACCACGCAGCTTGCCCGCATACTCTCTGCCTAGCTTGTAACATTGTTCAGCTCCTGTGGCACTTCATATAGGTACCCCTAATGTTGTCATCAGCAAGTTGAATGATTGATTCAACTCTTTCCCTCCATCAGGAAACAAGGGTTCCATATGTAACCACAGTAAGATATCTGTGTGAAAACATCTTCAGAGCAATGTAGATTCTTTCTCTTGGACTTCAGGATGATGATCTGAGTAATTAGTGGTTTATCATTAATCACATTCTTGACATTTCATTTAAATGCCCAGCTTGAGTTTATTGGAGTGTGGATTATCACAGCAGGCACAATTTCTGATGCTGACGGTTTTCATGATAAAAGAAAACAACAGTGCTACCCATGCAGCAGGTTTATCTTGAACTAAATGTCTTAAGAAAGAATTTTATAATTTATTTACCCCAGGGAAATGGCTAAGATGCAAGTTTTATCATAACAGAGGTCATTTAACTATAAAAGTCTTAAAGGTGCCGTAGCAAAATTAGCCTGTTTTATTCTAAAATATTATAAACATTATGCTATTTTTTTTATTTTTGGTGCAGAAGCCCTTCACTTACATTAGAAGTGAACTACAGAGTAATGCTACAAAAATGTAGAATATGACTGTTCTAATGTGCAGTATCCTTTCCCTTACAGGTGATGGAGGAGACAAATACACAGATTGCATGGCCTTCCAAGCTAAAGATTGGTGCCAAGTCAAAGAAGGGTAAGACCCAGTGTCTGATCTGAGACCTGCTCTGCTGTGTGAGAGCTTTGTGTGAGTGTGTGTGTACTATTGTGGGGATCAAATGTCCCCACAAGGATAGTAAATGTCACACACACCTACGTTGTTTTAACCAGCAGACCCCATGACAAAAATTGATTATTAAGCATACTAAATTATGCTTATTTGAAAATTTTAAAAGGTCATTACATATATGGAAAGTCCCCACAAAACATAGACACTTAACATGTGTGTGTATTATAATGCTGGGCATTTTACTCCCTTTATAGCATTTACAAACCAGCTCTTTCCTCACTGGAATGTGTCTTATCAAAGTGTTGCATTGCACATAAACAATGTGGTTACAAAACAACATTTTAAATATCCCCATGTAATTATCAGTGTCATTATCTTGGCCTCATGGCCTCATTATCTATCTAATAATATTTCAGCTTTGATAATCCTGATTTCGGGCATTTTGTCCTATTTATCTTACAACGAGAACAGCTTGTGCTTATGTTTATTTTATACTTTTGACAACATGTTTATTTGGAATAATATTATTAATAATGATATTCAGTGCATCTTCTCCGCACTGTTGTTCATGGAAGTCCTCCATTGTTTTGTATTTACAACAGCATCACTATTAATATTGTTCATATTGCTTCATATATTTATAAAGTTTTACACATGAATGATAATGTGACATGTTGTTGTGCTATTGTGGGTGCTACATGAGGTGTGCTAAAGTGATCAGAATTTCATCTACTCTATGATGTAGTAAGTGAAAGAATTCCATAGACACTGAAGACTCAAAATGTATCTAGGGTGATGGCCGCAGAACACTACAGCAACCACACACAGGTCCCTGCCAACGCCCCACAACACCTTTACAGCCCCTCACAACACCCCATTTTCTGTGGCAAACAGCATTTACATTTTCTTCAGGAAATGAAAAAATACCATTTATAAAGCTTTCACCCATATGTAGTATATCACTGAAATGTTCTCTGATGGATGTGAAAACGAGATTCAGCAGATGTTTTCGACTTGAATATATATTGATTTGCTTGTTTAAAAATGTGCATCAGACTTTAAACACAAATAACATAAAACAGAACTAGATGTTTCTATATAATGCTCCTTGTTAGGAGCATTATACAGATTTTATGGGCAGTGATTCATGCTTGATACTTCACCAAAACGATCAAAAACATTTGATGTACAATTACACAGAGCAAGTGTTTCATTTCTCTACAAAGGTTTAATAGCTTATGGCATGTTTCTAATTGTTATCTTCCTGTAATAACACTGCAATCCAGAGGGTGGAATGCAAACAATGACAACATCTCAGCCATTCCAAACAAAGATCAGATCTGTTTTTAAAATAAAACCATTCATTCACGTTCATGTGGCAGCGATATGTTTAGAGGGTCATGGCCCGGGTCAAATGTCATTTAAATTCTTGCACATGCTTTATGTTGGCGGACGGCTGGGGCATTGCCTGCACTGACACAAATGTTACATAATCATTTTCAGTTATCTGGTGACTGTATGCAGAAAACATCTCAGCTAATTAATGATGGGAAACACATGCAAGGTTCTGACATGTGGACAGGTTGAGCTGATGTAGTCTTCTGGGATACTCTGTTACCTGTGAGTCCGTGGCATATTAAAACAGTGAAGAAGTGTTGACCTCTGTGTAACATCTCTGCAATGACACGCTACAGTCAGCTGGATAGCACAACATGTGCTTCAGCCGACAGCTTTGCCTTCGGGTGCACAATGAACGTGATCTGCTGGGAGATGTGAAGAGATGTGAATCTCTTTTGTTTGTAGTTCAGGGTATTGAAACTATTTTCTAAGCATAAACTGATCTTATAAAATTTTTATTAAGTTGAGTAAATAAATTGAAAAAAACTAACTTGTATCAATTTATATATAATAAATGATAATAAAGACTTAAAACAAAATGAAAAAAAATCATGAACACTTGTCAAAGTAGGAAATTATTAGATCAAATCATACAGTGCCTTCTGCAGACTATGACCAATGCAATACAATAAATGTATGACTGGAGCACCTCATTCAGTCCAACATTTAAATTCACACTTGTGCTTACAGTCATGTTGGCTAAAATCATAATTAATGGCACTCTTGCTTCAATGTGATAATGAAAGATCATTGGTTTTAGGTATGACAGGTTAATGCTTTTGATTGCAAATAACGATGTAAAGAGAAAATAAATTATAGCCTATATTATAATATATTATAGGACATCATGAAGTCCAAAACTTTTGTAATTAAAGGTGATTTTATTGCTTTAGCTACAATAATTTTTGAGTATTTTTAAGGAGGCTCAGCCTCGTTTCCCTCCTCTGTCAAGCCACCACTGAAACATTAGGGAAGAAAAATACAGAAACTACAAATCACATAGTCTTCGTAAACTAGATCATAAATTTTATAATGAACAAAGTTAATATTTATGAGTTTTATAATGAGTTTTATATGCTTGGCATCCCTCTTCATGAAAGTAATATCAAAACTAATAGTTTAATATGTAAATGGTCATGTAAGGGCAGAATTACCCTGAAGGGATTTATGGTTTATTTAGTAATAATAACCAGCTGGCTATGCACCAGTAAATATTTTAATTTATATTGAAGTGTAATAGATTTTATTTATGATCTTATGAATTAGCTTAAAGCTAAGAAAGTTTGTCCATTATGGGGACAAGACAAATGCCTCACTATTACGATATTAATTTATATTATTATTTTTTATTTCAATTGTGTCTTTCACTGGTTATTTTCTGAGTAATGTTTTCTTGCTTGAGCTTACTTTTTGCATCTGAGGAATGTACTCACCATAAAACTAATTATTTGGTCCTCACAGTGGCAATAGCTATAGTAATGGATTATCTAGTATAGACCATGGATTGTCAAATAATTGTCAAATATATAGTTTAGCAGTTATTATATAAAAATAATTTTTATTGACCTCTCAATGCTGTAACTGATCCATCAGAATCGAGTATTTCAGAGAATAATGTGGAACAGTGACAGATACGTTACAGGCATATTTACAGGCTTTTAAGAGTCCACAACCTTGAATCATCTGAGACAGGACCAACACTAGCAGATAGCAGATATGTGCTATTATCTCTCGCCTGTACTGGCCAAAGAGCCATCAGAGCTAATGCAGTCATTACTGCTTTATGAAGGCCCTAACTGGAATGCTAATAAATACAATTGGCCTTCAGACTGTGTGTTGCAGTGGAAATGCAGCTCGCTGGATATTTATGTGGCTCTTGAGAACACATTCCATATCTGCAAAGTTTGAGCTGAAGTAGGGAATTTTCATTTCAGTCTCTGAAGTGTCTCTCACTGTCTGTTTCGCTCATTTGACATTGTAAAGCTGCACAGAAACTGGATCAACACTGTCACAAAAATGTTGGCGTTGATTTAACCTGACTCTGAGATTTTTTCTGTGTGTGCCTTGACAACAAATCATAATTATATCCTCCTAGGTGTATCTTAGCAGTGTGTCCTAAATGTTCTGTTCTAAATTTAGAAACATGTTATTTCTATCTAGTCTTAGCTGGTTTAGGCCGCTCCTGCTGAAGAAAACTGTAAACCAACAGACCAGACCACAAAGTAAAGATTTTTCTTGTCTGTTGTGGATGTTTTTTTTATCTGTTAAGGTGAACATGAAATTACCTTCTTTGCATGTTATTCCAAAGAAAAATCCCATGTGAAGACAATTTATGTGAATTAACAAATTAAATTGGAAATTTATGAAAGCAAAAAAAGTTTATTTTGATTTAAAGCTGAATTCCCTTCCCAGAGTTGCAGTGTAAATTACTAATCCAGGGTAAAGTATGAATAGTGTAAAACATGAAACAAGATAACCCTGTTTTAACCCTGTGTGTAAGAAAGGTGTAATTATATTGTGTAATTAATATTGTTTGCTTTTTCTTAGTCGTGATGTCGGTCTAACAGAAATCCTACAGTATGGTTTGTCTTTTCACAGACTTTTTCTAAGTGGTGATTTCCTTTTATCCAGAAATATTCATTATTGATATGAGCATATGAATACAGTATCGGGACCTACATTTTTACAATTAGAATTTTTTTGAAACATTGTTTCTTCCCACCCCAATAGTAACTTCTGTCTCAGATTTTAAACATATATCACTAATGATGGAGATTTAGAATTTGTGCTCATGAAGCTCTGTTAATTCTATTAAAACTCTATTAATCAATGCTTAATAATAATTTTCAAAATATGTTTCATGCTCAGTAATTGCAAAATTCTTGTCTCAAACCCAAACTTACACAGTCAGGATGTCTGTAGCCCCCTGCCTGGACCATAGCATCTCCTCACTTGCAAAGACCCAGAACCTGGCTGACCTTTTAGACTAGCCCTCACTCCTCGCCTGTCTTGGCAAGTCCAGCTTGGAGCTCTGGATAAATCTTGGGCTGCTGTATGGAGAGATTTATAGGAGTACAGAAGAACAAAACTCCCTCTGGCCTGCTCCTAAAGGGGGGAGCAGCTGTAAAAACAGTAGAAATGCTCTGTTTCTCTAGCGCTTATCACCCCCTCCACCACTGGGATGCAAAAGACTGGACCACCATCACCATGGAGGGCTGCTAGGGTGCTGTTGTGTGCAGTCCAAAATGTGGACAGCTGTGCCAGTGGAGAAGAGATTTACAGCTCTTTTTCTTTAAATAAACACACTTGGCTATTTTGTCAGCAGAAGACAAAAAATTTAAAGACAATGGACATGACCTTTTGATCCCTAGGACATAAATTTCTCCCCTGACGACTTTGTTACAGTCTGAGAAGCAAATGAGATGTTGCCATGACAACAGATGTGAGAGATCCTGGAATTTTATATCCGAGACTTCTACAAGATTTTAGGGTTGATACAAAACAAGTTCCATACATGGATTTCCTAATTTAGAGTTGCTGCAATAGATGATAAATAATACAATGAGGAATTGGAGCTTTAGTTTACCTAGGAGAAGTTTCCTTTAATAAGAAAGTATTTTTGTACTTTACTCAAATACAAATTAGCCACTACTCAGATACATTTTGCCACAACGTTTAGTATAGTAATTTTCAGACCATGTAGTCAAATGTCAATTACTTAACAAAGCAGTCAACAAAACACTTAATGTATGCACAATATGTTGGCTTTTTAGTAGTCCAGAAACTGCCAAATTGTTTCAGAGACTCCTTTGAAAGTATTCAACAATATAGATTAAGCTAAATCTTAAATATAAAAGTTTGTACATATCATGAGACAAAGAACAACAGAACTCAAGAAGGCTCAGCACAGGGCTCAAAAATGTTGCTCTAACTCTCCTTAGTCCTGGTGTCAAAGCCAGTTCTGACCCTGTGGTAATTTTGTCTAAAGGAAATTCAGTCTTAAACTTTTTCAATTTTTAAAAGATTGAAATAATTAAAAGAATAATTTCATATTTTATTTCAGATTTTAGTTTTTATGTCATCCATAACTTTATCTTATTACTTTGTTTTAAATATAAAAGTATAAAGATAATCTTATAACATCATTTAGTAAATGTAAATTGTTGTGTAAATGCTTTTGTGCTTCTGAGATGCATTAAGTAGTCTTAGTGCAACTTTAAATGCAGCATCTTTGTTTCCTTTATAGTGTAAATGTGGCTTTAGATTTTAAAAGTAATGGCTGGATACCAGAATACAACTACTCTCGTCTAAACAAACAGCTTTGTTTTCTTTCTGAAAATTCTTGCCATTCAGCATCTGGTTGTGATCAAAACAAAGGAGGCAACAGATTAAGTGTGCAACGATATTCACATGGCATTTACTACAGTCACTCCTATAATCTCATTCCCTGCCAAAGCACTGCAGAAACAGGGTTCCCAGTAAAGATAAAACAGCTCATTTGATAAGTTAATAATAACTGTCCACAAATGCAAAGTACTTCTCCTGTGTCATTAAAATTTACAATTAAATTTCAAAAGCATCTGTTTCATATCCACAGAAGTTTGCTTGATTCAGTTTGCATATGACTTGCAACAAATGAGTCCCCTAATAGGAAGGTTGGAAACCGCTGGTTCAGAGGACCACAGGAAAGTCTCTCCAATAAAACCTCAAAATATTATCAAGTCTTCTTTGGTTGCAGGCCTCACACAGGGAAATGTTATCACTCCTTCATCATGGACTCCATCGCTGCATGTTTTCCAAACACGGCCACTATATCCAACTGGATCAGCAATTCAAAGTATGTAGTGGAAAAACAGAGTAGCTTCCTCATCCAGCACACAAAACCTACAAGCTCCATTAAAAATCACTGTCATTTTAAGGGAAATTAATTGCTAGGCTCCACAGTAAATTTCTTTGGTCGTTTTTCCAGTTTTGGACAATGTTGTGAATTGAGCCAGTGTGCGTGACTGTGTTCTGTTTGTGTTAGCTCAATAACATCTGTTCGGTCATGCACAGAGCAGCAGAATCGCAGAGTTTTGTTTGTTGTGCAAGATGTCGTGACTCCAGATGTGCCAAATCATGTAAGTTATGAAGCACATGAGAACGTAGATCTTATGACTGAGGAATGGAGAAGATATATAGGACCTGTATTTTACAAAACATTTGAAAACATTGTCTCAAGGATATTACTTTTCTGTACTTTGCTGTAGCAAAAATTGCTGAGCATCTTTTTAAGGAAACTTCTGTAAGATCTGTAAGATCTTCTCTGAGGCCTCTGAGAGAGCAAAAGGACACCTAGTGGTAAATCAATGCTAGGTTTCATTAGTCAGAGCATTCTGACCGTCAGCTGCTGGGTTGGACATTTAACCTGAACATGCATGGAAAAAACTAGAGGAACTACAGACAGGTGGTATGAAAAAATATTATACAACATTATATGTTGCAATGCACTACATGCATGCATACATATATATATATATATATATATATATATATATATATATATATATATATATATATATGCGTTCATATCACCCAAGCTTTTATTCATATTGGCTAATGTAAAATAACATGCAACCTCATTATTTAAATTTAAATTGTTTGGGACTCCACTCCACTTCCACTTTGTATTTTGACATCATGTTTCTTTATCGTTCTCAAGTGTAAAGAACATAAAACTACCGTCTGGCACATTTTCATGGTCGCATGGTGTACCATCTTGACTGTTAGCCTCTCTGCAAGAGACTCTCCTGATGTGCTGCAAGAGCACATGACACACTCCACCATGGACATTTCCAAACAGCCCTGTCAGGAGCCTGTGAAACACCGCAGCATGCTCCATTTAGCTCACACCACCTCCTGTGCAGATAAATAACTCTACAAACACCATTCTCTTTGAACTGTTTCCAACCCTTAAACACTTTAACAATTTTGGAAAAGATCCGAAATTGATCAAAAAAAATCTTTCTACCAGCAACGTTATCGATACCATACTGTTTATACTGTTACGTGTTGTCTAGGTAGTAGCAGTCAAACAGATTCTTTCTGCTTGATTCAAGAAAAATAAATCATAATTGTAATGAACCGATTTGGTGTATTCAACTTGTCAGTGCCTCATTGTTCACATTCCACTGCTGTGTTTGAAGTGAGTTAATTTCCACTCTCAGAGGAATTGATTTCAGCAGATGTGTTTCCCAGCACAAACAGCTCAGTATAGATCTTATCAAAGGCAGCTGTGAGACGAGGTGTGTGTGTGTTGTGAAGTGATTAGCATCATTATGCAAAGCTACATTTAAAGATTGTAGTCAAAAACTGTGAAAAAGCATATCGTTCCATGTGGGCTCTTAACAGGGGCTCAACTTCTTCTGTAAAATCTTTTCCAATGACTTGTTTAAAACAGTATTCATTGCATCAGGTTAAAGCTCAACAGCTTAGCCCCTATAAACAAAGATGGTAGAATTCAAAGAACTTACTTCTTAAAGTTCATATTGTAACTGAGGTTTAATGTGAGTGCTAACAGATCTTCTCCAGATATTACAGACCTCCATGGTGCCAACACACAAACAGACACATTTCCACACATTGATTAAACTAATTACTAGACAGTTGCATGACCATCTCAGAATTTTACATTTCACATTCCTTCTAAGAACAGCAAACAACACAACAACTTCTGAAAGTGAACAGCCACATTTTATTGTTACAGTAACATTCTCTTGTCAGTCTGCATCCACCTAAAACTTTAACTATACATAACTTTTACAATACGTAACTAGCACTGCTTCAGTCAGTTTGGAATGAACATATTACATACATTGTAAAACCAAACCCTAGAAATCCCAACTCTCGGAACTGCTGAGGTGAACAGTAATCTCCTGTATGGAAGCTGAGAGATCCTAATCATCGATGTAATCCTAAAGTGTTAAACCACACCAATTGGCCTTCATACATGAGATAAGCCCCTTTGTATGGCATTATATTCCTGTTTCCCTCCCAATACAACTGTGAAGCCTCCAGTAAGGCTTTAGCTTCACCACAAAAATGGTCACATTACATGCAATTTTGACTGAGGCCAGTCATACTGTAGTGGCTAACTGTAAACGCGGTGTGCGTGGAATGCCATTGGAGCCAGACTCCTCCAGCACTGTCTTTGCAATCAGGTCAATGTTTCTGTTTTCAGGATTTTGTGGTGGAGGAATTCACAGCGATTTATTGTGGTTTTCGCTCAGTCCTCCTGGCATTGAAAGCTCTCATCATGAGTTTTCTTAATGCGGCAGGACGGCAGGCGTAGCACGGAAAGGCAGGCATTTAGCATTAGATCTGGAGCCTTGTGTTTGTCTTCATTCTTTGTGGAGAGTGAAATGTATGGCTCAACATGTCTTGTGGATTGCTCCACATTCTCAACCGGGTTTGCTCCTAAAAGTTTACAGTTGAAGTTAAAAGTTAAGAGTTTGTGGGCAAATTCCAAACAGCATTTTTTGTGCCCTTGAAGGACAGTGTGGGTAGGGGACTGGAAGAGTAGTTCCTAATGTAAATGATTAACTGAAACCCTTTACGAAAGGCCCCTCTACAAGGCTGCCTTTAAAAGGTACATAAGATTTCGGAATAAATTCTAATAAAAGACACAAAGGCAATATTTATATGCCATTTCTAAATATTTGAAAATATTATTTTTGTGCTACGACAGCTGTAAGCATGAAATTTGAGTAACTTTATGACTTAAAATAAATAGTGTGAGGTTTTACTTCATGTAGAGACAATAACGGCCTCTTCCCTTCAGAATGCTCCCTTCAGAGTGCTCTCAGATTATATAAAATTAAGAGTAACAGGTATTTTCAGATAGTTAGTGTTTTTCTCAGTCCATTTAGTAACTCTGATGCACAATACAATAATCTGACTGGCTTTACACAAGAAAAAAGATTTTTTATAGAAACAAAGTTGTATTTACAATAGTATCAAGCTTGACAATAGCATTGTGAGAAAGAACTCTTCATTGTATTTAACTTTTCTGTTAACTCACAAAATGTTTTGTTAGAGAAACTTAGTAGCAAGTATTGGAGAGGCGATTCATATCAAGGAAGCTGTCCACATTTTGCAGTTTTTCTAGTTTGCGGACACTGGAAAATAAAGTGTTACCCCACGTTATTATCATTGTTGTTATTATTTTGTTTTTGTTGTATTTAACATTATATATCCTTATATATTATCATATCATTTTCTGAATGACTAGATCTTTGGTGATTATGTTGTGTTGGTTGCCTGTTCGCTGCTCTATGAGGTTACTGAGGTTTTGTGTATTTTTAAAGTGTGACTACATGTTCCTAGAGTGTTCTGGGTGGTTGTTAGGGTGTTACAAGGTCATCCCAAAAATACAGAGGGCCAAGGGTAAAATGATTAATAGTGTGGGACCCTCTATAGGTTTTAAGAGTGCTCACTATGATTATTTTATGATTATTATGATCACATTATGGTTATTTTACTGCTTCCAATCGAATCAGATCCTTCCTGAACCCAAATATTTATGACTCTTAAACAGGCTGCATTTGACAGGATACCCCCAATAGCCAATGAGTACAAGCAAGCTTTACCAAATGGATGTAATGTGCTTTTATAACTGAAGCATGGCAGCCACAAATATGTCATGAAAGTAGAGTGTTAAGAAAAAAGATCAACTTGTACAACTATGGCAACAGTATGAGTGCCTTTATAATGTGTCATGCAAGAGTTTTCCGTTTATCTTTAAAAGTCTTTAAACTCACAGTGACTGGCCAAGTCATCCAGGGTGTGCATTCCGAGGATTACGATGTTAAAAAACATTGTTTGGTTAAGATTTGAACATCGTCTAGTGTGTCCCAGACTTAATTCAAGTCTAAGAGCGTTGTACTTCTGTTTTTCAGCATGTAAAGCTGTTTAGAAAAGAAACTGCAGTCCTCCACTTAACAAGCCACATTATTTGAGGTGTCACATTTATGTACTATATCAATATTATACAGCAGACATCTATTATCTTAGAAACACCACTTAGCTCTTTCTTGAAATAGTTTAAAAGGGGCAGAATCACTTGGACTTACATAATCTTTGTCTTTCAGATCCACACATCAAAGTGAGCGGTAAGAGGGATAATGTAAAGGAAGCCAAAGAGAAGATCATGTCTGTACTGGATACAAAGGTGAGCATGTCAGGATGCAACATTGTCAGATATCCAGTGTAAAAATGCCTCATTCATCAGTCAGAGACACTCAGGCACTCAGTAGTGTTGTGCATGTGTTGAGTTTCAGCCCTGTTGGGATAGATTGTCTGTAGTTGCAGTTGGTGTTGCATTGACTGCAGAATTTGGAAGAATATTTTTTGCATTTAGTTTTGTATTGCTCCGATGGCAGGAAAAGTCTTTATTACGACACTGAAAAGCTCTTAGGATGCATGATTAATGATGCATTGTTGTTTTTAAACACATTGATAGAATTACCTAATAAACATTAAATTGCCAGTTTTAAATTGCCTTATTAAATCTTCTTGGGCAAAAGAAGACAAAAGCCACTGCTCATTGCTTTATTAGCACCTTTCAAAGAAAGCACCTGAATTCCAAGCATCTTGGACAAGCATCCTGCCTGATACCATTGGTTAGTAGTTTCTGAGATCACTGTGACATCTGCCTGTTAAGGGATTGTTAAAGAAATAGTACCGCTGATCCCAGACTGATTCCTTCCAGTTCTTTCTGTTAGACATCCCGTCTGTCTGTCAGGCAAAACATCCCTCCAAACACAACTGAAAACAGTGTGTGTAGAAAGAGCTCTCTGTAGACTCTCTTGACGTAATGGAAAACTGATCTGAATGTTGCTCATAGATTTAATTCAATATATCACTTATAACTTGAATGAAGTAGTTTAGTGGGGCAAAATCTGTTTTCCTGTTTTTAAAGGTGATGTAATTTTCTTGGTAAAATGCTCTCTCCTGTGACTTAATATGCAGGGTCTGTAAATAGACTGATTTCCTCTTAAAGTATAAACACTGTGGCACTATCAACATATTGTTCTGTTTGTTTGAGCATCCCAACACAGAAACATTGGCTCAACCAATGGAGTGAGTTTTAGGAGGGACTCTCTGTTTGTCTGACCAACAGCAGATAGGGGTGTTTGAAAGCAGTCGTTATTTTTTGCGGTCGCGATGGCATTTGCAATACAAATAATACACACTTCCTGTTTAACATGTTTGCTATTATACAGCACTGAATAGCGTTCAACCCATGTTTTCTGGTGTAGAGTAATCGGGTGACTCTGAAGATGGACGTCTCACACACAGAGCATTCACATGTCATTGGCAAAGGTGGAAACAACATCAAAAAAGTGATGGAGGACACGGGCTGTCATATCCACTTTCCTGATTCCAACCGCAACAACCAGGCTGAAAAGAGCAACCAGGTTTGACTGCTTCTCACTCACCCACAATGTTTCCATATCTTGCAATATTGTTACAATTATTCATAATACTATATTCCAATTCATATTATATTATAATATTAAAATATATTTATTACAGTTACAGTTTTTGATTTCTTTAATGCATAATGGTTGTAAAAATAAGCTTTATTTTCTAAAGGGTTAGTTTATCCAAAAAATATAATTTGTTTTACTCACCCTCGTGTCATTCGAACCCTTATGTCCTTTGATCTTTGGAACCAAAACACACATTTTTAAAAAGTGTTCTGTTTTACTGAGAATGCAAGAAAACAACTGTTTTCAACATATGTCAGGATGCTCGCTGTCAAGTCTGTTTATTGCCTTAACAACTGGGACACTTCAGCAAGATAAACAACATCAAATAATGGATTATATTTTAATTTTTCCACCAAAACCCAGTCATATACTTTCAGGACATTTGGAATATATGGCACAATTTGTGTGGCATTATTTTATGTCTTGCATCCTTTTAAAGCTTGAAAAGGTGGTCACCATTCGCTGCTTAAAAAGGTGGAACCACCATTTTGGTTCCATGGATCAGAGTAGGACATTAGGGATTTGAACAACACAAGGGTGAGTAAATAATGACAAAATTATAATTTTTGGGTAAACTAACCCTTTTAGATATACAGTCATTTTTTTTATGTGATCTCTTGTGTTTTGGGTGTCATATATGACACATTCGTTACTGGTTTTGTGGGATTAAAAACATCCATTTAAGGTTCTACAGGCCTGTTCTGGGTGTATATTTGCTTGAATGCAGTATGTATGTACAGCTGTTCTCTGCTCTCTCTCCCTAAGAGAGTTTGAGAGACTGAGATCTAATTGGTTGTGAGATACTGTATGTCTTCAGACATGATGAAGTGGGGAATGTGGAGATTAAGAAATAACTCAGTGTGGGCCAATGGTGTAAGGTTTAGCGAGACTGGTACTTACAGATGAATGCGAGCCAGCCTGGATAGGATGAAGAAATCACACACTCATAGTGCTGTTCTTATGATAACATTTGACAGAAGTAATTCTTCATATTTAAAGGGTCAGTTCACCCAAAAATCATTTACTTACTGTCATGTCATTCCAAACCATGTAACTTTCTTCATTGGAATGGAAATTATGTTTTTAAAGCCCAAAAGAGGCTGATAAGCCAGATAGGACAAAAAAGCATAAAACATCTCAATAAAACTTCTGTGCTTTATTCCAAGACTTCTAAAGCCATATGAGAGGTTAGGGTGCGTAACAGACCAAATTTTGTTGCATTTTTCTAAACATCTTTCTCTTTAGTATAAATTTTAAATCATGTGCCTTAAGAAGACTTGGATTACAACTCATGACTTACATGGGCTACTGTACTTAAATGGTGCTTATTTGTTCTTTTTGAGGCTTGACAGGTTGTGGTCACTGTAGTATATACTGTATGGCCACTAACATTTATTTATTATGTTCCACTGAAGAAAGATAGACATACTGTACAGGTCTGAGTGACATGAGTGAGTAAATGATGATTATTTTTGAGTACCCAGACCCTTTAAAATAACCTGGGGAATGCTGTGGGTTATTTTTGCATTTTCATATCAAATTCTTGTTGCACTTGATCCACATATCCAGTGTAAATTCTTTTAAAAATTTGAACCACAGAAGGTATGTGATTGACGTGATGTTCACGCTCATGTTCTGCAGGTGTCTATAGCTGGACAGCCGGGAGGGGTGGAGGCCGCCAGAGCCAGAATTCGGGTAAATAAACGTTCATAAACGATTACATGAATGACAGGAAGTGGAGGTGGGAGTCTGTTATTTATCTTCAGAAGGTTGAAAGACACAGGGAGTGTGAACAGAAATGATTTTTGGGGGGAGATAAACACATTCCTCAGTATCTCATGCCACAACACAAGCAGCTTTCTTCTGTCTAAGGATGTCTCTAGTGGAGACACTGGAGCTCAGATCAGAACTGCTGCCCTCTGTTGGTGTTTCATTATGATTGCCATGGCCGTCATCCCATTCATCTCTGGAAGAAAACTTACCATAGCAAAATAAAATTTAACTTATCAGATTTTTAAGGAAGCTATAAAACATTTCTAATACTGTATCTTGTTATATTTTTATGTAAACGTCTGTGTATCCAGGGAAACTGTATGCCATTCTGACACAAAATTACCTGTTATTTAGAAATATGGCAATACAAGTACAGTATTAAAAATCACACTTATACTGTTTATGCATTTACAAATATTTTTACTATTTATTTTTTACTATTCAGTCTGTTCATGTTAATAATAATAATAATTTCATGTTAATTATCCTTCATTTTTGTTTTGTATGATGAACTATTTTGACACTGTGTTGGTTTGCTGCTGTATGTCTAATTTTAAAGGTTGAGAACCTCAATTTTTTAAGATCAGTATTATTGGCTTGATGCAGAACACATGGTGTCAATTGAAGCTGGTCTGAAACAGTCTTAGCTGCAGTTTTAGTGATTTCTCGACTGTTTGGCTTGGTGTCACTGCTTGTGCTCTGACTCTGTCCAAACTCTCTCCTCGGGTTTCAGCAGCACCAGGACGCCACACACGTGCTTCCTCCTCTGAGAGAACCAAGAAAAACAAGCCAAAGCTTTGGAGCACAGCAGCTTCCTCAGTGTTTGCGCACTGAGGAAGACCGAGCCCCAATTAACTCTAACAGAAACTATCATAAACCTTCACTATTGTTTCACAAAGCAGTTTGTACAAAATAAGCACTGTAGAAAAACCCAGGGCACCCCATCCAAAATATAAGTCCAAATTATACAGTGTAAGCAGAGTTCTGTGGGTGAAATGTAAATTTGAGGGAAGAAGTTTAGTGGGTCAGCCTTTTAATTTTCTTTTCACGTGACCAGAACTGCACAGTTTTCATCTCTTGATGCCTTACAGTAATCTTCTCCACTTTTTGCCCTTGAAAGGACCTTCACCCACCAGTCATGTGGGTGATTTATTGTGCTGTTACACCCTGTGTAATTATTCCTACACCTTAACCTTAAGTCTGACATGACACGTTTCAGACTTCTCCCAGCTAACAGGAAACATTCTCAGAACCTTGGCTAATGTTCTCTAAAAGTTCTGTCAAATTAATCAAAAAATGTTCTTGTAGTAACTTTAGTACAACTTTTTAACGTTATATATAAGTAGTGAGCTAAATGTTTTAAAAATGTTACAGAACTTTTTAAAAACATTTCAATAACATTCTTATACCCAAGCAATAATGATCATACTTCATCTTAAAAAATTGGATGTTTTAAAGATTCCTAGAACTTATCATTGTTAACATTTCGTTACTTAATAGAAATGTTAGGGAAACATTCTTACAACCTAAAAGTGTTAACTTTCTGGCCAACAGCAACTGTTTGATGTTTTTTATGCCAGTTGTTTTAGAAGGTCTTCAGCTGTCAGAAGCTATAACTCGAGTTCTTAGCAAAAATCATAATGTTATGTTGTACAAGCACATAAGTTTGTATTGTGTGTTTGTGTTGTGCATGAGTTGGAGGGGCTCTGTGTTGATGCCTCAGTGAGATTAAAGCTTGTTTAAAGATTAGCCTGACATTCTGTGAGGAACTGAGTTCATTCCTGTGGAATGAGATACAGAACGTCTTCCTGACTCTTTGGTTACGTGTCGTCTATAAAAACACAGCAAGCAAATACAGAAGTTTGTGATTCTACAAAAGGTTAAAAAAGCTCATTCCCCCGTTTATATAATATCAGAATACAACATTCTTCTTCAAGTTCTTTATTAACAATAATCAAAACAAAAGCAGAGAAGATATTTGTTTTGAAGGTCTGCTCATAAGCCTTTAGTTAAAAATAACCCTTGCTGTGGTTCTAATGCCTTCAAGAATGAGGAGAACCATTAGCAAAGATGGATGGTTGGAATTCCAAAGATTCCAAAAAGATGCCCTGCTCCCAGCTCAAGTTGAACCCAATAAACGTCCCCTTGTCTAAAGGCAGAGTGACTGTCCTGCCCACATCTGAGGAGGCTGAGAATGTCTTTCATTTTGGCCCCCGGTACAAAACACAAGGGTGAGCAGAACCCCCTCAACATATGGGACTGATCAGAGCTGCATTTTTAAGTCTTGGCTATTCCTTCTGTTTACAAGTTCAGTTTGCTAAGGGACTCTTTGCTAGACCCTATATTACAGCAAAAGATGGTAAAAAAGTATTTTTATTAGACTCTTTTATTTTGATATCTTTAGATTTTTATAAGAATCTATAAGATTCACTGTACCTTACTAACTTTAATCATTCAAGTCTGTCAGCACATACACTGTTGTATGATTGCTTTCACAGCTCAATGGGCCATTAGCTAAATATTGTGTTTTTTAGCATTATTATGGTGATTTTGATTCTGAGCTTCTAACTAAGATTTTCCTAGTAAAAAAGACCAGGATGGCAGCTTGCTATTGTATGTTGTGTTTTGGGTGCTGGTTTGCTGGTTTGTCCCCAAAAGGCTCTTTAATTCTTTTACCCAGCAAAACTACCAACCAGAGCAACTAGATTAACCAAAACAACCAAACCAGCTTAAGTTAGCCATAATCTCATCCCAAATGACCCTGTTACAGTTTATGTTTATGGTGATCCTTCTGTAATTACAACAAGCTTTAACAGAGATTGTGTAGTGTGTCACACTTCATCCATTCTTAATTTGTGGATGTAACAGAAGAGAGTGTGATGTGAAAACAGTCCCTGCTCTTTCTAATCACTAATAAATTATTCTAATGCTGTTATATGTTGATATTTCAGGAGTTGCTTCCGCTGGTGCTGATGTTTGAGTTGCCGGTCATAGTTCAGCTGAACCCTGACCCCAGCTCTCCTGCCATCCAGCACATCTCACAGACATACAACATCTCTGTGGCCTTCAAGCAGAGGTCCAGACTCTACGGTGCAACTGGAGTCGTGCGGGGCTCACAGAACAATGTTGCAGCTGTGAAGGTAAGATGTTTTATGAGAAACCATGTGTGTGTGCTCAGCATCTCAAACAGCATGTTTCTTTTTTACATACATCCACCCTCTTATGAATTTATTCTTCTACAATTTTTTTGCTGACACTTTTTTCTTATCATAGCTCACAAGACCAAATGATGTTCTCTGTAATTTTTATTAGTATGTATTGACTTAACAGTTTAAGTCAAAATTCAGATCTAAATCTAATGTAGCATTAATGTAGAATTAATCATGTAGAAATCTAATCAAATCTAAATGTAAGTTCAATCAGTATAATTGTGTTTCTATAGCACCTTTCCCAAATGCATTGTTTTAAAGCATCTTTACAGAAATATTCCCAATCCTACAGCTTGAATCTCCTTAACATTTACATGTATTTAGAAATGTGTAAAAACTATCATGTCTGCTTTGGTGTCAGTTACTGAATGCCATTGGTTCCTGCAAATGCCATCATTGATCTGAAAACAAATAAGATAATTGCTGACATACAAGACTACTGAAGTAAAAAAGTAATACAGTGATAATATAATGGTAAGTGTTTATTAAAATCCTTTGATTTGGTATTTTAGCATATTTGAGACAATATTGACATCTCTTTTAAAACACTAATAGAATCTGAAGTGAAAATAATGGGATTTCCTTTTAGGAGAAAAATCAGAGAAGCAGAAAAGGTGTCAATTTTCTCTCCATTCAATCTCTAGCCAAAACATTACCATAATAAAGTGAGATAATGAGATTCCTATGACATAATATTTACAAAACACATTTTCAAACTGAACGACACACTAAAGAGGTGAAGAGCAACATCTCTTCACCCTTGAAGTACATCCTCATTAACCACACAGCAGATCAACAGATCACAGTAAAGCCCTCAAGGCACACCTACACAACTTAGATCTGTGTGTGTGTGTTGTGCTAGCTGTTGGCTGTGTGTATAGTGTGGTTTAGTGTGGGAAGAGGCCCGAGTCTGTTCTCATTCCCTAAGAGAATCCTCATCCATCCTTGGTCCTGAAGAAGGGTCCAGGGCAGGAGTTGTCCTTCAGGCCGGTGGCTATGCCTGGTATGCGCTGAAAGCCGGGCTGTTCGGTCCTGTGCCAAACCCGCCTACAGATGCAGCCAGAATGGAGCCCCAGAAGATTCCCTCTGCCGTTTTTCTCTTCCCCTGGTTTTATGGTGTGCTGAAAGAAGGGCTTCGATCTTCTCCATTCTCAGGGTTGCAGATGCCAAAATGAAAAACAAGAACATAAAGAGGTTCTTGTTTACCAAAACATGCTCCATCAGCATGGAAAGCACCCATGATTTTGGCGGTGGTATTGAAGTGAGTTTGCAGAAGGGGTCAGTGAGGTGTTTGTGGTCTTGTTTTTAGAGAGGCACGGCGGTGTTACTGGAGCACCTGGCCGGGAACCTGGCCAGTGCCATCACGGTCAGCACTCAGCTGGACATCGCCCCACAGCACCACCTTTTCATGATGGGACGCAATGGCGGCAACATCAAGCATATAATGCAGCGCACAGGTGCTCAGGTTCACTTCCCAGACCCCAACTGCCCACAGAAGAAGTCCACTGTCTACCTTCAGGGAACCATTGATTCTGTTTGCCTGGCCCGGCAGTACCTGATGGTAAGAGCTTTGATTTTGTTCTGCATTTCAGTGGTTCTGCTTCTCTTATAGTGGTGTTTACTAAGGTAAGCAACACTGTTATTATTGTGCATGGTTTGGGCTAGAGGGTTTGTTCAAATCAAAACCTTAAATATGAAATTTTTGGTATAAAATCATGAGCATGCTGAAACCTCATATTCTGTGGCTTGTTAGAAGAGATGTTTATTTTTCTATGTAGATAAACAGGTAGGAAAGATCTAAAAGGCTCTGTGTTTTTGGTTTCTCTCCATTCTTGCACAGCTTTCCTCACATAATAAGGAGTGACTTAACATTTGTCTTATAGTGTGGTGATCGTTAAATGAATGGTCCCCAACCAACACAGAGAAATTTAAAACTGAGATGGATGGGTGACCAAATGTAGTACACAAACAAAATCCTTTCAGAAACACACAAGTGGAGAGCATTCCCTTAGTAAAAAAAATCAACATAATTGGCCCTCCACAGCTCTGCGGTCAAGTCTGAGAGACAGAGATCCACAAGACAGCCCAGATCTAAATTAAATACACAGCTGGGGGTGAAAGAAGACCCACTTTTCAACTTAAAGGCTTAGAATAATTTATTCACACAAGCTTTTGGCTCAATTTAGATCCATTAGGGAAATTTTTAATATTCACAAATAAGACTGTCAATGCAGGCTTCTCACTGCATCTACCCTCTAGAACTTTTGCATATTTAGCCGTTTCCTTGCTGTCTGCTGAGTTAGCTCTGCCAAGAGAAGAAAAAAGGGGTCAAGGCCCAGTATATGAATACCTTACACATGGTGTACCTGCTGCTGTTTGTCTTCTCAACATGAGAAGGTGGTGATGGATCACTGCTGAATTACTGAAGTTTTGCTGCTTTAGGACCAAAGCCAAGAAAGTCCTTGAAACACTTAAAGTTTTGACTGAATGAATGATTGAAAACCCATGTAGAAGAATTCTTTCTTGTGTTTTCTGCAGGGCTGTCTGCCTCTGGTGCTGATGTTTGATATCAAAGAGGACATTGAGGTGGAACCACAATGCATAACGTCTCTGATGGAACAGCTTGATGTTTTCATTAGCATCAAACCAAAACCCAAGCAACCTAGCAAGGTTTGCACACACACACAGTCACAATCTCAAAGACTGACTTTACCAAACCCAAACTCTTATTTTAGCACATACAGTACATACAATAATACAAAGAAACAGGCCTAGAAGGAATCTGCTGACTTTCTCAAATTTCTCCCATGATTTAGATGGAAAATCTGTGGAATTTTGGGTAATGCATTTAAATATAGTACAATGTGTTAGAGATGAGGTTACTGCACTCTTATTGGTAGCATTATCAAATCTGTCAAAATATTAAATAAATGAACACTCAAGGGGCTGAGGTGGGCAGAACCTTATGAATGATGGGCATTACAATTCTTCAGGATTCTGCAAATGTGGAGTCTGTTTGGATCTGCATATAAGACAGCTTGAACACTCAAATCAAATACCAAGGTATTTCTCTCTCTCAGACAGAAGTCTCGTTAAACTTATGTATGGAACATATAGGATTTGTGGGTGGCTTAGTGCCTGGATGTGGTAAATGGAAAAAAATCACAGTATCCATGTTTCTGTCAGTGGTCAAGGGTGAAATCCTATCCTATGTTTTAGGCTGAATGGAGACACTGTAAATTATCAGTCTTAACACAGACCTATATTTTTCCATTTTAGTGATTTGTTTGTTGATGATTCTGTATAAACATTCTTCTCTTCTTTCACACTTCCAATAGTTCTCTTCAGTAGTGCTCACTAGTAGATACATATGCGAAGGAATTATGTGCTAGCAATTGACTAAGAAAATTGAGGACATGTCAAATTACATCTTCAGAAAACATCCACTGTGAAACGGATTTCAGCTGAGAAAGTTAACCACTAACAGGCAGTTGTTTACAACTTTTTCTGTTTAACACTGCTGAGTAACTAAATCTGACCTTCTGCTTGTGTCTCTTTCTGTGGTTGTCAGTCAGTGATAGTGAAGAGCGTGGAGAGGAATGCTTTGAACATGTATGAGGCCAGACGGTATCTGCTGGGTTTGGAGAGCAGTGGCGTCTCAATGGTCAGCAGCAGTAATGGGCTTCTGTCTGCTCCAGTGCTCAGCTGCCCCACGGGCCTCGACATACTGGCCTCTGCCGGTCTCGGCCTCACTGGTCTGGGTAAGAAAACTGGGGAATTATGATGTAGTGACTACAAAGTATATTTGGTCTATAAATCAACATTACTTTAAATGATTTTGATAAATAGACCTGTTTTAATTGTCACAAGAAAGATTTAGAATAAAACTAGTGTAAGCTGTACAATTTTCAAAGGGCCAAATATGACATGCAAAAAAAATCTGACAGCAGCAAATACTTATATAGTAACACACTTCTTTAAAAACTAAGTGATATAAAGCACAGCTTTAGGTTAAAACAGTGGCATGCTTATGTTTTTCAAAAGTAATTAAATTCAAATAAATTAAGTAATTGATTACTTAAGTAAGATTACTTTAAGTAATCTTTTTTTGTAACCAGCTTGGTACCTCAATACCAGCACTTTTTAAAAACTTTAGTGAAATATTAGTATTTAGTATTAGTAAAAGTGGTATAATATTTGCATAGTATTTGCTTTCAGTAAATGTGCAGGTTATGGCTTGTTTTGATTGTGTGTGGTTTATATCTGTGTCTGACCTTCAGGTCTTCTGGGACCAGCAACCGCCTCTATGACCGGACCGTCCACCAACTCCCTTCTGAATGCCCTCAACAGCTCCATCAGCCCTTTACAGACACCCACCTCTGGAACGCACAGCCCAAATCTCTGGTCCAACTCATTGGCGAGTCCAACCAGCACACCAGGTAAAGCAGTGAAAAGAACAGATCACCCTCGACAAGCAATGTAACACCTGGCCTGAACTGGACTGTATGTTATTGCAAGTATGATTAAGCTGTGATATGTCAAACCTTAAGAATATTTTATATGTTCAGATTGAATATTTTTAAAAATTTTAAAAATATTCTCTTATGTCCCGTTTTTATTTTATATCCGTCAATAATTTACTTTTGCAGTTTAATGATGGCACAAGTCTACATCACGATTTAGATGTGAATAACATCAACTGGGCAGCCTCAGTTAAATGTTGAATTTGTTATTTCTCTGTGTTGTGATGTAGGGTTCACATCACCCTTAATGATCCACCCAGTCACTCAGGCCACCCTAACCAGCATGCTACTGTCTGGAGTGCCGGGCTACACCCAGACAACGCCCTCTCCCCCGCCTGGCCTCACCCCTATAGACACCAAAGTCAATGGAGTCTCAGACTGCAGTAAAGCTGTGTCACCCCTCAGTAGCAAAGTGAGTTTAAGACACTTCTGCACACTAAGTCACAATGAAGAGCATTCATGAAGATCTACTGTACCTACTGTGCTGTACTGATTTTGCTTCTTTGACCAATATATAGTTTGTATTGTGTGTTGTGCAGCAGCCCAGCTCGATGTACAGCATAATATCTACAGCGTCTTTGTCCGACAAAGTTCTGAACGCGGCTCACGGTGACTCTGTGCAGGAAGCCAACACTCACTGCGCTTCTGAACCGCTGTCCAGCAAGTCCAGCCAAGACCAAGGTCCGCTAAATCACAGCTCAGCGATATATCCTGATATGAGCATACGTCAGAAATTACAATCATCCTATTTAATGGCATATTTCACAAGATTAAGCCTTGGCATGTGTCAAAATTGAGTAATTTTCTCTGTTAAAAGCCAGTAAGCTTTGTTTGTACTGCAGAGTGTGCCACATGAAAGAATATTTTATACTTGGCAGTTTCCAAGGTTAGATTAATTGAAAGAAATATTATGTTCCCCTTAATTTGATCGTAATACAACCAGTGACATTCACTATTGAATTATGTCTACGTTTGATTAGCAATCCCTCCTTGACCTTCTCTAGATTGAAAATTAAAATTGATTGAGTTTGGTTAGTCTAATTATAGGTAAATATAAACTCTATTCCAGTTGGTTATACTAGTCTTTCACTGCTCTGTAGAAGTGGAAATTGTGGTAATACGAGGCCAAGGTTTTTCGTGCAACACCATTGTTGTGGTTGAAGTTATTTGAGTTGGCTTTATGTCCAATTATTCAGGAAATATGTGTGTTTTTACTTCCATATGAGATGAAGTCAATTAGATCCAGTTATTCCCTAGAAGTAATGAAGGTAAATGGTCTGTTAGATTCTTTGATTTTAAGAGTGGTGCAGGAATACAGTCTTAAACTGCTCAAGCAGAACATTCAATCTAGGGACATGAGGAAAGAATAACATTGCGTTCATGTGTGTGTCCAGGTTCTGATACATTTGTGGAGGTGGGCATGCCCCGCAGCCCCTCTCACTCTGGGAACAGTAATGAACTGAAGCAGATGTTGGCGTCCTGTAAGACGACCTCAGGAAAGAGACAAGCTCTGGAGCTCCTACAAGGCACCAAGAACTCACTCTTACAGTATGAGCATATACCTGAACACACACAATCACTCAACACATGCACAACACTCAACACAAATCAGAACACACACAATCACTCAACACACACCCGAACATGCACCAGAACATGCACAATCACTCAAAACACACCTGAACATGCACAACACTCAACACACACCTGAACACAATCACTCAACACACACCTAAACATGTACAGCACTCAACACATATCTGAACACACGATTAGTCAACACACACCTGAACACAATCACTCAACACACACCTGAAAACACACAATTACTCAACACACACCTAAACATGTACAGCACTCAACACACATCTGAACACACGATTAGTCAACACACACCTGAACACAATCACTCAACACACACTTGAAAACACACAATCACTCAGCACACACATGAACATGCACAACACTTAACACACATATGAACACATGATTAGTCAACACACACCTGAACACAATTACTCAACACACATCTGAACACAATCGCTCAACACATACCTGAAAACAGCCAATCACTGAACATACGTCTGGTCTTTTATCTAATTTTCAACTTTTTTGTTTCACCTCCAGTTCAGACTCTCTGCTATCAGACTCTGACTCCAGCACTTCTGAAAGTCCAGTGGCTGATAAGCGTGCTCCGGGCAGCGAGCGAGCAGCAGAAAGGGCTGCCCAGCAGAACTCAGACAGAATCCGTCTGCCACCCCAGTCCTCCTTCTCCAACATGCAGGTGATGAACTTTTCCTCAAACTCACAATCTCTGCATCACACATTTATCTCTGAAGAATCAAAAGGCTTCCCCCAGTTTCAATAGCAGTTATCAAATAATTTCAAGAAGACATGGATTTCACATGTACTGTAGCTGTCAGCTGACACTTGAGATCTAGTTTAACATTCCACATGGAAGTAATCTTTGTAATCTCATACACTTTCTCTCAGGACAATACTTTGTTGCTGAAAAAACAGAACGTCTGAACCCTAGTCTGTTCCCTAAAGTCTGGTAAATGGTTATGACAGCATAAGGCAGTGTTTACCATTTGCCCTTCTTGTACTATAAACTGAGTTGGCAGGATAAATGAGGGGTATAACTCTTAAATCCTTTCCAGCAGCTTGAACATAATTGGGTTTCTCTCTATTCTTCTACAGGCTTTTGACTATGAGCAAAAGAAGTTACTGGCAACCAAAGGTATGTGATCGACCAGTCAAATCATAGTTTAGGTTATACACCCAGCATTTCAGAATGGCTCCCACCTATCTATACTGTTAACAATTCAGCTGGTAGGCAGTTTGGGGAAATTGGAAACTGAATATGTTTAGTCTAGTGTTCCAGCAAAGAACAGACAGTACTACAGTGTCTTCATACACTGAATGTCTGGCAGTGAGCAGTTTCATTAGAGCCTGTCTCACATTCAGTAAATAAAGGTGCTTGTGTCCTGTGTCCAGTGTTCATACTATAAACTGTGGGTCTGAGAATGAGGAATGTGCCCAATCATATTCTCACCCTCATACTGTAAACACTTTGTTAACGATTTATGTTGGAGCTGTATTGAAATGTGGCACACAGTTTTATTATAAAGCTCTGGGTTTTGGTTGATTGAGCACAATGCTGGGAGATTGGCAGGACTTTTACAGTAGTGTAGCGCACGGAACAAAGTCAAGAAATATCAACATTCATATTTTAAGAATCCATTTTTCTTAAGAATGCATTTTTAAGCCCTACTAAGAACTTTCCCCCAAATTTTCATTGCACAAAATCACATGCTTGTTAAGCATACACAATTATTTGATGTGCTAAATTATTACAAAAAATAATTGTGTTTGGAAAAGATGATTATCGTTACTGTAATACAGTAATATGAACGTTTTTTTTAAAGTAATGAGAATTTGTAATGGAATGTGTTAGTGGAAACAATGTGTTAGTGAAAACAATTTCACAATGCGAAATATCTTAATGGTCTAAAAATAAGCTTTATGTTCTTTATGCAAATTACAATATTTTTTATTTTGGGGGACAAATAGGACATAGGACCAAAATGTCCTAAATCACCCATATGGATGATTTCCTGAATTAAATATGTAAATAGCTAAAACAGCAAATTAGTTGATTAAATATACTTTTTACTCTCTTTCTGTTTTTGTTAGCCATGTTGAAAAAGCCAGTGGTAACAGAGGTCCGCACCCCCACTAACACATGGAGTGGTCTTGGGTTCTCAAAGTCCATGCCTGCAGAAACCATTAAGGAGCTGCGCAGGGCGAACCACGTGTCCTATAAACCCACCATGTCCACTACATATGAGGTAAGCAGAAACTCAGGTCTGAAGTGAAGTGCTTTGTACTGACTGGTCTGACCATCGGTTAGCTCTACAGTGTCTGTCTGCATGTTAATATGAGGTTGATATGTGATTCTGTGTTGTGTGTCATATAAGGGGTCTCCTCTAGCTCTGTCACGGTCCAGCAGCAGGGAGGGGGTGGCAAGTGGCAGTGATTCTGAGAACTGGAGAGAGAGGAATGGGAGCGGGCTCCCAGCACACAGCGAATTCCCCCCACCCATCAGCCCCAAAAGAAAGCAGAACAAAACAGGTGAGATCTTCAGTCATTATGTGTGTCTTCAGTTGACATACACTCCATAGTAAGTGATTTTTGGTGCAATAAAATAAAATAAAATAAAATAAAATATGCCTGTTTTATGCCAGTTTTATATAGGATTAAAAATCATAAATTTGAACACACACTGAACACAATTTGGCCTGAACTATGTCATATATATCTGCCAGTGTTGGGAGCCTTTAAAAATCCTCCTTGTGTAAACTGTTTACTAGATTTTGGAACAGAGTTGAAGGGTTTGTTAACATGGTATGCTTTTTTTATTACTGTTTTAAATGTGTTTTTGGTCTAGAGCACTACCTGAGCAGCAGCAACTACATGGACTGCATCTCCTCAGTGACGGGAACTAACGGCTGTAATCTCAACACATCATTCAAAGGGTCTGATCTGCCTGAGCTCTTCAGCAAACTGGGCCTTGGAAAGTACACCGATGTCTTCCAACAGCAGGAGGTACGTCTGATTTCTGTTAGCGGTACTATTTGATATAAGAGACAAATAAATGTGTTTGTCGATAATGTCTGACATTCAGAGCATCTGTGTGTTAAATGAATTAACCTGTCTCTAGTTTTTGTTCTCATAAGATGACATTATTAACATCCTGAAAATGTCCCTTGTTAATGACTAAGGTTATAACAATGCATCTTCCAGCACAGGGCCAAAGTCCAGTGAATAGCCAAATACGTATTTATGCAATTCACACAATATGCCAAGCTTATTATTCCTAGATGCCAGAGTTTTCATTGTGAGTTCAAAATGTGGTTCTGGCCTTCATCCTGTAAACAGTTAATGAGAATGTCAGAGAGACACAGGCTGGTGTAGAGTGGTTAACACACGTGGTCTTGACACGTTAGAGGGTTGAGCAAAATACAGAATTCAGGAATTGTTTTACTTTCCATTCGTGAGTAAGCATCTGAATTGAATTGGCACCACACAAGATGCTGAATTGAAATGACAGGAAGAGAAATTTACTGAGTTAAAATTCAAGCAATTCAATACAGTCACACAACAGAAGATTTTAATTTGTCCAACATAACAACAAAATACGCAGAATTAGAAAATGTTCATGGTTACTCTTGTTCACCCTAAAGGCTCTGGAGTGCTTCAGAATATTCTGGGAAATTTAATTGAATATTTTAAGGCATTTTCAACCCTGTTCTGAATGACGGACAAACCCCTGGTGCTGATGTAGGTGGCAGGGGTCTGAGTCTAGATTATGTCATGTCCCAATCCCACTCCCCCAACCAGAAATTACCTTAAGGCCAAATTATTAGACCAAAAAATTATGATTTCTGGTTTTTTTAGATTGACCTCCAGACATTTCTGACTCTGACCGATCAGGATCTGAAGGAGCTGGGCATTACCACATTTGGAGCCCGTAGGAAAATGCTGCTTGCTATTTCAGGTCAGTCCATTTCCACACAACCAACCAGAAAAATCATACCAATATAGTTTATACTTTTGAACACTAACACTATAGTATCTATACAGTTTAAAGCTTTACTGTTTACTGCTTGAATTGGTCTGGTTTTGTGTCTTTGGAGGGTGTGGTTTTTATGTCCAATAAAAACCACAAGTTGTTCTGCTCAAAAACTGCTCATAGCACCATTAAGATTCCCAAACATTCAAATTAGCATGTTTGGAAGTGGCCACCTGTCACTCAGTAACAAACGGAGCTGCCCATTTTTTATTTTGGTATTAATTAATTTACATAACTTATTTACAATTTACAATAATTAGTATTGTATATAGTATTTTTAATCTTCCTACATGCATCACAGTAATAACAACTATAATAGAAAATAGACATATGGACAAGAGTTCCGTTTTTTATTAACTTTGAAAAATTCAGACAGCTGCAGTCTGTTGAGACAGTGATTATGATTTATTGAGGTTTAGGACTGAAACTGCATTTGACTTCCATACTTATAACACATCTGAGGGTTGACTGACTGTCCACTTCCCAAGATGACAGCAAGTGGCAATGACAACTCATAACCGCTAGAACAGCTGTGATATATTTGGACCACCCACTGCTAAATCATCATAATGATTTCCTGCAGTCCGGCAAGAATATTTACTAAAACAAAACATTGTTCCTGTTTTATCAGCCCAGTGGTTTGGAATTAAAACACAGTTCTTGAGGTTCAGGCAGCTCTTTCACTGTCAGAAGTGAATTTATAGCATGGCTGAGATTCCAAAATGCAGAGGTAGGCAAAGGACAGGAAATGACTGCAGGCAAGTGTTTATTTCTCCAACTTAGCTCAGACGACACACACAAATCTTCTGTAATGTGGATTGATGCTGGTTTGTGCTCAAGTAAAGAAATGGCCTCTCTTGTTTTTGTCCTGTGCAATAAAAATGGGAATGGGAACTTTGGCATTGTCAAGCACGCTTACTGTAATTGATATCTGTCATAAAAACATAACACAAACACTTTGTTCCATAACCTTGTGAGAACCATACTGATCCATCATAGATTCCAACACCCACATGGTTTCACAAAATGTAATTGTTATATGCCTTTTAAAATCCCTTTATTTGGTCTCAAGCAGCATTACATGTTTCCTTTAAGGAGTATGCCACCCCGGAATGCATTGCAAAAAGATCTGTCAAAAATTCAAGGCTAGTAGATAAAGCAAGAGAAACATTCATTATAAATACACTTTTGATTCATTTAATACCTAAAAGTATCAATATAAATTGTTAAATTTAAAAACTTATGTCTTATTTTGCAGCTTATGTAGACCATTTCAAATTAGTTACGTATGTGGTTCCTGTTAGTTAGGATGCTGTCTATGGGCAAAAAAGACTGTTTTAGGTGTTTAAAAGACTGTTTAATGTTAACATGCATATATTTTTTGTTTAAGTTTTAAAGTGATGTATTTGTCAATACCTTTTGTCCCAATACCTGAAATGTGAGCTTTGCGTTTAACCCATACTAGTGAGGACTGAAAGCACACAATGCAAGTCATGAACACACACACAGAACAGTGGGCAGCACTTCAGCACCCAGGGAGCAGCTGGGGAAAAGGTGCCTTGCTCAAGGGCATTTTCTGCCAGCAGTGGGATTACAAGTCTCCAACTCTCTAACCATTAGGCCATGACTGGCCCTGCATAAACTTAAATGCAGTATAAACTATGAATATTTAAGCACTTTCCTTGTTTTGACAGAGCTAAACAAGAACCGGAGGAAGCTTTTCGAACCGCCCAACATCCGTTCTTCATTCCTGGAAGGGGGCGCCAGCGGTCGGCTGCCACGACAGTTCCACACAGACATCGCCAGCGTGAGCGGCCGCTGGTAAACCCCCACTAATGCCAGGCTGTGGAGATTCCACTCAACAGAAAAACCAAACTGCACAAATACCCATTCCCAATTAATTCCCAATCTGACGAACAATACTGGACCAAACCCGGACCTTCTGAAACTGTGCCAAAATATGTCCATGAAACAGAGGGCGAAGGGCCAAAGGGTTCATGTTAAATGTTATATGCAGTATGATACATTATGCAGTATGGTACTCATGTTTAAATGAAGGATCATTTGAGCTCCTGCACTGTGCTTGTAAATGGAGCAGTCAGAGTTATATTTATGTGCTTGTCTTAGGCTTTGTTGTACTAATTCTTTGCACTTTAAGAATACTAAGTACTTTGTCTATTGCCAGATGTTTGTCCGATCCGCCCAACTAGATGCGCTTGGATCTTATTTAAAGCACTTACATGGATATCAAGCCAAACTCAAGTGTTCTGCACAAAAATCCTGAAGATAAACATATCCAAAAGGGAATTTCAAGCCACTGCTATACTACAGTTAAATCTGTTTCTATTGCTAATGGACTTTAGTCACGGTAATGCCATCTTTAATTTAATGCAAATGAAAATGAGGCCATGATGGATAGATGTACAGTTATTTTAATAGGTTAAACTAACAGGTTAAACTTTTTCAATAGGTTGATCTTAGAGGAGAACTAGCACTGGTGTTCACTATTGTTTTATGTCCTGAGGAGAGCTAGCACTAGTGTTTACTATTGTTTCATGTCCTGAGGAGAGCTATCACTAGTGTTCACTATTGTTTCATGTCCTGAGGAGAGCTATCACTAGTGTTAACTATTGTTTCATGTCCTGAGGAGAGCTAGCACTAGTGTTCACTATTGTTTTATGTCCTGAGGAGAGCTAGCACTAGTGTTCACTATTGTTTCATGTCCTGAGGAGAGCTAGCACTAGTGTTCACTATTGTTTATGTCCTGAGGAGAGCTAGCACTAGTGTTCACTATTGTTTCATGTCCTGAGGAGAGCTAGCACTAGTGTTCACTATTGATTCATGTCCTGAGGAGAGCTAGCACTAGTGTTCACTATTGTTTCATGTCCTGAGGAGAGCTAGCACTAGTGTTCACTATTGATTCATGTCCTGAGGAGAGCTAGCACTAGTGTTCACTATTGATTCATGTCCTGAGGAGAGCTAGCACTAGTATTCACTATTGTTTCATGTCCTGAGGAGAGCTAGCACTAGTGTTCACTATTGTTTCATGTCCTGAGGAGAGCTAGCACTAGTGTTCACTATTGTTTTATGTCCTGAGGAGAGCTAGCACTAGTGTTCACTATTGTTTCATGTAATGAGGAAAGCTAGCACTAGTGTTCACTATTGTTTTATGTCCTGAGGAGAGCTAGCACTAGTGTTCACTATTGTTTCATGTCCTGAGGAGAGCTAGCACTAGTGTTCACTATTGTTTCATGTCCTGAGGAGAGCTAGCACTAGTGTTCACTATTGTTTTATATCCTGAGGAGAGCTAGCACTAGTGTTCACTATTGTTTCATGTAATGAGGAAAGCTAGCACTAGTGTTTACTACCGTGTCATGCAATTTTCATGTCATGTAATTTAAATGAACACACTGAAGTTCAAAAACTTCAAAAAACTTCTTGTTTATCTACCATTGTGGGGACCAAATGTCCCCACAAGGATGATAAAAGTCACATACACCTACATTGTGGGGATCAGCCAGATGTCCCTACATGGGAAATTGATTATTAAATGAACTAAATAATACTTATTTAAAAATGTAAAAATGTTTCTGTGAAGGTTAGATTTAGGGGTAGGGTGAGGGGATAGAATACATGGTATGTACAGTATCATTTTGTCTAGGGAAAGTCACACAAAGTCCCCACAAAGATAGCTATACAAATCTGTGTGTGTCGATTGCAGTAAAGAGTTTGTAATCTAGTGAAAACTGCTCTCTCATTTCCCTGTTGACTTTTTTTAATGTTTGTCAAGTTTGCGATCAACACCTTGATACACAACAGCAGAATCCATGTAATGGACTGTGCATCAATCCCTGACCAAGGAACATTGTATATTGTCAGTATTTATCCTAAAGTACGTCTGAACTTACTGTGGTTTACTTTAACTGTTAGCTTTCAAGCATAGATTTATCCTGTTAATAGTAGCTCTCTCAATGTTGCCTCTGTGTTATTCACTGACAGAAGTGCAAATTACAACTTCTCTGTTTCAACCACTTTCCTCAATGCCGCAGACCACAGTCCTAAAAACACAACCTCACCGATCACATTCCCTCAGCTGAGCGCTTTAGGAAACCTTTGAATTCTTCCTGATTTGATCATGGTTTATCCACAGCTTTCCTCCCATCTACCTCCCTATTTCCCCCTGCCACGTCTTTCTGCATGCCACAAAAGTCCTCACATATTTTCTGTAGTTCTGGAAGTAATAGATTTCCTGTGATGTCCAAAGCGGCTTGTTTGCTGTTGCGATAATCTTCTCTTACCATTGTGCCACTGCGCTTCCTCTGTGTTCTTCAGATAATGTTTCAATTTTAACTGACATGGTTCTAACATTCTTAAGCTGTGAATGTTGCCAAATGTTCTCTGGAGGATTCTAACCACCAAGTGCCTTTTGTTTTGCACTGACAGTTTTTCCAAAGTAATTGAAGACTATCAATCTCTTAATGGTACAGATGTTTTACTAGGAAGTACCACTCACAGAGTAAATCTTGCAGTGCATTGCTTTATTCTTACATGTATGGTATATATTTAGAGCACCCATTTAACTCTTGAGTACGTTAAATATGTACATCATATGTGTTAGAGGTACTATTTAAATGTGTATTGTTTGAATTGTTTTAATACAATTTGTTTATAGTTATGTTTTTAGTAGTTTGCTTGATATTCTACAGACAATAGCAATCAATCAGTTAGTGTAACTTTTGTTTTATTCTATTTTATTTTGTTTTCCTCTCATCCAAATTGAATTAGGACTGACAAATGAGTTAAACAACAGCTCTCTGTGTTACCTAAAACTTTAATAGTAGTAATGAAACGCAACAGACTATGCAAAGAGTCACTTTGCCATTTTAGGTTTAAATGTTTTAGTTTATTTTGTGGTTTATTGTTTGATCTTTTTTGCAAATCAGTTTTGTAGACTGTTTTCAGTATATTGCTATCTCCATATATCTTAGATTAGTGCCTTTGTATGCATCAAATGCTATTTCAGCAAAAGACCAATTTTAATTCTTTTGTGGTATGGTTTTGTTTTCTTCACAAGAGGGGAAATAAGGGAAAATAAGAAGTCTTTAAATTCTGACATGGCCTCCAGACCAGGGAGGCCACTTTTTAGCCAAGCACATTTACTGAGAGGTGACTGTGCAGCATAAAGGGATGTAAAAGCGCGTAATCAGTATTCTTCTGCCAAATGTTCTGTACTTTATTGTATGTGAAGTGGCCAGTGCCTTGGGAAAGACTTTGGAGATCTGTGTACTTGCAGCAGATTTTGTAATATACTCTATTGTAATGTCCTTTGATATTAGGTCATAAATTTGTATAATTACCATAAAACGTGGTATCGCTGAATGTTCTTTATAAGTTGGAAGCGTCGTTACAAAGGAATAAAGTGTATGCAAACCTTTTCCATCTCTGTTCTACTACTGTTGTGTTTGTATGATGCACATATACAACACTGAACCCCATAATAACTTAGACTGCCGGTTGTGTTTTGTAACTTTTGTAACAGCTTGTGCTTTTTAAATGCGTCCATGAAACATTGTTTATATGTTACGTAATGATGAATTTTCAGTAAATATGTGACTGAAGTGGATCTAGTGACGATGGTGAGGAGAAAGACTGATGTAAAATGTGCCTTGAGCAGAACACACCCAGACAGAGCAGATCCTTATGAAACTAACCAATTACAGTATGTCAGAAATATGCCAGTGATGTCAATGTTGCTGTACGCACACACAAAGGGACTTCTGGGAAATGGATTTTTCTTTTATCTGTTTTTATGTCAAAGGTATTTATCAGTCTTAAAACAAAGCAGTGTTGTCTTAAAACTGGGTGTAACTGTTTTCATATTTTGTTTGATTGTGTTTATTCTGGATTATCTCGACAGGTACTCTAAATCAGGCCTGCGCTTGCCAAATTTCCTTCAAAAGGAATCAGACAGCTTGTGGCTGGAACAGGGAAAAAAAGTTTCATTTCCCTCTGGCAGGATTAAATTCCAGCTTTTGAATCCTGCCACATTTTCTCGGTTGTGGATACAATGAGAAGACAGAAAGAGAGAGAGTCCAGAGGTCAAGCAGGGGATTAAATCTGTTTATTTCACCACAACAACAGATCCACACAAGTATGAACTTATAAACAGAAACATTACCTGAGCCTTGGGTATGATCAGCAGTATAACATTGTATGTCACTTTTACCCACCACTTTTATATTTCGGGTGTTATATATTTATTATTTGGCATTTCAGAATAGGATTATTGATAAGTTTGGAGGTTTCACACACTAGTAAAGAAATTATTAGATATTAAATTCGTTAGTCATTATTTATGTAAAAAAAAAATTAATATAAAGCAACTATAAAATATGAACACAAACAATTTAAATCAGTGAACTATATAGTGAAACTTTATTATCTTGTTTTTTTCCCAATAGGGGGCGCTGATGTACGAATTCATTTAAACGCATGTCTAACCCCTACACAGTTTTTACATTATTCATTGTTTATTAATAGAATGCGCCTCTTGATTGTACAAGAATGGAGAAATGTGTTAATTTATCCATCAATTTGTTCTGATGGCCTTCTCTCACAAATCTCTGCTATGTGTTTATCTCTGTATGCCAAGTCAAAAAAGTCAAAAAAGTAATAAAAAAAACTTCTTAATGTTTTTTCATATTTAGTTGTTCAATCATGTTTCATTTATATATATATATATATATATATATATATATATATATATACATACATATACATATATACTGTTTATATACTGTTTAGAGATACCAAACTAATACCAGTGTTATTCTTTATTCTTACAAATACATTTTGTCCTACAGATACATTTTGTTTCAATATAGGCCTGAAATAAAATCTGTTACAGAGAGAAGAGACAGAATGTTAGGATGTTAAGTTACTATCCACTGAGCAGCCTGTGTCTAAATCATCTAAATCTTCATGAATTGCTTTCACTTTAACCTTTGTGTATGAGTGGAAAACCAGAGTGCATGAGTAATACATTTCCCCTTCAAACATGTATCCCAAACATAAATACTGTGAACACCAGTACCGAGTCAATGTAATTCTCGTTGGCTTCTGACCATGAGTACTGTGTGATAACACCTATCAGCATGTGACACCTGAAGTTAATCCATCACCTGCCTCCATGTGTTATCATCTGTCACGACTGTGATTTGCCTCTTTTTTGCATTCTGTATGTACTCATGCAACTTATTTACATTCAAAAGCTGTTACTAGTGTAGAGGAAGCTACTTTTAAACAAGTCAAACTACCCTTTTAAAAGCTAGTTAGCTACAGTATTAGAAAGTAGCCTGGTACATTAAGACTATTTAATAAGGCATTTTAGTCACATACAATAATAATAAATACATGACATAATAAAGGATTTATTTATCATAAAAATGTTAATTAAATGCAAATAAATGGATAAAATGTGTTCTCAAATAGTTATGCATGATAGGAACTATTTCCTTACTTGCTCCCTAAAAGCACACAGATCAAGTAAAATTTGTTTTACATAACTTGTATTTCTTAAGTGAACAGAGTGTCACTGCTTAGTACATCCATTACCAGCATTAAACACCAAAACAAATTTTTGTATTGTCGCGCCTAAAAAACAAATTTCTGGCATTGATGTTTTTACAGTACATGCTGATCTGTTTATGGATTGCACTAGAAATCACTGTGAAATATCCTTCATTATAAACAGAACTGACCTCTTATATCAGTAGCCACACTCAGACAGGGCAGAGGAGAGGGTCTTGCAGTGGATTGTGGAAAATCAATGCCAACAAGCTTTATTTCTACGCTTTATTTCCCACTTGATCCATATCACCACAAACAAAGATTTTAAATGTCAGTAAAATAAATAGTTTTCTGTATAATTGTTTTGCTTCATAATTTACTGTCCATAAATATAACTTCATAATTATTACTGGTCTGTAATAATGTAGATTAATGTATTGGCAGGTTCCTGTTGTGACTTTGTTCTTCAGAACCAAAACAGAGAACTTTAAAAAACTGTTGTTCTGGTATTTTATTTAATAATGACAGTGGATTGTAACTGACTCTTCTGAAGGTTCATAAGGACAAATAATTACATGTGACTCATATCATATTATTGAACATGTTCTGAAGGCATGTAAGTGTGTTTGGTGAAAAACAATTAAAATGTACATTATTTTATGAAAGTATTTTTTGTGCAGTTGAAAGTCTTTTTTGTACAGTACTTTTTTGTACTTTAATGTACAGTTCAAATCTGGATTTTTTTTTTTATTTAGACTAAAAAATACACATTTCCTAAACTTAAAAAATATAAGCTACACATTTCACTCATAATTAATGATTTTTGTAATGAAATCTTGTATTCAGTTAGAACATATTGCAAAACAGAAGCATTTTTACTTGTGGCTGCAGACTTTTAGACCTTGTTGTGTTGTTCACAAATAAACCTCCACTGAGAAATACTCACTTGAGTATTAAGTGTGACAACTGCCCCCTCCACATGCTTGACGTGACATGAACAGACAGTGAAGGCTTTAAATAACAACAAGCCAACTTTTGTCTGGAACCGGGTTAGCTAGTTTTAGATGTACAATACACAACGTGCCAAAAAATATATATAAATTATGAACACATGGCATATGTCACTGTGTTTTGTGGCCGCAATGTGAATTTGAAAGTGTGAATTCAATTTCTGGCAGCTAATTTTGGTCTTACACAAGATTCCTCAGTGCATGTGCTTCTGTAGCTTTAAGTCAGAGATGCATGTGTGTGTAGCTGTAGTGGAGGATGAATCTGTCTGCAGCACAACCCCCTCTGCAGCAGAGATTACCATTACAGCTCTGCCCCATAATCACTCCCCTTCATCATATTCACTGTGAGTGTGTGTGCGCACACCTCATATAAACCTGCCTGCTCCTGAATCCCTAATTCTCTGTAATGCATCCAGTCCCTTTTATTACTGTATCTGCTTTTGTTGCTTGTTGTGGTTTGTCTTTGTCATAATGAAGTCTTACCATCTGCCACCCCCCTTCACATTTAGCAGTAGATGATAAAACAGCATTGTGATACACTGTAAGAAACAAGATATTTAGCCTTGACGTGATCAGAAGCAGAATTTGAAGGAAGAGAAAACAGAGAAAAAGGGAAGAAGCAGAGGTATGGATAATAGATGGATAGATGAAAGGATGGATGGAGGGATGTATGGAGGAATCAGAGAATGGATAAATGGATGGAGGGATGAATGGATGGATGAAGGAATCAGGGGATGGGTGTGTTGGGTTTTTATATAGACTGAGGGAAGAGGGGCATCCTGCTGACAGATTATTAATCAGCAGTAGGGTGGGGTATTTGATCATCTGCCTCCTCACTTTGCCCTGGGGGCATGATGACACTATCTCCAGCTGATTTACCACACCACTGTTCCAGGATCAGCTGGCAGTGGAGATCCAGGTAAAGAGCTTGTCATTGTTTGATCTGAATCAAACGTGCCTACAGTCTTAAAGAAAATGTGCTTCACAATGCCTTTAAAGAACCTTTATTTTTAAGAGCGTACAGTGTGACTCTTCAACTATGTATTGTCTGTTTCATGCTATTTTGGTAAGATCTTTTAAACTACATTTTTACGCTCTTATGCTTGTAGGTTAAAATGTTCATAGCTTTTTGTTAAAAGTTTTAAGATGCTTAAAACTTTTGTTAAGTTTTAAGCATCAAAAATCTTATTCAGATAGGAAGGTCAAAAACATATTAAAATTGCAACATAGCAGAAATGACAAGGTGCAGTTCAGTTGCAATTTCTGGCTATATAGTCTTGATCATTTTAGTCAACATAAAGACTAGTATTATTTTTTATTTTCCTACAAATCTAAATTGAATCAATTAATGTCAACAGTAAGGAGTAGGACCATTCATCACCTGTATAATGTCATGAAAACATAGTGTGGACATAATATTGGGTTTTTTAGCTGCTTATATAGCTCAGTAACTCACTGGAAATGTGTGTCTAACAAAGAGAGAGAGAGAGAGAGAGAGAGAGAGAGAGAATTGGCAGTTTACCCCCCTTCACCAGAGTCTAACTCATTTGGTTGACAAATAGCACCAGAATTCAAATAGGACAAGAAAGCAAGTGGGTTGTAATCTTGTTACATAAGAAAACATTTAATTCACTTTTCATTCACAGTTAATCTGTTCTGTGTTCCCTGTGTGCCCAGCAGCAGAAAAAAAACCACTTAAAACATTTCACATTACCGTGTTCATTATTCTCAACACATTTTATATAAAAAGGTTACTGTTTGTAAAAAATGAAAACAACAAAAACCTGAGGGAAGACACTACCCTGTAATAAACATTAAAATGCTCATTTCAAAAGTACAGCTATGAGAATATTATATGTAATTTGGAAAACGTCACAGTGGTTTTGTGTCCATGTAATGGAAGTGCCAATGGATGCCACTGCTGATTGGTTGCCAACCTACTTCATAGTATCTTCTTAAATAACAGGCATTTATATGTGAAGAAACTAATAAAGAGTTCTAACAAAAATACCATTAATGCCAATAACATTTCCGTGACACAAAGTGTGTCCACCACATAAAAATATTTTGGCGTATGATAGAACCAGAAGAACTGGTTGCTGGTTCACGTCTCTGCTCCAGCATCGCTGCACTTTGCCCTTGGCCGTGGTGGTGTCGCAAGGAAAGATCAGCTCTGGATGGAGCGGCCGTGACGATGTGCTGACGTGGCCATCATCAGCACCACACTGTGGAAACCCGTGGGAGAAGGAGAGGCACATTGAGATAGAAGAAGAGGTGAAGATCTCTGTCCTGCGGCACTGCAGTCACACTCTCGGAATATCGTTCATTAAAGGCTCAATGATGGAGGTTCCACGCGTGGGACACAGTGTTAGCAGCCCCACGAGCCCGTGTGAGGACATGATGAAAAATCTAAGTCTGGATGCGATCCAGCTTTGTGAGAGAGAAGGTAGGAATTGTTGCATTAGCTCATTTATTCCGTAAGACGTGAACGTGCTGGTGTCATGCAGTGGCGTTAACCTTTAAGTTTTCTTAACAAGGAAATGCGTGCAAACTTAAAATGCCTTCCTAAGGCGCATGCATTTAAAGACTGATGTAAAATATAGATTTTATTATGTCATTTTTACAATGGGCTTCTGAACGTGCTGGTGTGGAGGAACAGTGTCAATTGTGCATTGTGCACAGTGCAGTTGTGCATTTTAAAAAATTCTGATTACTAAATGTTTTACTATTCATTTGTTAATCAAATGCATCTGCAGAATGCATGCATTTAGATAATGATTTGATAATTTTATCTCGGACAGGCAGGGCGTCGTTGCATTTAAGCTCAACAGGAATTTCTAGACATGAAAATAATTTTTAAACAGATGAAAAGCAAACATGAAACGCACGTGCACTTTCGCTTTCAAAACTGACGTTGCATTAGCGTGCAAATGTGTCTAAATAACGCGTGCTGGTCAATGAAATGCGTTTAAAGGCACACGTTCATTTCAACGCTGATGCACGGTATAGATGTCCAGTGCGCGTGAGACTTCTGTTTCCATCATTTCTGTTCAGATGATGAATCAGAAGTGTGTTATTAGCGTTAATATTTCATGCACTCAGACGCTTGTTTCAGTGTGTTCGTGTACTGTTCAGCACCATGGACACGGTCATTGCGCGCGCATCATACTGAAACAATAGCAGGTTGCTGCTGCATGCATTTGAGTCTGTACAGCCAGCAGGCAACTCACTCGCCCATATCGCAATGAAACAGTAAAATGTATAGCCGATCCACACTGATTCTTATAAGTGACACTCCGCTATTAAATGTCGTGTGTGCGGTCTAGAAGTAGCTCGTCATCACATGTTGACAGACAGGCTTTACATGGGTGTATCCCATGTAAATGTATCCCATGTCTAGCCGTATTTAATCATTGATTGTCATCATTTGACTTTCAGTCATTTGATTTTTCAAAGCAATCTGTTTTCCCCGTGCTGAGCTGAAATAGTCAAATTTTTTTATTGTAAAAACGCAGAAAGTTTTCTGTTAGGGTTAGAGTGTTGGTTAGGGTTAGGTTATATTGTTTATAACTAGCTGTGTATAAAAACAATAGAAGTCTATGGAATTTAAAAATGAAAATTTAGATAGATAGGTGAACATGTTTGTGCATGTGTGTGTGGGGGGGATTCTAGTTCATTTTGCAATAACATATAAGACTACAGTAACCAGACCTCATATCGGATAACAAATCATTTCACCACAAGAATATGCTGTGATGTTTTCTTTCTTATTGTGATGTCCTAATCTTTAGGCTATTGATCAGTATTAATGAAGAAACAATAGGTGAGACAAATCAGTAAATAAAGTTAAACATAATTTATAGAGGCTAAACATTTCTGTGAACCTGCTTAGCTTTTCAATGCTTAAGTGAAGTATTAAGAACATGTCTTCTGTGAGCTGAATGAAATTTCTTAAGAGCTGCTTTGTATTCTGTACCAGCACTGTGGAGGAACTTGAAGTTCCTTAAAGAGCACTGTCACAAGAAAGCGAGAAAGACAGGAAGAAAGAAAGCGTTCTTATTGACATCCTGCAGCAGAGTTACTACCACAGTCTTTATAATGACTAGGGACACACGGCAGCTATTGATTTAAATTCTATTGTTATAAATCATTTATTTGAATAGTTATTCTAATGAAAGCACATTGTTAGATTAAAACAAGCTTTTGAAATTCTTTATTAAATACTATCTGCTCCCTCCCTTTGTTTGCCCCAAAACAGTAGTAAATTGATAGAATCATATTGGTTAATGAATCATGGTCGATTATTTTGACTGATGACAGTTTAGATGTTTCGATCTGGACGAAAAGACATGACAATAAACAACTGATAAACATGACTAAGTCACAATGGTACATTCTGTTCAGAGCCATCTGTGTGCTGTGCTCTATACTCCACTGTTCCATACAAACACAACACCACAATAGCTTCTCTCTCTCTCTCTCTCTCTCTCTCTCTCTCTCTCTCTCTCTCTCTCTCTCTCTCTCTCTCTCTCTCTCTCTCTCTCTCTGTCATTTTCTTATAGCTTAATATTCTTATATATGGTCATATATGGTCACATATATATATATGTGTGTGTGTGTGTGTGTGTGTGTGTGTGTGTGTGTGTGTGTATATATATATATATGGTCTCAGCCCTGCCAAGTGCCAGTAGGTGTTAGTGTGTCCAGCCTTTTAGCCAAGCACCAATGTGATTTCAACCCTGTCAAAAATGTGCATTATGACACAGCATAACAGACTGCAACTGTTGAAAAAAGACTGACAGAGATCACAGCATTTTGTTAAAGACAAACTATAGGAAATAAAAATATAGAAACTATAGAACTAAAGAAATTCTTTCTTCCATATAACCCTATTCTACTTTAATAGTGATCAATAGGGATTTGCCAATGGATTGTGATTTAAAACACAGTACATTCATATATTCATGTTTTATTCATATAAAATGTTTTTGGTTTTTTTTGCATTAAACAACAGGGTCTATCAAATAATGTGATTAGGTTTAATAGTTCCTTAAATCAGTATTAAGTCATGAGAACACAAAAATGTGGTTTCATGAAAATGTCCCATGCATTCATACTAGGGTAGAAAAGTATGACGTTCATGTTAATATGGTAAGTTCTTTGTTTAAATAGGATTCAGCAGGAGTGAAATCAGAACCATATTTCCATTATGTAATCTTTCTGAAACAGTGGATGCACTCACTGGAAGCTTTTTGCGTCTAAAACATTGAATACTCTAAGGACAAACATGCATTTGTAAAATGCAGAATAAATGGATAAGGCGCCCTGTGCAAGAACTCTTAGATAAGCATGCAGCACAGGGGCGTGTCCTCACCCTTGGCGCAGGCCTCAGATGGGTTAGTCCTTTGTGTGAGACCTACAGGAGCCTGACAGTGCTGGCTCACATTAAACTCTGTTTAAATATACTGCTTTGGCCAGCTGTGTGTGAGGACTGGCTCCAGAACAGGGGCCACCATCTGCCAAGCCTGCCTGCTAAATCAAAGAAGCAATTTAGCACGGCCATCAATTTGCTAATTGTGTTCACTGTGCACACAGCACAGCAAAAAGACAACAAAACAGATGTGAATCAGACAGAAATAATGGAGTTAATTCATGATTATTAGCCCATTCTGAGTCAAACCTGTTCATAGAGAAGATCCTGCTGTTTACATGGTTGGAATCTGGAACAAAAAGTGTAAACTGAGTTATAGCTACATATGCATTTTCTAAGTCATGTCTACAAAGTAAATACTGTAAGATGCTCTATAAGCTGATGGGGTTTAGTGCAGTAAATAGATGCCAAATTCTTTTTTGCCTTTCTGTTGACATATTTTCTGGCAGAACATATCAAAGAGTTTTAGAGGTATACAGGGGAGGGAGATTTTTATTCTACATAGTATTTTATTGGATAGAAATTTGCATATGCCAATTGTATATATCAGCTATAAGTTGATTTTGTCAGCAATTAGGAGTGCACAAGCATATACAGTAAGTAGCCTCAAAGTTAACAGACATGGACTAAAACCAAAAAAAAAAATGTCCTTAAGATTCTGCCCTTCAACTTAGTTTGTATGTTTTTCTGACACTTCAATCACAAACATAACACTAAAGGAAACAGACAGATTTGCCAACATCGCATCTTATCTCGTGGTGTTATATCACTGACATCAAAATTTCACAGAGTGTGTGTGCTTAACAACTTATCTAAAAATGCCACATTCCTGCTTTATAAGGGGTTGAGGCATGTGATAATTCACTGTCTATGGCATGTTATTTGGTTTTTACACTTATTATCAATTATGTTTGCTACAGCCAGGGGCACTGCTAAAAGCCCAGTGCAAAATGTTTATGCATTAGCCCCTCTTGTCATGGCCCAATAAATAGGCTTCACCATAAAGGACTATAGTGAGACCTCCTTATTTCAAAGTTCAGGACAATATTCCCAGTTGCCCCCCTGACGGCAGCTCTGACTCCAACACACAGCTCTCAGACACACACTCCAATTCTAAATATATACAGATATACAATTTTAATATTAAGGCTGGTCAGACTCACAAACTCTTCAAAGCTAATGCACAAATCTATGTAATAATCTACAAAATCCCTGGCCTGACAACAACAAATGCAGAACTGAAGTTATCAAATTAAATTTCTAAATACCAGCTGAGGCCATCCGCCTGTAGACCCACACCTGTGATAAAGGCAGGACAATCCAGGCTGTTTTGTAAATTGTTTGCATGTTTCTTTAAAACGTCACCTAAGTGTAATACAACAAAATGCACATTCAAATCATGGGTCTATGCATCAGATTAGCAAATTGAAAAATAAATCTCTAATCATCATAAGAAACAAATGAACTGATAAGTGAAATAAATAAACTCATAGATTTGGAACAGACAGAACTGTTAATACAACAAACAGTGACTAGCTGCTATCATCACATCTGAAGAATTTTTTTTAACAAGCTGAAAAGATTACAGTGAGAAGCCTGTGGGCCTGGACTGTTTAATGTGATTACACGATGATATAAAAACTAAACGTTGCCGTGGGGGTTAGAAAATAAATCAGGGCAAGATATACAGCTCGGCAAACATTGTCAGATCAAGCCCATGTCAAGGAAATCAAATTCATCTACCATTTTAACGCATGCAGAAACTGATACCACATTCAACCTTGAACACAATCATAGCAAAAGGACCAATCAAAGTGGTTTAATGTTTCTCAATACAAACCGACTGTCTGACCAATCAGGTCTAAAATAAATCTTCGAGGACGACCTTTGTGTTGAGGATCTGTATCAATGTTACTCCTTATTAAGATCCTTTCAAACTAAAGGGCAAACCGAAGAGATCTCTCTGCCTGGAGAGAGATGTCTGTTAGCATTCTCATTCATCTCAATGACTCTTTTGGCACATGCAGACTCAGAATTAGTAACCTGCTTGCTCATTTCTTATGAGCAATTCAGTTTTTGAGCCAATCAGCTGAGCTGTAAATGCCAAGTGACTCTGGTGTCATGAAAACACTGATTGTCTCATGCATGAGTTTTTCAGACAGATGGTGTAGTTATGGCTTCTGCCAGCAGGGGCTGACCTACACTAGTCCTACACTGACCTACCAGTCAAACCTTGACCTTCTAGGTCAAAAGGGTGAACAATAGAAATGCACTGATTGTGTGTCAAGCGAGCCAGGTGGGCCAAGTAAAAAAATATTATAATTAATTGCGGATGGTTACGGGTGGATGACATAAATCATTAATAATAGAAATACTGACTACATTCTCTAAAATATGACTGTTTAAAACAATTTTTGTCAGAGACTAATTTGCAGACTCTTGTTATACTACACACATAAGGCACTTACTGAGGCACTGGCAACAAACTAAAACTCTGCACTACCGCCATTAATTGTAACGTTCACATCTTGTGGATTTATGGTTAACTGAAAAGAGGTCATCTCATGTTTGCGTAAAGCAGGAGTTTGGGCCGCACAGTGCGATAAGTTGGATCACAGTCACTTGGCTGTTGAGGAGAAGTATACTATTCAGAATAAGTTAATACATCTCATAAGAATGATGAGAAAGACTATCAGTATAAGTGCATGTCTAATAAAAGGTGAAGAACCTACTATAATAACAGACTTCATGATCACCACAATACACCTACTCAAAACATGATGATGATCGCCACCTTACTGCACCTACACATTTATAATCTACTAGAGTAGATTAATCTATTACTAATCTACTACTTTATTATAAATTGACTGCACATTCATGCATATATTCATGTTAATGTATTGTGTGTATCTTGGATAGTTTACAAAACAAACCAATAATCCTAGTTGTATTGCATTACATTATTTTAAACCCCAATGTAACGTAGCTAGTAGCTAGTAATATAGGTAGCTTCATTTTTGATAGTAACTTAGTCTAGTACTAGCTACAGTCTACAAACTACAGTCTCAGAGTAGCTTCCCCAACACTGATAGCACCCAAAGGGTCTTAATTGACTCTAAAGCACTCACAACCAGGATCTTCAGGAGAGCACTTGGCATTATCAGTTGCATTAAAATGATTTGGTGAGTATTTTTTAAAACAAATATAATGTAATACAAGGGTAATTGGGTGGTGGTCGGGTGCAGATATCTAAATCAGGGAAATCATAGATTCAGGTGGGTGGGGTTGGATGATTTATTTTTAACAGCAGATTCAGGTTACATTAGAGCTCTCTAGTGAACAGTTTCAATATTTTCTGCACCATGCAAAATTGATTATATATTGTATTACATAATATTCATGTAATATATATTGGAGAAACCGGGACTAGTTGTCACAAGGGCTGCATCTCAGTAACTGAGTTTAATTACACAAATGCTTGTAGCAATAGTTTTGTATATTTCCTAAGGTGACATGTTTTACAGACACCTTGTATAAAAATTAACATTAGAATACATGTAATGTGAATTCTGTCCTTCAAACAAGTTTTCCAATATGATTATTATTGTAATTGGCTGTTTAATGGCACAGTCCATTGTGACAACCCATATGTTGTGACAACATGCACCACTATTAGACTGTGTATGTGTTTGTTTGTGTTTGTGTGTGTATACAGTATGCTATGATTTATCCCTCAGCATTATTCACCCACAGCAGATCCTTCAGTAGTGTTTATATACAGTAACTCTGGTTTGAATGGCTAATGTTTTGAGGTTCTGAAGCCATGTCAGGATGAGATGTCCGCTGTGCAGGCCATATGCTCCTGTGGTCCTGATGCTACCATAAGCACTTCCTTTTCACTCAAACCTTCCCTCTGCACCTCAGAGCAGGGCGGTACAGTAGATCACGCCAGGTCTGCTTAAACCACCAATATCTCAGTCTCCCCCAAAACAAACCCGTTTCCTGCCAGTCTACTATACACAAATTCTCAACAATATTTCAGTGATAAAACACTTTTTTTTTAGATGTGTTTAATGTGACATGTGTGCTGTTTTTTAATGTTAAAACATGTTCTTTTCAAATTAATATGCAAAGACAGCTGTAGATAAGCTGTTTGTGAGTTCATTTCATTGAAAAGTGTAAACACTGGCTCTGTGGCATTCTCAAAACATTCATCTGTTCTGACCAGTCCAACATAGCAACACTGACTCAACCAATGACGTCAGTTTGAGGCGAGCCTATTTGTGTGACTGGCCAATGGAAGATATTTTGCTTGGTAATGCTAGTGGTGCAGAAATTTCACACAAATCAACGTGGTGCCAAAGTCACGACCTGCAGTAAGTATTTTTCAACCAAATGAACTGTATTTTTCAACAACTTTGAATTTATTTACTGCAGGGGAAATAGAAAACTCATTAAAAACATGGGTAGAAATCACAAACTAGTGTGTAAAAGTTAGATGGATGTATTTAATGACCTGTTGTCAATGTATTTAATGATATACAATGTATATTATATATCATGAAACGTGATGAATCAGAGTCAAAGTCAAAGTGTACTTTGTTGTCATTCCAAACAATACAACAAAAAGTGTACAGCAGAACAAGATTGCATTTCTCCTATCTCTTTGTGTAGGGTAAGTACAGAAGTAAGTAATACATAAGTAAGATAGACAAGATAACATATCAACATGTAAGAAAATGTAGCTAAATATATACAAAAGCTATACAAGAACTATACAAAATTACACCAAATAAATAAAACAGTAGCATCTCCTTGCTCCTGATGATGCAGTGGCTCCATCAGTCCTCAGAAGATCTCTGTGAAATGGATGTGTCTGCACATTTCCTGCTTCTCATCAGTGCAGTGATGTTTTGGTTTTAGTTTAAAAGCAAAATGTGTTGGCAGTTCAAACAGGATGATTTATCTCCCTGGGATCAATACAGTTCAGATTAATTGCCATGGCTTAAAATCTTCTCATTCTGGGCAGCTTTAGATAATGTCACTTCAGCTCAAGGGTGGACAGGCTGCCTGTGTTGGTGTTATTACAGTTTGTGCTTGTTTGAGGGTCAGATGTGCTTTGTCCCAGGAGAATAGCTGCATCCCTCAAATAACTACTGTATACATAATTCTCTAGATGATATAACCTTCAAGGTCAAGGAAAGTAATGTCTTGGAATCAAGTTTTAGTTCTTTTGAGAAGGGATAACGCAGAAGAGCGGTGTTATATTTGCCTGTGCAAAACACCAAAACCTGAGGCTAATGTGTTCCTGGTTATTGCTGACTGGAGACAGTCATACAAGTTTAATACTTACGTTAATCTAATCAAATTCCTAGCCCTACGTATGAGCAATAATATTAGGAGTTAATGGTTTATGTGATGATCTATAGAGAAGTGTCCTACTTTGCAGATCCTAGTAAAATACCCTCCTTCAGAGTTTCAGAAGTCTCAGCCTTGCCTCAAATGGTCCACAATAACTGCTATCAACAATAATTTCATAACTGTATACTCTAACACTATGTCAATATTTGCCTCATTTTTATCTGTAAAATTTTCCTAAGTAACTGTAAGACAAAATCTGAGAAGTTGCTATTTAGAAACAAGACCTTCATTAGGTCTCCTGAGGTGTGATAGAAAATGACCTGATCAATAAAATATTGCTAAAGCTTCTTCTACTCCTTTTTTCAACGTCTTTCAGCACTGCACTATTAGCAGCTTTAATTCTCCGTCATTGTTTCTGTGGGACTCATACATTAATGCTTCCCTGACCGAGATGAATTTTCCATGTAAGAAAGCTTTGAGATTCTGAGAGAATTCCTGATTGAACACATTAAAGAATGAAATGCTGGTCTATTTATAGTCCTGAGACCAAGGACTGATGCAACTTTAATGCGCTGCCTCCGACACAAGAGTGGTCCAGCAATCCACTCACCTTGGACATAATATCCTGCATCTTCAGAGGGAAACAGGAGGAGAGGTTATATAAACATGAACAGCATTGTGGGGAGGATCTTTGTGTGATTTATTAGAATGAAGAGGTGTTGTGACACATTACCCATGAAACCACAGTTTATTTACGACTATTGCTATTGCTGCCAAGAAGTGTACCTGGAAATCCCTTACAGTACAATGTTGTTGTGCATTTATTATTAACAAGTCTAACAAGTAAAAGAAAACAGAAATGACTTTGCAAAATCATTCACTGTTTTCTACTGCAGCTTTCTGATTCTTACTGATATTTTCTGCCTTCTGTTATGTGAAAGAAAACATTGACAATTGATTGTTTCTTGCTGGTACATTTAACTATTTCTGAAATATTGATATTGCTTTTGGTTCCATCGTTATACCACAATTAGAAGGTCAAGTTAAACGCATTGCATTGTGGGATATAGTAAACCATGCAGTGCAGTGTGCTTAGTTGCATACAGAACATTTAAGCAAACCAGTCATCTTTTTATTTATGCTGTTACAGACATGGTTTTTGTAATATGGTAAATTTCCAGTCCTGTTCTCTTAGTGCTTGATGTTCATGATCAGCTCAGGCTGAGATATGGGAGTCTGTCAGTGAATTGCGTTATAATTTCATCACTTAGTCTTCCTAGATTTTTTTTCATGTGTTTTCAGATAATCCACCATAACTAGCTTTCATCGCACAGCTTTTCATGTATGAGCCATACACAAATGCTGATAATCCTAATAGCAATGGTAATAGTAAATAGCTGGTAATGATGCAATTTCTCATGAAGTATCTCATGAAGGGTTTTTTTTCTGCATCTTGTTACCCGTTTATTATTCATTAGGGTGAAAGCAACAAAGCAAAGCTCTTTCTTCTTCCAGTGGGGTGGAGAGCTGCTAAGGCTGATTTCTGCTCAATGAGGTTGTTGTGGGTCTCATGGAGGGACCCAGCAGAGATTTTTCAGCATGAAGATAGCCATTGTCTGCCTGTCATGCATTCACTTTGTCTATTGTTGTCTGGTCATGTGAGGAAACCAGTGGATGTCATTATTGTGTGGTAGAGTCCCAAAGAGTTCCTAACTATCCACATCTATCTATTTATTGGTCTGCAGTTTGATCTGTCTATCAAACTGCATATGTATTATAAATATTCAACTACATAATATCTCTTCAAATCTCTTTGAACTGCCAACTATTTCAGACATACAATCTTGTTCTTTAAACTGTCAATATATTCAAACTGCACAAGGTACTGCATATATAGTCTTCAAATATCAAAGTATTCAAACTAAACTAATACGCTATACTAATACACTTAGCTGTGACATCCATTAGAAAGTACAACAATGATGTCACCTCTCGGAAATATAACAGACAGCATTAGGAGAAAGAGGATGGGTCAGAACTTTGAAGAGGTAAAAGATATTTACTCTGTTCCTAATGGAAACTGTGTTTTGGATTTAGTGATGAGAACAGCTCTCTCTCTCTTCTCTCTCTCTCTTCCTGACCCATGGTCAGTCATTAAGTTTGTTCACAGCAGTGGCTGATGACATAATCTGGACTCCTCCTAGGGGAGGGTGCTAAGCTTGTAATACAAATGCTAAAGCTTCTCTGAGCCAATAGGGAGCAGCTTAGACTCAGAGTGAACACCAGACAGGTCAGTACACTCGGACTGGACAGAAGATCATGTCCTCCACCCTGAGCTCTCATAGCTGCTGCATTACACGCTAACCTGCTGCTTCTGTTGGAGGAGAGGAACACAGCAGTTGTCCTGGCAAGTAGGTGCAGCTCTTTCTCTGCTATAATTTCCTGCAGGTTTAGCCTCTTGCAGCTGGTTTGCATGGTGCTGTAAAGCAGATATTAGCTTGATGAGATGTGGAGAGCCTCTGCTCATTAGTGAAATAGATGCTGTGACCTTCATTGCTTAATCAGTTTTGGTGTCTTGTTTTCTTGTAAAAATATCACAGTGTTTCTAAAATAAGATATAATGTAATAGAAGTTATTAGTAGTGAGATTTATAACTTTATGCAAAGTAAAAATAAAGTAAAAATAATCATGTTTCATGGGAATTTTTATATTCTTACTGGTAAACAATAAAATGAATCATTCTTTTTATGTTCTTTTTATTTACTTTTTAATGCAGTGCAATAACTGATCAATTACTAAGTTCTGGATGTTAATAGATTGATATTTCAGTACATTAATAGCATCAGCACTGCAGAGAAGATATTATTAATGAGGAAAATGTGCTTTGCAGAAATGGATTTATATATGGGTTTTACAAATGATTTGATTTACCAAAATAAGCTGAAAAACTAGAAAGTAACAAAATAAATACAAATAAATAACTGTAAACATGGATGGAGATTTTAATAGCCCCCGCACCCCCCACCCCCCCTCCATTCACACTCCCATATCATTCCATTCAAAGATGATTAGTTGATTGTGCATTCTTAGTGTACAATAGCCGAGGCTTGCTGGTTTTATTGTGCATGACTGTGTTTCTGGATCTTTGATAATAATTCTACATGACAAGTTATTTGTTATGCTTGAGTTGCTGTTCACTCATGTAGCCCTATATGCTATTATATGTTTTACATATACATATACTTTACAATCAAACGCTTGGACACACTTGACTGAATTTGTTTTTTTATGTAATTTAAAAACTTTATATTTAAAGACTTATACTAATATGCTTGAAATAAGTTTTGTTGACAAAAAAAAGGTGCCAGTGACTAAATCTCTTTAATGTATTTAACATCATATGTCAATAATATCGCTCAGCTCTTCTGAGAGTGAAACACAAATGTCCAGCACACATGAGAACTCCTTCAGTACTGTTTAAAATCATCACAGGAAGAGTAGTGACAGAATGACCACTATGTGTAGAGTTCAGCTCTGGCTTTTTGTAGAAGTTAAATAGTTTTGATTTCTTTAACATTTTGGTCACTATATAACTTCCATGCTTTGTGTTATTTTGTAGTTGTTCATCTTATTATTCTAACATGGAACATGAAAATTGTAATAGAAATAATGAATATGTGTGTCCAAAACGTATATGTGATGCATATTTAAAGGTTCAAGCATATGTGAGTATTTTAAACACCCTTTTCCTCAACATTTTCCAACCATAATTTGGGAGATTTGGATCTGCCCTGTAATCACAGTGTGTCCATTAAGCTTGAGATTATTCACTTTTACTCCACAGAGACTGTAAAATCTCAAATGTGAGCAGTTTGGCATTTTGAGCCTCTTAGAGCTTTTTAGTGTAATTTGAGTTGCCACAAAATGTCTTTGGATGAAATCTCCCTGGATGTTCGTCACTGATGGTATTTCTGAATCTGACTGCTTTTAGAGACCTCAACTTTAAAACTGCCATAAAAAGATTATGTCAATGATGGTGGAATTAATCACAGAAGCTACAGCAAAGTATCTTTATAAATACAAAATAAGCAATGGGAATTTATTGGGCAAATGTGGACAGCAAAATAAAAAAGAAAGGAATTACGTATTTCATAAAAATAAAATTAAGCTAATTTGGACCACTTAGATTTGTGACATGTTCAAGTTGAATTATATTTAAATCATCAATGTTTTTTGTAATGCGAACCTGTTCATAAGCCTGAAAGCTTTACAATAATAAGGGTAAAATGTGTTACACTGTCATAACAATTAAACGTACAATTAAATCTAAATGATTCCTAAAACATGATTCTCTATCTTTAAGCAAAATATCACTTCATGTGTTTCCTTTGAAGTAAAATTTTTGATTTTGAAAAAAAGTGATTTTTTCTCTGTTAATGAATAGGAGTGGCTTTACTGTGGACCAGTTAGACCATTGGAGTGAGGATAAAGAGAATATGGTTAACACTTGGTTTTAGGGTTAAGATTAGAATTAGGTTAGTTTGAGGGTAAGGGTTAGGCACTTAGTTGGGATGGTTAAGGTAGGGGGCTAAAGATTATATTGTGTCAGTGAATGTCCTCACAAAGATGTATAAATGTGTATGGGTGGTTATGTGTGTGCTAAGACAGGATGAATTGCTTTACACTTCACAATTCATCCTGCACAAAGCACCACCTATAATTACACTGCAAAAAAAAACCTCACTCCTCTCCGGTTATAAAGGAGGGGTGCTTGTGATGTGCAAGTACAATTGTTTTTGCTCTTTTATGTTATAGTTAAAAGTACCATTGTGCATTCCAGGAGTAATTCTCAGCTGGCATTAGACCGCTGAGGCAGTGTGTGGTGTCTGAGCTCTCCTCCCTGCCGGAGGCGGTCTCTTGAGCCTTTGTTCTGATAACACATAATGCAGGCAGGAGATAAAAGTCAGACATGATTCAGCGCTGGTAGCTACAGAATCCTTCATTCAGCTTTCCTCTGGGGCATGAGAGGATCCTGCTCATCTGTACAGATTCTGGAGGTGGGCTTTCCCTCATGGTGCTTCACCAGATCTGACTGAAGGACCCACGCCTCTGTTTTTCCTGTGAGTCTTTGCTTTGTGGGTTTTAGATGACTGGGAAGGTAATGTGTTTTGTCTGTGCCATCCACAGGCATTCACTGTCTTTCCTCACTGTGCGTCTCTCAAGCTCATTCATTCGTATTTCCCTATAGAGCTTGGCTGAATGAACAGGGTCATCTTGGCGCCAGGACTAAAAGAATTTAGGGTTAGTGTTTGAACGGCTGGAGATTGTTATTTAAAGGTTGTCATGCTGTGGGCTGAGCCAAGAGAGATTCAAGCTGTTCTGCTGATTCGACCTTACAAAGATTTAACTAATGTGTGTTTTCATTTATTTCAGAGTCTTCAGCAGTTCTTCAGCAGTTGATGATATAACAAATAAAATACAAACAAAATTCCTAACTCTTTTAAACTTTGGTGTAAAGCTTATTGTGCTTTGTTTGTGCAACGATCTTAAATGGGACCGCAAACCTTGTGGCTTATTAGGGAAAAGGGCTGTTGCTTTCCTGCTGCTGAAAAACTGTCCATGGCAATGCTCTCTATCAACCACACAGAACACCTAGCACTGGTGGCAAATTACGTACATAAGCACCATAAAACTGCAGATTTCATTGCAGTCATTGGAGTTATGCTTCCACAGTGTCAATAGCCAGTGCTTACACTTTTCAATTACCAGTTAAATTAACACATTGCATGTGACCTTTTGCACTAGTACTCACAGTAGTATTGTCATAATGGTCCAGTAGTCTCAGCATAAGGTCAGCATAAACTAATATGCTAATGCTCGATGATGGGTTGAATTCAGGGGGTTTGGGGTGAAAACTGTTGCAGTAACTGATAAAATCACATACATTCTAAATATTAAATTCAGACAAATCTCATGAAATGACTTAAGTGCATTTGCCTTTCCTGTGTTTCTGTGGGATCTTGTGTGGGACATTCACACAGCTCATCATAATTTGCTAACTATTGCTAGCACCATATTAGAGGGAGGAACAATCTTATTTTAGACTTCACAGCATTTTGTTGGACAAGATGAGTATGCAGAGAAGCAATGTTGTCCATTTTAAAATCTTTTAAAAATTAATTTTGCTAACAAAGCAGACCCCTGAGATTGAATAAATAAATAATAAATATATTTGAATAAACAATTCTTTCTATTTGTTTTTCATCTGCCTCTTAGGAAATAAATCCCTGGACAGTGGCATTGCTGAGATGGAGGAACTTCCTGTTCCCCAGAACATCAAAATCAGCAACATCACATGTGACTCCTTCAAGATCTGCTGGGACATGGACTCCAAGGCTAAAGAGCGCATCACTCACTACTTCATCGACCTAAACAAGAAAGAAAACAAGAACGCCAACAAGTTCAAACACAAGGTGAATCTGCTTGTTGTGGATTTTACTTGTCTGTTTTACTTTTTACTGTTTTTACTTAATAACTGACTGTTATAATGTGTTCTTTTATTTATGTGTTAGGAAAATGCTTATGTGTGTTATTGGTATCAGTATTGCTTGATCTATTTTTGTAAATAACAATATATGCATGCTTAATTTAGGTGGATTGAAACACCTTTTTGACATTGAGATGACTGGTCCAGTTTATCTGAATGTACCTTGCGTTTGATAGAAGTTGAGGCAGATGGTCAATACATTTTTAAATAAATTTTGTCCTGCAATGTTTATACATAAAAATAAATTGTCCTCTGTCAATCTCTGTTGCTCCCTTTAATTTGATTTTTAAATTTTATTTTTTAATTTTCCAAAATGTCATATCTTGTCTATCCAATAACCGCAAGAACAGGCTTGTGTGCTCATCAGTCCCGTCCATTATATGTTCCCTACAGGACGTCCCCACTAAGCTGGTAGCGAAAGCGGTTCCTCTGCCCATGACAGTCAGGGGTCACTGGTTTCTGAGTCCACGCACTGAGTACACTGTTGCTGTTCAGACCGCATCAAAACAGGGTGATGGAGACTACGCTGTGTCAGAATGGAGCGAGATCATTGAATTCTGTACAGCTGGTGAGATGCATTATAATGCTATCTCATTCTATACAGAAAAATCGACTTTAAATTGAACAAAGCATTTCTCTAGATGAAGTGATATATTCTTTTATATAATCTCTTTGGAGGATGAAGTGTCGTTGCTATGGTTTCCATGGATCTACAAAGGCTGTTATTGGCTCATATTATCTCTTCTCCGCTTAATTTTGTTTCTTTCTTTGTCCTCACAGATTACTCTACTGTTCATCTCACACAGCTGCTGGAGAAAGCGGAGGTCATTGCCGGCAGAATGCTGCGGTTCTCTGTATTCTACAGAAACCAGAATCAAGAGTATTTTGATCATGCCAGGTCTGTGCTGATTCAGGGCTAACTAATAAATTAAAGACCGAATTTGCCCAGACATGACAATTCAGTCATAATTTACTCACCAACATAGAGCCCATATTTTTGCTCTGTGAAACACAGTAGGTCATTTTTAATCAATTTCTTGGCTATTTAATTAGTATGCTGTATTTTTTATAGAAGATAGACAGTCATAAGGTTTGGATCAACACGACAGTAAAATAAATAATGACAGAATTTTAGCTTTATATTAACAAGCCATAAGAATTACAAGAACATTTCAGATATGAACATATTAGCAGCCCCCAAAGGATTTTTGAATAAAATGTTTGATCATCTTTCTTTCCATCTGTAAATTTAATTAGCCCATCCTTTACTTTGACTGAATGACATTATATGCTGATTTAGGTGTTTATTAAAAGTAATATTTAAATGATAATTTTGGTTTAGTGGGATCTGTAGCTCTAAGCTCCCAAAAACCAAATACTTTAAAGAAACTTAAAGTAAATTTACTGCAAATGTCTTATATTAATCTAATTCTGTCCTTTATAATTTTATGAAAGCAGCCTTTAGGTGATCAGTCTTTATAGAAGATACAATTTGTTCTGTTGAAGTTAATGTATCTGACTAAGGTGCTGTATTAAATCTGCTTTCTCTGGAATAAAATAGCATTCATTTAAAGGCACCTTGGAATCTAATTAAATCCATCTGAAAAGGATCACTGCAGTACAGTAAGAGTATTGAGGAAGATTATCATATCTCTTCTTAAAGGATTTCTGTCAAATCAGTGCAGTTCATGTTTCTGAATATAGCTTCAACTTTTAATAAATTAGATGCAGCATTCATCACCTTTACCCCAGTTATTCAGTTCTTTTTCACATCAGTAAATGAAAGTCTATCACTGCTGTATGATTAGCTGGACTATAATTGATGTTTCAGTAAGTAGATATTTTGAAAACAGACCTGATTATATACGTATTTGTATTTATATGTTACCACTGACCCCTCAGGTGAGTGAAAACTCACAAAGAACAAATAGGTAACCACCATTCACTCACCATATTGTCATTTTAAACCATATGACGGTTTGGCAGAACAACATGAAGAGAAGTTTTGCAGGGTCATACAAGTGACTGTAGACTAAGGGTGCTTCTCATTTCTTATTTGTGCATCCTCACTTCCTTTCCTTGTGTCGTAGCTCTACCCCCTTAGGATGGGGGAAGGATGGGAAGGATGGGAGGGAAGGATGGGAGGTGAGGACAAAAACACTTCCGCATAGGATACACCTATATCTCCTCACTCATGTTTTCTCAGGAAGTGTCCTTACTCCTTGTTCCTTGCTTCCTTACGGTGCAGTTAAACAATGATAGAGCTTGATCCGTTTTTGCGCCTGGAGGATGGAGGAGCAAGGAAACAAGGAAGCATTAATTTGAGTATGGAGAAGCACCCTAACTCCATAACAAGCTCAGCAAAGACAAGAAAGCACTTGGACTTGTGTGCAGTGAACCAAAACCTGTATTTGATGTCTGTATTTTCAAATATCATTTATGTTTCCTTATATTCAAATATAAACATCAATGCTTCACACATCTTATAATTAAATGCAGCACATTTGAAATTGCATAGCAGCTTATATTTGAGTTACAGGAACTACTCAAACTACTTTTTAAAGCTTTTTGGTCACTGTTTACCTTCATTAAATGGCATAAGAGTAGCATGTTCTGCTAATATTTTCTGTTTATGTTCCATAAATATGAACGCACACAAACACTATATGAACACTATTTTTGAATAAATAGGTAGAAAAGTCAACATATTCCTTATCATGGAGATGACTAGTCTTTATCTGTTTGATGATGAACAGTGTTTCTTGTCATTTAAATGAAGTTTTCTTGTTACAGGGAGACCCAGAACAACAAGATGTTGCCATCAGTCAAGGACAACAGTGGAAGTCACGGTTCTCCCATTAGTGGGAAGCTGGAGGGAATCTTCTTCAGCTGTAACACTGAGTTCAACACAGGCAAACCCCCACAGGACTCACCGTATGGCCGCTTTCGCTTCCAGCTGCCAGCTGCAGCTCTCTTCAATGCCAATACAAACCTGTACTTCGCTGACTTCTACTGCATGTACACGGCCTACCATTACGTCATTTTGGTGATCGCCCCAAAGGGTTCTCCAGGTGATGACTTCTGCAGGCAGCGCTTACCAGCACTGGATATTGCCAGCAACCCCTTTATGACCTGCATGAAGGATGAAGACGGGCAGCTGGTGTTCCATCATGCTCAGGACATTATCCTGGAGGTCATTTACACCAACCCTGTGGACCTGAGTCTGGGCACAGTTGCGGAGATCAGCGGGCACCAGCTTATGAGTCTGTCCACAGTCAATGCCAAGAAAGACCCCAGCTGCAAGACCTGCAACATCAGTGTGGGACGCTAACTCTTGAAAGTAAACCTTTCTGCTGTCTCGAACAGCACTGATCGCTTTCTCCTTTAGCCACTACTCCTTACCCATAATTCTCTTCTGGTGTCTGAAAGATGACCTCACAGCATGTATCTCACAGCTTTTGACTAAACTCTCTTTTCTGTTACTAGCTTATCTGCCCTGACTCAAGTCAGGTAAGATGTGTCTTTTATTTTTCTATCTGAGTTGGGACACTAACTTAATCGCCCCTGTTAATCAAATTGCTTCTTTAACCATATTGGCTGTCAACCCTCTAATGATACACTCTCCCATTAGAAAGCAGCAATGTAACAGTCTACCAAAGTTTGTACAAATTTATCATAAATTAAGTCAGCAGTCAGTCGAGGTATTGTAAATGTAAATTAGATATCAGACAAGTTCTCTGATATCGGACAAGTTCTCAGAAATTGTGATTGGACACATTTGTAGCATGAATTTTTACATTAGCACATGACTGTTCAACAGTGTTCATGTTATTTATTCCAACCCATCCAGTATACTGTGATTTAACATGTAATAAATGTGACAAGACATGTAGATAGAAAAATATTTATTTTTAAATGGTGAATAGAAAAATGGACAGAAGTGCACAATACAGAAGAAGTTGGTGATGCGAAGAACAGGTTCACAGAAAAGCAAATATATATATATAGATATATATTTACTGTATAAACCAATGTAGAATTTACGTGCACTATAGCTAACATTCAAAGCTACATTTGTCATTGTGGATGTGTACAGTACATGGGACAAGGGTAACATGACACAGAATAATCACACCTGATTGTAGCACAATTCAACAGTTTACACTGGTTGGCATGCAAAGACACTACACAAAGATTGTAATAGTTCATTGCAGTAGAGCCATGGTGTAAAGAAACATACTTATTGTTTCGTTTTGAGAGAGTAGCTACTCCAGCAGAATTGCACTTAAAGCGCATATTTGCTTGTCCTGAACATAGCTCCTACTTTGGGCTTCAGTATTGTTTTTAGCTTAAATGTGATTGGTCTGTGTTCAAATGTCGTTTTAAGGGTTGATTAGTTTTTTCATATATATAAGAACAACTCTGTACCGTACTTTAACAAAACCTTAAACTGAACAAATAATATTTAGATAGATGTCTTTTTCAAAAAATACAGTCCTTAGCTTTCTTTATATCTTTGCCATCCAGACAATGTACTTCTGGTTAGTGCTTCTATTTTGTTCACTAGTTATTACCCAACCTTTTCTCATGCTAGCTACAAATGTTTCAGATAAACGCAGTTACCTTGTGTTAGTTCATACAATGCATTAATTATAGTGGGGTTGCTGTATTAATATGTTGGGACCACTGAAATTTGCATAATTTTAAGTGCTCAAAGTTGTTTTCTATCAAGAACATTGCATTATTTGACAGTGTGTCTAGCCTCAGAGAATCATGGACCCTCATTAGTGTGCATATTATCACCATGTTCCTAATTAGAATCATGAATGAGCTTCAGACAAGAGCAAGAAAATTGTAAAAATTGCATATGATTTAGACTTTGGTAAATAAAATCTCCAAAAATAAAGTGCCATATTCCATAAACATAGATGAATACTCTATATTTCTTCTTGCCCTTTGAAAAACCAGTGAGGTTTGTATTGATCCATCTGGATCTGTACATGGCACAGAGATTGCACACTGCTTAGGTTATAGTAGCCATCAAAAGGTTCAGCCCAACCCACTGAGTCTAGGACTTCACTGTGGTCAACTCAAACACAAATAACATTAAAGTGCATTTTAGCATAATTATGGCACAAAATGTCAAATGTAAAAACTGCATTTGGTCCAAACACTGGGTTCAACACTGAAGGCAGAATCACGACTGTTTTATGCGGTTTCCTGTTTACTGAGCAACACTTCCAGTAAACGCAATTTGGCTTTGAGACTTTTGTACTCTTGGTACTCCTCAGCCATGGGGATTCGGTCATCCTTCTGTGCATTTCTTCATTATTAAAGGAAAAGAAAAACAAATATCACATAAAACAGATGACACTGACCATTAACACACACAATTACCCCCTGAGTTGCCTTACCGAAACAGTTTTTTACATCATTGGAGAGCAGATTAATGGAAATGTATTTTATTTTCAAAAAACGTATGTTCTGTACAGAAACAGTTTTTTTTCCTGGTGGAATTATTTTGTGTATTATTGATTAGATGTACGTTATGCTAACTATGCTACTATTTTGATCTTTATTTTCCTGTTTCCTTCCTGACCATGTTTAAAAAGACAAACATACATATATACCATTAAAATGTGTTAATGCCACTGTGACGCATCTGTGTTTTACCTTCCCATCTGTCTGAAGAACTGCTCCTCAAATTCTTTGATGGCTTTGCGGCATCTCCTTTTCTCAGCTCGGGTCTCGCGCAAACATTCCAGCAACTCAGACCTACAATTAAATTAGATTCTTTAGTTTTTAAAGTGACAGTTCATCCAAAATAAAAACAATTCTGTCATCCTTTACTCACCCTCATATCATCCCAAACCTATTTGACTTTCTTTTAAATTATTACAGAAGTGTCTCTCTTATACACTGTTTTCCCATACAGTAAAAGTGAATGTAGACTGGAGCTGTCAAGCTCAAAATGATGAAAAAGTGTATAAAGCAACATGCTAAAATGTAAAGCCATACTCCTCACATTTCATTTGCACTTGCATTTAAATTAAGTACATAATTTCTTGCATTTCTAAAGCATGTCAATAAAATAATTGCTATGGCATTATTTCAGTGTTATTGTGCACTGCAGAGTGAGCAACTACGTTTAAGCACTAAAAATCATATTCTTTTGTTGTTTCCTCAATAACACTGGTCTGTACCTAGAGGCCTCGTGAAGGTTGGACATGTTTATGGTCGCCTGTCTCACTGTCTTGATCTCATCAAGTGGGGACACAAACGCTGTATCGCTGTCTCCCTCCTCCTCCCCACAGCGTGTCTTATCTGTCAGACACACAGGCGGGGGTGTGTACCGAATGGAGTCTTCATCAGACCCCTCCTCTTCTTCCTGTGACACATTTACAATGAGGATATGAATACTGTTTCAAGAACAACAAGAAACAACTGCTATTTTCTTTGCTTTTATTTGGGTTGGAAAGTGCTGAAAGAAATCCAAAACAGAAGTTCAATGTCAAGAGCTCATAGCATAAGCTCATAGCATTTTTTTTATTCCAGGATTGTAAAAGTTCACTGTTCTATGAAAACATTCTGTGACTTTCTGATATCAAAATTTCCTCCCCAGACTAAAAAGAGCTTTGACAGTCTTGACAGTAACAGAAGTGCAACCACACGTATGTGTGGGTGTGGGCACATTCTTCTGTGCTCAGAAACTGGGGCCACCACATCTAATGATAAGAGTAACATATTACTACTACTTTTAGACCGTCTAGCCTTGAGGAATAAACTGGCAGGCCAAGTTGCTTACCTCAGAACAGGTGTCATAAAGTTGAAGTAGTTCAGAATAAGCTGCTTATTGCACCTTAGTTTTAATAATTAAATAACTATGAAATTAACATTGCACATTGTATGTGGTAACATTCAGCATATGATATGGATCTATAAAAGAATGTGTTATTTTATATATGTGTATAAATCACACTTACTATAGTGGTTATGGTGGGTGTGGCACACAGGAGATGCTTCACCATCTGGTATCTGTCATAAAGAGGTTTCACCAGATTTCTTTCTTGTTTGTTACCCTGCAGCCACAGTCACATAAAATAAACATTTTTCAAATATTACTGCTGTAATCCTAATCTAAGACTAATTAACTGGGACATTGCTGCATTTTAATATAAAAAGCCTCTTACAGGACGTCCGTGTAAGCTCTCAAAATACAGCAAACATTTCTGCAGTGTGATCTTCTCTAAAGCCATCTGTCTTTGGGTCATCTCCTGCAGACAGAAGAGCATGTGTTGAGTTAATCACCACAAACCCTGGCTGCACAAATACACAGTCAAACTACCACCCACTACAGCAGACTGCATGCGCAGATGGCCTCACCTTCATGTTGTCTGGGAGGCCGAGGGACTGACGTTTCTCGCGCAGTCGTTTCAGGAGCATGTCCACGGTCTCCTCCAAACATGGTTTGTGATGCTGGGGCTGCTGCTCTGACTCCTCCTGGTGGCCGTTTGTGTACCTGCAGATGTCCGTGCTATCGTTGTCTTCTCTCCGTGATTCCTCAAATGATTGTTTCAGCTTCAGATCTAAGAAGAGGATTAAACAAATTGACAGATGTAAAAGATATATTTTAGTGAACAGATTGATTTTAAGATTGACATAAAACTGTTCAGTCTGGTTGAACTATTAGTCTGCCTATGATATAATTTCAGCCATATATGGAGTCGTCCAGTCCTTATTCTCCAATAAATCAAAATGACCACGACCTAAGGTTTTCTTTTGCAATGTACAATAGTTAGTTTTGTCCTCAAATTTGATTGGCTAATCAGCATTCTACGAGTGCTTTTATTTAGCATAACTAGAGATTTACTTATTAAGGGGGATGAAAATTTCTGTGTCTGTATCTTTAGGAACAGGTCAACTTGGATAACGTGTACCTCATAAGCCAATCATATAACGACCCTGATGTCATTGACTCTCTACAGTAAAGTCAAATCACTACTGTGGTAGTATGTACTGTATTCAGTTACTGTAAGTACCTACTTATCAACAGTCCATACAGCATTTACGATAAGTACATATACGCGTGTGGTTTGCATAAACTACAAACACACATCTGCCATGTTTTTATTGTCATGTGGCCCATATGTTAGTTCCCTTTTAAGGAAATGTGACACTGCATCTGAAGTCTGAATCTCATGTCTAATCATGCCAATCTAATTAGCTCATGGCAGTGCTTAATGCACACCAGGTACACCTGCGAGTACATCGGGCACCTGTAGAGTTTGCCATCCACTTTTTTGTCTTCAGGAGTTGTTCTGTTTGTTTTGTAGAAGCACTAAATGGACCTTGCGCTAAATGGACCAAGCAAACAGTTGCTGCTATGGGTTGTTTTCTTGCAGCAATGTTGGCAATGGAGAGGCATGAGTCTGGGGAGAAGGAAAGGAAATTTGTCCTTGATTTGCCTGTTTCACTGTTTGAGCTTTTTAGCATATCAGAAGGTGGTCAAGACGTTAAGTGGTGAGGGCGCAGTCTTGAGCCTTTCAGAGATACATGCTGCACAGGTCTATGTATCGCCTGATGCGTCTCTGCTAAGAAGCTGAGCATCACTGCCCGTGCTCCCCCTCCTTCTCGAGCAAAGCACAGAAGCGACATGATGCTAGGCAGAGGAGGCAGGATGCTAGCGACAGGCAGGCTCAGGCTCATGCGGAAGTGAAAAAGTAGCCCTGTCTCACTCCCTCCCTATTTTCCTGTCCTGTGAGTCACACACACACTAACAACAGACCCTGATGGGTCGGACCAGTGATGATTATGGCGGCGTTGTTTTTCTGCATATTCTGATGATTTAGAGAGGGCCTATTAGCTCAATATTACAATCACATAAGCAATGTGGGCAAAGTCTCACGGGGTCCCATTGGGTGCTTGGTGAGGGTTTATGCTCTCTTGTTGATTTATATGGGGTTTCTTTATATGGCTGCCACCAACATTTTTAACTCCTGCTTGACTGCTGTCTTTCAGGTTGTGTTGAAGTAGCACCCTCACTATAAGGGGTCCTCCCCCACAAGAGCTTCACCTTCCTGAGGCTTGGGTTAAGCACAGTGTCTTCCGCTTAAGAAACTCAGAAAGGGAAAAGAGGACACTACTATCCGGTGGCTGGGACCTACCATTTTTAGGCTCCACTCTGAACTTTTTGTTCCTTTGGGTTGTGTGCAGGGTAGCACCATTATTTGCTATGGTGGGTCCTTTGCCATCCCTAGAGCAAGGTGCTGGTAGAGCTCAGTCTAGTCCTTATGCAGCTGGTCCAGTAGCATGCTTGGATGGTGTGTAGACACTAGCTTGGGAGACCTGTGTGTGAATCCCACAATGAACACCTCCCTGTATGTAGTATACTATACTTTCTGGCAGGGCCCTGCGTTTAGGTGTGTGGAGGTGTATGCTGAGTAGCACCTTCACTACAGAAGGTCGTTGTCTCTCCCTAGAGCTTAGTCAAAAGACGAAGCTTGAGTGGCTGAAGCCATCTATCTACTAGCTTGCCTCGTATGTCAGTCAGTGTCAGTCAGCGATATTGACAAGCCCTTACACATCTGGCTCACTGGGCGGATTCTAGTTCTAGTGGGAAAGGTTGTATTGCATTATGCCTTTATGGTGCTTCAACACAGACCATGTGGCAACCATTTTCTTTAGCGTAGCGCAGTTGGTATTGCACTCCCTATAGCGTCAAACCAGACACAGTGTCAAGTTCCCTCTAAAGGGAACATCTCCCCTGATGCACCTGATGTGCATCAAGCACTGCCGTGGGCCAATTATATTGCCATGATTAGACATGAGATTCAGACTCTGGTCACGCTGAAATCGTTCCCCATAGCGTCAAACCAGACACAGTGTCTTGTTCCCTTTCTCAGGGAACCAAGGTTAAATACAAAACCGAGATGTTCACCTGTAACAAACTATCAATAACTGTGAAAAAAATGAACTCAAGTGTTGTTTAATTTAGCCACAAGAAATACATTTAGGCATTTAGCAGATGCGTTCATCCAAAACAATAAAGCAATATATTATAGGATAATAACATGAAAGTTACAGTTACAAAGTTCCAGCAATTGTTCGATATAGGTGCACAAGAAATGTGTACCTATATCACTAACACAAAGCTTGCGCTAAAAATTTTTAAACCATTTTACCATCAGTATATACCATTTTAATTAAGCTTAAGACTTAAGAATATAATTGAGAGGCATAAAACTGACAAATGTTTTACACAATTTTGGTTCACAGAATACCCTTATGAATTCACTGTTATGCATGTCCTCTCAAGATCTGGCCCCCTTACCTTTAAGCTGCTTGCGAGATCTGGCCAGTTCACTCATAAGCTTAAACATTTCTGGATTGGCTGATTTATCGTTGTGTGAAGGCTGTGAGAAAGAAATAAGAAAACACAACTCAGGAGCTATAACTGCTGATCAGTCTAACATATTCTTCTCATCCTGTATCATCATATTGCAACAGTTAATCTGAGTCAAAAAGGCAGAAATGCAGTACTAGTTTTCACCAGATGAGGGGGCACCAGGGAAATAATTTTTGATACAGCTGGTTATTTTACCTTATAGTTCATCTCTTGCTCAAAGCGTTCCTCAAACTTGCGTATTTTCCTCTTGAGTGTTTGGATGTGTTTGGTGAGGAGTGGGATGGAGGTAACTTCCTTTGTGTCTCCAGGAACCTCCGTTCTAACAACCCCACGAGCCCTATACAGAGGCAATCACACACATAAATACTCATACATCTCCATGTGTAGTACAGACTAATAGCTGACTTATATATTGGCCAAACAGTTAAGCAATATTTGGCGCATTAAAACAGTTGACTTTTGTGTCAGTTCTAAAGTCTACTGATAGTCTTTGTAATGTATAATTGTTGCTTGTAAGGTTCAAACAAATGCATAAATATAAAAATTAATTATATTTCAATAATTAATATTATTTTTCCCTTATATATTATATATATATATATATATATATATATATATATATATATATATATATATATATATATATATATATTGCACTTATTGCACTATCATTACAATATATGATATATACAATAATGATTTCTCAGTTATTTAGCATTAATGAAAGGCTGACTGTACATTATTCCTTACATTTATGATGTATGGGTTAGTTAGTACTACTAACTACTAGAAGAGACACAGGGAATCAGAGAGATGGCATATGAGCTACAAGTGGGTCAGTGTGCCACAAGCAATCTGGTGTACTGCTGTTCAGAAAAGGTAACTGAGGTATTTCCACAGAATTGACTGACTGTGTGTGTTCATACATAATAAGATGCTGTGCGCACGGTGGAGATGGGGCTGATTCAGGGTCTGTGTTGAAGCGCTGGCTCTGGCTGAAGCTGGAGCAGCGGGGAGGGCAGGGGGCTGTTGTCATCAGTGATGTGTTGGATGAGTCGACTGGGCCCTGGGCTCTGCTGAAGATCACTGCTACAGTCGCCCTCTGCCAGTCTAAAGTCTAAACACACACATAAATCAGAGCCCTGCGCAGGGATAAAAGCAACATGTTCTACTGTTGCTAACACTAAGAATACAAATCAAACTGAGCACTTAATTTGGAAAAGACAAAGATTTTCTCTTTGTCTTTTTCGAACTGAATTTGATGTTGCCTGAAATATAAACATATCAGTGTAAAATTCATCTGCATCTTATCTGAACAACGTGTTCTTCTCCATGCAAAACTCACTGCCACAAAGCTAAGTAGCTTTTGGTTGTTGGCAGGGTGTTGCTATGTGGTTGCTAAGGTTTTCAGAGCGATTGTAAGGGCCTTACTTTGCAGTTGCTATGGTGTTGTTAGTGCGCTTTGGCATGTCGCAATGTGTTTGCTCTGGGTCATCATTAGGGGCATTTGTTCGCACCAATAACCCTACATTAGACCAAGAGCTGTAGTAATGTAGTTAGCTAAACAACAAAAAAGCAAAGAAGACTTTGTTTTCTAAAAAGCTGCATTTGTTATCTGCTGTGTTTTAATGATATCCTGTTAGTCAAATTGAGTAAAGGAGTACTTGTGTACACAATTTAAGGGACATCTAAAAAATATACATTTAAATTTTGGTCTGGAAAATTGTGGTCTGTGTACAATAAGACTTGCAATAAGATATTGGTTTGAGAAAATACTGAGGCTTCTGGATTCCTTTTTAATTTAACAACCATTCACAACTCCAGTAAAAACAAAACAGACATTTTGGTGCATGATTAATAAATCAAATAAAAAAAACTTTTCACAAAAAAACAACTCAAACAAAGCAAACAATTAAAAACAAAAACCCAGAGGAACAGAGGAGGAACAGAGGAACCCAGAGAAAAACTTTCTTATCTACTACTGAAAAGCTTGAGACAAAGTCATGCTGATAAATAAAGTTTGAGACTGAAAAAACAAACAGTAAATAAACAGTGACCCCAAAATTATTCCCACACTAAAGCCACGCTTGTGTGAATGTCATTAGATACCAAAATATCACACCAAGTGGCATTTATTTTCAAGACAACATAAGCACATTCCACGTGCAAACACAAGTTTGTTACTGCAGGATTTAAATTATTATTACATTAACAATATTGTCCAAGATAAAGACAAAGTCTGTGGATCTTGTCAGTTTAGTGGAATACTTGGTATACTTAATCTATATTTAATGTGATGAACTACACCTGTGATTACTCTAGAACACCTGTGTGAACCTGAAGGGAAATGATACATTCATATCATTCACTAAAAATCACCTTGACTCCATTGGTTTGAAGCAACTTCTTTGATACTGCATTTTGTTATACACATTTTTAATTGTCTTAATTCTAAATGTTGTCAAACTATGTATTTAAGAGGAGGTGCAGTATAGAAATTAATGAACAAGCAATGCACATCGTGCCAAGATGTGGGAAGAATGTGTGTGTGAGTCGTGCTGTGAGCTGCCTGTGATATCAGTGTCTCTCCATCACCCTGCGTTATTAATAGATGCCGACATGAAGCAGCACAGCCAACTGACTCACATGTGCCCAAAAAACAAGAACCATCTTCTTCACCAGCCTATAAACAAACAAGCCCAGCCCTATAAACTCATCAGTCATGTTACAGCCCAATTTCATTCGTTCATTCATTCACTTAACATGCTACCCTACTGTATATTCCATCAAAACTCTTCAATCCAACCGTTGACTCTCTTACCCAGAGGGCTGTTCTCCTCTCCAACACCGTTGCATGAAGGAAGCTGAATCTCCTCTTTGAATCCCGGGATGGGTTGACAGTCTTCGGGAGATGGTTCTGAGGAAGGGCTGGAATCTCCCTCCAGAGCTTGGAGCTTGAGAAGAGAGCTCTGCAGGCAAAAACAGAACATGCCGACTTGAGCTTTTGGAGCGCAGGAGAAAAGAAAGCCGCTGCGCTGTGGTTCTGTACACGTCGAATGGAGGGATGCGCGTGGAAGGACTCCACTGCAGTGTCACACGCCCCTCTGCTCTGCCCCCATCAGCCGTGCACTCGATCCACGCGTGCGTGTCCGAGGGTGTGTGTACGTGCGTGAGCAAGCGAGCCTGCGATTACGTCCTTTTCTGCTGCAGTTCTTTATGTGGCATGGATTATTCATGCCCCTCTGTAAGTGGTGGAAAGAAAAGAGGGAGAGAGTTGGAGAAGGGAGGGGGTCTTATGGCGTCAGCAAGCCCCTCAGCAGACTGGCTGAAGCTGGTTCTTCTGATAGGAGAACAGGTGTGGCTGGAAGGAGGGGGCGTTCAAGTGCATTCGGAGTGATGCACGGATGCGTGGGGTGCGTGTGGGAGGAAGAGAGGTGGGGGGGATTTATGTAGGCTTTTCCAGCATCTTGGAGTGGGGAGGTGGGGGGATCACTGAGAGTATTGACATCATAGCCACTCCCCACATCCATTCATAAAACAGAAAACAGCAGCTGCAGGAAAATGAGAATCAAAGCAACCAGATGACTCTGTGCAGGAGAACCAATGTCAAAAATATGCTCCTTTATTAAGGGTCAATATTTCTGCCTGTTAAAAATAGAAACAATGTTTGATGTATTCATTTTCTAACATATTAAACGCACTGTGTTGCCTATTAATGTCAAATAATTTCATCAATTATTTTAAATTAGAAAAATACAGAGACATTTATAATGTCTGGGGTATTACTGGCACTTATGGTGGCATATTTGCTTCTAGCCCTGGTTCATTTATGACCCTGACCAACACACATATGTTTGTGTCATATACACAGATTAGTTCACATGACAGTATTGTTTAACTACATATTTAGCCCTCAGTGCTGCTGTACTCTCTTAGTATAGTGACTTTAGTGGAAAGCTGATGTGAGGGTTTAGACATTGATGTACTGCCGCTCTCAGGGTGAGTCATCCTGTCCACACCCCCTTCATCCTCTTTTCCAGGGGGATAGATTGTGTAGTTGTGTCGAAAAGGAAACACCCCTGACGATCATCAGACAATGCTGGTGTGTGTGTGTGTGTGTGTGTGTGTGAACACACAAGAAAAAGCACATTAATTTAATTCAATAGCCATTATTTAAAATTCCAAAAAAGGAACAATCCTAACAACCTCTAGATCAGCACCCTTACATCCTCTAGATCAGCACCCTTACATCCTCTAGATCACCACCCTTACATTCTCTAGATTAGAACCCCTACAAACTTTAGATCAGCATCCTTACATCCTCTAGATCAACACCTTTACGGCCTCTAGATCAGCATCCTACAGCATCTTTACATCATCCAGAGTAGCATCCTTACATTCTCTAGATCAGCGTCCTACAGCATCCTTACAACCTCTAGACCAGCATCCTTACATGCAACAGTGATCGCCCACTTTTCATGAACCTTAGTTCCAAAAACAAATAACCAAAAGGATTTCAAACATGATTCAATAAAGAGATGTATTTCATGAACCAAGCCAACCAGCTGAGACTAATCAAAACACATTTGACATGAAAAAAGTACTGTATAAGACTATGTACTTAACATTTAATGCTGGGTTGAACTACTCATTCCATGAAGCACTGTGAATGGCAAATCAAATAAAACGATTGACAAAATATATGCATTGTTGTTAAAGAGCAGTTGACAGTTTTCTGAAATACTTTATAGAAGTAGACAGTCACTGCCGTGTGCTTTTGTTTCCATGGCAACAACGAATTCTCTGATTGATGGATTTCTTTTTAGGATTATGTGTACATTTATGTGTAAGTAATTATTTCTTTATAAGAATTTAGACAAAATTCAAATACAACATTAAAAAAATTTAAATCACATCAATTTGTTCTACAAAACATATACTATCGCTTAACCTCTGAGCTCATGGTTATACTGTCCCATGCATTATAGCTAAAAAACAATGGCTTTATGGAGCAAACGAAACTGACTTTTGCACTCTCCTGTATTTTGTGCCATATAAACATAAGTTGAAATTGATCCAGGCATATAGTCAATATTCTTGTTCCATAGTCAGGGGTTTATTTCTGAGTTTTGTCAAGAAGTCTAGACATTTTTCCAGGTCTACAGGGGCGGCACTAAATGGCCATTGGTATTGTATGTCTGTGTACATTTGTGCCCAAAACTCTTGAGGAGCTTACTCTTTTAATATTCTATTTGCAAATAACACAACTGCAGAGACAGACCATGTACTGTAGTTTAGGGTGATCATGTTTGGATGAGGATGAATTTATAATAGTTATTTGTTGTAAATTATCACAAATGATCAGATTATGTGCTTATTTCTAATAAAAAATTTAAATGAAGATATGAAAAGATGATTTCTTAAACCATTAATCAGATTTTACCTCAGAAGATGTTTGAAGGTCCTCTTTTCCCTCAGAAAGTAATAACATCAAGCTGTAAAAAAAAAAAGTCTCAGCATCTCTGAAATATTATCTATTTATCATTTATCAATGGACATCACTGTGATTATATTAAGCTTGATCAATTCTGAGATTTGTTGCAGTAGTGGCATGCTGTGTCTTACCTTATATTGGGTGGGGTGACACAGAAATGGTTTCTCCAATCAGCATGCACTGACCCCACAAATCTGTGCATTCCTGGATCTCTCTCCACACACACGGTCTCCATCTCCCACAAAACAAGCCAACACAGTCACAGTGACACAGTCACATCATCATCTGACCACAAGGCATGTTCTAAAGTTGTATCTTTAGGTTTGTTTAATTTTCTTCACTGATTGCGATGCGTGTGTGTTTGTGTACACTGGTATAGGTGGTTTACAAGGACACAAATGTGTATAATGACGCGTATAACAATGTAAACACTTCCTGTGTCCTCATAAACCAAATGGCTTAAAAAATACACTAAATGGTGTTTTTATTTTAATTTTAAAAAATCACAGGAGTTTTCTGTGAGGGTTAGGTTTAGGGTTGAAATGGGGGAAGTGGATAGAAAGTTTGATTAGCTTAATGTAAAAATCACTACACTTATGGAGAGTCCCCGTAAACCACATATGCAAGTGTGTGTCTGTCGATGTAAGACAACCCTCCTATGAGAGCAAGGGAGAAGTCACATATAACCTGTTTACAGCTTTGCACACAACATACATTTTAACCAGCCACAACAGATCATTAATAATTCATGTAATTAACAATACAGCACAGCTATGAAGAAACTATATAACCTCACCTGGTCAACGGAAACAATGGGTGATGTAGCCCTATGAATAACCATTCTGCTATTTGATTATTAAATTTGATTTTGTTATATGCTTTGGTGAAAACCCACTGGAAAGAGAAAAACACATATGAGATCTCTTCATATCTTAATTGTTTCTTCTTGAAGGCAGTGAGTTTAATGGAAAGAAAATAGGTAATTTTGCAAATGTCTTCTTAATTATTTTTCCTAGAAACAGACTTCAGTAATCGCATGTGTCTCCTTCAGAGTTTCAGAAGAGAACTCATCTTTCCCCAATGACATTCTGACTGACATTACTATAACTATACTGACATAACTGTATATATAACTCTATCATTACTTTGTTAACAAAATGTTGAAAGAAGTGAAGGAGAAACATATAAGATGATACTTAAATGAAACATCAGCGCTCCAATAAGTCTCCTGAACTAACATAAGCATTGTCTGAACAAATGAAATGTTCCTGTGGGAAGGTCTTACCTCAGGGAAGGATAATGGATTTCAGCATCACTGGGTTAGTCATCTTCTTTTGTTTTTTATGAAATCTCCATAAAGCTAAAGCTCCAAAAAGCTCTTGTTCACATGGTTCTCATGTATGAGGCTTAATCTGGCTCGCACTGCAAAAAATATCTGCAAAACCTGATGAGCTCTACATACCGTGTGTGTGAGAGAGAGAAAGACAGAGAGGAAGAGTACTGGACATGTGATGGGTTCTGACAGATCTGGTGCACGAGGGCTCACATTCAGAGATGGTGACCCATACCTACTGGCATAATCAGGGTATGTTGTGGGACTCTGTCCTGACCAGAGCTTGTAAAACTGGTCAAAATGTATGAGTGTATGATTGGACAGAGACACTGAAAGTACATTGAAAGATTTCACTGTAGACATTTGTTTCTAACTATATAATAAACAGTATGAATTATAAGCAGCTGTAAATAATGTACACATTCAACTCCCCTCTGAGACAGTGAAGGTAAAATAATAAAATAATGATACAGGTATAAGACCTGTATCATTATTTATTTAGTATAAGATACAGGTATAAGACCTGTGAAATTAAAGGTCAGTATTGTGTGCTCATCCCATACCTTGATTAGCCTTATGTTATGAAATATGTCCAAAGTTTTTCTCCATCTGCACATCTGGGGAATTTTGCCATCTTTAGTTCTGCACTATTTAAGTAGAGCTGTTTAATTTCTGACCCTGGTCAGGGGTAAAGATGACAAAATCAAAGTGTTGAAATCTTGGAAGGATTTCCAGGATATCCTGATTCCCACTACAGGAACAGATTGTGTTTAACGACTCAATAACATCATTATTCAAATCACTGAATCATAAACTGAATCATACTGTATGTGGCAAGTGGAAGGGTGGGAGGTGTAAAGAGATACTGAAACTGGTTTCAAAAACAGTAAAACAACATTCTGTTGTTTGCAAGCATTTCTTATCTAATCAACATCATCTAATCAAACATTTACGTTTCATTTACGTACATTTACATTTAAGACAGGTCTTAGGTGTAAGGAAGGGTTAATAAGAAGACCTGTTGATGTCATAAAAAAATTTTATCATAAAAGTTTCACAATAAGTTTTAAGTTTGCTGTAATCTTTTAACAGCAGAACATGTTAAAAGAACACATTTTGAAGTATGTTGGCTACAAAACAACAGTGACCCCTATTGAATTCCATTGTAAATAAATTAAGGGTGAGTAAATAATGAAAGAAAACGTTTTTGGGTGAACTAACCCTTTAACACTTACATGAATTGGAAGAGTGTAAATGAAAGAAATGGATAACCAAACAAGTCATGTTGCCCTCCAGAGCTACAATGCTGGTGCAATCTGTGATCCCTATGCATGAAAAAACCTGGAGGTGGTACGAATGAGGTAAATAAATTAAGATTAGTAGATTTATGGGTTTTTGTGTTATTTTAAGGACAATTAAATTAAGTCCTTTTTGTGTATGTGTGATTGTTTTAACCACTCTCATGAGGCTGGCAGCCAGGAAATAAAAAAATGAGATTTTAAAATGGTTAATCTGAATTACTGTTTGCATATCTCAATATTTAAATGTCAGTATGTACTTTAATTCACTTATAGAGCCTTTCAGAAATCTGTCATCCTCGCAGGGTCTGTAATGCCCGAACAGAAGAAATATGTTCTTTTTGCTGCTGCATTTTAATTGCAGCAGGCCAGATTTGTCCTGCCGAGTGGACATAACGCATGAATAATGTATGGCTGGAGGACCAGAAAGACAGACAGAGAAAGACTGCCCTGCTTATGTTGAAGTCAGCAGAGTCTGGCCTGCACAAAAGAATCAGGTCACATCAACACAACTGGCAGGCTAAAGCAAAATAAGTGAAAGAAATGCCACAGGTAAAAAAGACTGCAGCTGTTGTTTTTCCTTTAATATCTCAAAAACTACAAATGTAGATGTATGTAGAATGTAGAAATCTGTCCCAGAAGACAACAAATACATTTGCACTTCTATTTTTACCATTTAACAGTGTGTTTTCCTCAAAACTAGTCTGTTTTATGTGATTTAAGACAAAATTAGATCACATTCTAGGAACACATACTATAAAATTTGTTATTTTGTTTTACAGCCTGCTGGACTAATGACTTATTTACACTGCAAAATTATCGCACTAGACATCGATGCATGGCATTGATGCACCCCAAGAAAATGTTGGACAAGGCAATAGTGAAATGTAAATACACAGAGATGCAAAAAGCCAGAGAAAGAATTAAAAGCTCAATATCTGAGAGGCTTGCTTAAGCCTCCACAGAATTGAAAGGCAAGGGAGATACCTCAGTTGCACTCAACTTTTGAATAGATGCCATTTCACATTCATATATTAATACAGGGCCACTGATGTAATTTTGGCTACCATGTATTTAATATTTAGACTTACTCAGCAAATGGATATTTTGTCAATGGAAAACCACAGGAAATAGTTGCTGTATTAATTTATTATAGAGCTTATTGATTTTTGACACTGAGGTGTGCCAGTCAGAGGCCTACAGATGCAGCTCTAGTTTTATAGTTTGTTTGTGAAGCTGAGTTGTGTGGATTGCTCTCATGTGAGTGGTAGACTCTTTGGTCTAATGAAAGTGAAAGTGACATATTTGTCAGATATGGGAACCCATATCCGAAATGTGACCTCTGCATTTAACCCATCACTGGTGAGGAGTGAACACACAATGTAAGTCATGAACACACACCCGGAGCAGTGGGCGGCACACTACCGCACCCGGGGAGCAATTGGGGGTTAGGTGCCTTGCTCAAGGTCACTTCAGTTGCTACCTGCCAGCACTGGAACCAATAATCTGATGAAACAATTTAAATTTATTTATATATTGCTTTTTGCAATGTTACATTGCTTCACCGATAAAAACTACACCACTGGACCACTTGAATAAATAGTTGTCCATTAAAAATACCCGTCATTACAAATATGTTAGAGGCTTGGTCTTTCTTCAATACATTTAATGCAATGAACATATATATGGTAGACAGAAGTCTTCTATGAGGAAAGTTTTCCATGACCAAGGATTAAAGGTGCACTACGCAATGATTTTCCAAAATAATAAAGCATGGATTCAAAAATAATCCCTCTCCATCATTACGTATGGTCCACTAGAAGTGTGTGGTTGTGTCTACAGAAACAGTCCTTCCTAATTGTTTATTATTTTGGAGTGCTCTGGACATTTCTGGCAACCAAAATTTTTTAGCTGCATTAGAACATTTGGCCCCTAAAAAGATAAATCCTGTTGAATTGCATTAGCTGGTAAAAAATCCTGGAACGTTTTCGTCAAGAAGCTTACTTTCTTTTTGACTGAAACCAGAAAGGCATACACATCTGGGAGTGAGTAAGTTATCGGGAAATTTTCATTTTGCGGTAGACATTCTGTAAAGCTAATAAAGTTCGTAGCAGAGCTCAAATGGTGTAATGCTGCCCTCTGCTGATTGCAGAGTGGATTACTACGTCACAATTCAGCACCTTCAGCACCTGCAATGAGAATATAAAAAATAAGTTACAAAACACAAGCTCAAACCATGTATACATCACTAATGCTTTCCAATGAAAACTGACAAACAGCAACACTGGATAAAGTTTGAGGAAAGAAGCGTTAGTTTCATAACCTAAAACAAACCTGGTTATACATTGTGTAGAATATGCCAAATTCGTGGCAAATTATGTATTAATCGTACATTAGCCAAAGTAAAAATGAAACTGCTGATTAGCAGGTTAAACTGGTAAACTGACATTAACATTAGGTTTTAAATTTAGCTTTAATTTATAAATGTTCTAAGCCTCACATCTATTGTAGCTCAGTGTATGGTAGAGAAAAGGATTAGGAGTATGCAAATTATAGAGCAGATCCCAGCAAGCTCATTAGATTCTGATATAATGAAGATGGTGAAGTTGTTGTCAACCTACTGGGAGAGGATGAAGATGTTTAGCAGTGTAAAATAGTCATCTTGAGTCCTGGGGAGCAAAAGCACAGCACAGTTTATATGGCTCTCTGATTAAACACCTGATTAAAATCATCATCTCATTAGCAATGCCATTTATACACTGAACAGCAGACATACAAAATATGCCATGTTTAACTGCCATGCCCAGGGCTAGGTGAGACTAATTGGTGCTTCCTTGTCACCCAGTCACTCCTTCTGCCCTAAATAACTGGTCTGAGAGTGTTACACCAAAATATCTCTCCATCTTTCCATGAGTGGAGTCAATGATTTTGATGTGATTAGCTCAAACATTGTAACCTGACATGTCAACATGACTTAACCATTGGTGAACTCTTTAGCTGCCTAGCAACCAAGCACTAAATGTGACCTACATTAAGAACCAATTTGTTATTTTAAAAGATTGCAGGCAAATATGCAGCTATGCAGACACACTTTTATATGTACATTGCAGTATAATAAACAGATAAACATAACAAACAAATAACAAATAAAGAATGTTTATGTCAGTTGTGTAGTTCCCCTGGGCATGTGCCGAATTTCCCAAGTGTTTAATCCGGCCCTGACCATGCTCTGTTTTAGAACAATGCACTGTCAATTCATAGGAAGACTATAGATAAATACATGTATAAATAAACAGCTAAAGAAAGAAGATGAGATTAAACAGGATTAGAAAATTATACAGGATTTTTTATTGCATGAGGGGTGTTCAAATACAAACTTCACCGAAGGTAAACAAATCCTGCTGACTGCATAAATAGATCTCTGATTGCGCTCACCATGGTAACTATATCCATGGAGACCCCATGGACACCACTTACTATGGCAGTCTAATGAAACCCAAGACAAAGGGGGCCTAGCTTTGTTCGCATTCTACAAAAGCAGATACAACAGTTACAAAATGAGATACAAATAAGTATGTTTGCAATCATCAATACTTTAATAATAAAAAAGCAACAACATCAAAATGAAAATAAAACATCTAAAGAAACAAACAGTTAATGACATGCTCAATAGTCCACTACATGTAAAGGTGACATAACTAAAATGTTTCCTTTGACTGACATGTTTGTACCACATAAATGACTGTGACAATTTTTAATCAACTGTAATCAGTTGCAAAAAATGTTGTAAATGTCTTTAACCTTCTGCTTCTCCAGGAACCATCATACCTCAATGTGTCCAACTGTTCAAACTGTTCCTTGAATATTCAATTCATGAAAAGATATTTCAAGTAACAATATCAATCTTATGAGAAAAAAAGAAAAACAAACAGAAAGCAGTACAAATAAAGCCATACACAATCGTATACATAGTGTACAAAAACAGCTATTAAGAGCCATTATTTAAGTATACAAAAAATCTGAAGAAATCAAGACAGGTAAACTGCTATGAAAAACAACAGCATGTGTGCAAATACATATTGCCTTATGCATGTTGTTTTTTTAGCAATTACTGACTACAGTATCACAGAGAAAATACATTTTTTTCTAAAACAGGCAATAACACATTGTGGTCTCTAAAACAAAAGAAGAATTTCTACTGCTGTCCTGCCTTGACCTGTAGCACAGGTAAAGTTACAGCATTTTACATACACAAAAATCATATTAAAATCATGTCAATGATTTTAATATGATTGATATGAAAAAAATCATATCAAATAAATAGATCAACAGCACAAAAACTTTGGTACAACACAAAAGGCTTTACCTGTTCCGATACTGAAAAATGTTTTATTTAATCATTAATTATTAAGCAGTATAATTATTAATTATTAAGCAGTATAGAAATTTTTGTAGTGTAGGGTTGTATCAATGCAACCAACTTGTAAACATGTTTAAGGGTTTAAAAAAGATTGTTTTAAGATTGGTAAAACATGGCACTGAGAATTGACCCCTATTTCCATAAATGTCATATGAAATGTATTTGTTTATATATTTCAAAAAAGAAAGATCATCCATTCAGTAACCATAAAACAATTCGGAATCAGAGTCATTGTGTATGCAGAACTGAAGCCTAATAAAACAAGGCCACAAATAATCAGTCTACTGACAATCCTGTTTCATTTACAAGAATTCTTCAGTGTAATATGCTCACTAAGAAAATACAAAGAATTCCAGAGTGAGACACATCAGTCATACAAGCAAACAGTTTTAATGTTCAAACTTCAGGCTACGGTAGCCACTGCGTCACAGTCAGCAGTGTTCTCCACATCTGCTGTCTTGGTTTCATCCTGGTTCTTGTTCCAGCAAGACAAAGCAGAGAGGAAAAGAGCTGCTCCGCCCAGCAGCACAAAGCTTCCACTGAAATAGAACGCCAGGTCGTAGGAGTGCATCCAGTCATAAATCCAACCTGGAGTGAACAAAAAATCAGGTGGTAAGTCTGTACCTGTGTTAAGCAAATTCTTGAATTTTAATTGAGGTATCTTGAAATTTAATTGAATGTAATATGATACATTAAACTCAAATTTTCAATATCAATACCCAAGGTAAATCATAGATTTGATTTACTTTGGATTTTTTAACATATACTGATTTAAATTCAATCTTATGATTTGAAAGGGAACCAGCTGTACATTTTGTTTACTGGTCTGTACTAATTTAGCCGTTAATTATTTGAAGTGAATTTTAAAGCTGTAATTTAAAAATTTCGGAGACTTAATTAAACAGTCTCAGATCACAAATCACGGTTAAAAACACTTTACCTGCAACTGGGGGACCAAGCATGATACTAAATCCACCAAAGAACATTAAGATTCCGTATGCCTCAGTCAGACGATCCATTCCCACAACTTTAGTGGTCATGTAGGGTATGACAGACCAGTTCCCTGAGAAGAATCCAAGCACTGCCGAGATGACCTGCAGCCCGGCATAGTTCTTGGTGATGGGGATTATCAGAAGAGCGATCCCGGTGCCCAGTAAAGTGAAGGCATACAGGAAGATACTGTTCATCCACCTGATGTCCATGATGATGCCTAGCAACAGCTTTCCAACCCCAGCAGCAATGGAAACGATTGAGACCAGAGGAATGGTGCTGATGCCATCAATCAGACCCTCGCTCTGAGCTAAGTCCTCCAGGAAGAGGAGAGGGGGATACGTTCCCAGGCAACAGACAAAGAGAGACACACATGTAGCCGAGAAGACCCTGTTCCGAAGCAGATCTCCTGCCGAGTGCAAGTATTCTGAATATTTCTTCTGTTTATTCTTTATGAGCTGCACCAATGCCACATAACTCAACAGGCTCTTTGGAGATGGAGGGTCTTTCATCTCCCCTGTCATTAACACCTTGGTGGCGGACCGGTTCTTCTCGATAGCTTCCTCAGTGATGGGGGTCTTTTCCCGAAGCTTCTCTTCTGCCTTCTCAGCTAGAGCTTGTCTTTGTTTTAAATAGTAAGCTGGCAGGTGCAATGGTCTCATGAGTCCAGCACAGGCGATGATGTTTAGTGCAAAACAGCCAATCAGCAAAAGGCAGCCGTCAAGTCCAAAGAGCACGATGAACTCATTCTGAGCAGTGGCATAAAGAAAACCTCCAATACTCGTACCTAAAAACATGAAAACAATTTAATGCAATTTTTGGGGTTCAAAGGAGATGCAAACCTGCAGAGTTTTTCTTAAAGTATCAAAGAGCATAAAGGTCACGTTGCATTAACATTGAAAGCAAAATTGCATTAAATATTGAATATACGTACATAAAATACATAACATTATATTTCAGTTGTTTAAATGACAATGAACACCATTTATGACATTTAGCCATTTGCCAACAGTTAATAACTGAAAAATGTTATAGAAGTGCTTTTTACAAGATCAAAAGGTAATTTTTGAAATTCTGGGAAACATACAGTACATTTCGTCAAGTGCCTAAACTGTCTTATGTTTTGGCTTTGTAATAAACTTATTGTAAATTTTACCTGTTGTAACAATGCCAAGAGCAAGACCACGTCTCTTGTCAAAATACTGGCATGTGATGGTGACAGTAGCAGCATAAACCAGCCCACAGCCCAGTCCTGCACAGTACAAATGTGAAGAAGTTAGAAACAGTAGAAACAAACCTGACAATTCCCTGATTCATTATTTTTGTTTTTATCATGTGGATTGAACTAACAGAGTACTATATTGCCATGACAGGCCATGCCAATTAATCAGCAAATATCTAGGACCATTAACATAAGTAACATTTTATTTAAAAAATCTACCAGCAGTTTCGTTAGCTGATTTTGTATGTTCTCTGCATTCTAATTTTAAAGTAAATATTTGTGAAATTGTGTGACTATCCATTTGATCAGTTGATTGTTTATGCTTGGCATTAATATGTGATCTGTATCCTTATTCACATACACATTAAAAACAAGTGTAAATGTGTTTGTGATGGGAATGTTATGCGATCTGTGTGTATCCTGGTACAGAGGAATTTGAGGACGTATTGTGATCAGATCTGAGTATAATGTAAACACAATCCAGCCATTGTACCTGCATTCACAGGTAGATGCTACACAAAACACTGGTTTATTTCTTGCAACGTAAATCACTGCACATAGCTACATGTTTTGTGAGGGCGGATTTGATTGCATATATGCTATAAATTTGCATTTGCACCTGAAACCTACACAGTCATTCATTGTCTGCAAAGGACTACAGGCAAAGATTTTAGAACAATATTTTGATCTTTTGAATATTTTTTTGCAGCATCTATGCAATAAATTATTATTTGAAAGTGTCTCCTCATTTTACAAGACCTGAAATGTGTAGCCCTGCAACTGAAAGCATTTCAGGTTGCACAAAGTATTACAGACCTTTAAATATTGTGCGAGAAACAGAGATCTGATCAGCTATCCATATATAGAAGCCACTTGATGTGGACAAATGTAAGCATGCTCATTGACTGATAATCCGATCTGTTTGATCAGATTATGATGCTGGCATGTTAATGCGAAGTGTAAATATAAGCCATTGAAAAACCCAAATCATCCACTAATTCAGGCACTGGAGGCACATTGATGCAAATCTACTATGATACTCACCAACAACTATTCCATAAGAGAATATGAGGAACTGAACATTGGGTGCAAAAGCACTGAGCATGAGGCCTCCAGAGACCATGACCCCACTGAAGATGGTCACAGGTCTTGCCCCAAAGTTCACAACACAGGCACTGCAGATGGGACCTGTGCCAAAAAGGAAATAGTATATTGTATAGCGTCAATCATTCTGATGTCGTATCATTCGGATGTATTGTATAGCATCAATCATTCTGAATCATTCGACTTATGACAGGAAATACAAAGCACATGACGTCAAAAACATCAGTGTCACAGAAAATCATTATTCTGAGTTGTAGTGCTATTGATTTGACCACTGTTTATTTTAGAACAAAAAACATGTTTCATAACATGAGGTTAGAATAAGGGGGATGAGAACAAGCTTCACCATCATCAGTTACGTTTCCATGTGACACTTAAGGAACCGAACAGCTTTTTTGCTTAATTTGGTTTGTTGTTTAGATACTCGTTTAAGTGTTTCTAAAGCTTATCTGGTGGAGGATGGTTCTAGCAATGTCAAAGTCATGAGTTCATTTTACAAACAAAAATATTTTACCATTTAAAATCTCTTTTACTTTGTAAAATGCATACATGTATTTGTTTATTTATGTGAAGTACTCTTACATGGAGATAATGTGTTTGTTTTTTTAACCCATTGTGATTGTTTTGTTTGTTTGTTAATAGTAATGAAAAAGATACGTTTATAGTAATGAAAAATATACAGTTTGTTATAGTAATGAAAAAGATACAGTTTGTTGATCATACATGAAATCAGTAAACCACATTTCATTATATCTAACTATATTTCAAATACTACAACAGTAGTCTATGTATAAATGAATGCAATGAGGCATATCTTGAGGTGTAAAGGATTGCAGCTTGTTCAGGATGTGTAATATGTAAGGTGTGGCCTTTAGTCTTGCTGTCTGTGTGTCCAACTCTCATGCTGGTGTGGTTGTCAGTTCCAATCAGTTAAGCATGAGTTTTATATCAACTTCGATAACTTACTAGCAATGAGTCCAACTCCTGACACAAGAGACCCAACCCATGCTGTCATGCCTTTGCTATCCTGGAAGGTGTTCAGCCATTCTGGGTACAGCACCCCCACAGATTGAGGTGAACCATAGGCCAAGAGCTGTCCCATGAAAGAGGCAACCACAATGGCCCAACCCCATCCACCGTCTGGGGCTTTCTTTGTGTTTTGAGAGCTCATGTTTACCCTGGGTTCCTGAAATTAAATTTACATAGAGTTAAAGAAATAGCTAATAACTTCTTTAAAATGAAAAAAAAAAGAAAATTCATCAAAGCATCCTCATGTAATTCCAGGTGTTTTGCAGATATTTTGTTTGTCTGTACCACATCCCCAATCCCTTTTTACTGGATGTTTGGAATGCTGTTTGCATACAGTTAAATATCTTTTTGAGTTCCACAGAAGAAATGTCATGTGGGTTTGAAACTACATGGAAACGAGCAAGACAAAGTTTTAATTTCTGAATGAACATTCAGAACATTGTTTCATTTTGTTTGGAGACAAAACAGGTAACACATACTAGGCCTAATAGCAGCTCTCTTTATTTGTTTAGACTCAGATACACAGACCCAGCTATTGAAAATATGAAATATGTTGCATTATCTCAATAAGGAAACAACTCTTTAATTATGAAAGTTTGGGAAAAAACATATTGGCTGGATTACAGAATGAATGTTTACGCATACAGTATACAGCACCGCACACTGCGGTACGCGAAGACGCGCGGCACAGAAGAGCGCACAGCTGCAGCCGTGCGCGCACCGTAGCCCCAGCACTGCATTATTATTGCTGTCGTTTACTAACATTTTTAACTTTTTCATTTCACAAGGCTGAATTATTTCTGTTAATAAGATCAATGAGATAATCATATCACCACAGAAGCACACAAGCACCGAAGGCAAACGTGTATGTGCAAATACAGCAGGAGCCTATCTGATTAGGAATCGCCTGTATATTAACATATGACGACATCACCTGAGGATATTTAAAGGATAAATCAGTCTCTTACCTCTCCAAGCGTTTAATTATGCTCTTCTGGGTGAATTCAGTTCAGGGTGTTGAACTGGATCCTTGGACGATACGCAGTTGTAAATGTCATATCATATGAAAATATGAAAATGAACATAATCGTATCGTCTGAATGTTTGTGGATGCGTTGAAGTGAATCATGCCGCTCTGTTCTCCATCATCATGCGCTCTGATCCGCAGAAGCTCCCGGCTTTTGTTCAGGGTTTAAACCGGTTTGAAGCTGTTCTCGCTGGTCCAGCTTCACATTTCGATGCTTTAACTTCCTTTATTATTCAATGACAATAAACGCAGCCGGGCGGTTTTGATCATGTAACACCATTTAATTATCTTTGACACTGAAACGACGAGTTTTAACCACAGGGTCAGATTTAACTGTCATATATATATATATATATATATATATATATATATATATATATATATATATATATATATATATATATATATATATATATATATATATAAAGCGGCCATCTGCGGAAGTTTTGACCTGCAGGGTTTGCATCAAACCGAGAGATAAACGTGGAATAAAAATCTGTATCTGTTTCAGAGACACTGAAACAGATACTGTACTATGTGTAAATGGTTTTCTTTTATTTACCAAGATATCCTCGTGTGACTTTCAGCTTCTTTTTGTGGGTGAAAAAGACAGTGTTAGATTATTAGAGGGTGACATCAGTCAAGGATTTCAGTTAGTATGTTGTAGCAGGTTTATCTTTCTGTACAATAATGCCACGCACAGCTTGTACCGGTCTGAAACAGGCAAGCATAATGTTGTAAGCATGTCATAATGTATGCTGTGACAAACAAACCAGAGTAACTGAACCAGACATTAAGGCTTTAATAGGCTAGATAATGCTTACACTTAACAACAGCAAGAGTTAAGGCTCAAAGGTGTCTTGTCTGTAAATGATGGCAGTAAACCCTCAAACTTTACATTCATTGGTCAAGTCTTACAAATAAAAAGTGGGGCTCTAGAAAAAAAACATGTACTGAAAAATATGCTAGTACAAGTACAACTTTTTTCTTTTTTTATACAAAGAAAAATAGTCACACACACAAGTAAAAAGATAAAAGTGAAACATATATTCTTTGTTCTCAGAATAACCTAATGTATGATTTCAAAACCAGTACACTGCAAAGAACAAAAACAGAAATGAAATCACTTATGCCTCCGCAGACACACCCTGTAGGATAATGATAAGCCCTGATGCCATGCTGGGCTGATGTTGGAGGTTTTTATGAACATTATGTACACTTACAGCAGCAATCTGGCCAAGACTTCAGACAAACTATGCCCTAACTACAATTAAACTGCTTAGTACCAGGAAATGCATGATCCTTTAATTTTGATCTTAACAATATATAGAAACACTTCCTTGTATTTTCTTGTTCGGCATGTTTAGCTGCATCAACTCCTAAGTATTTGGAAATCCTTAAAACATGCGAAAACTTAAATCAACAATGGCAGGCAGGTCTTAAAACCACAAAGACACACTAGTGGCAAAAACACTTCAAAAGTGAAAAAAATTCAAAAGGGATCCCACCTTTACACACATTTTTGCAAAGTATACAAAAAATCTATTTACACTTGTTTCCACTTCTCCATACAGGAGTACTCTGCAAAATTGTTCAGATTCAATCTTAAGATCTACTCTATATATTATGGAGTAGAAAACAGTTTCACAGTGGTATCACAAGCTGTTTAAGCAGAAAAGAACAAGCTGAAGATTCATTTGTCTAAATGAACCACCAGAAGGATGGAGGTCTAGCAGATTCTGCTGTCATGTTCAAACACTGATAGTGAAGTTACGTCTTCTGAAGGCATTCTAGGCTGACTCTCACAAACGAGCATGTTATATATTATCCCCAAATGAAAATTTTTTTTGTGTAGTAAGAAAATGTTACTACCAATTTTTACGACTATTCGTTACATTATGATATAGAGAATGTTATTTGGAACTACAAAGTGAATTTAAGGTGTCCAAATATTTCATAAAACACTTAGTAAAAGTCTTTAAAACTAATATTAGAATGCATACATTTTACAAATTCTACAAATATCTAGATTATGGGATGAAATATAACCTGTATTTTGTAAGATTTATCAACTAATGCTAACCGTTTTGGATTGCCTTCCTGTTTCCTGACTACACGTTTACGAGGCAAACATGAGTCAACATGTCACATGCATATAGATATACAAGCAGCTGAATGGAATTGTGATTCATTGTTCTAATCAATGATTTGACTGAAAAGGCAAAGATAGCTCTGTGCCAACACCAGTTATCCTCTATCTATCAAAGGCCATTAGCTGCTTTGAACATGATTCCACCTGGAGGATTAAAGCCCAGCTGTGGCTCTTTGTAACATTGTACTGGTCCACTGTGGTTGACACTTTCAAAATGTAAAACTATGAAAAATATATGACCACAGTAATTTGTCTTTCCTTAACTGCATCTGTTGTCCAGTTATAAGCAAGCAATTTTTAAGTGATCAATATGGGTACAAAATCTACACAAGCTGATGTCAATGCAATAAGTGCTCACTTGAATTTAAAGCATTACCCTACGCACCATGTCAAGAGGACACAAATGATGCATCCAAATGCAAACTATATAAACACAAGACAGATTTCTGGACAAGTCTTTACGACGCCAGTGCGTGAGGATGAAGAGGAGAAGAAGTGTTTGGGTGGGTACAGCTGTGAAGCAGCTGGGGTTTGAGTCATTGCTCTATGGCTGTGTGGACTGCGGGGGTGCTGCGGGGGGTGGAGGGGGAGGTGGTGGTTGCACGCCAGCCTGTGTGTTGGGGGAAGGTGGAGGTGTGGGGCGCTTGAATTTGTCCGGGCTGTTGCTTCTTCTTGGGGAAGGTCTCTGTGTGGGTAAGAGAACACACAAATATTATCTATACACTCTATAACACAATTTTTTGTGTATATCATCCGTTTTGTCATTGTATTGTATTATGTATTGTCATTATTCAACCACCCTGCTCTATAGTTACACTTATGGGTCTCAAAAAATCATTTAGCTCCAATGGTTACTGGTAGCTGAAACAGTATTACAAATGCACAAGGGCCTGAGAACTAAAATCTGCTAAAATCTGCATTGCTTTATACAGATCTTATTCTATTACATATATTTTTATATGACTGTCACCTTTTGTTAAACATTTGCTGATCTTCCAAGAAATGTTCTGATTCTGTAGAAAAGTCTCTCTTTTCTGTACTGTCTGTATATCGGGCTGTGCATCTGTGCATACAGCCATCGCCTAAATCCAGAGTAATGTACAGTGCTTTCAAAGTTACACACAATTATCAGTATGTTAGCGCCATGCTAGCAAACAGAAGGCCTGTCCATGAGTGAGTCTACAGTAATCTCATCAGGGGAGGTAAAGAGAGAGAAATAGGAAGCTGGTGACTCACTGTGACACCATGCGATGCTCCCACATGGACATGAAGACCAGGTGTGTTGTAATAAGACACGCCTACTCGGGTGAGTGTGGCTGGAGGGGTAAAGCCCACTGTGTGACCCGCATATGACAACCCTGCAGAGCAGAAACAGAGAACAGTCAATGAGTACAACTACACAGACACTGGTGTGGATATTCATTTCATCTTATTTGTTAAAATTGTGCTGCTGAACCGACACAGTAAAAAAAATCCTGAACAGATTAACCAAATGCAGTAAAAATAAGTTCTTCAATTTCTCCAATTATCCATTTAAAACCACAAAAACCATTAGTTATAAAATGTAATCTGGGTACAAAGTCATTCCTGTCCGTTATCTCTTACATTACATCTACATCTACATTACATGTACACATGGAATGAATGTACTGTAAACAATATAGTTTTTCAATTTGTTCAAAGTTCTTATTTTGTTTATGAGTTTATGAAAATTCACTGTCTCAATGCATAATCATTACACATAATGGTATCAATGCTGGTGAGAACCAGCAAGTATTATAAAGCAGTAAAAAATGAACTCTGTACATATTCTTCAGAGAAATGTTTCAGTCCAAAGCTCAGACCCCAGTGAGCTGCCTGACTGCCTACTATCAACAAAGGCAGCTATACAACATACTAAAAACAAAAGATTTTCCTGCTTTTTACATGTGAGTTTTTTCAGATGACAATGCTGTCAAAACAATCCCATTCACACAGATCTGCGAAAATGACTAAAAATGCTGTATTGTGTATGCCAGGCCAGTAGTTGGCAATATCAATAGAAAGACATTACAAAAACTTTGAAACCCGCAGCATTCTACCTGAAATGCATTATAATGTGACTGATATACAGACTTTAGCATCTCACTGTTGATTCCAACTGTCTGACGTCAACAAAATAAACTGTACACAACACTACTGCACAATGATGGACATCATTCTAAATTGTGAAAATTTAGATTGTGATCTTTAACGTGAAGCAGACAAACAAGTAAATACTGGTAATATTTCACCTGCCAATGTGACATTAGAACAGATTTTTTATCTTTTCTATTTACATTCAATCCCTTAATATAATATATTCATAAACAATATTTTTCACTTTAATTCACTTTCAATCACTTTAATTCAGTGTGTGCAGACTTGAATCTTTGAATACTCAAATTTAATTAAATAATGCTGACAAGGTGCTTGTCTGAGGACAGGTTTGGCCAGAATCAGATTCAACATGTACTACACATACTGATTACCAAAGAAGCTATAAATCAACACAGCACACACTGACAGCTGTAATCGAATTAAATGCTGGCTGTTCTCTTGTGTTCTTAGTTTTAGAACTTGCAGGTGTTTGTTTCACATACAGTTTCACGGTAAGCTCATTAAGAACTGCTGTAGTTTTGTGTGTGCACTGCTCTTACATGCTGTGTGAAATGACACAGGTGATGCCTTGACATGTCCTGACATTTGTGGTTATTTCAGTCACGTACACAATATTACACCATTACACACAGAAAATGTGATGACAGGTGCATTTTTAGTAATTATAAAGTGGCTTTGAACGTAGCTCACCCACGTGGAATTTAAAATCATAATAATATTGCTTAATAAAAACAAAACATTGGAAGGTGAGATTGGTCAAAATGCCTCAAATCTTCTGTCAGGTAAAGATGGAGGAACCCCACCCCACTGTTTTTTGTAGTGGAAAAATCCCACCCCACTGTGTACCTGGAGAGATGGGCCTGCTGGAGCTGGGAGACGGGCTGTAAGGAATAGGGCTGGAGACAGTACGAGGACGCAGACCTTGAGCAGACATCTCATTAAAGTACCTGCAGAAAGTTAAAAATAAACTCAAACTCATTTTTTAAAATGTTAGCACACATGTATTACTGAGAGGAAGTTCTTGCTTTTTCATTTTGTAGAAAGTAAAGAATAAAGTATGTTTCAGTGTTCAGTACACGTGGAGTTTATTGGATTCAGCATTGTCATGTCTTTCTACAATTCAAACTATATTCAAATTCTAAAACTGCTATTTCTGTTAGCAGGAAAAGCTATGCTGCAAAACAGATTGGGAGGTTGTTTTAAGATTAACACTGTCCACAGGATATGTTCAGAAAAAAATATAAACTATAAAAATAAATATAAAGAGAACTAGTTTTCAGGTCACTTCTTATTGTCAGGCAAACAAGAAAATAAATATTTGATGAACACATAGACACGACACTCCATTAACAGAAAAAGAGCCACATCACACTTTTAATATGTGGTTTTTAGTTGTAATTTAACATACCTGCACTTTTAAAAATAAAGATAGATTATTTACAGTGATGCCATAGAAGAACTATTTCTGATTCCCCAAACAACCATTCAGTCAAAGGTTCTTAAAAGAACCATTTCTTTCGTTATATAGTCTAAGGAACTACAAAGAACCTTTTGTAAAACAGAAAGATTCTATGAACGTTAAAGGGTCTTTATAAAACCATACAACCAAAAATCGTTCTTCTGTGGCATCATGAAACACCTTTTTTAAGAGTATAGATCACACCCACCTGTTATGTCAACATACCAATAAGGTAAAGAAGGTGCTTAACAACCAGTTAGAAGTTTTACAAAATGTCTGAGCTAGCAAACCATTTCAAACCACCAAAACATACTTAGAAACACTTTTTGGCAGATTTTGTTTGAAATGACATCGCACATTCTCAATAGTTGAATTTTGTTTGATGTATAACGGGGCCTCTAGAAAGAACAACTGCCATTGTTTACAGATGGCAGATAAAGTCATTTAGTGTGTGGTGTCTACACATTTTACTCTATATTTTAATAGCCACTCACTGTCAATCATCCTCAATGCGATTTTTTAAAATGTGTTTAATGTTGATTTAATGTGACTGGCACCTGCGATCGATGACCTCACTGCTCCTATAGAGGCCATATACAGACAAAAGGAGAGAAATGGCGACAAAAGTTCCAAAAGATTACAAAAGGGTAATCTGAATTTGAATCTGTGATTACTGGGTTAACAATGTCATTATATACATGCTTACAATGAAGAAAACATAACTGACAAAACAGGGCTATAATGTTAAACTAACTTGTCTATATCATTGCATCAATGGCTTTACCTAGCCTAAAATATCTAGTTTTTTTTTAACAAAATTTACTACCTCCCAACAAAGCACAAAGTGGCCTCTCCATTCAGGACCGAGCCCACATGCACATGCATGAGCAAAACATTTCTTTTTTTTCCTCACTAATTACACTGCAAATGATTAGTGCCAGCTGTCTCTGGACCTCCATGTTTGTTTTGTTACAAGATCTCGCACAGTTGAGCTATTGCCAGGTTCGGCATAATGTCCAGTCATGACTCACAAGTTGTTAAGTGCGTTGTGCAGTGAACTGACTCAGTTGTTAGGTCTGCGCCCCTCTCTGACTATCAAAGACTAGAACCTGTTCCAGCCAGTAAAAACAGTCTTTAAGTATGTTGTGGTCAGTCTTAGAATGTGCCTGCTTGTCCTTAAGTGTGTCCCTGGCTTTAGTCACTTTTTTTTGTCTTCAAGAATAATCATAACTTTTTAAACTCAGCAACATAAAAAACTAAATTAGTATACCTGTACCTCTCATCATCCATCTCAAGGCTGGACTCGCTCTCAGACAGCTGCCGACACAAGGCTTCTCTCCGCTCCACCTCTCTCTGAAGCTTCCTCTGCAGACGGATGTTCTCCTCTCGCATATGACGCTCTTCTTCTATGTACTGAGCTCTCTTCTCTGTGTCTGCATGCACGCGCGCACACACACACACACACACACAAACTTGTTTGACTATATTAGTGATGTCATTCCATAGACCCACTGATTTTATTAGGCTAATGATATTTTCAGAGCCATCAGTTAGCCAAATGACATCAGTTTGTTGCATATGACCATAATAAAGGCCACTTTGAAAATAAGGCTGCACATTCAAAGCTAGCTTGCTATTGCTAACCTCTGTGAAACTGCCTACTCTACCTTTAAATAACACAATGCCACACGGACTGTTGAGTAGCAGACAGCAGTTCTTGTGGACATCATGAACAAGTGCATTTAATTGGATGATGTGATGAGAAAGTGCCAAAAATGCCATCTTGTGGCCACATAAAGAAACAAATCAAAAATATTTTTCACCTGATTACCACGACTGAAAAATATTGTAATATTACACAAAAACATTTGATTTTATTGGATGGTGAAAAGTGGGCACCCCACAGTAGAATAGAGTCAAACCTGAAGATGAGTTTTCAGTGCTGGAGGACTACGTCTATCTATCTACTTCTAATGCCATATCTATTGCTATTTGCTATTATTTCTGTTATATTTATTACAGTAACAACAGAGTTTTGGAAACAGAGACAACTACTACATAATTTTGATGATCATATCAACATTGTTTTGCTTTGAAATAACTATTTTGTACACATATAAAGCGCACAACAAGATCAGAATTGTGTATAAAGAAAGTCTTACGCTGAAGTTCTGCTGTGCGCAGGTTCTTCTTTAGCCGCTCCACCTCACTCTTGAGGAACCTGATGTGTCGCATCATGTTCTCAGGCAAGTCTATTTCCATGGAGATGTCCCTGGGCGATGGGGGCGCAGAGACGGGTTGGTCGAGCTTCTCCTGAAGAATCCTGCAGGTGAAACAAAATACATCAAAATTATACAGAACACTTAGATATAGCAAGTGTTATCAGAACTTCTATATTAAGCTGAGCTCTGCTACAGTGTAATTTCTCTGGTTCTATGACAGTGTTATTGAGCATAGAAGAGTACTGGCCTTTTCTCTGCCTCCAGTTTGTCCATGCGCTTCCACAGTCGATTTACCAGAGCTTCTTGTTCCTGCTCTAATGTGTTTTCTAGGTCGATCTTTTCACGTCTGAGCTGAAAGACCACAAACGTTGCAATATGACAGAACTGAATGTACTGAATGTGCTGGAACTGATTTAGCTATATTTGAGGTCACTCACCTGTTCTAAAGTTAGCTGTTTAGAGATTGTGTCATTCTCCAGTTTCTTGATCTTTTTCATGAGTTTGTTAACCTGAAACTCCTGCTCTTGTTCTAAGTGCTGCTCCAGCTCGGCTTTCTCATGTTGTAACTGAGCATTGAATGAAAAAGACACACCCGTAAACCTCAAATTAAAATAAAAAGATAACATATGAAACAAATCACACAGTGATAAAAATAAACCCTTTTTACCCAAAAATTTGCTGTGTATTAAAACCTGCTGAATGCAGAAATGTGAAAATGCGGCATTTATACAAAATATAAAGGTTTAAGTGCTTACAGCTGCAATTCTGACAGCATGAGTCAACATTTCCAATCTGTGACGAAATATTGTACAATTACAGATGACTACTGTAGTGTTCCAAAACTATTTTAAGGCATTATGTACACACTCCCGATGTGAAAACTGTTCAAAGATAAAATAATGCTGCTGCTTCCAAACTTACCTCATACAGGCCAAAATCTAGGGCAGTATAGCGTTTATTTTTAGTGATGTAGGTACATCTCAAAATACATATTTATTTATATGTCAGACAAAGTAACAGAAATATTCCTTAAAACAACAGTGAAGAGTTTTGTTTTTTGTTTTTTTTGCATCTTTACATTTTTTGTAATTAAAAACAAACTAGTTTACTAAATGTGTCTGCTATACAGTTTTATGCTTTAAGCTTTTATTCCTCAGCACCCCCATAGCCACAATAAGTTCCTTAAAGACATTTTTAGGACAGTTCTCTAAAACTCTAAATGAATCACAGACTGAAAGCAAAAAACAAGCTAGAGGATGGTGGAACTGGAAAGAGCTTTGCCAACTGATCAGCTAAAAAAACTGGCCCATATATTCAGCTGTGTGCATTTTTGTGAGCCCTGAAGGGTCAATGTAGGCCACTGATAGATACAGAAAGAAAAAGACGATGAACACCCCAATCGTGATAACACCCATTACAGTGATAACAATAATTACTATGAAATATGTTAAACTTTGTGGCCATCCTTGCATCTGTGCCAAAAAGAAAAAATCCCCCAAAAATGGAAGAGTGCTTACCTGCATGAGTTTTCGAGAGAGTTCATTGGTGAGGAATTCCTCTTCCTTCTCATAGTTGACTGCTAATGTTTCTTTCTCTTTCTGCAGGGCTTGAATCTTCTTAAACAGTGTGTTACTGATAAACTCCTCTTCTTGCTCTGCCCTTGCTTGCTAAAATAAAAAAAACACAGCCCTGTTTATCCAAGAAAGTAAACACCCCTAGACGGAAGGTTATTGACCTGGTATTCTCAAGGACTAGTTCCTTGTCTTCTGCTTGTCCCCTTCTTGACACACACTCTACACAAGAAACTGCAAACTTTATGTATTAATTACAGGATCATTCAGCTCCCTGACTGTAAATTCTGTCCTCACACAAACTCAAGCAGAGTGCAACATGAAAGCTGATTTGTGACAACGTCTCATCAAAGAACATGGAGGTGCCTGTGATCATTTTTGCATTGATTTTCACAGAATTAAAGAAAACACAAAAAGAGCTGAAAAATGGCCAATGCACACACCTGAAGACTGGTCGGCTGGATTTCTAATAATTTTTTTGTTGTAGCATTTGTGAGTAGTCACTGTTTATGTTGTGTGCACAAAAAATACAAGCTGACAACAATCTATGGGTTTTTGTTGCAAACTTCGTAACAGTTGTGTTTCCAATGAAAAATAATCATTCTCCAACTTTTATACTAGATACCAAGTTTTTAATTTAGAAATCTGCCCCAGGTGAAGTAAATAAAACTGCAAACACTTTCTGGCAGATGTTTGGTAGATGAAGATTCAGGGTTGTGCTCGGATAGCTCATCTTGCCACCTTATTACAAGATTGTAGCTAATGACTTATTATTAGGAAGACATATAGAGAGACTAAAGCAGTAATGTACTTTGTTTCTGGAGGCAAATGTAATTATCCAAAGACACTTAAGCCTAAGACTGAGGCAGATTTCACTATAAAAGGAGAACTAGGCCATGAACTGTTTGCACAATGGCCTGAAACAGATAGCAGCATGAGAAAAGGTAAATTAATAAAGGCATTGAATGATTTACAGTGTGGTCATAAATTATACAGACTTGGCACAACAATCCTGTATTTGGATTTGCAAGCAAATAAACAATTGTCTGGTGTTTTTTAAATATTAACTAGGGTACGTTAATACTAAACAAAAACATTCTGACAGATTAGGAGTCATGTCACACTACATCAGTATATTATTAATAATTAATGCAAACACGTCAAACTATCCTTCAGATTATGAACTTATTTTTATAACTTTATTTTCATAACTTATTAATTATGGACTATATATTATGGTTAACTGTCAACCAATTGTTAAGATGTTAGATGACTTTTAATGTGCTGACAGTATAATCTCTAACTGACCACAGCTAGATCTACACACAATATTTTGTTCATATAACATATTATTGAAATTTAATTGTTTTTGGCACTTGCTAACACACTTCGCATCAGTATGAAGTTCTCATGCTGTTCACACATCTTATGCTGTTCACGACTTAAAATGTTCATATAATCAGAATAAATCAATTATTGACGACTATACAGTCAGCTATTTACATGCCCATAATAAGTTTACTATCCTAAAGTTTATGTTAATATTTGTATTTCATTAACAGTTTTACACTTAAAACACAACTGAAGCTTTAGCATGTTTGCTGAAAACTAATAAGCATGTTCTTTAGCAAATTAGCTGCAAAGAGCTAAATCAATCCCTATCATCAAACGTTCAATTCAGCTGAAATGAGCACGGAACAAGTTATAACTCGTTATTATTATTGTTTATACCCATTAATACGCGCATAATAAAGTAATGGAGAATAATACGAGTTATGAATGACTCACTATAGTGACACTGGCTTTGCGCAGGTCTCTGTTCTCCTCCTGCAGAGATTTACACTTCAGTTTAAAAGTCTCCAGCTCGATCTTCAGGACTTTATTCTCCTGCTGTAAGGAGGCCAAGCGGTTCGTCAGCTCCTCCAGACGGAAGGGAGAGATGAGGATGGAGGTAGAGGATGATGAGGAGCACTGAGGGGTGGCTCCATCAGTGTCGCTTTCACTCGCGCTGTCCGCCATCATTGAGCATCACGCTGGAAATTGTGACGAGCATCAGAGTCACTGCAGCGACCTCTACTGATCCGATTCACTGAGGAAATCTGTGAGATGGGCAGGGCTTAGCGGTTTTGTCTCTGATTCGTTAAGTCAACTCGTCATTGAGCTCAATGAGGACACCATCAAAATATCCTACAGTCTTTTATACGACGTAATTAATATATGTCATTGTTTTGATGCGGTGCAGACAGACTTCATTCACTTCGTTTTATTATTATTAATCGTATTACTGCTAGTCCCTTATTTTTAAGAAATCATATAACCTCTGAATTCAGTCGGCAGTCTATGGCAGTCTTTTTGTTTGATTCATATTGGAGCTGTGCAAAATTTGGGAATCTCTTTGACATCTAGATTAATAAACGCAATATTTACCTAAAGTAAGTAACTAAATAAACAGCAAAATACACTTTGTTTATGTGTCGATTATTGTTCAGCCCAAGGAACTATGAACGCAGAACTGGCGTATAATAGACAGAGTTGTCACGTGGTATCGGTTCCGTTCTCAGTGGTGGTGGAGGTAGACCAATCACAATCTTTTGTGATATTGCTACTACTGGTCTAATACATGTGTCATAATTATCATTAACATTAATTCAAAACAAATTTAAAACATTAACATTTAATGTAAGCTTTGTGAATTCAACAGATTCATCATATACTATATGTTTTCTTTTGTATGGGAGTAGAACAACATGTACTAAATTGAAAAAGTATTTGACCAATTTCATAAACACCACCCTGCTGAAAAAATAGCTAAAACCAGCCTAAGCTGGTTGACTGGTCTTAGCCAGTTAAAGCTGGAAATAGCTGGTTTAAGATGGGCCTCCCAGCCAGGTAAAGCTGGTGGGACCAAAACACTTCTAAAACCAGCCTGCTAGCTAAACCAGCTTGAGGTGGTTTTAGCTGTTTTTATCAGCAGGGTATGCCTCTGTTTTTGTCATGGCAGGATTATAAAAAAGGCCTCTGAATGCCAGGGGCCTCTAAACAAACTAAAACTGGAAAAGTGAACAATTGGGTCCTCTATGAAAACAGTATACACTGATCACTATGACTTCAGGACCCCTGGGCACATACAACATGAGCTCTATAAAGACATGCCCAGAGGCCTCACATGAAAATGACGTCACTACCTTAAAATATCAAAAATAGAAATAGCCTGTAATATGTTTGTGCAAAATATAAATTCGTAATTCTTTCCTTTTGGTTTTGAGATGAAATATGACCCAGATATTTCATTGTGAGATTTACTCAAAAGTTTCAATACAATACTAGATCAATCTGTAATATTCAATAAACACATCAAGGGTTTCAACACAATTTATTATAAGCTTAAATAATTATTTTGATCATCCAGTGTATGGGTATATCCATTCATATTTTTGTTAGCAGATCTATCATTCATGAACGCTGAAAGTGATTTCTCAGTTATTAATGCACCAAAACCAAAAGAAAGTTTCCCCTAAAACCACAGCAGCCGTAGAAACTAGCAACACACTGCTAAAATGATTACAAACGATAGGCTGACAAAGAGACGTGTACATCTTACAGCCAAAACACGAGAACAGTTCTAAATCTGTGGTGTGTCAGTCAATGTGACACATTTTGGGTTTCTATTCTGGGTGTTTCAGTAGCTGCACAGGGGAAGCGGCAGCATGTGATGAGACACAGTGTGTTTTAGTGAGGCCAAACAATGAAACTCCATACACAAGTCAATAGTGGAGTGATACTGTCATCTTGCTAACAAAAACTATAGTGAGCAACGACAAGGCTGTGAGTGTAGACATCCAAAACATTCTCTCTCTCTCTTTCTTGTGTTATGCAGTTTAGAAAAAAGTGAATTACATGCATGAAAATATTAGTATTCTGAAGAAGTCTCTGAACAGAACTACAGATGCTCTGATTTCCATACCACTTAGAATTAAAAGTTTAAAAGAAAAAAATCTGTTGTTAAAAACAAGCTGTCTTTTCTCATTTACAAACATTTTCCTGCTAATAATTATACAAGTGCGTTAAACTGAAGCGTTCCCTTAAAATTGGAATCAGAATTGGTAGTTCATTCTTACACACTTGCCAGTGCATTAACAATATTGTGAGCCACTTCAGAATTTATACAGTGTAATTTATGTACATCATAAGCTCCATTAAACAGCATTATACACCCCGACATTATGGGTTAAAAAAAAACAAAGAAAGTAAGGCGAGTGTAGAAGTGATTTGAACGTGCCCCTCCATTTCTGTCAATCATTGGTTTTCTTTCCTCTTTGGTCACAGAAGTGCTCAGGCTGCAGCTGCGGAGAGTCTTATTTCTGACGCTCCCGTTTGATGGAAATGTTGCACCCTCAATGTCATCTCAACACTCAGTGACCATCCGTGTTATAGACAGAAACAAGATTTTCATGCTCATGCGAAATCAAAAGTCTTCTGGCTGAAATCCATTTGTTTTTGTGAAGCTGTAGACACACGATCCTCATCCTTGGATTCTCCTGCAAGCTTCCAGTGATCTTCATCCCAGGAAAATGATTTTGAAAATATTTCAAATCTGAAACACACCAAAAAGCAGAAATATAATAATTGTGGTGACGTTATATTCTAGAATAGATTGTTTAATTTAGTATATGTTTGGTTTGATTGATTTATTGTTTGCATGTTGAGTGACATGAAGCGATTTGTCACTTTTGTTTTAAAACTCAAGTTAACTAGATGCATCAATTTCAGTTTACCATTTTAAAATAGTGTTTCCTTGTGAGCTTTGTTTTTAGAGAATCCTTTTACCTAAATGTACACCACATTACACAAGGAAATGCTGTTTTATGTTTATTTAAACGTTAGCAGGTTCACTGGGACACATTTTGTTTGTGCTAGAGATATATGTGCTGTTATAGAGATGTGCTGTTATAAAGCACATCTCTGTTGACTATTGTGATGATGGTTTTACACAAGTTACACGTTCACGATCTGACTCATGTGACTCCTTTAGACACCTCATACTGATGTGAACATGACATCAGGAAGACAAGATCTGAATGGACTGTTCTGTTGAGTCAATGGGACACATTTCATTTGTGCTAGAGAAAATGCCGTTATAAAGCACATCTCTGTTGACTATTGTGTTGATGGTTTTACACAAGTTACAGTCTGATTCCACTGAACTCTATTCCATACCACTCATTTGAACCTGCTTATTTTAGTGCTGTAATTAGGCACTTACCAGGCACACACAACTGTTATAATTGACCCTTTGTCTCTCTTTGTCTTCCTTCTTTCTTTTTGCCATTCCCTTCTTCACCACCCTGGAGAGAGAGAAAAGAGAGAGAGAGCAGTTAAAGATGACCCTGAAAGAGCATCTACATGGATATTAATGTCACTGCCTTTTTCTTGTGCAAGGAATGAGATGCTGGAATAAAAAATATTAGTGAGAAACCCAATTCATGTCATATAAATGTCATATTTTCCAGAAATTGGGGTCGCACAATTAATGACCAAAGAAATCTTGTGAATGTAAAATGTATAATTAATAATCTCAATTACAATTATGATTTTTGACATAATTGTGCTGCCGTACTAGAATGTTTTATTAGTGAAGCAACTTCCCACAGAAGAAACTTCAGAAAAGTTCACACACAATCTCAGATCAGGCAAACTCAAACTCCCTGCACACTGCAGGTTCACACTAACACTAGCATTAACACTGCACACGAGTCCAACCTCAGTGTGCTCTCTATGGGGCCCGGGGCCCCACTCTTCCTCCTGCTCAGCCCTACTGGCCTGTTGGGTGCGCTTCCCATGCTTTCTCCTGCCTTTCACCCCCACAGCAGCTGTACGACGCACCACTTTCCGGATGACCTAAAAGAAGGGGGTAAAGTCACATCTGGTGGCACTAGTTTATAACCCACATAAGGGTAGCGGAAAAAGAAAAGGCTGGGGGTGGGTAATGATGACTGCAGGAGATGCACAGACATTACTTTTCGGGTGACAGTTTTTCCATCTTTATCTGTGTACTGCTCCTCTGTCACAGTCTCGCCAGGAATGTCTCTGGCCTGATCACCCTACAGATGCAGGATGTTACATCACTAATATATTACTTTGTTTTGATCTTTGATAAACATTAAGGGCATTTTCAGACCTGTAGACAGTTGCTTTGTTACTAAAATTGTTACAATGTTGCAAATTCTTTCTGGTTCAGTTCGCATTCACAAGGCAACATTTCCTGTAAACTGCACTTTTCACTGGTCAGAGTGCACCAGTGTTTATTTTAGGAAAAAGGCGTTCTTTAATTTTCAGTTGTGATGACGCTCTGATGAAAATTCTTTTGTGAGGCACTGGCAAAACAAATCATCATACATAGTGATACAGCCTGGTTCATTGGTCCGTTGGGTCAAATTGTTTTGCCGCCACAAGTGATCAACTCCAGAATTTGTTTTCAATCACCTGAACGTGGTGATCTCAGACCAGTTATTTTAATGTGGATTCAGGTGCAACTGCTGTGTGTTCACATGTGCCTAAAAGAACCCAGGTAAAGAGAAAATGGGACAGGTTCCGACCGAAACAAACCCTCAAAACGAGCCAGGTGTGAAAATGCCCTAGAGTCTGTACATAGTCAACTGATTGTCAAAAACTCAAATTTATCACAGTACTTGGTCACTCCAACTCAGCAGGCAAAAACAGATATAAAATGTTGCTTAAGACAGCTAGTTGTCATGCTTTTCTCAACATACACAAAATTGCCAAAGCACAGAAATCGCTCAGACAACTCAGAATAATATTTTAGTATTTTAATAAATAAAACTATGAACTAGTTACAATTTAGTTATCAAGGACTAGATCTGCTTACACTGCTGTTGTTGACACTGCTGCAGAGCAAGTACAAAGACTGCTGGTGCTACTGCTAATACATGCTGCTATGATGTATGACAGGTTGCTGCACAAACAGACATATATATTGCCCCCTAACAAATCAGGAAAGTGCACAAACACAAGACAAAAGCTCCCCAACATTACAGATCTACCACCATAGCTGCTGCTGCTCTAAAGAGTCATGTTAACTGGTATTTACTAGCTGTCTGAGCTTGGACCAGCTTGGACCTGACCACATGACCAGATGGCTTAAATATATTCAGTACTCATAATGTGTGCCTAGACCAAAAAAGGCTCGCAGCCCAGCTATGTGTACTTGGGCAGGCATACCTTCAGGTTTACTTGAACTAATGACCTAAACCTGTCCCTTAGCTGATTGGACTTGAAAGAAGTCTTGAAAGAAGGTAAAATAAAACTGATTTTAAAAAGTCATTTTAAAAGGATAAAAGGGTAAAAACAGCAATAAGCAAGGAAATTATTTATACTGTAGGTTTGTTTGCCTTGTTTAAAGGTGGCTGTGTGTCACCTCATGCCATCTTAGCACACAGGCTCTGCTAAAACACACAAATGTCACAGCACACAGATAAGCACAAACCATATGCAGCAGTACCTTCAGAATCACTCTCCGGCGATATACTCTAGTGGTGACAGTATCTTCCTCATCAGAGCTGGATTCATTATCTCTACAAGCTTCCTGCTAGAGTCACGTCAGCTTGTTACAGTAATGCATCATGCTTCACACCTTCAACTCATTTCTTCTAATTATAAATCTCAAGAATTCATGGTGATTCATGGTCATAGTTATTACTGTACAATCCATGAAGAAATTGAAAGAAATACACCTAACCTAAAGACAAGTAAACTACCATGAGTATTTGTCTAAGTACACTCAATAGTTCCCTATGATGTGATTTAGTAACTCATGAACATCAATTTGTGCATTTGATCCACTATACGCTGATGTCTTAGTTAAAATTAACTACCACAATTACAAGATTGCACTTAAAATGTGTATATGATAAACAGCATTTTTTTACATTGAATTCTGTAAATTTCTAGGGAAAAGATTCTGGAGCTATTCTGACAAAGTGACAATCATAGAAATAGCTGATACTTCTGCAGTGTACTGAACCAGGGAGCAGATTGAGACATGTACTTTTTATGTTCTTTTTTCAGTTTATCTATTTTAGAAACTCTCTACCTGGGCATCAGAAACAGGTACACCCTCCTTTTTGTTGTTTGGTCCTGTGTGTCTGTCCTCTGAAGCCTCACTGCTCACCTCCTCCTGTCCGGAGTCTTTCCTTCCCTTTCCCTTAATTTTACTGAAAGACCCACTGGCGTCTGGCGATGGTAGTGCTTCGGCTTGATGATCTGGATGTTCCCCATTTTGCCTCTCACCTTGCACTCCAGCAGTTAAGGACATTGGCTCCTGGCTGTGTGGTATCAAAGTTTAAAGTATATTACTTGACACTACTTTAACCTGCTGACTATGTGGAATAAGATGACTAAAGCTGGATATCAATAATGATTGAGGTGAAAGTTCTTACCTGGACTCTCTTTGCCCTTGTGTATCAGAACCTAATCCTTGCCCTGAAGTTGTTGTTGTCACCTTTCCACCAGACATCTCGCCTGGCAAACCTGAAATTGAAGACATATCTTTTTCTGAAGGCTGCACTTGTGAGAGGATCTCTCGCAGCCTTTCCTCAGTCATCTCCTTATCCCCTGAGCCTTCCTCCAACTTAATGTTCTCCAAGAGAGACGTTATCTTCTCTTGGGTTATTTCATCATCTTCCTCTTCAAAACCAGACTTGCTGCTCTCTGTTGGAGCTACATTGGCTGAGGAAGGTTGGGCTTCCTTCTGCTCTCTCACCGGGCTGCTTAGAAAGACATCTGGTTCTTTTGATGTTATCTCACTGTCGTGTTGTTTTGAGGAGAGCACAGACTCACGGCTGATGCCAAGATCTTCTTCTGTTGACCCATCCTCTTGGCCGCAGGACCCTCGGCCTCCAATTGAGCTGTCCTCCTCCATTACTGTAGGAGGCTTGGCATCTGCATACACTGGGCCCCTAGTGGTTGGCAGGGAAAGTTCACTGGGCCTAACAGGGGAACTAGCAGTGAAGTTTAGCCTACCATCCTCACTAAAGAAATCATCCTGGTGCAGAGGGGTAGGTGGCTCATAGGTCAGCTCTGAGGGACT